>CM061920.1:80656816-80774167 GCA_031002005.1 Vandiemenella viatica
CGTGGTCTTTAGAAGACCTTAAAGGGAAAACAGAAGTAATAGTAGCGCCTGGACGCCAATTCTAGCACAATATCCTAGTTGGCTACGGTGAGGGTATTCTGCATAGAAGAGAAAGTGCCTCCGTCTTATCACGAGACATCCCACCTCATCCTCGTTACCACTACCGGCCACTTAGAGCTTATAGAAAACTGACGATCTGAACCGAAATCATACCAACCTAAACTCGTCGGACACCATGAAGATATACCACACTTATAACGCACCAACCCGCCTCAGTGCCCAACATACTCGCCAGTCCACTCCATTCACTCACAACCCTATCTTATACACTTGCCATATCCGCGAAATCGTGGATTCAGCTCCATGGTCACTCCCATTTCCTAAGTTTGGATCAAGTCCAGTACATTCAACCCATATTTTTATTCATCTTTTTACTTTGTTATTAATGTTGTATTGTTTTATTATTAATTAACTTCAATTTATCTTTTCAGAATAAACTTTTTTTTTTTTTACATATGGCTTTACGCCTCGTTGACGTCGAGGTCATTGTAGGCGGAATGGGA
This sequence comes from Vandiemenella viatica, assembly GCA_031002005.1. NCBI lineage: Eukaryota > Metazoa > Arthropoda > Insecta > Orthoptera > Morabidae > Vandiemenella > Vandiemenella viatica. Next base: position 80,657,380 of record CM061920.1, read on the forward strand.
CTGGTAACAAGTAACTGGAAGGAATTCGACCATGGTCTTTTTGAAAGAAGCATCCCGGCATTCACCTGGAGTGATTTGGAGAAACCATGGAAAACCCAAATCTGGATGCCCGGACGGGGATTCGAACCGGCGTCCTCTCGAATGCGAGGCCAGAGTGTTAACCACTCACCCACCACACTGGCTTAAGAATAGAAAATTCCAACAGTAAGATTCACTGAGATGTCCAGGAAATGTGAAATAATTTTGGGCTGTACGTCAGAAGTGTCATCTTTCCATCTCCCTTATACGTTATTTGTTATTCGAGATACTACAAAACAACACACCATATAACTGTGAACTAGAGCTTAGGTATAGGCATAGATGGTTAGTGCAAAATAATGTAACTTGGTTCCAGAAACATTAGTCACTTATTTTTATGGAACTTTATCTCAATATATATATATATATTATATATATATATATAAAATAAAAAATATAAAATAAAGAGAGAGAGAAGCTTTTCGTGGATTTCCTGCACGTAATTTCAGAGTAATTTCAGCACTCTGATGGTACATAGATGTTGTATGGAATATTACATTTTCAGCTGAATTATACTTTTTTTTAAAGAGTATCCTACATGATGACTAGGTTTGTTCCATTCCAGTCGACGAAACACTTTGACCAGATAAAGTAAACAGTGAGAACGTTGTACATTAAGGAGTTGCCTCGTTATTAGTCATTGCCGACTGTGTAGAGCGTACACGACCACTTCACATCGACACCAGCCATGTATACCACACTGAATGCAGCATATAATTCGATGTAAGCAGCAGTTTCCATGTAGCCAACGTGTGTCTGTCATCAAATCAGTATTTAATGGAGTGAAAACTTTTCCATTACGGTGTGGGATAATGCTGCATAAGCCTTACGACGGAATCAAACGTAAATTAAAAATCCCAGTCTTAAAATTGCAAATAACGCGCAGAATATGCAAATGAACACGGTTAAATGTTGAGACCCGGAATTCAATGCTCCCAGACCAATACTAAAAGTATAGTGTTCTAAGAAACAACAATTAAAACATATTTAAATGCAGCTTTCAGTAGTCGGATCTGTAGGCAGTTTCTCACGAGATCTTGGCATTTGAATTTTCTAGTATATGAAATTTGAATCTCACGATCGACAACATTCGAATTTTCAGCACAAAGCTTGACGACGTCACGATCTCGGGAAATCTCGCAATGTGAATGACTATCTAGTATAGGAAATTTGAATCTCACGATCGACAACATTCGAATTTTCAGCACAAAGCTTGACGACGTCACGATCTCGGGAAATCTCGCAATGTGAATGACTATCGCTACAGTGTGACGTCACGATCTCGCGAGACATCTCGGTTTGCATAATACCCTTCAGCCGTGTTAAAGTAGGAGCCAACTCTCAGAACGACACATTACAGGCTCATCAGTCGATTGCATACAATGTCATTTGGCCTTTATTTCCAGAACTGCTTGTGTTTTCTACGGGCGATATAATAAAGTGTGGACGGTAGCTCAATCATTCCATGAGGCGTAATGGGAAGCTAATCCACTAACGGGTTTAGGAATCGTTCACAAAAGAAAAAATTGAAGTACAGAACAAAATCATTCATTAATCTCAATTAGCAGTTCGGCTGTTAATTATAAATTGTGCTAGCAGTACCGTTAGGAGTTCCTTGTACCTTCTGAATACCGTTGGTTCTCCACGCCGCTGTACAAAGTGCTTCTTGTGTCCAGTTTTCCAGTAATTAGTATCCTAATTACCCGGGCTGTGTGAGTGAGATAGAATAGCGATTTGTCGGCCAGACGCACCTGGGCTGGCCTCTCTATACGAATACCTTTTTAATGGGACACTCTAATGCGGACCGGTCGTAACCATAGGTGTGAGGGGGATCCGTTCCTGTAACGTGTAATCGGGCCACCAGTCTTGCTAACACATTATTACGAGATAATAACGATAATGGAAAAAGCGGGCAACCTGTAACGAGACTTCTGGATGCTACTTTTTCTGCATTTCAACACTTTTAAGCTGATTCTAGTGTGTAATTTTCTTTGAATTTTTCTTTAATTTCGTGCAGCGTTATTTAAAACCACATCATTTGGAATTAGCGGTTCTCTGAAAGTGATAATTTGTTTTTACGCTATTAAAATTCTTTTTTTTATTTCGCTTTTTTCGGTAATTCCACTGTTTGTTGAGGTGAGAAATGCATAATCATGTATAACGTCCATTTATTTAACATCCATTCGTGCACCTGTTCATAAACCTTTACAGTAGGTTATTATTTACTTAAATCATTTCGTCAGAAATGACGCTACGTCAAAAAAATTCTTCTTTATCCTAGCATCTGTGTTTTTTTGGAATACAAAGAGTTTTTTTATTATCTTGTATAGAATAAAACTTTAAATACTACGCAAGTCTTTTGGACCAATCGGATGATAGAATTAGTAGAAGAGATTTGGATTAAACAAAATAATCAGGACGATGCATGCCCACATAGGTACTTTGCCGAGTGATATAATTGTTTGGAACATCTGCCCTATTCAGATTTTGCTCCGCATGTTTGAAAATGTAAAGAAATTTATGGTTATAAAACATTATTAGTCAAATAAGATGCGATAGCAGCCGTAGAAGGGTATTTTTAGATCTTCCAGAATCTCACCAACTAAATCCGTGTCGTCTTGTGACCTGGGGCAGAGTTTAGAGTGCCGCGCATTCCGCCTCTGCCGTGACTGAACCTACAGTTTAGTGTCAAACTACGGACTCCCTGGCATACTCTTATGATCAAACCAAAGACCGTATGAATTCCTGTCCTCCACACCTTTTGTTTTGTAGGTGAGCGCTTTAACCGCTGAGCTACAGCACCATCCTTGAAACTCACTTCAAGGATGGAATCCATTTAATGGAGAAACCAAGGCAATATGTATTGAACTAAGGGAGAACTATGTAGAAAAAATAAACTCATTTTGAACTATGAAACATACCTTCGTTGCGAGGTCAGAACATTTCACCTAACCCTTGTAGTTTTTCCACGTTCAGGTTACTACATTCAGTTATGCCAGTTCAGTTCTGTACGATGGGTACACTTTCAGTGGCATTGACTTTCAGGTTTAACTGCATTATAGAACAGAGATTTTTCAGCCTCAGAATAGACTCGTAGGAATAATTAATTCCAATCCACGGTAAATGACGGCTACAAAGCGTTATTGAATTCATTGCATCAAATGTTTTTGTGGTAATTTGGTGGAATATCCTCTTGTCATCAACCTCCTTTATACTCAAATACTTCACCGTCTGTTACCTTAAGTTATCAGCAAGGATGGTGTATACAGTAATTGACGATTACGATTATTAATGCGGTTGTATGCGATGTTTAAATGCTTTAAGTCGGTAAATATACATGTTTTTCTTTTAATTCACGTGTTAACTCTTGACAATAATTCACGATCATACGAGATGGAGGGAGATTGCTTAAGTTAAAATGGAAGTCAGATGTTTACCATTAATAATCTTCCAATCATTTCTGTCAGACGACTAAAAAAATTGAACTCCCTGTTTTCATAGCCTCACGCTGAAGTTTTCTTGGTGGAGGTGTAATATGCCTGGCGTCAAGAGTTAGAGCGGCCAGATTCTTTCCTCCTTACCGAACCTAAGTTGGTAATCCTACCGTGTATAGAGGACCTACAGTTTAACGTGGAATCCGGCGGAAGCATTCTGGCGTACTTCACGTCACAGAGCAAGCTAGGGCAGAGGTGAAAGTTCTCTTAAGAGCCTGCGAAAAATTTCCGCGGAGTCAGAGTTTCGAACCGGGACTCCTTAGCCACTGAGTCACCAAACCGTTTTCGTATAACTATTAGCTCATTTTTCTTTTGCGTGTTATTAGATGATAATAGCATCGTGTTGGTATTTTCTTGGCGGTTACGTACTGAATGCCGTGATGCAGTAAAAAATGAGTAGGCCCTACAGATATTGAGGTTAATCTTTAGTTCCGTATTTTTAACCTGAATATTTATAGTTTTTCGTTTATTGGCTTTTAGCGATTAGTCACTTAACCAACAATGTATTCTCGTGAGATTTTCACAGATGTATATTGTCTGCGAAAATAAGACCTAGTGTATGCTATAGCTCTGTGTAGCCAAAAGGGTCTCAATATTAGATTACAGCTGATATCCAAGTTCCACTCTGCTATCAATTAAGGTAATAGAATTTTTATGTCTTCTGTAACATACAAAGATGAAATATTTTGTGTGCTACTATTCTCTGTAAATGCATTGTGGAGTCTGGAAGTGGTGATGTTTAAACTTAATTCTTGCTATTATGCAGAAATTACATCTGGTTGAAGGTTCAGGTGTCTGCATTTCGACGAAAATCTCATTGAATTTCTTCACGATTCGTTCCTTTAGTCGCTGTACAGCTCACATTCCTGAAGACACCCTCATATCACACAAATGATCTGAAACTGGTATCTCGTTTGCCGATTCAGTTGCTTCCTTTCCCAGGTGATAACGACGTCATTGTCTTCTCTCTGTGGGCTTTCACCCATTAGAAAACAACTCTTTTACTCTTTCTGCAACCTTTACATTTATTCAAATTTCCTTATACTATTAAGTTTTTTTACTATTGCAATTAAGTTATACAGGGCTATTAGAGTATATTGTGAATGGCGGAGTTCGGTGGATGGATCATGCAACGTGAAATTGGATTTTAAGTCTCGTAATGTGCTACAAACGCATCCTGTTGGCTCAGGTTGCTGGCTGCGCACTGTGGCGAAGTCCAACGTCTGACGCGTGGTTGGTTATTTTCACCATAGGGTCTTGGCCAGCAGGGTATAAATGGCGTTACATGATGCTTAATCACCAGATCGTATATAAAATTCCTGAGTTAAGCCGAAAACCTTTCGGCATTGCACGGCTTTTCTTTCACTTGTTTTTGACATGTACGACATAGTTGACGGTCATCGGTAATTCGAATATTGACGTAAAACTTGGTAATCCGTTGGACTCTTTTGATAAGGTTTCGCTCTCTTCCTTCATTCAGCTATAAACAGCAGACTACACTAAGCACTCACAAGACAATAACCTTATGCTAGCTTCATACGGCCGCACCATGCAGTCGAATTGTACGGCTCACCATGCACCACCGGCGATCCTTCACCACCGCGCAGCCACCTCCTCACCACACTGCCTAGTGTCGTTTCAGCTACCCGGGCCTCTGATGTTTACCAACTGGTCAAAGGATAGAGGTGACTCCCTTCCCACGGCTAACTGTTGATAGCTGGAATGACGCGACCAGCAAATGCACGGGCCGTCAGAAACAAGCTTTATACACATATTCATCTCTGGAGAAGGCTAGGAGAAACCACACCAGACAAATTTCCCAAGACGGGTGATTCATTCACCGATACTTTGGTCGATGAGTATGAAACTCATCAAAAAATATGGCAAAATTTACCGTTGTAATTATACTTACCTCTGTTCCCGGAATGACTTAAACATTACTACATCCGGTTGTATCAACAACTGATAATGATAATATAAAATTTAGTAATTTTAGCAGGTATCATGTTTGTAAAGTTCCATTTAGTTTGCGTGTTTAGCACTACGTCAATGTTGTTGCTACTGCCAACGTTTCGCACCAAACTTGAGGCCTTCCACAGTGCTATATCCGCAGATTACGGCTGGTTATACGCTCTCGTCATTTACCAGTGGCCCTGAGGAGAGCCCGAGGTTGGGTGTCGAAACGTTGGCAGTAGCAACGACATTGACGCTACGCTAAATCTGCAAGGGGGGAGTTTTACAAACTGATAACGGTGCTTGTAAGCCACTGTTAGCATACGGTTTTAATCTGAAGACAAATAATTTTCGTTTTCAGATAAGCCTCTATAAATATTGACTAAACCCTCTCTTTTCAAAAGTGTACATTTACTGTAGGTACTAATCACTTAGAAGCCAAGTCTCATTAAGTAGTTACGTTCAATTTATTAATAGGACTTTTGCCTAAGTTGCAAACGGTGAAAATGCATTTGTGACTTGTATGCTTTTTCCAACAGTGCGTTAATATATGTTGCACCCTCAGAGTATGAATGAAGTTCACAACTAATACCACTCCTTGGCAGCTCCAGAAAAGAAAGTATTGATACTAATAGCTCACGCTCAAAGAATAATGTCTAATGTTTATTTCCATTCTTAATGTTGTTTCTGTCTTTCCATGTGTGTTCTGTCATAGCGTATGTATAACCAAGCGTGCGGGTAAGCGGTAAATATCTGGCCTCGCATTTGGGAGGACGCCGGTTCGAATCCCCATCCGGTCATCCAGGTTTGTGATTTCCATGGTTTCCCCATATCACTCCAGGTGAATTCCGGGAAGGTTTCCTTCAAAGACCACAGCCGAATTCCTTCCTTTTCCTTGTCCCGTGTCCTTTCCCGCCTTTAACGACGCGTAAAGCCGTAAGCAAATAAAATAAATGCATACGTATTCAGAGATGACGCGTACAAATGTACAAAAAAGATTAGAAGAGAGGTAGTGTTTCAATGAAGTGCAAGTGTGATGCATATTATGTACCTGAGAGTAATTTAATTTAATACTGATAAATGCATTATAACGTAAAGTGCGTATTTTCTGTTACTGAGTGAAAAATCTTATAGATTAACACCTAACCGAGATGCTATCGGGATAAAAATAGTATGCTTGTTGACGTGGTTCGGATACTCAGTAGTTCTCAATATGATTTCATTCAATCCAAACATCAGCGCGGATGGAAGATATTTCAGTCATAATTTAATTCTATTAGTAACTCTTCTATTGGTTCAAAATTTCAGTTTTTCTGCGCGTGTTAAAATTTTGTGGCACTTCACAAACTGCAATATATATCCAACAAAACATCAATTACTCACTCTGATGTTTCTTAAAAATCTGTCAGTAAATTTATGGAGGCAATATGATTAAAGTAACACAGGAAAATGACGAAAATCTTGTTTCTTTTAAGTATTGTCTTCAGTTATCCTTGGGCGTTGAGTCAAATGTATGTAACAGTTTGGGCAGCATTCTGTGCCACATTGGAGCCCGTTCCTCCTACCTGTTGAGGGCGCGTAACGCAGGCAGCCAGCCCTGGCCGTGTTTACCATTTAAATTAACGCCGTCCCGGCCCGCCGCCGCGTACCTGCCCCCCGATCTACCTGCCCTGCCCTGCCCCTAGCAGCCGGCCACCAACATTACTCGCCGGCCTTGGCTGCGTCTATTCTCCTATAGCACATCTGGTATTTCTTCGTCACTGTACACCCACTATAAACACTGCTGACATTTCCTGTCATAACAGGTCGTACACACGTCACTGTACGTGTCATATTAACCACTCCAATGGCTTCACCTCTAGTTTTTTACTGCACTAAAGTGCGCTGAAATTTTTGCAATTCATAATTTCTTATCGATGTCGTATTATCACCACTAAATTAATGTTACACTGCACGTTTTTTAACGATATTACTCCTTTGGTACATCACTTTGCATTGTGAGAGATTAGCAACTTTTCGATGTTGTACTTATTAAAGAAATTGCTGCATTATAGAGATGAGTGCTTGCATCTGTTTACAAAAGTATAAACTTTCTGTAGTTTTTGTTTTTTTACTGTCACAATCTAGACACTAAGACGGAAATAATGCATAAATCATGCAAAAGATTGAAGACAAACTTCTTAAAAGCATACTGTTGCTTTGGTTACATTCTCATTTTGCTTTAGTTCGTTCAGACGTCTCTAGTTTTTCTCCTCGTTTACAAATCGCAAGTCTTTTAAACGCAATCTTCTTCCTCTCTTTATCCAGAGCCCAGAATGTTCCAGCGGTCAATTTTCTGGTAGTAATACTTTGTACGAAAGCAATTTACAATGTACGCAGGCTTTGATTGGCGGAATATTTTTTTACCTATCCATACAAAAGAAAAAAAAAAAAAAAAAAAAAAAAAACTCTCAGGGAGACATTAGTTGTGTAATATCTGCGCCAATTCACTACTGAAAAACACATTAAAGATAGGATACGTAGTGGATTATTTTGTGTCAGGTTTTTTCATTACGATAACCACTAATAATCGAAGTATTTTATTTAGCAACCATTATCGAAATTGTCTCTTCAATTTTTCGTTTTCTTAACAGAGTTTTAATGCTGGTCGATGGTGAAATCATTAGAGATGAAAGGATTCTGCCAAGGAACGGTAAGAAAATTGACCTTTGGCTTTATTAAGGAGTCATCGTGAAATTCGCTTAAAATGATTCCGGAAAACGGTAATCGAACTCGAGTCCTCCCCGCTAGATACCGCTCGGACAGCAGTCTCGGATTTCCATTTTGTTACAGTTTTACTCTCAGTTAAGTAACTTACTATATCATAAACCACCAAAAGGTAACGGAAAGACGATAAAGAAAATAATGAACGTTATATTAGTGAAATTATTTAAGTTGGCTCAACTATGGTAAAAGATAATAGTTAAAATTATTGTTCTCATAATAGAGTTAGAACGTCATAATAAATTATTAACGATATATATTGACATATTACGACACTAATTTTCATCTTAGTTGAACAGTAAGAATCTGTGTAATAGAAACTAACCAGAGATGTAATAGGTATTCGAAATCTGCATTTGGTGCAGATACAGACAAATCCCCCCCATTTTTATTTTAAATACGAGCAGATGTAGCAGTTTTGAAAAACAGATATTACCACTTAAACTAGCGGTCTGGTGGCTCAGTGGTTAAGGTGTCTGACTGAGGATTGTAAGGTCCCCGTTTCGAATCCTTGCCTCTGCGGGGATTTTCGTAGGTTCTTAACCCGACCTTCACCTCTGGCACAGCTTGCTTGCTGTGTAATGTGAAGTAAGCCAGACCGCTTCCGTGGTTCGGATTGCACGTTGAACTGTAAACCTCCTGTACCCCATAGACTACCGGGTTAGGTTAAGGGCGCTGAGACAGGGGCGGCGTGCGCAGCCAGTAGAAACCCTGTCACCAGGTCATTAAGACCAAACGGAATTATTATTATTGTACCACTTAAACATTTTAAATTCCTACGAAAATATATTAAGATTCCAACTTCATTTGTTTTTTTTCTTATTTTACTATCCTACAAAACAAAAAATTTAAGAAAAACATGTGATAGATTCAATACAGCTTTTTTGGTTTATTTCGAAGTTCTGATAGTTACTGCAAGCGGATCAAACTATAATAATTCTTTCTAAGGAAGTTAAATTTTTATCACAATTGTTCATGGAGATGATTTTGAATCAATTCAGTAATTTCTAATATTTTCATTGCCGACCTCGGTAGCGTAGGGGCTAGCGTGCTAGCTCCACGTGCCGAAGGTCGCCGGTTCGAATCCGGCCGCGGGCATGGATGTTAAGTGTTGTGTGTCTGTGTGAATGTCCTGTCCGTCCTGTGGTGTCTATACTTAGGAATCATAAAACGTACTGGAGAAACTAATTCACATGAAAGAGATGTAAACACATTGAGCTGGCTGAATGGCTTAGTCACCGAAAGCCATATATATATAAAAAAAATCATTGTTTCAAACCTCCGTTACTTGCTCACTCGAACGACAGTACCAGAATTTCTTAATATTGTTTGTTAATGCCGAGTCATAAATGCACCCAATACGTTTTTACAGCAATGTCGCACTAACATTCATGATTTTCCATGAATTCAATACAAGTAGGATCAAGAGCCTCAGCTTCATTTTCTGTATACAGCAACGCAATGTTCGATGCAATCAAGTTTTCTCAGTGACATGACTTTGTTCCGTACAGTAAATGAAACATTGCAAAGTACCAAATTTTCTTTTAAAACTGGACAGTGTATGATTTACAGTCGAGATGCAGACAAAAAATAAACCACAGCACTTGTGATTAGTGAGATTTCCCAGAGCTATGCAGCGTTCTGAAGTCCTGCCCAGGGGCCCCGGCGCACACGGTAGTCGGCCAATCAGGAGGGTTATCTCCTTCATCGGCGGCTCCGTCCTGTTTAGATAAACCTCGCACCCTAACTACCCCCTGTCTGGGGCTGCCTGCCAATAAACATCAATCTCACCCTTTCCCCATCGTGAAAGGCTGATCTGATTTCATAGGCATTTTTTCGAACGTCTCCTTCTGCCTACCTGTTCCACCCCTATTAGCGTTAACCTATTTTATCTGCACCGAAGGGAAAGTTCGGGTTCCCATTATTCTTGTTACGTGAGAACCTGCTTAAGGGTAGTTTCGATGGAATCCCGGAGCGTTCCCTTTTAAATATACGCTGGTGAGACCCAATTTGGAGTCGATTCGCTTTGTTATCGGTGTCTGCGGCAGACCAGTATCGACTCGCACAATCGCGGTGCTTTTGTAGGGAGGAAATCGTCTCTTTTCTTTGCTCGTTCCTTTTTTTCTTAACGCAACTGGAAAACAGTAAGAGGAGAGGAAGAGTGAAACCCGAGAGAGCTATCGAGTTTCGTCGCAGATCTTGTTGCTGACCGCACTGTAAAAAGTATTGGTTTGCGTCCATCACTTTCGCTGTATTCGCTTTTTTAGATGCGCAAATGCACCTGTCGACTATCACGCCACAGAATCTGCGGTTTTCCCCGTCTGACAGAGATTTCAGTAATAACGGTTATTTTTTTACTATTGCAAGTGGTTCCATCTGCGTTGTTTTTATATTTAAATAATCTCTATTATAATAGCAGTTTTATGAAAGTAAAATGAATTATTCAAAGCGAAAATTAAACGTTTTGATATTAGTTTTGATTGAGTCAAGGAGGGCTAATGTATAACGTCTGTTGCTTTCAACAGAGTAACTGTGACATGAATCGAATTAATAACGTTTACTTATAGCTCGACGCATATGTTTTTTTTCCCAGATACATGCTTGCTCATATTTCCAAAAGAAAACTCCTCTTAAATGCGTGATTTAGGTCATGCAATTTAAAATTAAGGGAATTTAGAGGCAGTTATTAATAAAGAGGAGTGTTTAGTTTTCATCTTTCTTGCAGTAGGAATATCAATTATTTACGTTATCAACTCATATCCACGTAAATATATTTAAACCAGGTTTCCAAGTTATCAATTTTCTTTTTTTTCTTCGCATAGTAAAACGAGTAAAAGCTTGAGGAAACGCACATAGTAGGAACCTTATGTAAGATATAATTCTGGATAGCAACTCTGGCAATCTTTGAATTATAAATGATACCAGTGTTAGAAGCAAGCTACCCGTTGTTGATAGTATGTGATAATTTATCGAACCAACTTCTTAATTCTTGCCTTCCTGTACTATTCTTCCTCTCTATAATCACCTTCCACAAACTTCTTTCTTCGCCGATCATTTACAGAACTTCTTCAGTTATATTTTCACATCCTTCTACACTCTAACATTTCAAAGGTTCCAGTTTTCTTCTCTAGTTATTCCTAATGCTCAAGCATCACTTTCAATAAAATCTATGCTCTATACATGTAGTTTTTGCAAACTCTTTATGATATGAGATTTTACCTTTGGAGGAAGCTGTGCTATGTTAATTTAATCTGTTTTCTGTTGTTATCCTTTCTGCAGCCGTCTGGCATAATTTTATACTCAAACTAAATGTGTTAATTTTTTATTAAAATGTCTGTGGTTATAACGTCAAGCCTTTGTTATTGTTGTAATTTTCGTTGTTCTTAATCGTATTTGTCCTGATTTTGCTTAAATACAAAAGCCTTGTTCACAGCGTTCAGTAAAATTTAGTATCTTCATCACTCCTTGCAAAAATAAAAATATCATGAAAAACAGATTAATTCTCTCTAAACATCTACTCCACACAGATATTTGTTTAATTGATAGTTGTCTTAATGGAATTTACAAGATAAATATCAGTATGGGTAAATAAACCCGTTTTTAGCTGATGTTTGTTTCTCATGATTCTAAACTTTTGTTACAGCCATCATATATGAACTACTAATTGTTCTTACATTTTGGTATTTTAGACATAACTTAATCCAAATTTTAAACATATGGTTATCATCAACAAAAGCTTTTCCAAATATATAAATACCATGAAACTGTCATTCTATCGTCTCGCCATTCTCATGATAATGATAAGATCAGAACTACGGCATTTATGCCCCAGTTCATCCTAAACCCAAACTTCTCCTAGCTAGTTCTGAGCTTTGTTAAGAGTTGCAGTCCCTTATAATGTTTTTTTTTTTTTTTAAATCGGAATCCTGTCAATCCTGAATTGAAACTGGGCCTCCTACATCACTAATATCATTTTTCAAGGTTTATTCCGCCTGTACCTTCCGTGTATCTGTTTTTCCTTCTGAGAATAGGAGAAATGATCCATCGCCACCATTGACGCTAATACATCTTTTCTCCATTTCGTCAAAATTCTGTTTTAGTCTTTGTGTTAGTCACATCTACACAACCTACAAAATTTCTATTCCACTACCTCTTTCACTTTTCTTACCACATTTTTTTTTTTTTAGGATTCCGTATTGTGATATAAGGAACCCTTACAATTTCGCCACGTAATTCCACCGATTGCAGTGGAGATTTACAACACAATTTATTTTAGTCATAGAAAGACAGATCTGCTGACAAATACCCAAAAATATGAGGATACATTCCATCACAAATAAAAGTCAATTACATATTTTCCGCGTGCTCTATCAAACAAAAACTCTAAAAAGGAATCAATGTTGTTTCGTGGTATTTCTATTTACTTGTTATTTCGAAAGACACGATTTCCGAAGGTGGTTAACAGTGTGTCGGTATCCTCTAATTTACAACCATATGATTAAAACATCTGAAAAAAAATTCAAGGTAATAGTACTTGATCGTGACTTTCAACGGAAATTGTTTGGGATAAATTACTTATCAACCTTTTTTACATTTTCAAATTATTCTTTTATCCTCATACTTAATTTTGCTGTCTGCAAAATCAGCCTTAAGACTAAATAATAATGTTCGTTGTCTTTAATTAGCGGTCTGGTTGCTCTGTGGTTAATGAGGCCGCCTTGACAATTCAAGGACCTCGTCTGGAATAAACGAAAAATGTTTTCATGCGCAAAACCTTTGACAAAACGCTTTGTAAGACGCTTCGTAATTCGGATTCCAAGTTAAACTGTAGGTACACAAACGGCAGAGGCAGAATGCACGGCAATTTGAAAATCTGTCACCAGTTCATAATACCACACGAATTTACTGTATTTATTTAAATAAGTTGCATCAAAGGAACTCATATAAAACATTTATTAATTTTTATAACTGTATAGAACCAAAAGTTATATAAGCTTCGGAATCTTGTAGTATTCATGTCAAACATGACTTCGATAATTGTTTTCTGTTATATTTAATTTTATGTTAATCATTTCTGAAATAACGTGTGACGGTCCGACCGTCTCTGTGCTTAAATAGCACTGATAATTATGGAAATTTAATATTTTACATTCACATTAATTTTAATATTAGATCAATTCTTCTTACATTGATATTTCATAAGCATCTCATTTTTTTTGCAGGGAATGGGTCAGATTTGCTCTGAACAAAAGATTCACAAACATAACTAGACATTTATTTTCACATATGAAACTTGATGAATTTAATTATAAAAATTTAACATTCACCTTCCTTTTTTATAATTATCAAAAATAACAACATTTGATACCATGGGCGCCACCCTACATGAGACTTATGTTTACACGCTGTTGACTCAAGACAAATTGTCCGACTAGCTCATTATAAACAATTTTACTGGACATGAGAACTTCTTATTTTGTGAATCGCTTCACCCAGGAACGTTTACGGGAGTCTTGATTCCTAAACAATTCAGTGGTAATGTTATATTCACCTTCTCAATTGCATGATGTTGTGTAGATGCACTAAACCAGCATCCTTAGTCGATCAGGAGGTCCAACCGCGGCGCCAAGCAACCATAAACTTAGTTAAACTTTAAGTTTAACCACTGCACTATTTCCCGCTGAACAACATACTTATACTCATAACTTTACACAGCTTCTTGGTCTGCATCCACAGAGAGGTGGCACAGAGGTGTTGCTTGTCCGGTCACCTGTGGCTCCGTGTCTTTCTTCTTCCGGCAACGTACGCACCCCTTTGTCTCTCTTGGCGGTCGAAATTCCATTGGCCGATTCGGTGTCTCAGCCGCTGGTCAACCCCCACCGTTCACCATGAAACGAGAGAACGCACCTCAATATTCAGTCAATAGGTGGCATAGCCTGTCTCATCCAGCCACTCTTTCCATTCACAACAAACTATGGAGTGACCCTGATCACTACATTACACCCCATCCAAGTTAAATTTTCGGTTGACCACAATCACTATTAAGGTTAAACGAAAATTTTATAATCGTTTTTTTTGTCTCAAACATCCGCATTACACTCTTCCCATGTCACTTTGAGCTTATCTGTCTCATGTGAGTCCCCAAGTTATTTTTATTTTAATCAAATACAAACTGAAATATAATATGTAAAACAAAAAGCAAAAGTGCGAATCTGTCCCATCCCTGTTACATTACTGTAAGCTAGCGGTTTTTTTAATTATTCAAATCTGCAAGTGTATTTTATTATTGATGAGCCTTGATGTCACAACTTCATATGTCATTCATTCTCTCACTCATGCAATTTTTCTCTTAAGTCTAATTAATGACTAACACTCAGTATACTAATTATACACATATTAAAATATACATATGAAATCTTATACATCAGACATCCCTCAAATGTCACTGCATAACAATTAACACTAACATGTATTGGACATATAAACAGAAATACATCTTCATTGATACAAGAAAATATATTAACAATAATCATTAAAATGAACTGTCATTCAGTATTTAAAAAATTATTTAATTATTACCTTGCAATTAGTGATTTCTTTTTTTTTAAATTAAATTGGTCACTATACCATCGAATTCTTAATTACTTATTCACAGTGGTATTGAATTGTTCCACCATACTTCTATCTTAACAATGTTATGCTTTCAGTTACGTTTAACTAACAACTTTGTAACTCTGCAAAGAACAATTAATCATAGATCCTTTACAACTACTCATTACTATAACTACTCATTACTTGTTCAATCATCTCAAATTCACAACACGTTATACTGTTTTGTACTCTCTCAAATTTCTGGCATTCTGTGGGCCAAACTGCTGCTTTCCGTTGGTGAGCATATATGCGTTTGGTGCCACTTTTTGACAAACCTCGAATGGACCATGGTATATGTGAAAAAACTTCGAGATCTTTTTATGTTGAGCATCGGACGGGCGAATATTTTTGACAAGGACTAATTGTCCTACTTCGTAAGATTTTGTATCTCGCCTATCTTCTCTTTTCTTGCGCTTTCTAGCCCTCTCATGAATGAATTCACGCGCGACCATTTCTCTATCCGCCAGATCTTCCTTTATATCAGACTCTGGGTGATTAGCGATTTTCTCAGCGAGTGGCTTTATTCGATCCCCATAGTGTAATTCCGCCGGTTTACAACCTGTGGTACAATGATATGTTAGATTGAAAAAAATTCTCAATTTCGCCCAAGTATCTCACCCATGAGTTATGCTTGTCACCGACCAACAATCTAAAATAAGTACTTAATTGACGCATATACCTTTCAGCGGGATTCGTCTGAGGGGTTCTCACTGAACTCATTACAGTTTTAATACCTGCATCATTTAACGTCTGTTTCCATCGGGGACTAGTAAAAACAGTACCGTGGTCTGATAAAATCGTTTCCGGTTTACCACACTCTGCCACATATTTTTTTAATATAATGTCCAAAGTACTCTTTGTGTTCAGTCTTGATACAGCATAAAGCTTCACATATTTTGAAAAGGCGTCGACTACAACAAAAATGAATTGGCGGGCAAACTGTCCCTTCGGTAATGGCCCAAAATGATCGACACAGGCCAGTTGTCTTGGCCGGTTGGTGGTTATTGGCGTAAATTCCCTTGCGCAATGCACATTTGAATACTTTATCCTTTGACATGTGTCACACGTGCGCGTACATTTTGCAACCTCTCGTTTAAATGATGTTCCGTACCATTCTTCAGATATCATTTTATACAGTTTTTCTGATCCCTGATGCCCGAATTGTATATGATACAGGCGCGCTATTCTCCCAACCATTTCTTGCGGCAGCCATATTTTCCAACACTCTTTTGCATTTTCCCTTCGGAAACATACATTGTCAAACATCGTGCAATGCATCGTTATGTTCCTGGTACGTACATCATGTCCACCAATTCCATTCTCCAAAAGTTGTCTAACATTTTCAATCTCCTTTTGCCACTTTTGTGCAGATATGAGGTCTGCTCTAATTTCTTCCGGACTGGATCCGTCATGGAACGTCATAACAGCTATTAACGCCTCCCGATGATCCGACGTTGGCCCGTCATTCACAGTGCTTCCCTTTGCATTTCTACTCAAAAAGTCTGCCATGACATTTTCTGAACCTTTACAATAGTGTATCTGAATGTCAAACTGTTGCAGGAACATAGCCCACCTTGCTATCCTGTTACTAGTAAACTTGGCATTTCTGAGAAACGTCAGGGCCTGGTGGTCGGTCTTCAAATATGTTGTGCTACCCAGAAGATAAGCTTTAAATTTATGAACGGCAAAATATATAGATAGCATTTCTATCTCACTAGCATAAAATCTAGTTTCCGCTATTTTCAACGTTCTGCTAGCTGTAGCTACAATGCGCAAATTTTCATCATCGTCCATCTGTTGGAGACACGCCCCCAATCCTTTTAAACTCGCATCACAATACAAATAGTATGGTTTTTCATAGTCTGGATGTGACAAACACACATTGTTTTGGAATGCCCTTTTTATCTCGTTAAAGGCCTCCTCATGAATGGATTGCCACTCCCAACGCTTTCCTCCCTTTAGCAATCCATATAATGGGTGGAGAATTGTCGCATAATTTGGAATGTTGCCCCTGTAGTACGCGCAAACCCCCAAGAATTTTCGCAACTCTTTTAGCTTGGTTGGGTGGGGAAGGTCGACGATTTCGCTGATTTTCTCTTCTGATGGCGAAACGCCTTGCGGAGAAATAACGTACCCTAGATAATTGACCTTTTGTGTGCATATAGTGGCTTTATCCGGACGCAGGGTGATACCATTATCTTGTAGTACCTTGAACAGTAATCTTAGGTGCATTAGATGTTGCTCAAATGTTTCCGAGCTTACCAATAAATCATCTATATACACTACACAAAAATCTTTTATTTCAGCTGGGAGAACTCCATTCATAGCGCGGATGAAAGCAGCTGAGGAGTTTTTTAATCCAAACGGGACTCGGTTAAAACAAAATTGCCTGCCTTCGAAGACAAAGGATGTGTACTCCCGGCATTTTGGATGCAATTCTACCTGATTGAACCCTGCTGTAATATCCAAGGTGGTTAGCCATCGTTTTCCGTGGAAACGGGCAATTAGATCCGTTATCACTTCGGAACGTTCTCCGTCTCTTTCCATGCGGGAGTTTAGCGCTCTAGCGTCAAGACACACGCGCACGCTTCCATCTCGTTTCGATACCAATATAAGTGGATTAATATGTTGTGACGGTCCCGCGGAAATGATACCTTGTTGCTCTAGTGCATTAATAGCTTCTTTTGCTGCATGACGCAATTTTTGCGGGATGGGATAAGTGCGTGCCTTTAAGGGCCCACCGTCCGTCATGCGAAATGTATGCACAAATCCTTTGATTTTTCCCGGTCTATACGAGAACACTGGCAGGTGCTGTTTGATTAATTCTTTTAACTGGTCTTTGTGGGGCTTGGTCAAATTTACATTAGAATTTATACTGGTATTCAATAAATCCAAAATTTCATTCCGTTCGTCCACGAGCGCACAGATGTTTGCCTGCGGTTGGTTTAGACTTTCTTCGTCCGTTCCGTCTGATCCCTCGTGGATTAAGTCTAACTGGTCCCTTCCATCTGATCCCTCGGGGATTAAGTCGATTAAGTCTAACTGGTTGATCAGTATCTTCTCTCCCTTCTGTGTCTCCGACCACACTATCGTCCTGGGCATAAGATCCTTAATGGTATGATTTTTCCAATCTATCACCGTCCCTTTCTTTTCCAAAGTACCACATCCTATGATTATATCTACAGAAAATCCGTGGATTATTATCGCCACCACATAAATACATTCATCATCTACTTGAAGTGGCAGTAACACTTGTGTATTTACCCGCTTTTCCCGCGACCCAAATGCAGGAATCAAATTTCGCACGGGCGCCGGTACAATTTTTAACTTAATTTCACGCGTCTGTATGCGACGTACAAATTCTTCGGCTACAGCTGTCACCTGTGATCCTGAGTCAATGAGAACATAACAATCAATTCCATATACCGTAGCGTTCAATCGGGGACATCGGTTAGGCATGGGGCAGTTATTGGTGTCGAAATCTTCATCGTCACTTATATTTTCGGGTCCGTTTCCCCTCCAGTATTTTAATTCACTGATAGATGCCAACTTTTCGACACCCCCCAACATATCTCATTGTGACCTCGCTTCGTTTGAATCGGTTCTCTCAAAAAAAATCTCATCAGCGTTTCCGGGCTTTCCCTCATGCTCTCCTTGTTGTTTGATATGGGAAATTGAGTTTATGTGCACTCTAGATTCCTCCGGAGTTTCTTTGTTATTACCTCTCTCCTGAAAGTGTTGATTTCTATTATACTGGCGTTTTTGATTTTGATTATAAAATCCACGACGATTTTGTTCCCCGCCGTGATTCTGCCGATTCTGGTTCATTTCTGGCTTCGATTGACGTTCATGTATCTGCTCAATACCACTGTCATCCAAGTTCCGTAAAGTTTCTAACAGCTGGTCCAAAGTTTTTATTGTGACAGGATTTATATGACAACGTATCGTTCGTCGAAAATGGGTCCCAATTGTAGCTATTAGCTCTTCATCTTCCACAGGGTGGTCAAGATATCGGGATAACCTTGCCAAATTAGCAACATATGCTTCCATGGTTTCCCCATTCCTTTTTTCATAACGCCCCTGATATACCCGACTTCGGATCTGAGCTTGTGCTCTTGGAGACCAATAAGATCTTAGAAACATTGTCTTGAACTGTTCGTAGTTCACACCTGGTGGAAACGATACGGCTAACCATAATTTTTCTTCTTCTTCAAGAGATAATTGTATTATCTTCATTTTAAGTGAATCCGGTATGTTTTTTATTTCGAAATATTCTTCGAGCTCTGCAAGGAAAAATTTCGGGTTCTTTCCCTTCTTCACACCAAATTTTGGCAAATCTAACTCAATATGCACTTGTTTTGTTGATATACATGTATGTGTGCAAGTACCCTGATGCTTTTGAACATTCTTTAGCGAAGCAACAACCTCCTCTATCCCCGTGAATTTTGATATAATGTCAGCCCGAAAAGATATTTGTGCTTCCCGCTGATCTTTTCCATCTTCATTTAGTGAAGAAATTTTGTTATCAATTTGTCTGATGTGTTCATTTATCCCTGACAATCTACTTGCGGTACTTTCTTTGAACTCATTTACTTCTTTTGACAAATCTGCCGTTATCTTTTCGGTATCCTTTCTAAGACTACCGATCTCTTTCCTGTGTCTGCAATTTTTATTTCCGCGTTATCGCTAGCTGCTTCTAATTTTGCACACCTTGACATTAGTTTGTCATTCACAGTGTTCACGCTCTTAATTTCTTCCCGAACATCTTTCTTGAAATTTTCGAAATTTTCTTTCATTTCACATTTAAAATTTTGAAGTTGGTTCCCTAACTCCTTCTGTCCTTCTATCAATTGTGATCGAAGTTGCTCTTGTCTCTCATTAGCAACATTCAAACGAATGTTTATCTGTTCTGTTAAACTATTCATCTGGGCATTCATACCATCTAGCAATATTTGCATCATTGATCTCATATGGTCTGGTTAAACGGACTGATATACGGGAACCTGTGTGTCTTATAACTGGTAGACTGTTAGTGTCGTGTGTCATACTTGTGGCATGTATTTCAATTCGCGCGGATGTACACGGCTTTTCCACAGTGCTATTGTCTAACTGAAAATTACGAGTATCTTGAGATCCTGACATCATTATTGTTTCCGCGCTCTCCGCAACTGAATTTACACCTGCTTCACCTTGTCCTGCCATTTTACTCATTTATTTATTTATTAAATGCTGAATTCTTTAAGCACTTTTAACTCAGAATTTTAGTTCGGTCTTAAAAGATATTGCGCGTAAATTTCTTTACCAAAGGAACACTTTTACAACTTAACATTACACAAGACATTAAACTCCACGCAATAAACAAATGACTCAATGCTTTCTTTTTAAACTCCTCTACCAAAACTGTATTTCAGGACCATCCATCAAATCAAAGAATGGCAACGCCGTTATACAAACATGTGGAAATCACAGCGAAACACGACCAAACATTCAAAACAATATGAAATATGGATACAGAAAAATAAACTAGACAAGCATATTAAATTAAAATCACAATTTCAAACATGGACACATAATATTTCGTTCTGCTCCTCTGAAAATTAAATTAGTAAGTAGCATTCATTTGAACATGATAACAAAAGGCATGGCTGCATCTCGTTCACACTCATCAGGCTGCAAATTATGATAAAATACACTTACAACTCAGAAAGAGAAAAAAAATTCACTGAATTGTTTTTGGATCAAATTTCGATAAGCTCCAACGTTGGGCGCAATATGTGACGGTCCGACCGTCTCTGTGCTTAAATAGCACTGATAATTATGGAAATTTAATATTTTACATTCACATTAATTTTAATATTAGATCAATTCTTCTTACATTGATATTTCATAAGCATCTCATTTTTGCAGGGAATGGGTCAGATTTGCTCTGAACAAAAGATTCACAAACATAACTAGACATTTATTTTCACATATGAAACTTGATGAATTTAATTATAAAAAATTTAACATTCACCTTCCTTTTTTTATAATTATCAAAAATAACAACATTTGATACCATGGGCGCCACCCTACATGAGACTTATGTTTACACGCTGTTGACTCAAGACAAATTGTCCGACTAGCTCATTATAAACAATTTTACTGGACATGAGAACTTCTTATTTTGTGAATCGCTTCACCCAGGAACGTTTACGGGAGTCTTGATTCCTAAACAATTCAGTGGTAATGTTATATTCACCTTCTCAATTGCATGATGTTGTGTAGATGCACTAAACCAGCATCCTTAGTCGATCAGGAGGTCCAACCGCGGTGCCAAGCAACCATAAACTTAGTTAAACTTTAAGTTTAACCACTGCACTATTTCCCGCTGAACAACATACTTATACTCATAACTTTACACAGCTTCTTGGTCTGCATCCACAGAGAGGTGGCACAGAGGTGTTGCTTGTCCGGCCACCTGTGGCTCCGTGTCTTTCTTCTTCCGGCAACGTACGCACCCCTTTGTCTCTCTTGGCGGTCGAAATTCCATTGGCCGATTCGGTGTCTCAGCCGCTGGTCAACCCCCACCGTTCACCATGAAACGAGAGAACGCACCTCAATATTCAGTCAATAGGTGGCATAGCCTGTCTCATCCAGCCACTCTTTCCATTCACAACAAACTATGGAGTGACCCTGATCACTACAAACGGAACTACTACCTTACTTATATTGAGCATCTTTCTACTTTCACTGTAAGCATTAATTTCAACGGTATTATAATATCAGTATTTCTTTAATTGCTTTAAATGTACTTCAATATGTATATATACAGGGCGTTCGCCGGGAAACGCAACCCACTGTTAGCGCTACAAGGAAGAAACTGCTCCCGGCGAGAGAGCGGTCAGTTTCCGGCATTGTTCGACCGTCGGCCGCGGACTATTTCATAATAATTACGCTTCATAAACTTCATAAACTTGTGTGCTAAGCATTTAAATGTGACGTAATTCATTAGCTTACCTTATAAAAGATGCTGGAAGTGTTGACCCTCTTGTGTAATGCACATTTCACATCTTCTGAACATATTTCGAGACACACGCTGCCCTAACTGACTTAATGATTTTTTGGGTGACTGTTCTAGTCGAAAAGCGATATCGTCAATTTTCTCCTCTGTGAGAATACGGTTGACCGACAGTCTCTTTCTGTTAAAAAATGAACCCGTTTCTCTTACTTTTTTAACCAGACGCAGAATTGTTGATTTAGCTGGCAGTAAAGCGCCAGGAAATTCGCGACGAAATTTACTGCGACACTTTTTAAACGACTTCTTCTTCACATATGTATCGTAGAGAAATATTCTTTGTTGCAAACTGTAACGTACCATAATTTTACTCACACTCAAACACGGTACAGATTAATAAGAGTATGAAGCCCCAAACCAGCCAAACCGCAAAGAAACGTTTATTCACAACACTGATTAATAAGAGACTGAAGTCACAAACTATCTACAATGCAAAGAAACCGTTCTTAACAATGTAAGGGTCACTGCACTGCACTGTTGGGGCAGCGGAGGTGTTAAACAGTGCGGTGATTCACGGTGGCGTGTGGCGGAAACTGCTGGCTGGACTGACCGAGCAAGTTGCCGACGGCAACAGACTGGGAGGGTAGCGTTTTCCGGCGAACGCCCTGTATTTCTTCATCTAAATATCATTCGCTGTTGTTCCTTTATCATTTTGCAAGCTTTTGGATTCTTATACTTCATCTGAATTTCTTTTAGTCTTGCCACTTTCACTCCATTTGGGGTAGAATAGGTTCCCGTCCACACAGATAAAAATTCTCTGCATTATTACCTTCTGTTACTTCTCCCGTAATCCATCCCAATAGCCCCAGATCATTTGCTTTGCTTAAGACTTTTCATGCTTAACCACGTTACAGAATATACTTTACCCATTTCGACATCACATTTTTCGAGGTCGTTGCAAGTTAAATTATTACCGTTCTACAATTTTTGTAATACCTCTTACGTTTCTGTCGGCTTAATCACTGTAAACTGTAGCCCTACAACTATATTGTTACATTTTACTTTGAACTTTCCAGAGTTGATGTACAACGTTCCATTTAATCTTAATAAATCCAAAAAATTGGTTAAATTTTGTCTCTTTATTCTCTAATGTAATTGCCTTATTAAAGTTTTTAAAGATTTCCTGCTTCGGCTTGTAGAAGGTGCTTAATTTGGCTCCATCTCTTCTCTTTGTAAATATCTCCTTCAAAACGTTCAAAATGGAATTCTGTTTTATCTCTTCAGTGTTTTACCTATGTAACTGAAAGTAATTTTAATGCAGTATTCTCCAGTTGTTTTCTGTATACCTGCATTGCTGTTTCATCCGTTTATGGATGCAAATCCAGAACGTGAAGATATGACCTGGGTCATTTCCACTCTCCTAGTGGTAGGTAGTATCCTGTTCCAAGTAATAAAAAGTTTCCAATAGACAGAACCTCGTCTGTGGATAAAGGGTTCGCCACAAGCAGGATAGGGTAATATTTATAGGTATCAAATATATCCCACATTTCTTGTTAATTAAAAATATCAATCGTTCTAATATACCTTAAAATTCAACAAGTTTTGTGAGATGGGTGTTATCTTAAGAGCCACACAATTATCGTAGCATAATTCCTACGCTACTTATTGTAGCATTGTCTAACAAATTATACGAATCTTTCTTCCTCTAATGATATTGGCGCAAATAATGTATTTCAAATCACACGTAACAGAGAGGTTAGAGAATCCATACAGAAATATCATTGGCAAGACGTTGTCAAGGCTCATTAAGTTCATATTAGTGTTTCCTTCTTCCTCCTTTTTGGTGATATTTTAAACTGTTATTTTTGGTACCAGAAAAATCGAAGTAATTCAATCAGATTAGAACACAATCAAGACAGATCAATTAGGAGCCTGTGTATCGTCTCGAATTTTGTGCTTAGCACTCTAAGTTAGTTATTCCCACTGATAAATCAGTTCTTCTTAGTTGGCTATAGCGTCTACATTTCTGTAAAGTATTTGCTGCAATGATCACCATTTACCAGTATGCTTGCTTTTTTTTTTTTTTTTTTTTTTTTTTTAACTGCTTAACGTCTCTCAACAGCGAGGTCTTTAGAGACGGGAAAGGATGGGGGGCAAGGAATGGGGAGGAATTCGGCCATGGCCTTTTGAAGGAAGCATCCCGGCATTTGCCTGGAGTGATTTGGGAAACCCAGGAAAACCCCAATCTGGATGCATATGCTTGCGCTCTGAAATTTATTATGACATAAAAGAAATCGATTGTTTTATTATTAAACTAGTATGTGTCATAGATGATTCAATTATTTTGTTTTCGAATCGCCATGTATTCCGTTTGACTAACAGAGTAGCCTAATTTAAAAATACACTCTTATATAAAAGATCGTATTTAAAATGTTTTCTTTTACGGATATCATTAGCTGTAAGCTTATCGGAGATATCACTAATTGGAGGGAAAAAAAAACTATTAAGTTATAATGTCTGACATAGCTAGAGCTTAAGCCGTGGAAATTGCACGTTATAGGTTCGAACTGCTATTAAATGTATTCCCCTGTACACTGTTTTCAATTATCTTCGACAAATGTGCCTGGTATGGAATACAAGGGTCTACTGCTGTGACTAAATCTGTTTTTGGTCACCGGCATGAAAGTATATATCTTATATATAAAATTCTCATGTCACAATTTTCGTTCCCATACTCCTCCGAAACGGCTTGACCGATTCTCATGAAATTTTGTGAGCATATTAACTAGGTCTGAGAATCGGCAAACATCTATTTTTCATCCCCCTAAATGTTAAGGGTAGTCCACCCCTAAATTTTTTTTTTATTTTTTAGACAAATTTTTTATTTTTATTTTTTTATGATACAACATACAAAAATACATACAATCCTAAATTTTCACCCTTCTACGATCAACCCTTATTTTTTAATAGCCATTTTAGTAATTCTTTTTGGATGCACCGGGTGGAACTGGCAAAACATTCGTTATTTCGATAATTCTTGCTGAAATACGATCAAATAATGGCATCGCATTGGCCGTTGCATCATCGGGCATTGCAGCAACTTTATTGGATGGAGGCAGAACAGCTCATTCAGTATTTAAGCTGCCACTAAATATTCAGAATAACCCTGACGCAGTATGCAACATTAAGAAACGTCCATGGCCACCGTGCTGAAACGGTGTAAAATTATCATCTGGGATGAATGTACTATGGCACACAAACATTCGCTTGAGGCGTTGAACAGGACATTGAAAGATGTTAAAAACAACAACAAACTATTTGGCGGAACTCTATTGGTCCTTTCAGGTGATTTCAGACAAACACTTCCAGTCATTCCACGTTCAACATACGCTGATGAGTACAACGCTTGCTTAAAATCATCTCCATTGTGGCGTAATGTTGAAAAATTACAGCTAAAAGTAAATATGCGCGTTCAAATGCTTCAAGATCCATCAGATGGAACATTTTCAAAACAACTCTTAGATATCTGTGATGGAAAAGTTGCTATAGATGAAACTGGATACGTAAAATTACCGACCGATTTCTTCACAATCGCTGATTCGCAAGATACTCTCATTGAACAAATATTTCCCGATGTACACACACAGTACATAAATCATTAGTGGCTTGCAGAAAAAGCAATTTTAGCGGCAAAAAATGTAGACGTTTTGTTATTTTTATATTCCCTCATCGTTCACAGCGCTCCATGCCTATTTCAGGCATATACCACATTCTTACATACATACAATATACACATTCTTACATACATACATACTTACAATAAGTAAGCTATTTTTTGTATACACTATAAATTACTTGAAAGTTATTTATATTGCAAAACAACGTTTGCCGGGTCAGCTAGTATATATATATATACGATACATCAATACGACTGGCATCATTTACATCGTAAACTGCAACAAGTATACACTTTAAGAGCATGATACGCGGTTGATACGCCGACACCAAGGAGCAAAAATGTTTCGCATTAGCTTTGGTCGCTTTCCGATCATTACGTTATGTCGGTTCGCATAGTGTAGTCCTTCGTATGATTCACAACAGCATACCCAAATGTGGGTCATGATTGTTTTTTGCATTACAACACGTTCCCATTTTCCTACGCATCCTGTGTCTGATTTCTACCGTCGTGGTAAGATTTTTTTTGGAGCCTTTGTGTAATGAGAATCGATACTATGGTCTATGAGATTAGAAAGACATTGAGGGCAAGATAATGCGGGATCAATTTTTGTATTCCAATATACCTGTCTTTGCTCTGTATGACTTATGTAGCTGCAAGTGAAGTACGTGACTGCAAGAATTAGAACAACATAAACGGTTGTTAAGTCACTGAATATCTTAAGCCAGTGTTTCGAAATATTAAAATAGAACACAAATCTTTATTCAAAATTTACCTAACTGTCTCGTGGGAAAATAACGTGTCAAGTATTGCTATGTTAGTGTAAAAGATGCAATACCCTGAATTATAAAAGGTCTTTTGTCGTTGATCTCAATCCCTCAAACAACAACATTGATTAGCAGGTTTTGAAAACTTATTTCCGCAGATGATTCCATGTTTCCTGTTGAAGGATGTCTTTCAAACTTCGATTGAAGTTAGTAATATAAGCAATATACGCTTCCAAACTATTGCGTCATTCCACAGATAATTTTCTCGATATAAAACGCTCACAACTCGCGGATAAAAAGAGGTAGAGAAAAGCCGTCAGAGTAATTTAGGATAATCCGAAACAACCTCAGAGAGAAGGGCCCGACGGCCCTTAGGTTCTTTCAGAGGAGTGATTGTGACGTGTGTCTACCACCACTACCTGGAGGCGCACAGTACAGCAAGTGGTGACGGCGGGCGCTGGCTTTGTGGTCCGACAGTTTTATCGCCGGATCGGAGGGACCTCTCGCCTTGTCCTTGCGCAGCTCAAATGGCCTCTTTTTGTAGCGGCTGCCTCGTTCATCTCCATTTGTTTCAGTCTGTGTAGACCCCTCTAGCGACTGTCTTGTCACACAACACGGCACATGACATTGTGCCGCGCCGGGGAAATTGTTTATACCGTAAGTGAATGGCTTCTCAGAGAAGGCGGAGACAGCCGAGCCCCACACAAAGACTGTGTCCCCACTCTGTCTTCGCTTGTAACTTGTAGCTACTAACAGCGGTAAATGGGCGTGGACGGACGCGCTTCGGCAAAAGTACGATAAAAAAAAGTTACCCTCCTATTCACTATGTGTATTCATTACTGTTCATTACAAGTTTGTGTGAAATAATCAGAAGTTGTGACGGCGGCAGTTAATTATTTCGTATATTATTCTCAGTGAAGGTAATACATTAACGTGCGTTCATTTTTTTTCCATTTATTTGTGAAGATACAAACAAAAATGTCTTCTCGGACTGAGTCCTGGAATTTATTACCATTATTACTGGCTATATTTATGCCTAGGTCATAATTTTTCAACACATTTAATTTTGCAATACTGCAAGTTTTACTTTAAACGCTTTGTCACTCTTTGACGTATATAGTTAAATGCCTTCCTCGTAACTTCCAAATGAAATCCTTTACATTTCGTTAAGCCTGAAATGAAATAATAATTTCTGGTAATGATCATTTCTGCCTTTCCACGTACCATTTCTAAATCTTCGCCTATATTCCATCCGCGAAATGAATGCCTTATACCGTTATTTTGATCCACTTCTTGTATATCAGTGATGCCGCAGATATCTCCCTTACTAAACTGGTGCAGTTACAATCTGAGAGAAGGGGAAAGTAGGTTGATCGAATAGTCGGCAATTGATTTTATGAATCGGCGTCAATCGTGCTGCATGAGAAGTGTTTACGCCAGTCGCGGAAGCCTTCGACTCCTGTTACCAATGGTTACTATAGTAAATCATGGAATCAAATCTAGCTGTTATATTATCACCCCCTCCAACTAATATTTGATACCCATAATATGTGTGCAAAACCCTTTCACTGTCCCGTACTAGGCCTGAGCAAGGTTTGGTAATCTAGTTCCATTAGTTTCTTCTTATGTCCCCTCATCATCCTTACGGAACGGTCTGATGACTCAGGTATCCGAATGGCGATCGAAAAGTTCCCGGTTTGAAACGCTGTCTTGGCGGGGATTTTGACCTTCACCTCTGACACAGCGTACTGTGTAATGTGAAGCAAGCTAAAACGCTTCCATGGTTCGAATTCCACGTTAAACTACAGGGCACTTTTACCCGGTAGGATTACCGAGTTAGGTTAACAGTGGCCACGGCAGCGGAGAATACACGGCTGAACTACCCTTCGGGATCTCCTGGCCAAATGCCATATGTCCCTTTCTTTCTTTATTTTTATGACTCTTTATCTTTAAGACTGTCTACAGGACATTGAATACTACCCGTACAATGAGCAGAATGTGAGCTTACTGGTACGCCCAGATATTACGCGTGTTATGCCTTACGCCAGCAATTACAATTTACAAAATAAAATAAAAAAAGATTATACAGTTTGTATCATCTGCGAATAACATAACATATGACTGTAATCCAACAATAGTATCATGTTAGAATAACGAAAAGCAACATTCGTAATGCCCTGCCTTGAGGCACTGTTCAGACCCAACTCCTCTGACACTGTAGTATGCCTTCCTTCCTTACAATTACTCCAACCATTAAGATTCATTCCGTTTCACATCAAATGATTTCAACCTTGTATAAACTGCTCTCGGGTGACTAGCCGAGTCAAGAGTGCGTTGTTACACGATATTTCGGCGACTAGATTCATTGCCGCCATCTGACTTCACCAGAAGATGGCGGCAATGAATCTAGTCGCCGAAATATCGTGTAACAACGCACTCTTGACTCGGCTAGTCACCCGAGAGCAGTTTATACATTCTCAACGCCGAGAAAGACTTCGTTCTTAGATTTCAACCTTATTTTCCATATTCTGTCACTAACGCTGTTAATGTACAGTTAAAACACTAGAATGGCAAAGGACTTACGTTATTTGGTAACCAGCCCTTATGGTGATTCAATCCGCTAGAAGGCTTTTCGATTAATGGAAACAGGTATTTTTTGACGTATGGCAGGAGGCTCCTTGTCGACGTAGAGAGTGATCATGCCCGTAAGAGTACACAGCCGGCTTTCGTGACTCGAGTAGTTTGGTGATTTGTTATGTCTGCCGCACATACACAAAAACAACAGCATACATAACGCAGAAACTTGTAATACAAGTCTGCCATTACTGTTAACAGAGAGAAAGGTTGGGAAGACAGCAACTGATGAACAAATTTCGAGAAAATTGCTTTACTAAATACACAACGTCAACGGAATAGTTGGAAGAATGTGATCAACAATACATACTCAGTTATTTCTGTTTTTATGGATTTGTTAGGCTAGTTATGGCGAGGGTTGTTGTGCTATGGTATTTTCTTCAAACTGTAAGTGAGTATATTTTCTGGTCTACTGCTTATGTTTCATCATTGTTGATCTAAATCTGAGAAAGGCTTCCTGGGGCAGACCAAAATAGTGTTGTGCGTACCCAGTGCCACTACTAGAGAGCTCTGAGATCCTTGGGCAGTTCTGTAGAAGGATGTGACCAGCTTTCTCGGAGTAGCGCGATGCTCGACGCTACATGCAGATATGTTGTTTGAAAGCTTTTCGATACGAGATATGCTCTTCGAAGGGTTCTGTTTCGTATATTTTGTAATCTGGTCCACTATATCTATAGACACTAAAAGGTGAAAGGTTTCACTGTTCGTCCTTCCGACTAAAAGCACCAGCGTCGGCTATGATGAATTCGTGACGCAGCTGGCCGTTTCCCCGTAGCCAGTAGCCACTCAGAATCAGCAATTTCACCTGAGCTGTGTCTTGCGCTGGCCGCAGTATTTCCGCGCTGAGGCAAAAAAAAAAAGAAACGACAGCGGAATTGAGGTCGAGGGTTTGGCCATGAATCAGCCCATCGCGACCCAGCAGGTAGCGAGAAGAGAGAGGCATGTCCGCATCGCACAAGGAATGCTCTCAGCAACACTAGGTTGCCCAGTGTCCATACTCTAGGACTCAATTACAAC
Organism: Vandiemenella viatica; assembly: GCA_031002005.1. Classification (NCBI taxonomy): domain Eukaryota; kingdom Metazoa; phylum Arthropoda; class Insecta; order Orthoptera; family Morabidae; genus Vandiemenella; species Vandiemenella viatica. The sequence continues at coordinate 80,687,407 of CM061920.1, forward strand.
ATACATTTTTATGTGCAGGCCACGGCCTAAAACAGTGATTCCCATCGGGGACGTTACAGCCCACCGTCGGGCGTTGAAGAGATCATGCGAGACGTTTCGGGTCCGTCGCAAGTTTAGTGGGCTTTGAGGACCAACTGCTGCCCCTGCATTCCAATATTATATCCGTCTTTAAGGGCATGATCATAAGTAGAAAAAAGATGATTTAGCGTAGTCAGAAATTTATTAGCTGAGGAAAGAAACAGATTATCAACAGTGTAAGGCAGTGATATAAGATTTCCGATTACAAATAAGGCACCAAATATCGGAAAATTAGCTCAGCCTTCTAATTAATTAATTAATTTGTTCATAATGTGTATTCTTTAAGCAAACTGTGGGTTGCAGTAAATAAACTCGATTAATGCGGACAATTTGAAAAAAAAAATCCTTTCATATTGAATGGTTACCACCATTTTTGTAGAGCGTGTTAAAGTGACGGCATAACATACGTGTAGAAACGCACCTTGTACACATGGTAGTTTCTGGAAACTTGTGTTTGTCTCGATAAGGTTAACCTACTGTATTGATTAAACCACTGAATGATTTTTTTTTCTGCCCGTCATGATCTGCATTCAAGCAACCACAAATAGTTACAATCTAGTCAAGCAATCTGCAAGAGAAACACATTGCACAAATACAGAATACTGTCATGTTATAAGAGCCCTCATACCTGAATTTTGAATAATATTGTACTGTATGAAGTATTCGTAGTGAGCTAAAGTTTGCTTGAATATGATCTGGTATGTTTGTTTTGTAAATCAGTGTATATAGACTTTGTTTTATGAAAGGAAATCATTTAAAGGCCATTTAATATGTTTAAGAACAGAATAATGCAAGAGAATTGCTTAAATGTGTGTAAATCCAAGTATTAATGCAAGTTACGATGTCTACAGGACAATTTTGTACAGTTTAAAATGATTTCTGTAAATAATTTTGTATTTAAGCATCTCTAATTTCCATTTCTGACCATTTTCTAATGATGTTAAGTGATTTTGTATTAATTCCGATTGTTTTTAATATGTTTAATTGTTTGAGTACTTGTTAATGTTCGAGAAATATCGGGCGGAAGCTTTTGAAGAATTCTCGCAATTTCGGTAAAGGAATTCGGCAGAAGGACAGTTAGTTTTACAGAGAGTTTTACAGTTAGTTCACAGTTGAGTTTACAGTCAGTTTATATAAAGATTCACTTTGCATCTGCCAAAGACTGAGCTAGTATCTCTGGATTGTATCTTTGCTTGTGACAAATATCGCTGACTTGTTATTTTTAGAAAATAAACAAATCTTTAACATAACCTTTTGGTGGACTTTTTAATTAATCAGTATATTAATTAAACCACCGAAGACCCTAACAATGTGTTGCGGAAATATAAATAGTTCTGTAGACTCCTGAAATTAGATTGTTCATCTTCTTTACAATTTTTTTTTAATATCGTTAATTCTGATACACTAAACAACAGCATTCATCTGTACCTCAAAATAAAGAGTCTCCTTTTACATCCACTTCATTGATCATAATTACCGCAGAAAGGATATGATCTGTGAAAACTATGGAAAAAAACCTTCTTAATACAATAACAACTTTAATTATAATATTTACATAGGTCTCGTACCCGCGTCACCTTATAAGTTAATCCCCGACAGTAAAAAATTTAACAAGACTCATTCATAATACATAATCATCAAATGAAGTGTATTAACGTCATAATTTCCATCAATTTGCGTTTAAAGACTACTTCCACAAGTTTGGGAAATACGAGTCCCTTATGTACTCATTATTATTTAGCAAGCAGAGGGAAGAGCACTACAATTTGCTCACTGTACTGAAATGGTTCAGTTGTAAATTCGGTTGCACTCCAAATGTAGGACTGAAGTAATTTCATTACTTGTCTCTGAAGTATGAAAACCCGTTCTCGGTTATCTAATAACGATACTTAAGCCTACTCACTAAATTTTGCTGTTTTACAACGCCAGGGTCCATTAGGTACAGACATGAATAACTGGTTGCTTCAGACTAGAAGAACGTCGTAGCTCGGGGTTTGTCTTGTAAAAACATGCACTGAACTGAATGTCTCTGAAACAACATCTCTTTTAATGCCGTGAGTGAGCTGGTGTTGGGATTTTCACTGCCAGTTTCCACTTTGTCCACTAAATCCTGGACAATAATCACTCCAGTAAAACTTTACACATATTAATGAAATTTATCACAGCAAGCGATACACTGGCTGGAGCCATATGTGGAAATAGTTGAAACTCTTCTGATAATTTTAATATATTTATGTAAAAACATTAACATTTTTCGGTAGCTGTATGCATGCTGAATGTGTTGAATGTTGCAAGAACAGTAAAGAGTTTTATTTTATTTGTGCATGATAGCTATATCCTACTCTATCTGGCTATCGTTAATAAATTTAGTGAAAGTCAAGAAATTATTTACTAATGGTGGCCCAAAGAATTGTAGTGGTAGCTATTAAGCTTTCTTTGATATTAAATATGAACAGCAGACTTTCGGCGCCGACAAAGTCTACCTACCACACACCGAGCCCTTCATCAGCACCCGTTGTCCATTAAGAGCAGGGAGTTCCCTTTGAATCACCCATAAACGCCACTAATTGGCATCAAATGGGCCCCAGAGCTGCAGATTATACCTCAGGGGATTCCATATTTATTCATGCGGCCGTGACACCCTTGCGTGTGATTTGCTGTCCCCTCGTGGTCTGGGGCGATGCGGCCTTTGTTTCCTCCTGACTTACGGCTGTTCCCATCGGTATTAATTGCTCCAAAGATTTTTAATATTGGTGGGCGCGAGTTACGAGCAGCTCTCTGAAAATTACTGAGGCGCCGGGCCGGTCAGACGGCAGGTTAAACCATGGGTCACGGGCTTTATTACTACCAACATACCTGAACTAAACCACAAGAAGAGCAACAACTCCCCGGATCCAGAGAACGTTTTATTACGACAGTTCTCGCAGTTATAAAGCATTTATGTGATACCAACTGTTAAGATCCTGCAAATATCTAACATCCATTTTGTTACCATCTCATAAAATCAATTCGTCCTAAGAAATAAATTGGTATTGTAATCGATCAAAATGCCTTGATCTCATGCGTCTTTTTGAAGCAATTACATTAAACCCACCACCCTCTGATTGTTTGAAACTGTGTAATGGATTTACGAAATTTATGTTAACTATGGGTAGAAATGATTGCTGAAATTGTAGAGAAATCCGGAATGCAGTTATTACATAAACCGAAGCTTGAAGTCATAACCATGATATTGTAATTTTCGTATATCTTTGAAAACAAGTTAGTAATTTCCTTTTACGATGCGAATCCTAATACTAATAGAAGCGGTTCAAAAATATAAATCATAAAATACTCAGAATAAGAACCTAATTCTAAAATAATTCCTATTTCCTGCAAAGAAATATAGAATTTTAAAACATAATGACTTGTAAAACAAGAATATAATGATCTATCTGTAATTCGGAAATGGTGACCAAAGGCAAAAAGGTTCGTAGGGAAAATAGAGACGTCAAATTGGTGGTACAAAATTTTGTAAAGTGAATTAGTGTAAAGTGAAGTTTCATTTTTGATAACCTATCACTAAGCCACAATAAAGCTTACGTTGCCATGAGTACATTTATCACTTTTGTGACTGTACGTCGATTGGCATGTGCCACAGTTTATTACGTCAATGTTAATAAGGAAAGAACTTCATCAAAACATTCCAAAAAGTTTAGAACTAAAAATTCATAAATCTTACACGACTTATACGTTGTATATTGGAATTTATACACAAAATCAAATGTAAATATAGTAATGATTGCATTTTAAATGCTGTATACACACATACCCTTCTGACCGTGCTCAAAAAGGATTCATGTATGATGCAAAACGTGAAGATTGGCATATACTGGCGAGGAGGCATGGAAAGATATTGCAATAGGTATGAAATGTAGTGCATGGAAGGGAAAAGATGACCATGACCACAAGCTGGCACTCGATTTCAGGCACAAGGGTGTAGGAAGATTCTCTTTTTTAGGTAAGGGTGTCAGGGATTGGAATGAGTTAGCAAGAGAAATGATGAATAATTTACCGAAAACTTTGAAAGACTTTAAAGATAAAATTTGTAGAGGGCAAATGTAGGTAGGTGCAGGATAGGGGGAAGATGGGTGTGTAGGGAAATTGCCACCGGAGCCTGTGCTCCATTGCAATTAAATTAAATTAAATCTGGCACATATGGTTTTTTTTTATTGTCGTACATCGTCTTTAATATGGTATATAGAAGAAGAAGAAAAAGTTGTAATCACTAAAACGGATCACGGTGAAATATTTAGCTTTAGGCTAAATGTTCCTCAAACACACCTTGTGTGAACACTACTATCTCTACAGCTCGCCTGTTGTAGTGCATGAAATTTTTAATATTATTCATCTCTAGTATCTGAACACTTAAAATATGTGATTATTGTAGGCCGTTTCTCCCGCAGTTGCTTGTTTGACTGATAATTATTTAATAAGTACACCAATGTAAATGTTAAATTGATTAGTCAATATTAACAAAACGATTTGGGTTTTGTGCAAACTTATCAAATAATATTTGAAATCTTATACGAACCTGTTTTCTTGACATTAATTAATACGAGCTTCTCAGTGGAAAACTTCGCGTCGTAATCTACTATATACGAAATTTTATCAATAAAAGATTATTTCTAACCTTCAGATTTCTTGTGCAATGTCTCTCGTTCCGTCTGCTACCTGGAAAAGAAAAATTATTGATATGTTAATAGTATTCTTAACATACATATCACATTTGTAAGAACATGTATGCATCTAAATCCCTCTCCCTTAACCTCAAACTCAGGCACTATAATACTGTAGTTCGACAATCAGTACTGTATCGTCTTGAACGTAGAAAGAGACAACTCAGAAAACTGGAATTAAAGGAACGTAAGATCTTGAGAAAAATCATGGGTCCTGTCAAAGAAGAAGGAAAATACAGACTCAGGCATAATAAGGATTCACACCAACAACTGGAGAGCTTCACCACAGCCATGCGAAAAAGGAGATTGATATTCTACGGTAACATAGTTCGGATGGACAATCATAGATTCACCTCCAAAATCTTCAACATCGTCTCTAGAGGGAAAGCGACTAATGCAAAATGGACAAGGCTAGTTAAGAACCACTGGTCCATGAAGGCCAAAACGGAAAAGAGGAAGAGGAAGGAGAAGTATTCTTAACATTTAGTTTGGGGAATGCAGGGATCTGGTGCAAGATTATTTGTTACATTACTTTTATGCTTACCTTGAAAATTTAACCCCCTGAGCGCAGCAATTTTTACGGTCTTTGATTTGTTAGTGTCAAATACGTCAGAGCGTTCCGAGAGTCATGAGTCACATTAAACAGTACGACAGAGGCGTCACTGCAAGTCTAATCATTCCGGTTCGGAACTTTACTACAATCATATTTTTTCCTGCCTTCTTTTTGAACTGAAATGCAGAATTAAACACTGATTCAACGTTTCTAATTGTATTTAAATGTATTTTATATAGCATATCCAGACCGTTTTCCTCGATTGGGTAATATTTCGATACTATTTATATGATCATATTTTGAGGAAAAATCTGGTACTTTTTTAATAGTACCGGGAATTCATTAGACACAAATGAGTAGAAATGAAGATAATTATTCACAGAACTGTACTTCTGCTATACAGGTGGGGGGAGGGGAGGGGGGAACTAATTTTCAATGAGGTAAGAATTCACCAGTCAAGAATTAAAGTTATACATTATTGTCACTCTCTAAGCGTAATGTTTCGCCCGCCGTTAATCTCGACAATGCAGCAGAAGCATGCCTGTGTCGTTCCACGTCAATCAATATCTCAATGAAATATTCTCAGTCATCGTTAAATCTGCAGTGGATCAGTGCGTAGACCTACAGCCATGCCGAAAATAGCAATTTCTGAAAGTGCAAAGTTATATAAGGGAATTTAGAGAGGATTATTTTAGTACAGATGAAAGAGTTCTACTCTTTAAATTATCTGAAATCAAAGTGACATCAACAAAACGATTTAAAATTTAATTTCCCAATGGTGCAGCGAGTGCACGGAAGCAATTTATGCTGTCTACATGAAAGCGACACTACTAGAAAAAGTAAATGATGTATAATTGAACATGTTTTGATGTATAGTGAATTTAAATGTTTGGCCATATTTTGTCATTTTTAGGTCATATTTAACATTTTTGTGGTCATATGTGCCTGCATATTTCTCTATTTTTCGGTCATAAAGATCCGAACCCTACTTATCACCGAGCGAGGTAGGTGAGCGGTAGCGCTCGGATCTGGCAATCGGAGGAAGGTGGGTTCCAATCCCTGTCCGCCCATCCACATCTCGGTTTACCATGCTTTTTTCGGGTTGGTTCTTTCAAAACGTCATGGCCGAATTCATTCCAGTTTCTTATTCCAATCCTCCCCCGCCTAAAATTGCCTCGTTTTAATCAAGGTGAAAAGCACTAAGGAAAAAAGTTACAGAAGTAGATACCAAGTGGTCGGTCGTATTTAGGCCCGAATGGTTTGAAAGTCGAGAGCAAACGTCTGCCTGAATACAAAAAAAGGGGGGCTTTCTTCTGTTAATACAGAATATCTATATTCTGAAGCTTCGATAGAATGTGAATGAATGCTCGTAAAAAAGATACTTCTGAGAACTATAGGTGAAATAAAATTAATGAAGGCGTTGATAGAATTCATGGGAGGAATTCCGAGTAGAGCTCCCATATTTCTACGAGAAACATATGTGACAGGGCTCTCAACGAAATCACAACTATGACTTTTGCTGATAACATTAAATGCTTGTTTTAGTCTAAAAGTTATTAAATCAATTAAACTTTCAGTTAGCGATATTTATTTCTGCAGTAAGGTTAGAACACAACCCAAAAAATGTCGATTGTAACAGTAAGAATCTCAGTAACAAACAGAAACTGTACAACGAATACCTTACAAGGAGGTGTAACGTAGAGATGTAAAATATAAAGCTGCTCGGCAGTATATTATGAATAGCAAAGAATTGCAAGTAAACTGATAATAGTTGTAACTCGATCAGATGAATCATAAATTGGTTAAACAATGCGGTAGAATTTCTATTGAATGGAAATTCTGTGGGATGATGATGCAGAAGCCAGTGAAGGTAACAGCATGGTATATGAGGTGTAAGAGATATGAGGTTCCAATGAAATTAACTGAAACAATGAAAGTTACGAAGCGATCTGGTAGCTCAGTGGTCAAGATGCACGATTTCAAATTTCAGGCATATGGAATCAATTCTCGAAGCGGCCAGGAACTTTTAAAATTATGCTTGAGATTGTGGGATACGGCAGGAGGTTCCGTGTCTTTGATTCCAACTGAAGGTTCAGCCACGACAAACGCGGATTATGCGGCAAACCCAAGCTGTAAAATTACACTTACACCGCAGACGTAACACATCGTCAATGCAACGTTTCGGCACCAAATCTGTGACATCTTCAGGGCTATTTCGGACTGTAGTATCTCCTCCTGACGGCCGGTTACACCACCCTAGTCGTTCGCCTGTGCAACACTTCCACATTTGACTTAAACCATAGCCGACAAAAGCAATCCAACACCTTCAACGACAACATCTGTGGAACAGTTAACTTTCGCTGCAGAAAATCCAACAGTCTCGCTGGCGGTAAACCAAAACAATCCACCTACTGTATAGGCGAACGACGAGGTGGTGTAACCACCCGTCAGCAGGGACTCATCAACTCGATATAAACCTGAGAAAGACGCCCCGTTGAGTTCCGAAACGTTGGCACTAGCAACATCATTGGCGCGACGCTAAACCCCCAAAGCAAGTGGAATTTTACAAACATGACGCGTGATAAAAGCATCAAGACTATATGAATGTACAAATTTTTAGTCAAAGCACTTAGAGGGGATTACTGGGTATCGCGATTCCGCCAGGAATTGGCGTGATAATACTGCCGTGGTCATACGCAAGAATCCGCTAGAAATACTTTCCGAAGTACACTTAATGGTTTCATCCTGCTCCAGGATGTATTATGACCTATTTTCTGCTTGAAAATGATGGTCCAGGCTGTATTACAACGGAATTACGACTTGAAAATTATACGTCTTGCAATTGACTACAGCAGTATTATGGCGTCATTACTGAATGTTGTTGTAGCGGAATCGCAATATCCAGTAGACCCCACTGAAAGGCATTTCAGGCGTCGTGAACAGATTTCCTTTGAAGATTAGTGTTTAATGGAGAGCAGCTAGTTTCCGTTACGGTTGGAGTACCAGTACCCATACTTGAGGTGTGAGTGGTCTGTTTCACAGGTGTGGCTCGCACCTGCTTCCTGGCCGGCCAACCGCCGCCCACGGTCGCCGCCCACGCCCTTTCCGGGGACCAGCTCTCGAGCCGCGCCCAGTGCTCGCACCCTCCGGCATTACCATACTCGGGCCTCCATCCTCCACCCCGTCACGAGTCCCAGAAATACAGAGACGTCTTGGTAGATCGATCCAAGCGCTCAACTTATAATTCTCGAGTCACAAACATTGAACACACAGCACTGTACAAGTTAACCACTTTAAATCCATTTCACCCAGTACTTCGCAACATCAAGTGCATTCGGTGTTGCTCAAAACAGATCATCTTCCTTGCGGGATGATGGGCACATAGGACACTGTAGCATATTATAATAATTATTATTACTTCGCAATTCACTAAAAGTGGGTGGCTGAGGGTGCATTACATCTATCCGAATGTATAAACGAGTGGAAGGGATATTGTAAGAGGTGCCCATGATCTATTTTGAGGAACCATCCCGGCATTCGCCTGGAGCCATCTGGGAAAACCATGGGAAACTAAGATCAGGATGGAACATGTGTCGTAGTTTGTTCCTCATCACATTCAAACTTAATGCCGGTGTCGTCAGTATAATCCCATTTCACGAGATTAACCTCGGACATGCTCACTCCTGTTTGCAAACGACTCATGGCCCTACAATCCTATCCATGATCAGGTGGCAAGCGCTCCGCAACTGTCAGGTGTCCTAAAGATATGTCGGTCCTTGGCTTTCCACAACTGCTCTTTTGCCTTTTCATGTTATCCAATTAGTTCTGAAGTAGCTTTTTCTGGAATACAGTTTCTGCGCTGCTAATGAATGGTCGTGCAATGAATGAGAGTTTTCCCGTAGCCACTTGTCTTCGAATGTTGGGTAGTGCAATCCCTAAAAGCTGATAAAGACCGTCGAATGGGGGGTCACAGGCTTTAGGCAGCGTGTCACCAGCCTACAGGTGTTATTGAGGGCCACATCCGCCTATTTGGTGTAAAATTACGAGAACCAAATTGAACATTGTTCAGTAACAGATTAACAAAGGGCCATTGCTGACGTGCGACTAGTTTGTGGTTGGCAGCCCCACTGAGATCTAATCACATTAACCTCAACGAAAACCATAGCAGCAGTACCTTTTTCTCTTGGCGTAAATTTCCTCCAGTCAGGAGGACAGATGTTATTTCGAACATATCAGTACACTTTACAATATATAAACACTAGTTGTTGAAATTAAATTCATAATAGTAGTATTTTCAATAGGTTTTAAGTAACTTTAAGTTGTCGCGAATGCCTGACAGAAATACTGAAGTCCCGAGAATGCTCGACCATCTGAACAACATAATACGCCAGCTGTATTGGCAATAAGCGAACTCACGTTTGTGAATAGACACGATCTAATTCGCTGGTAACGAAAGTCATGGATGAGTGGTAACGCTCTGGCCTTGGCTTCGGGAGAATGCGGGTTCGAATCTCATCCCGCCATCCATATTTCGGTTTTCGACAGTTTCCGCAAATCGTTCTAGGAGAATGCCGGGATGGTTCCTTCAAAAGGGCTGAATTCCTTTCTGTTCTTTGCCCCAGACTTTTCCCGCCTCTAATGACGTCGACGAGGCGTAAAGCCACAACAAATATTTCACTCGTCTCATTTAGGTCGCAGCTAACTGGATGTCACCAGTATACTGGTGGTGGCTAAGGAAATTAAAGCAACATCCATTAGAACTGAATAAAACTACACCGCGTGTTATTCTGAAAATCACGGTTCATCGATTAAAATAATTATGCCTAATTAATGCACCGAATTTTTTCAAACAAGTTATTAACTGTGACAAAAAAATTTTCATTCATAACTATTCGGATACCATTTACAATATGACTGGGTCATTGACACAGATGTTTACCTGTCATATAGCCACTTGTACAAACAACTGCGACCATCAGTTAATTGCATTAGGATGTAGTTGTACCCATAACCTTAAACTAACCACCTATGGCCACGGTAGCGCAGAGGCTAGAGTGCTAGCTTTATGTAGCGAGGATCGCTGGTTTGAGCCAGCAGACTACATGGGTGTTTAGTGTGTTGTGTTTATCGCGTGTTGAGCTACACCTGAACAATCAGATTAATATTGGAAGACGCACGATGATCTTAAAAATACGTTGAGCAGCGCTGTCGGAACGACTATGGGGCCGAGTGTCCAAAATATGCTTGGTGGCTCAGTGGTTAAGGCGACTGACTGGAGTTTGAAATATACTTGGATTGAATCTCGGTTTAGGCAAGGATTTTCATTTCACCTCTGGCACAGATTGCTGTGAAATGTGAAGTACGCCAGAACTCTTCTGTGGTTCGGATTCCATGTTAAACTGTAGGTACTTTCTAGGGCTAACAACTCAACACATGCAAACCTAAACGTTGTCCTAGTTGGCCGAAACGTATACATATACGCTGCATTGGTGGTCCCACTGTTAAAGATTTAATTCAAAACTCTCAAAAGATTAGCCTAACGTTATCCAAAACAACAATCTTATTCGTTATTATTCCGATACGGTGTACGAGTATTGTACCGTCACGTGGATGTCATCCGGCTCTAATCATCTTATGTGCAAGCGTCTAATTAGTCACAAACGTGTCGAACTCCGTCTGGTAAGAATATATTTCCAACAAGGTGTATTTCTTCAGGCATGCGCCTAACAGACTTCGTTATGCCGATAGTTTAGCACGTAGCACTTGTTATGTTCAATTATTTAGATCCGAAGACTACAGGACTTACACACGAAAGTAATATTCACTCAGAAAGTAGAATAACAGACACTTAGTACTGAAGATACAATTTTATTATTATAATTTTGCGATTTCATTCCTCCCAGCTGAAGGCTGGGCGGCGGGCTGCTGAAAAGCTATGTCCACACTTGTGCCTCTTTCCTTTCAACTTGCCTTTTCCTCTTGCCCGTTCCTCTTGCAATATGTTCATCTTGAGGTGTGTGCTAGAGGCACGCATCAGAAGGCATGCCCTTTAGTGTCCACATTCACGCCTCTTGAGGCATGCCCTCAGTGTTCCGGTGTAGCCGCAGCGAGATTGATGATTCAATTTGTCTGGCGGGCATTACAGCTGCCATTCTTATATTAGCGAAATCCCGGGGGGAAATAATCGCGGAGGAAACTGTGGGTAAAGAATTATTTGAAAACTCGAAATGTGCAAATTCTCCAAGAACTGCAGTTCAATGACAATGCGCTGTTTAAAAACTTAACGCGAATATCGAAGCAAAAATTTTATACTCTTCTAACAATGGTGAAACCCGCCATTCAAACGAGACACCAAATTCAGAGACGCAATACCTGCCGAAGACGTACCGTTGAAAATGCCTTCGGCCTGCTTGCTTCCGTGTTCCGAATTTTCCTAAGGCCAATTAAGTTAAAAGTAAGATTGTGGACATAGTCTTATGTTGCGTATATCTGCACAATTTCCTTCGTATAAAGCCAGATTGTACAAGGTTTTACTGTCCAATGGGATCTTTGGACATTGAAGATGCCAGCAAAGGAACTACTATTCCCGGAACTTGGCGCGGAACTACCGCAAAAGACACTGGCTTCACCCCATTTCGGAGAATTCCTCTAAGACTCTCTGAAAGCTTCCGAATTGCGGGATGAATTCGTAGAATATTTTATGTCACCGATAGGCAGCATACCATGGCAAAATAACTACTTGTAAGGAAGTTTCATCTTCAATTCTAATAATATAACAAACATTTTCAACTGGAGATGTATCTGGAAAATGTAGCTGAGTAACATACTTTCAATAAATTTAGTTTCTGTAAGAAAGAAACCTGCACATTACCTACCCGCCTTTTATCTAATATATTAGAACGAATTGCTCTTGATCCGAGAAAAATAGCATAGCAATACGTAAGTTAAGATTAAAAGGTGTTGACTAAGTTAAATAGTTGTCCATGTTACAGCGCTATGCCGAACTCTGCATCTGACATCATAAAAAAGTTGCGGTGTTTGCCGTAGTTATGATGTAAATAACTTCGCGAGCGTATATCTCGCGAAGTTATTTACAACATATAAGCTGACTGACATCGACTAACATAGAAAGCATTCCCTTCCAAAGAATAATCTGAAACTTTTAACTAGAAGACATTATGCAACTGTAAAAATGATTTTTGTTTATTCACAACATTCGTTGATACTTTCACAAATTAACGTTAATGCATCTGACTGCTTATTACAATAAATGTTGTTTACTGAATAATACGACATTTAATGCTCTTTAAATCTGCCTATTGATATACTAAGTACATGATGAAGCTTGAGCCTTCCCACCATTCGTTAAACGAGATTAAATATTTCCTACGTGAAAGTACTGTATACTGCACTCTGAATTTTACGCATCCTGCACCGAATAATTTCGCAAAACACACAATCCTACATTGTCAAAACTCTTCACAAAAATCAACCAGTGCAAAATGTTAATTAAAATGAGCATGAATTAATTATATATGATGTGGAAAACTACTAAATATTTATTATAAGTACTGTCACTTAAATGAATATAATCTTTATTTTTGACGTCCCATAACAATGAAAACGAACGTTAATCTTCGAAAAATGAAAGCGTTTCGTCGTTGGAGAGCGACATATTGCAAGCGGAGGCGCACGAGAATCCACTTCAGCTGGAAACGCTTGCAATACGCCGTGCCTCCCGGTTTGTTGAACGGAATGAGGATCTCGGGCATGCCCCTGACGCATGCCTTCCGAGCCTCTCGCCCGTTCAACATGACGCATGCCTTTGACGACCGAAAGTTGAACAGGTGTGGACACAGCTAAAGACTCTTTTCAGCCTACTAGTCTACGGGGAGGGAAGGGGGATGGAAGATTTGCGTGGCTTTGTAGTGAACCATCCCAGCATTCGCCTAGGATGACTGAGCAAAACCACGGCAAACCTCAGTCAGGATGGGCGAACCGGGTTTGACCCCGGTCCTCGCGAATGGCAAGTAACATTGCGAAATCGCACTGCTCAAGCCTAGTCAGGATGGGCGAACCGGGTTTGACCCCGGTCCTCGCGAATGGCAAGTAACATTGCGAAATCGCACTGCTCAAGCCTAGTCAGGATGGGCGAACCGGGTTTGAACCCGGTCCTCGCGAATGGCAAGTAACATTGCGAATTCGCACTGCTCAAGCCTAGTCAGGATGGGCGAACCGGGTTTGACCCCGGTCCTCGCGAATGGCAAGTAACATTGCGAAATCGCACTGCTTAAGCCTAGCTATAAATAAAGATTGCTTGAACATGTTTTATTCCATTGAGTAATAGAATCAACTGCAAGAAAAATGAGATTTACCTTGTACAGGGTTGATCATCAAAGACTAACTTTTCTCCTGGTGTAACTGTTCCAAGGGTTATCAGTTTCATTAATCATGCATAAAATTCTTTCTAGGTCTAAACATCATATAGCGTTGTCAGCTAAATCTTCCTGTCATTGCGACAGGTGACAGATGAAATTGTATCCGTGTGGCAACGTGTACATCACGAATTGGCAACATTGTCTTCGTCAAAATTTGAAATACGTTATTCATCTAGAAACACGTTACCTATAAACTACACGTTAAGAGTACTTACTGCTTAAGGGGGTAGGTACACTTATCAGGTTTCAAAAAAATGATTTTTTTATTATTCACAAAAATATTTTATAGTTTTGGCTTCATTTTAGTGAAAAAATTATTTCAATATCTGGGAATTATGTGTGATTAAGTAGAACCCATGAAGAAAATTTTCTTGCGCTCAGAAAATCAACATGGTGTTAGGTATGTGAATTTCATAGGTGACGGTGATGCAAAAACTTTCAAGGCTGTTTCTGAAATGAAGCCATATGGAACAATGGTCACTATCAATAAACTGGAATGTGTGGGCACATACAGAAAAGGATGGGTACCAGACTGAGGAAACTTAAGGATTCCTACAAAGAAAAAAACTTATCAGATGGTAAGACAATTTCTGGTAGAAACAGACTCACTGAGGGTGTAATAAATACACTGTGTCAGTATTATGGTAATGTAATAAGTAGGGTTCGGATTTTTAGGACCCAAAAAATCGCGAAATATGCAGGCAAATATGACCTTAAAAATGGGTAAATATGACCTAAAAGAGCGAAAATATGACCAAACATTAAATTTTTTATTCATTAAAAATGCTCAAATGTACATAATTTATTTTATGTAGCTGTGTCGCTTTCAAGTAGACAGCATAATTTGCTTCTATGCACTCACTGTACGATTGGGAAATTAATTTTATTGAAAGTTATTTTCTTGTTCCTGTAAAAGAATGGATTACTAGAATTTTACTTTTAAAAATGGAAATTTACTATACATTTGTTGCGAATTAGTGTACATACCATTTTTTATTCTTGTTTGATGCCAGCATTGCAGTATATCACCACATGCATCTTCAAGTTCTCGAAGAGGAATTTTCTCCGGTTGTTACTTAAAACTGTCTTGTAGTGTGAGAAACTTCGTTCGACATCGCAAGATGTGACGGGAGCGTACTTAAACAGAGTCAGGTCACTGCAATTTAATTGTGGGTCGTCTTCAGTCAAAACAGATTCGCCACCATGTAAAATTTCACTAATTTTACAAATTGTTTTATATCCTTTATTCCCACACAACACTTTATCGAATTTGTTTTTCAGCAAACTAGCCACACTGCCCCCTGCTTGGCCTATTTCGGTTTCCACACTTTTAACGACCGCCAAACTTTCATTCAGTTCTAGACCAATTTTTTCAAGACGCGAAATCGCAGTTGTGATACCTGAAAAACTTGACTTTATGTACGCCAAATTTCTGAACAAATTACTGGAAAAGAGTTCTTGGACAATTTTTATGGAAGATGCTTCACTGCTATCAAAATTAGAAACTATTTTCCGTATGTTTTCATAATATTCACAGTAATAGCTAACTGCATCGAGCCATGTGCCCCAACGAGTAAGTACTGGTTGTGGTGGAAGAGGGATGGAATGTGCGTCTTCTTTGAATTTTGCCACTCTCATTGGAGCTTTAACAAAAATCTTTTTTACATTTGATATTAACCTATCAACATCAGGGAAATTTAGTCTTACTTCCTCGGCAACTCTATGTAATCCATGAGCGAGACAGGTTAAATGCACCATCGAAGGATACAACATTGCATGATGCCTGCCCAAAAGTTATAAATTCATGGTGTACATACCAACGTGCTAAGGAAATGTACACACTATCATCTTACAAACATAGGAACAATATTACAATCTCTATAATGGAAGCTATTAAACCTGTGTTTAGAGAGTTGAGTGACACCAAGCTCTTGAAAAGATGTGTTGGGGGTTTTACTCAAAATGCCAATGAGTCATTTCATTCCAAAAATTTGGAAAATATGTCCCAAGACAGAATTTTTTGGAAAAAGAATAATTGAAATTGGCACAAAGGATGCAGTTATTACTTTTAACAATGGAATGGCTGGCAGACTAAAAACTCTTGAGAAGCTTGGAATCCCTCCAGGAAAATATATGAAGAAAATTCTAAACAAGAGGACGATGCTCGCATCAGTTCTGCTGAGAAACGAGCAACCCAAGCAACAAAGGAAGACTAGGAAGAGACTAAGGTTAGAACAGGAGACCAAGAAGAATGTTGCAGAAGGTCATTCCTATGCTCCTGGAGCATATAAGGAAGAAACAGGACACCTGAAGGTACTATAACACGTTTACAAATCTTTAACCTTGAATATCTAAAAACAGCATTTCATCAAACAGTTTTAAAGATAACTTTTTCCAAATACATAGATCTTTTTTCAAATTTGCAGGACAAGTTCTACATACTAAGTACTACAGTCTGAACCATTATTGTTTAAGCAGCTTTTCCCAAATGAAAAATTTGCCTTTATATTTAAGAAAAAAAAATTAATTTCTTGACAAAAAAATTAT
This sequence comes from Vandiemenella viatica, assembly GCA_031002005.1. Taxonomy (NCBI): domain Eukaryota; kingdom Metazoa; phylum Arthropoda; class Insecta; order Orthoptera; family Morabidae; genus Vandiemenella; species Vandiemenella viatica. The sequence continues at coordinate 80,703,741 of CM061920.1, forward strand.
TAATAAAAAATTTAGAGTTAAATATGTTATATTATAGGTTCAACTTGTTGCCTTGATATTAGTTTACAATATTAAAAGAACATTTCTGAAAAATTTCAAATACTATGCCTTCTGTCTTTAAAACCCTTCACAACAACATATTTTTCACTGTCAGTTTGGATGGTACATTATCCTATTGTTAAACAACATTTTTATTTTAAAAATCAATTTTTATATCTAGCTATAACAGTTCTATGGAGCTATGAAATTTGAACCCTCAAATTTAAATAGATTTGGAGAAAATGACATCTCAACTTTATAAAATATTTGTATGTGTTAGGTGTACCTACCCCCTTAAGGCTTTCGAAGCAATTGAGATGAAATGCCTGACTTTCAGTGTTATTAGCGTAGACTGACTTAAGATATTGTTTCTTGTTAAGTGCTGAATTTGCGCTCCAACTAAGCATATGTTATAGCGCTCATTAATCTTTGGTTGCTTATTTAAACGTAATTTACAGATTTGTGGGTATTTTCTTGAGCCTTGCAGCGATCACCACATTCTCTTTTCAGGGACGTCCCAATTGTATATGAAACGGCATATACATAAAGTATTTGCACTAAAATTAATTTCGCGTATGTTCTTGGCTGGATTCAAACCGACACTCCTAACAAGATGATGACAATATTTAGCTAGCCAGTTTCCACGTGATAAGATCCGTTAGTTAACCTGTGCAAAAAAATATTTCTAATTTCTGAGATTGGTAATGGTGTGCTCTCATTCCTACGAGGAATTTTGCTAAGAAGGTCAATTGTCTATTTCAGTGATGTGTCTTGAATGTTTCTTGCTCATTTAAAACATAGTAGCTGTACCCTAATCAGGAAAATTACTAGCTGAATATAATATATTTTCTCCAGATTATTATATATTTTAAAATCATGGAAATTAGGAAACATTAGCGATTAGATGGAATTATTTGAAGGAGAATTACCGTGGGCATAATTTATGATTGTTACAAACAGCAATAATAAATATCAGAATTCTTGTGCTGAATAACTGCAGCTAAGAAAGTGACGTAATCGTTATTACTGTAATAATGAATGCAGATAAACTGTGTGAATGAGAAATTCAGAGCCCTGTTATTAAAGAAAACCAGGAGGTTTAAATAAGCCCGAAACTTTGAGAGTTTATTTATATAGAAAAATTGAGCCAAGTTGCTGGATATGAGGTACGATTTAAAGAAAATTATGGCTTGTGAAGTTGTAACGCTCATAAAAATTTTATTACCCTTTTCATTAACAAACAATAAGAAATAATGACTTGCTTGTAGCACCATTATTTTATTCTTTTCGTAGGTATACTGCATGTTGCTAACAATTTTGTTGCACGCTTCTAAACCTTGAGCACGGTTATTAATCAAATGGTTTAGAGTAAACATTAGGAATGAAGAATTTTGAACTTTGCATTTTCCAATTACTGCACTTCCTCTACAGCACAGTACATAGTGAGGGTAAGGAAATTCTTGTGAAGTTATACCGACGCTCTCTGTACCTGGCTGCAGTTCACATCCTGGAACACGTGCCTCGCCAAAATCTCTTTTACGACTGGACCCGCATCCGCCGCGACATAAAACCCGATTATTACGGGCCTTAAAACACAGCCCACCTCTTACGCACAGCGCGCTTTGGCCACAATTAAGGCCCAGCTAGGACTCGGGGCCCTCCTGCCACTGAATACAGATACTCCAACCGCCTTTAATTAATGGCATACTTACATTCATCAGACGACTAAGCACACGATCTCAGATTCACTGGCTGTGCGGCTCCTCCTTTCTCTCGCCTGAGTTGTAATGTTAATGTTTATTAATTATAAAGGAAGTGCGTTCGCCTGAGATACTTTCAGTCATTCAGGTTTTTAATTTTATTTCTAGTAAATAATACTGCATACGTTAAAAAAAAGGACTGTCCTGTAGTTACTCCATTAGAGCCGCTATTCTTCGTTGTCAGATCGGAATTTTTCAAGTATTTATACTTTTAATAAACTGTTTGACTACACAGGCTGACAAAAAAGTAAAACACGCTGAAGGAGAGAAGTAAAGGAAACGAAACTTTACTAGTTGACTGATCGAGTCAAATTTACAAACAACTTGGCAACAAATGGCGTCTCATTGTGTTCAGCAATGAATTGTGGCTCTGCACTACGTTGGATTACCATCATCGGCGATTATGGTGATGATCTGAGGAGGGGAACCATTCTTCCAATGTTTTGGAGAGGCACAATAGTGTTACTCCTGGCGTAATGGCGTGGGGAGCCATCAGCCATGCCTTAGGGTGACGGCTGGTAGTGACTGAGTGAATTCTGACGGCACAACGGTACGTCACAGACATCCTGCGTCCTCATGTGTTTTCTCTTGTGCCACAGTTTCGTGTGCCATTTTTCAACAGGACAATGCTCGACCACTCACGAGCGTGTCTGCGTGATGCTGATGTACGCCCGTGGTCAGCAACATCTCCAGATCTTTCCCCGATAGAGCAAATGTGGGATCAGCTTGGACCTCAGCTCTGTGACTTTGCCAGTATCCAGGATATCAATGACCACTTACAACAGCTGCGGATCAGCTTGTCTCAGGAGAGGATACGACGGCTATATGACAACCTTCCCAACACAAACAGTGCATTCAAGCAAGTCATAGTGGGTGCAAAGTGATGCTGATAAGTGAGATCATACTGCCAAGATATTTGTAAATTTGATTCGATTTTGTAATAATTGAAATAACATCACATCCTCTCAGTTTAGGAAGTTTCATTTCGTTTCCTCCTCCCCCTCCCTCCTTTTCAGGGTGGTTCACTTTTTTTGGTCATGCAGTATATTTATTATAGTCAGTGCGTACTGAAACAAGAAATGTATATATTCTAAAGAAATTATTCAAAATCAACTGCCAGTTTGGTGTGCCAGAAGCTCAACACCAGATATAAATAACAATTCTGATAGTCACATCCATATTATGAAAGTTCTTCACCGATATTAGTTGGTGCTACTGTATCTGTAACGACGTTAGTTACAATTAAGTAGGCAGTGACAGTTTACGAAAAAAAAATTTCACTCATCAAGCAACTTAACACAAAACCGAAAATTAAATTATTCATAAAATCAGATTTTAGTTCGTAACAATTTAGGGCTAACATTGTAGTAAACTTTAACTAAATCAGAACTGTTTTATCATGTGTCAGAAAATCATCAAACTTCAGAAATTTTACGAAAGTTGTAAATGTGAAGGTGTATATTTAGCTGGTATCAACCCAAAGGGAATCAAATATATTTTTATTATTTTGCAACCAAGAGCTTATCCTTCTTTAAATTTGGGTTCCATTTTTATATTTCAACAAGGATACTTAACATAAAAGATCTTTGTATAATATATAATTTCTTTTTCGATCTGGCTGTCTGAAGACCTCGTGCCACTGGCCCCCTTGTCCGTAGGTGACCAGTGTGAATCACTCGAGAGGGAGGAGGGGGGGGGGGGGAGAAGGACTCGTGTCCTACCAAAATTGAAACTGGGTTTGTTAGACTCGTCGTACTTAACCAAGAGTAGGAAAGTCAGTATTGCCATCTGTGTAACTTTTTGTGGTCTATAGGATAGGTATATTTTGCTTGTGCAATGTGTAGTTTACAAGGCGGAGTTGCGGACCGACCCAACACTCGTCTAGGTGACTGCGGGAGACCGCTGAATCAGAGCGGCCTGTAAGCGGGGACCACTGTACCTCCAGGACACAATGTGCGGCGCCTTAACGTACTAAGCTAATTTATTGTTATTGTTTTTTCTGGCTTTATTGGACGTTGACATGACTTCATTAGAGGTGGGAGAGGTTGGCACCAATGAACGGGAAGGAATTTGGCCATAATCTTTTTAAACAAGTGATTTCGAGAAGCAATGGAAACCGGTATCTGGATGACCAGACAGAGATTTTGAACCCGCGTCCTCCCGAATGCAAATCCCGAATGTTAGCGCTCTCCCACCACGCTCGAAAATTTTATTTTGAGTGTGTGATTCGTAAGAATAATGTATCAATCTAGAAGGAAAGAGAACTCTTCAGTATTTTGTTCGGTTGTCTGAACATTTGATACGTTTTCCTTTTTACCTGATTTTTCTTTATTTTTTTTCGTACACTGCGAAATGTAAATTTCGTGGAGGACTGTAGATTATACAAGAAAAATTCAAAGACGAGAGAACCTAGCTTACCTGATCGTACTGTTTCACTTACTGTTAGCAGATGTGGTATTAGCAAGAGCAGGAGGGAAAGAGTTAATTGAAGTTGTAGCTATTTATAGATGTTGCAAGCAATTTACTGTGATGAGCTGGGAGAGCTAGTAGTAATTAGATTCACCGTTGTTGATCTGTCAGTTTGATCTGGTTGAATGCTGTTAAGACTCTAAACGCAGACTCCGACGGATTGCTGAGAGCTGTGCAGGCTCGAGCTTCCTTCTTACAGTGAATGGCTGAGTCGATGAACTCGGCCAGATAGCTCCGCGCTTGCTGTCGTTTAGATAAGCAGAGCTCAGACAATAGGACAGCACGGCACAGCGGACGTAACCACCTAGCGAGAGCACTTACACGGCCACGCCAGATAAAACACTGCGCCAGGGAGCGACCCGTTCATCGGACACTAACCTCAGTCTCATTCTCAACCAGCGTTGCTAACGTCTCTCGTGTTTATTGGAATACCATTATTCTTTAAAAAAAAAAAAAATAATCAATATTTAAGGAGAAATGTCAGAAGGAAACTGTTTGCTGAAGTAGATGTATGACCTGGGTGAGATGCATCTCCACGAGTATATATTATCACATTGGGTTTTACGTGAGCTAACGAAAGAAATAAGGGAAGAGAGAAATTGTGAATAGTTGGAAGATTTAGGGGCAATGTTTTATACCGGAAAAATAGTTTTCAACAAAAAACAAAAACAAAAAACACTGAAATTATCAAAACTCAGATTTTGATATGTCTGTTGATCAGTTTTATGATCCCCTGAAGGAAGATTTCTCTCAATCTGTTTCCTTTCTATTATAATAGACTAGTGTTCGTAATCTAATTCGTATTACTTTTGTTTTACTTGTCGTTTGGTTCCTGTGTTCCTTTTTGAAGGTTATTTTTTGGAGCCTTTAGTTTCATATTAAAAGAAAAATGATTTTAGAACATTTGTAAGTTTAATATCCATAAAATTATTATTTTTTTTGTTTAACTTATTTAGCTCAGTATATCGTTACTTTTTTCGTAACTCATGACTAGAGCTGTCTATATATTTTGTTGATTTTTAATTTTCTGGTTAATTAAGATTTTTATGTGTGGTTATGGCGAGGCCCGCGAGATCAATGTGACACAGAAAGAAGAATCATGTTTTTTAGAGCTTTTAGACTTCACTCGATTCCTCTCTTTTTATTTGAATCCGACCCGCCTACACATTCTAAATTTAATATACGGCCCTCGGCAAAATTGAGTTTGACACCTACGGACTAGACTGATTGTTGGTGCTTATGCACGTAATACAACGTTTTTTTTTTTTTTTACTCTCACGAATGTAGGTAAAAAAAACATAACGCAATATACCTGAGTTCATTGTGGGATTTAAGCACTTTGTTCAGCCTTCCTTGCATGATAGCCGTTTCGAGTTCTGTCTGGCGCATGGATGTCTAATTGTCCACACTGCGTAGTAACTAAAAATACTGACGTTGATACAAATTCTTCGCGGGTTTGCCGCATTTTCTAGCGACAAGCTTTCGGCGACTTGCACTGCCGTAATCATCGGGTGCGTTGTATCTAAAGGAACAACAAAAACTGAACTGAATAGCGGAACAGAAGCTTCTGTTCCGCTATTCAGTGTAGTTTTTGTTGTTTCTTTAGATACAACGGAACCGATGATGGCGGCAGTGCAAGTCGCCGAAAGCTTGTCGTTAGAAAATGTAATCCGGCGGCAAACCCGCGAAGAATTTGTATCAAAGATACGCCGGGAAAGACTTATCTTTCATATTAAATACTGACGTTACTCACACTCACAAGAAAATACTGCTTGCTGAGTTGTAATTGACGCAGAAAACTGTTTTTTTCTCAGCAGGTATGAGCGGTTATTAAGCATAAAGAATCTCAAATAACTACAAAAATTAGTATGAACTAAACGGCAAAACCAGAAAGAAGAGATTATTTCCTAGATGTTGGTAGCATTGTTCTGTTTCCTATTATGACAGAAGAATGTCTTGACAACGCAACAACTGTGCAGTAATACGCAAGGCAGTGTATAAAAAGTATAGTAATTTAAGTGTTTTATTTTTGAACAGTTCTTTTTTTTTTCGTGTGCGGACATGTGTAAAGGCGGGTACACACCAGATCGAGGCAACGCACATACGGCTCGGAGGCGAGGCGAGCATACAGTGTGCACGTTTAGCTGAGGCGCGGCAAACCGCTTGGAGCCTTTCGCCGGACGACCGAGGTGGTACGAACGCCATCCGTCCCGACTCCCGAGTCGCTACTTCAAAGAGAATTCGGGGTTGCGCCACGCGCTATGGAGACGGAAATTTGCAGTCGTGCGTTTGCCTCTCTCCTTCAAGTTGCCACATTGGTACTCAGTTTAAACACACTGTTCGTTGGAATTAAATAAAACCACTATATTTTAGTTAATTAGATTTTCATAATTGTTTCGTTCTGTTCTACTTTTAATCATGAGTTGGAACAACGAAAAGGTGTTCTTTTATTAAAGAGTATGAAACACGTTCCATATTGTGGAAGAAGGACGATAAACTTTATCATAATGCGACAAAAAAGAGGATGCTTGGCGCGAAATAAGTGCCCTTATTGAAGAAGAGTCTGACGTTTTGAAAAAAAAAAAAAAAAAAAAAAATTGTTGCATTGTTACCAAATACAACATTCTCTTCTCATAATATCGAACATAACAATGAATCATAAATTACAGAGTCTCAGAATGTCTGACACTCTTCTGTAAACTACAACACATCCAATGTGTGTCGGCATTATTCTCCATTTAACAATTGTAAAATACGTATTTATGTGTATTTATACAGCACTGAATACTTCTGGTATAATTCTTGAAATCAGCTGCTTCGATACGCTGAAAACATATTACAAGCTAATAAATGAATCACAAGTTGCCAAGTATATCAGTACTATGGCTAACGTTACTTCAAAGGTTACTGCTTTTCGAAAATTTAAATAATTCTTTGAAATTTTCTTCTCGAATCGACTCTAATAAACATATATAGTCAGTGAACGACATTCTCGCAAAGTTTCGAAAATGACCATTCTTTTTCCATTATACTGCTTAAAAATAATTTACCACGAGGTAACATTCTATTCCAGTAAAGTCTAGCTGCCCAGTACCGTCTTTTATTCCTCTTTTTAATTAAACTAGCAATCGCTATGAACGCAGCACTAGCCACTGCTAAATTGTCACCGCAGTCCACATCCACGCTCTAACTTCACAACACTGCTAACTCGTCAAAACAAACGAATGGACGGATTCCTGTCTCGTTCGATGCCTCGGCGAACTGCGTTCGCGCAATCAAAGTGTACATACGTTCCGCCTCGCCTCGCGTAGGGTCGTTCGTGCGCTGCCTCGTACTGATGTGTGACCGCCTTTAGGGTTTGTGAACACATGAAGTGTAAATTGTGCCCTTTCGCACAAATTTTGTGTACGGTTCACTGAAGCTACTTCTGCAGCACTGGAAAGTGATTCGTTTGAACTTGTCACTACTGTTTTGCTGCCGCTATGTTTGTGAAATGTTTATTGGTGAGCTAGAAACAAGGATCCAACTGAACATTTACCTAGACAGTCGTATATAAAACCAGGCAAGTGGAGCTTAACCTCACATATATTGGGATCCGTACAATAGTGATATATGATAGGTCAGACGGCACGAAAATCAATGTTTGAGACATTTTCTGGTAAGCTAGCGGACTCCGCGCCACGTTGCAGCGCACGCAACTAATGCTATCTTCCAGTTACAATCAACGCTTTTATAAGTAACCTTATGAGGGATGGCCATAAAATAACGAGACTGATGCCTTTACGGAAGTATTATGCATGAGCCAAAGGCTAACGACTGACAGCTGTGTTGTGTGAAGTCTTCTCTTTCGAATGCAGTGTCTGTAAACAAATAAGTCTGGTCGAGGGCATCATTTGTATAAGAGCTGCTGTTTTTTGTTTTTTTGTTTTGCCTGAAAAATGATGATAGAGCAACGAATTGTCCTGAAGTTTCGCATGAAACATGGAAAACAACGCTACTGAAAATTATCGTTTATTCAAGAAGTGTATGGCAGTGAATGTTTATCACCTGCACGAGTTTTCAGTGGTTTAAGCATTTCCAAGGATGCCGAGATGATGCAGAAAATTCACGCCCCGGTCATCCTTCCACGTCAAGAACAGATGAAAGTATTTAAAAAGTTTGTAATGTGATTCGATCTGATCGTCATTAACTAACCTTGAGGTTCTTGCTCTACTCCGTGAAAAAATTTAAAAAAATGACCCAAATTGTGAAAGAACAAGTCATGGGTTCTCTAGCAAGACAACGCCCCACAACAGAGATTTACTTTAATCAGGATATCTGGCAGTACCTACAACTACAATGTCTCTGGCCATCATCATTAGTCTTCTGTTCAAGTAAAATCATTTGTTAACAATAATATTATTCTAGATTCACTTTTGATATTTGTATAAAAGGCTGAATCTGCGGAGTTTAAGTATCTGCCGTTTCGAACAAAACGTATATCAATTCACTTCGCAATTGAATCAAATGACAGTTTCTAACATAATTTATCATCGTTTAGTAATACAGTAATGCAATTTCTTAACCAAATTAACAAAGCATGACACACAAGAATCTTTTTTGACAAATGAAAGTATTGTACGCGCAAATAAAATTCAACCCACCCGTTTCTTGGTAGGGGGCGGGCGAATCTAGGTTTGCTTTAATTCCGAAAAAAGTTGGCGCGTATTTTATGAAACTTTTTACAAATGTTTCTCATCGTGGGAATAAAAATAACGTATGGAAAAATTACGCCAACTATACCGGGCAACGCCGGGAACTCCGCTAGTCTAGAATAAAAGTAACAAGATTTCAGTCCGTTGAAGCTGTGATAGTAAAAGCGGGACGTGTCATGAAGGAGCTAACAGAAAAAGACTTCCAGCACTGTTTCAAACATTGGAAAATTCGTATTGAAGGTTGTAAGGATAAAGGATGGGAGTATATAAAAGGTGACAGTAGCTGGGTATGTATAAATTCGAAACTCTTTTTTTTTACAGCGATTTCTCGTTATATTATATCTTTCAATTTAGAATATTTACAATAAAATTATGTTCTATTCGGCAAAAACTTTGACCATTATTTTTGAAATATAGATTATTATTATTGAGATATAGATTATTGTCGTTATTTGGGACAAATTTCAGGTTTCTAGGCAATAAAGTTTTTGAGATAGCTCCTGTAACAACAAAATTGACTCTGACGGCCACTCGTATTTTTATTTCCCAGTGAAAAAAGAAACTAAAAAATATAAAATATTAGTTCTCTACTTGATGATCTGTAAACATCGACAACCCACAAATTGGGGTAGATTTATGTTTTTAATTCTGTCTAGTCTCTTACAATATAATTTTACAACATTCGGGTTTTGGTCAACGAAATACGTTATATACACGAATTTGAAGTCTCTTACTTTTTAAGTGTAAGATATTGTTCCCTCGGAAAGAGGGAAAGAAAATGCATGAAAACTGATACGAAAGTTATATGAAAGTAACGCAAATACATCTGCAACATAAAGTCTGTTTACAATCTCCTCTTTTATTTTGTTATACCTAAGTAACGGAAGTTCTGAATTGAAATGTGTGGAATTAAGTTTCTTTTGGCCATACGCTGAGGTCATTAGAGCCGTATTAGTGCTTTATGGCGGGGTTATTAGCGTGGGGGCAAGGAACGGGAAAGAAGTCGGCCATCGAATTTTGAAGGAATTATCCCGGTATTAATCTGAAGCGATTTTAGAAAACCATGGAAAACCGAAATCTGAATGGCAGCACGCGTATTTCAACCAGCGTCCTCCCGCATGCAAGGCCCGTGTGTTGCCGTTAACGGCATGCAGCATTAGCTAAATTACTTATATTGCGTTTTCGTTCTTTAAACTAGCACGGGGGGTCAGCTGTGTCTGATTACTCCGCACAAGTGGAAGGTTGGCAAACGTCCTTTTCTGAGGGATGAGTTCGGGAACCTCCCCTGGAGCTACGCTATAAAACCCGCCGCTCGGCCGACCATCAGATCCGGCCATTAAGAGCGACACGTTTGGCGTCGTAAACGTCATCGGGCGCCACTTCCAAGAAGCCATTCTAATTAAAGTCGCCGAGGCTTTTTATTGGCCCGTTATAGCCCACAAAGCGACGACCGAACGGCTGACAAGCGTCCAAATGAGAGCACCGGAACGGTTTAATTCCGAGGCGTGTGTGTTCTGGTATGCGTCTTGTTGTCATAATTCAAAAGGCAGTCCGCCAACAGAGCGAGTAATTTGTATGTAACAGGTCCAACGTCCTCGAGGTTCCTCGACATAGTAGCCACTTGGTCAGTACTTTCAAAACAGCTTCTTCCAAATCTTCTTAGAATATTCTCGGTTTTAGGTACTCCTAACCAGTTAAATTTCAGGAATGATGACATTTTGTAAGCTTGTGCTTGTTGCCTGAGCTCCGTACCTCCCTTAAAAATGACCGTACTTTTTCAAAATTTCGTGTGTAGCTGTTAAAACTGTAAGATCTCGATTTGATAACAAATTGGCAAGTTAAGATCTTTGATTCATATCCAACTCCTGGAGCTTTCTCTTAATAGAGTTTGCCGGAATGCGAAAAACCAGCCAAACTGGATTTAACATTTCTTCCAGGTGATCGGTTAATTAACTTAGCAATTTGTCCAGAAGATACGGGCCTGAATATTTTTTTCCTGTTATTAGGCATAATGTATTACCACTATATGCATTAATTTTATTAGAAAAGTTTTCCTCTTTCTTATTTATTTGTGGTAAAAATGTAAGGAGGATGAATACATTTTTTTGGATGTCTTCCACGACAGCGAACAGTATAAAATCTATTGCTTTTTACCAAGTCGGTAATTTCGCTCGTCCAGAACTAAACGGACGCAATTCAATGGTTTGAAATGAGCGTGTGCATTGTCGAGAGAGGCATTCAGTGTTTGAAAATGTGGTGTTATCAGGAATACATGATAATGTAAATAACAAACAGTTGCTAATGTGCAAAATTTAAAACAAAAAAGATTTATACAAAGATATCAAACAAAAACAGTTCCCGTAAAAACAGGACAAGTCTCGAAGGAATTTAATGATAAAAAGTAATGAAATCTTCTTCTGCGTTAAGTCTACAGTGTGTGTTTACTTCACTTTCTGAATTAGAATGGTTTCTCTTTGTTTTGTAAATAAATAAAATCAACTATCTTGGCCATTATACGTGCGTGTTTTAGTAACCTAGATAGTAAAACTTCTTCTACTTGTAGAAACACCTTAACAGTGTTGCTTTATCAGCCTTACAAATACAGAAAAGCCAAGATTTCCTCTCACCTCTTTAGGGTTTTACATACATGCATCTCATGCATAAAGGACAAGTCATCTGATGCTTTTTTAATTGATGTTTGACCTGTCCGTGCCTCAAAACAACCCATCATGACATTTTATCAGTTAACACCTACGAGAGTTGGCCGTTTTTATACAATAATTGTTTTTGGGATATAATTATTTTGTGTTAAGGAAAGTTTATCTTACGATGAACATACTTGACGTAACTGTGTAATTTTAATAGAATCCATGCGTGGGATAAGCTAGGTACCCATTGCAACACCGATATCGTCCCATAACAAGAGAACACAGTATGGTTACGGAAGAGTTACCACCTTTTGCAGTGACCATTTGTGCAGAATTTTTGAGGAAACCATGTCAGATCAATCGAGGCTTATTCTTAATGCTACACTAATTTGAAGCTTTTTGAATGAGACTTTATTACGTAAATTTATACCCTTACAGTAATTTATCAAACCGATTCCATTGAAGTTGACTCTTATGAGTACGGAACTGTGTAGACACAGCGTTGCCACCTGCCGAGTTGATGACAGTCAGTGAGCTCCATTTGTAAACGGGCAGCAAATTATCTCTATCTTCCAAGACGTTAGTTCATTCGGTAAGTACCACTCTATTATCATACGAATGTCAATTGTTATTTTTTTTAGACATTGATTTGAGATATATCTTGCACCTGTCATCTCTTTCTTCTTTTTCGTTTTCGCTATTACCGAGGAAGGTTTGTGCTTAAAGGAATTATAATTAACTATAAAGAAGATTATTACAAAGTCATGTGCTGTAGTAATTACATTGTAAATTTGATCATTTTCAATTAAATGACCTGGTTGACCAAGTCCTATGCGAATTAATATTCTTACTGAGATACCTACTATACCTGCTCTTGCTCCAAAAACGAATGAGTCTAACAAATAATTGAACTATTTTTGTATATATGAGAGTAAGAGAAACTGTACGTATCTATTCAAAATCAAAACCACCACAATGTTTAGTCATTGTTGCATAACATTTATGATGGTTGTTGTGGTAACTTACTAGTCTGTACAAAAGATTCTATTCTGCAGTTCACGAAAACGCATTCGCGGCTTTGAGGTAGGTGGATTTTGTGACGTTTTCTTAGGGCAGCTATGTAACTAATCGGAACAGGAAGTATCATGTAGGTGTTAACCCATGACAAGCTATCACTATGTGTAGTTTGATTGAAAATCGTTCTTTAGTTTTTGCTTTAGCTGTGCACACGCAGGAAAAAACTAAAAAATGTGTGGTTTTTGCATTTCACATTTCAATAATCATTTCCGAAATAAATTTCATTTAAAGAGAAATGTTTTGCATGATTTTTTTACACAGTACAAACTAGTACAACAGTCAATGAGACCACTTTTCTGTGTGATGTTACATCCCCTCTGACTTAGATTCATGCACAAATTTGGTTGGAAAGGGTATCATAAAGCCACGAATCTGGTGTTGAAGAGAATCTGGATTCGATTTCTAGTCCAGCATTCAAGTTTCCGTTTCTAAAAATCAACACTTCAAAAGCCGGGATAGTTCCTTCCATGGAATATTAATTGTTCCTTTTGAATCTCAGTGTATAGCAATGCGGCGTGATGTGAGATAAGTGCGCTTGTCTCCAGGGAACAGAATTCCTCTCACCGATTGCTGACCAGATTCTCGGTAGTACTTCTTTGCTACTTTGCAATCTCGTATAGACACTAATTTATAATGTGCACACACCATACTTGTCTTCTTTTAGTTATCAATCAGATGATTGGTTTGTAGCAGTTCTTCATGTATGCCTCTTCTCTGCCTTCCTGTATAATTCTACATAGCTGCTGCATTTCATGTCATTCACGCTTTGATTCATATAGCTTTATCCTCCTCTGTGGTTTTTCCCTCCATTTTTCCTTCAATAATCACCATAAACAAACCAATGTGACGCTAAACATTGCCTACCATATTTTCTCTGCGTTTCTGTACTTTCTTCCAGAATCTTCGTTCCTCAGAAACTAATCTGAATACTTCAGCAATACTGACATAATCCATCCAGAACTTTAGCATTCGTCTGTAACACCACACCTCAAATATACATCTACATATGTTCTCTGCAATTCAAAAATTTGTGGGTGGCAGAGGGTGCTTCCAGTCGTTTTCTTTCTACGATCCCTATGGCCCATGATTCACTTCCATATAGGGCTATGCTCCAGATATATGTTTTGTGGAGATCCTTAAGCGTTGATAGGCTGATGTTATTAGAAGTGAAAAGTTTCTTTCGTTTATTAAAAGCATGTTTAGCTTGGTTCATTCTAAATATTATATCTTTTCTGCTTCTTCCATCTTCTTCGAATATTTTACCTAAGTATCTGAATTCTTTAATCGTTCATTTAATTTTACTGTTTTTAAACATTTCTACCGCAAATTAATACTTTAATCTTTTTTATTTTCAGATTATAATGCTCAGTTTCAATTTCATTTTCTGAAACAAATGTGTACGCATAAGATAAACATAGCAATACGATTCTTCATATTAAGGCTTATTAGCGTTTGTGTTTGTTGTATCTTCCTCCTGCGTGAAAATACCGAATTTTGTTTGAAGGTGTATTACAATTTCGCTTTCAGTATGGGCTGATAGGAAAAAATTACAGTTTACTTGATAACTACCTTTTTCCCAACATGGGGGTCAGCTGTCTTTGAGTTTCACTAATCGTTGGCATGGTCAAATTTGGAGCTTTTGTTCTACGCCAAGTGTTTCATACCCACTACCAGGTCGTACTACGCGCTATTGAAAGGAAGTGAAGTGTTGTCTGAGAAATGTGGAGCTATGTTCTGTGCATGATAATTTTTTTTTTTTTTTTTTTTTAAATGTGTAGATTATGAAACGTAGATTGGTAAGTGCTCCGGCATTCAGCTTGATGGAAAAGCACCTGAAACCGCACCCAGGACGGCCGGCTGATGCCTCTCTGTCTCTCTCCCTCCCCCACCTCCTCTATCCACTGTGCGACGCCTCAGCGCACTGAGCCACACTGGCGGGTTAGATGTTTATTTAGTCACTGACATCCGTAATTAATTTTGGTCTGCATTTGTTAGATGTATAAATGCGATTGTATGGATGAACTCATGTGATCGTTGCAAGACATACTTTGTGAATGTTTGCATAACAAACGGTAAAAACAGAAGAAGAGGAACAGCAGTTCACCAGCCCGCGTTGCGTTTTTGACACGACCACATGATCGCAGGTGGCAGCAGCGTCCTTAATAACTCCATTGCCGCTACCGAGGAAACACCGCTATTAAAGCCACAGCCGGGAAATTAATTTGAAAACAACACTAATCCGTGCTCGCCCATCCTAGGCGTAACGACGGGCACAGCCGGCGGGGTATAAATTACCCGACGGTGTGTGTCTAATGCGGCCGCTCTTAAAGCCGGCTCAGTGGGTGGCCCGACCGCCGCGCCGGCCGGGATCGGCCACCGTCGGAGGTATTCGGCTCAAAGGCGCATGCCACCCCTCGCTGCAGCAAGCTCAACGAGCACTAATGCTTCACTACTAATTCAGATTAAGTGGCACAAAAGCGACGTCACGCTTGCGATAAAAAATATAGGCCTACATCAAAGCGCCCGCGATCAGTTTTCCAACCGCCCACCCGACACCCCCTAGTCACTTTCTGAACTGGCGGTAGCCACAAGTTCAGAATGTTTCAGCTCGATACTTTTCGGTAGATCTTTTCTACAAAATATCTGGATACCAGAATCTAACACGAAATAATGATGCGCGGTTCTGCCAAACTAGACGAGTTTAACTGAGTAGTAACTGCGTGCTGGCTTGGAATAAGTACCTACAGGAAATCTTCGCTGTCATACCATGTAGGAAGTATTATACTACCACCAAGCGTGGTGGGTGTGTCGTAACGCTCTGGCCTCGCGGTCGGGAGGACGCGGGTAGAATCCCCGTCACGCTATACAGATTTCGATTTTCCATGGTTTCCCGGAATCACTCCAGACGAATGACGGGATGGTTTCGCTAAAAGGCCATGGCCATGGCCGAATTCCTTACAGTTCGTTATCCCTCTTCCTTTCCCACCTGTCATGACCTCGAAATTGACGATACGTAAAGCCACAAGCAAAAATATAAAAAAACAGGGCTACACTACCCAGAAGCCACGTATGTTATCAAAATCAGTCCGTAGTTGACTAGAAGGTTAGTTTTGTTCTGGTCATCAGTGTTAGCAGGGCAATTGGAGCACTAATTCGTTGTAGTTAATGGCAGGAAGACGCAGGTAGCAATTCCGGTCAGATTTTAGAGAAATTCTTTTCATTAAGTGGATTTGGGAAAGGTCCCCATGATATGGCCCTGTAAATCTACCTTTGTTGCAGATGACACATCCCCACGAAATATACAAGGATTATGGCAACTATCGCTTCCACTTGCTGGCTTTGCAGCTCGTGGATATGCGAAATCTGCCTGGACTCAAATCCTGCTATCGCCGATCTAAAATGAAGACTTTCAGAGGGCGTCCAAGTAGCACAGAGACTCTACATTTGCAACTAAAAATTATTATTACTATAATTTTGTTTTTTTATCTGCTTAACGTCTCTTTAACAGCGAGGTCTTTAGAGACGGGAAAGGATTGGGGGGGGGGTCAAGGAATGGGAAGTAATTTGACCATGGCATTTTGAAGGAAGCATCCCGGCATTTGCCTGGAGTGATTTGGGAAACCATGGAAAACCCGAATGCGAGGCCAGAACGCTAGCCGTTACACCACCATGCTCGGTACTAAAAATTAATTATTTCTTAAATTGACACTCCTAATTCCTATACAAGCTTACGCCATTCGTAGGCGACGAACTGCAGTCATATATTGCAAGATAATAATGTTTTTAGCTTAACTATCTAATAGGCGTAAACCGTTAACCACGGGGGGAAAAAAAGGTTTTAACTCAATGTTGAGCGTATTTATGTCTGAAGTTTTAAAACCGTTTGGTGTACGTCGGAGTTAAGTTGCGTTGTAATTATGGCATCGTATGTTTCCCCCGTCTTTTGAATCACACTGTTCAGCGCCTTAGCACTGTGCTGTCTTAAACGAATGAAAGATGGTAGAAGATAAAATTCGGAGCCAGCCCATAAGGCTTACTCTTCCGGAAAACATTACAGAGCCGCCATCTTAACGTCCCCATTCAACGGACCAGTTATTTCCTCATCATAACGGTGCCGCAACCACCTGAGTCAAGGTGGCGCGCTAAATTTACTAAAGCAAAGATATAATGCAAACCTTATTACATTCCTTGGATACAGTATTGGTTAAAATACTCAAATGGTCCAAAGTGGCTAATTTGATACTTACTTCGATAAAGGTTGAGTAGTTTGAGAAGCAATCTGCAGGACCCCGTGCTGTTTATTCTCTCGTTGCTTCAAACACATTGTTATTGCTTACATTTCGGCCATCAAGATTTCGTTTTTCCACAGTTTCCTACGTGGATGCCGGTATTATTGTCCTAATAAATATTTCACCGCTTTAAGTGAGTCAAAGTGCATTTAACCGTAGGCAAGGCAGAAAACAGATTACATCCTATCCTAAGTAAATTCCCTAGAGTTTACATACTGTTTTTACATGGTCTCCTCTGTTGAATTTGTCCAGAACTGTCCCTGAAAATGAATGGGGTAAAGCGGAACAATCGTTCCTGAGCGCAATTGGTCAATGCGTAGTCCTTTGTAACCTAACCAACCACCAAAATACGCTATAAATTCGCCTCTAATGATCTCGACGTTGACGAGGCGTTAAGCAAAAACAAAACAAAAACAAAAAAATGAAGATTCCTGTGACGAAATTTCTAACCATCCAAAATTGCTGTCACTGTGGCATAGCTGAGTTTGAATGTTATTGTTTTGTGTAAATAATGCAAACGCTTTGCATCAGACATCCACGGATATTATATCAGAAAACATGATCAGCTATATACACTGAAAATTCCTGGCGGTTATTACGGGAATTGAGTTTCCTAAGAAGGTTTGTGTTCCTGTCACTCCTGGGAACAGAGCGTTGAGTTCGTTGTTTGGTCCGCTCGGCTGCTGTGAGATGGTACTTGTTCCCACACTTGGATTTTGTAATCGCGAGTTTTTTGGTCTTACTGCGCACAGTAACAGAGCTCAGTATTTTTGGTCCAATTATCGTAATTCAACAGCGAGGCCTGACCCCCTGCATGTGATGATAACCCCCAGGAAAACTTTCCACTCTGCTTTTATGTACAAGCAGTCAGGTCAAGTGGGAAGACACTCGATAAACTCTGCCAAATGTTCCTCCACAGGTCAGGGTGCATTAGATTTCAGAAGGATTTAGTCATTCAGTCTCTCCTACTTCAGAAAGAAACAATGTTATTAATACGTGAACAAGGTAAATTTTATAGCGTTTGTTGATTTAGAAAAAGCTATTGATAATGCCAAGTGGAAATGCCTTCAAAATTTTAAAAAAGACAGATCTCAAATATCGATATCGAAGAATAGTTATCTATCTTAATTTATACATTTAGACGTGTGTCCCTATATTTCACTTTTCGACCACCACTACCTAGCACAGATCAGTGGTGTTTGTATGTAGTACTAGCATGGAGTTTCCTATCGTGGACAACGTTGGCCGAATTCCGATAGCTATAGGAGATATGTTGGTTAAACGTGGTCCAATTAGGGCATTTTCATATTTCGACCAGAGGCTTGTGTGTCCCTATACAGTATAATGTACTTCTCTTTCCTGCCACAACTACATAGCGCAGACCATTCGTCTTTGTGTCTGATAACAGCATCGAGTCTCCCATTGCGCACTGTGGTGGTAGCTATGGAGGAGTTGGTGATATGGTGGTTGAAAGTGGTCGATCAGGGACATTTTCGTATTTCGACCAAAGACATGTGTGTCCGTATATTTCACTTCCACCTCAACTGCATAGCGCAGACCACTGGTGTTTGTGTGTGGTAGTGGCCTTGAGTCTCCCAGCATGCACTATCGTGGTTAGATGTCGGTAGCTATGGCGTGTGGGAGATATGGTGGTGTAAAGTGGTCAACGGAGGGCATATTGCGCCCAAAGACGCATGTGTCCCTATATTTCAACTTGCAGCCAGAACTACCAAACGCAGACCACGGGCGTTTGTGTGTGGTAGTAGCCTGGAGTCTTTCACCAAGCAATACGGTGAGTGCATGTCGCTACCTATGAGATGTGGTAGATATGGTGGTTGAAAGTGGAGGACCTGATATAAAAATAGACATCCGTCCCTATATTTCACTCCACAGCCAAAACTACCTAGCGCAGTCCACTTGTGATTGTGTGTGATATTAACCTCAAGTCTCCCAACGTGCACCATTTTGGTGTCATGTCGGTAGCTAGGGGAGTGTGGGAGATGTGATGGTTGAAATTTATCAACGGAGGGCGTTTTCATATTTCGACCAAAGACTGTAAGTTCCTATATTTCACTTTTCAGCCATAAATACCCTGCGCAGGTCACTGATGTTTGTGTGTGGTTTTAGCCTCGAGTCTCCCATCGTGCACTATGATGGTTAGATGTCGGTAGCCGTCAATCAAAATTATTTACACACACGAAGTCGTGGGCACTGGCTAGTCTATCTTAAAAATCAAATGGATTTGATAAAAGTAGAGAATCATGAGAGTCATGCATCAGTCAAAAAGGGTGAGATAAAGCTATAGTCTATCTCCATTAATGTTCAACTAGTGTAGAGTGTAAAGGAAGTGAATATGAATGTGACATTAGTGTTCAAGGATAACAGATCAGTATGTTACGATTTGCTGATGACATTATCCTGCTATCAAAACAAACTGAGAATATTGAAAAATTACTAAATTGCACTAAGAAGGTACTGAGGGATGATTTTGGGCCAAATATAAACCAGAGCAAGATAAAAGTGATTAAATTAGCAGAAAAGATATCAATAATAGTGTATTAAATATTAAATAGGGTCAGATTTAATACGGGAAATAAGTGAATTCTGTTACTTAGGAAGTGAAATTACAACCGACTGCTGAAGCAGAAATGATATTAAAAGCAGAATAGCACTAGCATAGAGCCGTCTTGAAAAATAGAAATCTTTCGGTTTAAAATATTGATCTAGAACTCAGCAGGGCCGGCGCTAGGAATTTCGGGCCCCGGGTATAATGGGCGACCTTTTTTATTTTTTAGCTTTACTAGCCGGGCGACAATAGGTGGATTCTTGGCTTCGAGTCCTGCAGCCGGTGATCGGGGCCCCCATCAGCCGGCGGGCCCCCCATTAGCCGGCGGACCCGTGTACATTTATCCCGCTTACCCCCCCCCCCCCCCACTAACGCCGGCCCTGGAACTCAGAAAATTCTTCTTACAATTCTACATATGGGGCACAGCATTTTATGGTAGTGAAGGGTGGACTTCAGGAATACCAGAAAGAATGAAAATTTAAGCATCCCTCATGTGTTGCTATAAAAGAAGGATGCTGAAAACTGAATTGACAGCTAAGGGAGCGCGCATAAACCACGTAGCTCCATTTTGGCCTCCTGTGAACCCCTCCTCCCCCACACGTAGCCCTACGTGGCTTTTGCTCGTACCCCCCTCCCCCCCCCCCCCACGTAGCACGAAGCTTTTTTCCTTTTTGATTCCAGAAGACATTTTGTACTGTTGTCTCTTGTCAGACTATTGTAAAATACATATAGAGATAATTGAGGGAAATAAATATTCACATGCTGTTATGAGTTCTATTCCTCATTTTAACTGTGAAAAATGTTATGAAAGGAAAGCTAGCTCAGAACTCCCCCTCCCCCCTACCCCCCTCCCCCCCCCTCCCCCCCCCCCCTCCCCCCCACGTAGCCTAGCGTAGCTTTCCAGCCAGCACCCCCCCCCCGGACCGAACAACGTAGTATGTGCACGGTCCCTAAAGTACGAAATGAACATGTTTTTGAAATGGTGGGTGAGGAAAGAAGTTTGTGAAAGAGTCTTACAGAAAGAAAAGATATGATGGCGGGTCACATTTCAAGACATGCGGAATTGGTTAATTTGTTAGTCGGGAGAGCAGTTGGAGAAAAGAACTGATGAGGTAGACAAATATTAGGATACATGAAGTAGATCATTAAGACATAGGTTGTAAGATGAATGTTGAGATGAAGAGACTATCGCAAGATAGGAAGAGCTGGAGTATTGCACACAACCAGTGGACGGAATGATGATTAAAAACAAAATCGCTAAAGCACTATAGAGCAGCATATTAATTAGATACTAAATTAGAATATCACATTGCATCATCAAGTGTTTACATTTCACAGTGTGCAATAAACTGAGCAGGATGTCGCGAAAAGAGAGACGGTGCTCCGTGTATTTGCGGTTACTGTCGTGGAAATTGTCAATAATTAATTGGTGGTAGGGAATGGAAACATGCAGAAAGATTCCGCCCATAACACAGGCATTGCATGTTACCTCGCTTATACGTTGCGAAAGTTGTGCGCGTGTAGTTTCAAACAAATGGCAGAGGTAATCGAAACAGAGCATCGGTTATTTCAATATTTGAGGCTGTCAGTATTCTTAACCATTCGTTCGGCGATTGTCTGAACAAGTGATTTCTTTTGGAGCATTAGATGAAAATGAAATATGAATACAAATTTCCCATGTGTCAGGTTATGGTAGGGTTGGTATGCAGTACAAATGTGGAATTGGTTTTTATTAGAAGTGTTGCAACATTCAGTTGGAAACTGAGATTTCTGTTGTTAATGCTGTTCGGCTTCCAAAAAAATTCACGAACTAGAACTGCATAAGATTTAAAAAAAGTTCTTACCCTTTTCGTATCTTATAATTCTTATTACAATCACTTTCAAACAAATCGAACGATTAGCGAAACAATTGTCTGAGATATTAAGGTGTGAACCATAGGTTTTAGAGAAGCATTTAATCTAGGATTATTTTCCTAAAATTTGTGTCCCAAGCTTAAAAGCAAAAATAAATATGTGTTGCAATATTAGCCAGAAGAACCCGAAGTTAAACCCTCTAAGTGACAGATTTCCAGTATATTGCACATATATTGTCGTGGCTACCCTAAAATTATCAAGTAATACTGCCAAGTGAATTAGAGTACTTCATATGGACAAGCTGTACCAGAAGTGAAGATTAGTTTAAAGGCCCGGGGAACTATAGGCCGAGACCGGAATTTGAATTTGGGACCTCTGGATCCCAAGTCTATATATCACAAACGCTTATAACTTTTGAAGATAGGAATCACTGCTTGGTGTGTGTGTGGCACGTTGTTTAATGATAAACATTATCGTCCGGAATTGAAGCTACGCTCCGGCTTATTTCTTATACTTAGTGGTCTATTGCCGAACGCGTGACCTTATTTCGTGACGCTTAACTCGGCCTTTTTAATCAGAATAATAACCCACCTCAATCACTGCCATACTGCAACCGAAGGAAATGAGCAAACACTAAGTATTTACTCCGCAATTAAGGGTATTGGGAGGCTGGCGGGCCACACGCACCGTGTAATTAGGCCGTGCGGGAAGCCAATTTTTCCGGATTAATCTGTCGGTGGTCGAGGTGGTTAATTCGGGTTTTTTGTGTCCGTAGGTAAGGCTGGATGAAGACATCACGAGGTAGGTGGGCGGCAGTATCTCCCACGGCTCCTGAATGCAGTGCTAATCCCACGCACGGCAGACGGCTCCCAGAATCGGAACGCTTTCATCAACCTGTGATACAGTAAGGCAGCAATATCAGCACAACAGCTCTGCGTTTGTTCTCTGTTTTTAGAAAAAAACATTATTACAATGATTTTGCATAGCTTTTAGTGAAGACTATAACTGAATCTTAACAGTCCGTGTTCAAAACTTAGTTTAGTTCAAGAAGATACACAATTCATTAGTCACAGCTTAAGAAGGTTCTTTCCATTATTTTTTCTTTGGTAGTATCTTGTTACAGCACTCATAACTAATTACGAATTAATTTTAATTGTAAAAATTAAGTACATACCATACATTGGTGTTGGAGAGGGATAAACATTGGTTTATTGTAAATTTTGTATATTTTTCGCATAAATGAGTATTGTTTTGATGGAAGGAAATTGTGTAAAGTGAGTGTAATATGATTAAAAGCAGTATAATATTTGAAATTTTACTTAAGACACTTGTAATTATGAATATTGTGTAACTCATAGTGCTTTAAATATGATTTTAGGTTATTTGGAATGGCTTAAAGGTGTAATTTTTTTGTTTAAATACCTGTAAATAATCTCAATTTTAATTTAAAAATCATTCTTCGTAATTATAAATAATTTTATGTAGGTATGATTGTTTTGTACTATTTGAATAGTTTGGAGCAATTGTTAGAGATCCAAAAGTGTCGGGCGGCGCTTGTGATGTTGTCTCGAGATTTCTGTACCGCCTATTTAAGCTCCCGAGATCTGATAAGTTAACTTAATACTTTGCTAACAGGACGCTGTGTCTGGGTACTTATAATGCGCTTTAGAATCTTTTGAAGAAGCTAATGGTTTTCCCGTGTATACGTTTATGACGACTTCTGCGGTATAAAAAGTTAGATAAAACGTGTTTCGACAGCGTTGTTATTTCAATAATTACCTTATCGTTCAGAAGTTATAGGAATTATCATACATTGGTGAAAGTTACAAATCGCCAGGCAACCTGACAACAAAATCCGTAAATCTAAGGATTGGTCAATGAAGTTATAACTTACGACGAGTAGTTTATTAAACTGAAATTACGTATTATGATAGTTCACTTTTTTACGCCTCTTGATTGACAACATTTTGAGCAATGGGGATAAGGAATGGGAAGGAATTCGACCGTGGCCTTTTTGAAGGAACCATTGCTGAATTCGTCTGGAACGATTTTGGTAAAATATGGAAAACCGAAATTTGGATGGTCGGATTTGAACCCGTGTCTTACCAAATGCCAGGTCAGAGAACTGCCGCTAAACCACCGAGTTGGGGGTCACTTTACAAACGTTTATGTTTAACCACTGATCTGAAATAAGGAAAAGTTGACGGCTGTCTTTGATGTATAAAATAATTGTGAAAAGCAAGCGGTTTATTGAAATAAATCGATCGATGTGTTAACAGTGTTGCTGACAGACGTCACTACGCGACCCAACTTTCGGTTTCACATGGTTTCGCAAAATCACGTCATGTGAATATCAGCATTGTTTCTTCAAAAGGCCATTGCCGAATTCCTTCGCGCTCCTTGCCTCCATCCTCTCCCGGATCTAAATATTTCGTTGTCCACGAGTTATAAAAACTGAAGTAAAAATATAAACCATTCTCCATAAATTTTGATAGGAGCTGGAAGAGCTCAGTGATTCGGAATCTATGAATTCACGAAAGTGGTTAAATCACCCCTGCGACTCGCTTCTCGGCACTCCTGGCCGATGTTCTTCAGATCAGATGCAATCCAGTGCCTTAACGATGACCCAAAACCTATGCTTCAAGACTGAATTTTCCGTTACACTGGTTAACCCATTCTACTTGCTGTGTATTTACTTGCAGCTCCGTTTCCATACGTATTCTTAACGAGGATTTTAACCGTATTCGCAGCGGTCAACACAAACGAACGCATGTATATTCAGAGGTATCCGCTACCGGAATTGAAATACCGACCTACCGAACACAAGTTTATTGCACAGCCGTTGCACATTTCCATTAAGTGGACCAGTGATGGAGCAGGATAGAGCTTTTGTTAACTGTAAAAAAGCACTGTTTTCCTTAATTTTTTGCATTCCGTCGATGTCGATGCCGTCAAGGGAGGACAGGAAGAATGGCCACCTGTCTACAAACACTGGAAGCATCTTGCAATTGTTAATTGTTATTCGGTTTATGTAACATCCTATTTAGCATCGAAGAGCGAGTGGCCTTACGCAAACTATATAAGCATAAATCCTAAAGTATAATGAGTGAAGCTCACGGTATCAGTAATAGTCAAACAAAATGTAAGACGAATGATCTAAGGGCATTTGGTCGTGAGCAAATTTGAGTGCGATGAACGGTTACTCCATCATGGAGTTCGTTCAAAAGCCGCTGTCTCAAGGTTAGATACGTACACTCGTTGAATCCATCCCTGTTGTAGATGAGTGGGATATCATCGATTCGTCGTGGTTGGATGAGCCACAGTGCAACAAATCAGTTTAAGTCTGAAGCACAACAACGTGTGAGCAGACACTAAAACAAACTAAAACAATTTAGTCGACATGGCCTACACAAGCCATTGTACCACTGGGTACTTCTACTGATTACTAACTACAGGAAGTATAAAACATCATGGATGAAAGGACGTTTCTCTGAAAAGCAAAAATTTGAAATAAAATTGCATAAATTGGTGAGCCGGGATTATTATTGGAATATCAATATGGCAGCATACAAGTAAGGTGTACACACCATGAAGGCATGGATCCTTCTTGAAAGCTGGTGGAAGTAGCATTTAGCTCAAGGGACTTAGACTTAAATGGAAATTCTGCTACATGTGCCTACGTGACCTCTGGCAGTCGACCCCAGAACTAAATTGCCAATAGGGTACAAAAAGGCCCAGGTAGTCACCTTCTGTGGAACAAGCATATTCATATTAAAGCCAAAATGTCACTTTATAATTCATACTTCTTGCTGATTACAACGTACAGCGTATGTATCACAACCAGCAGAGATGAAAAAAAACTACAGGTGGTCGAGATGAAGTTCCTGAGATCAATGGTACATAGAACCAGAAGAGATAAGATCAGAATTGAAGTGATCCGTAAATAGATCCCAGTCAATGAAACCCTTCGCGAAAATATTGCCAAAGTAAGAGTTCGATGGCTGCGACATGTCAAGCGGATGGTCCCAACAAGAACAGCGAGGAAATGGCTGGAAAGAGAACTGAAGGGTAAAACACCAAGAGGCCGGCCCAGAAGGATATGGGTTGATCTCATGAAACTTGACCTACAGGAGAATGGTGTATCATGGTCTCGAGTCCAAGAAGAGGAAACATACGTGGACAGACAAAGGTGGAGAGCGCTCTTACACCGCACCCGAGAAACTGGAGACGGATGAAGATGGTGATGATGATGTGCCATCGTCCCTCTGATTGCACGGATCAGCAAGCTATCCCTCGCCACCTTACCACCACTTATTTAGTGTCGTTTCAACTACCCGGGCGTTTGATGTTTACCGGCTGGGCGACGTAGAGGGGCGCACGGCGCGCCATCCGTACCAGCAGAGGAGGGTCCCTTCCCACGGAAGTTATTCATAGCTAGACAGCCGCGGTCGGTAAATACACAGGCCGTGGGAAGCCACCTTCAGGTTAACGATACCGTTATACTCTTGACAACTATGTACCACCTTTTGCTTGTCTGCAACTACTTGCTGGAGACATATTTCCTAAATACGGAAGTGAACACTTGCGAATTGAATCAGAATGGTTGGATGAACTATCCACATATGTAATCTTGCGTCCTTGGCCAGTAAAGTCACCCAAACTCAATCGCATTGGAAGCCAATACCTAACTCTCCTTTTCCCTTATCAAATTTGAGAGAACCGCAGGAGATTTTTCAGGTATTGAAGCTCCTTATGGCTTCCCCTCACTTCCAATGTATTGTACAGTCCATAACGAGGTGAATCATGTCCGCCATCAGCAAAAGGGGATTCAGCATTATGCTAGACAGGTATCTCTAATTCAGGTGTTCTTCAGTATATGGACAGAGAGTGGAAAGCATCCCACCGTAATGGTAGGAGACCACAGGAAGCGTCCAAGAACCGTAATGGAAATGGCCGGTACTGCGAAACGAAGATTGAACTCAGCCCCGTCGTATCTTTCCGTGTCTAATATCCATCAAAGCATTATGTTTTTTTTGCTGTGCCCACAGTATTTTAATATATTCGTGAGTTAAAGAAACATGTCAATCTTTTTTTTTTCTGTTCCTGTATTACATCTTTGCGAATTATGTTATTTTGTTCGAGTTTTCCCAAAGGAAAGTGATTGTGTTTCTCGAATGAAAGCTAGCAAGGTTACATTTCCAAAATATGATGAAACAGAATTGCCGACCACAAAACCCTCCTTCAAACAGATACAACTTTTCGAATAGTAAGTCGACACAACGCAAAGCAGCTTTGTGCCGCTTCAGTTTTTACAGCTGTCTCTGGAGACGATAACTGCCTGCGGCTGGCGTCCCGACCACACGCAATGCTAGCAGGTGACAGCAGCCGGCCTTACGACCAGTAATTATGCCCATGCACAGGCATGCGTACTGTCCGCACCTCCTCTGGAATTACTTTGCCTGCTCAGTAATTACTTAAAACGAGAACAAGTCAAGCGTTGGAAGAATGTTTTTACTTAAAGCACGGCAAACTGATCTTATGCCCCGCATGTCTTTCATATTGCAGTCAGCATCATTGGTGTTCGTTCAGTCCCCCCCCCTCTGCAAAAGTTCTGACATATTGCTGATCAACATAGAGGGTTACTCAAAAACAAGCAGCAATTTTACATTTTTATTTCTCACTGTAAAAATTGTAAAACATACAAATACTAGCCACACATCACTGGATAAAGAAAGTTATAAGCCCCAACTATTAGTTCCATTTCACGTTATCTGTTAACGTGAAAATGGCGACGCCTCAGGAGAAGTTGTTTAGTGTGCTACAGTATGCAAAAAGTGAATCCATGGTTGATGTTCTAAATGCATTACCACTTCATCACGAACAGATTTACCATTGGCGTAAGAAATTCGTAAAAAATGTATGCATAAGCTAAGGGAAATGTACTGGCCGTCCTCGAACATTAAATGAAGATGTTGGTTTGCGCCTCGTCGACATCGAGGTCATTAGAGCACATTTTGTAAATATATATATATAAACTATCATTTTGATGTTTGCTTACGTGGAATGTATCCAGTATAACTTTATCCGGTGATGTGTTGCATATATTTGTATTTTTTATAGTTCATGAGATATAAAAATGCAAATTCTGCTCCTTCTTTTGCAATAACCGTATACTATCAAGATCAATACGGACATGTAATTCATAATTTTATTCATATAAATTACCAACACTGAATTAAGTTCGCAAGCAGCACTAGAACTTGCATGATATTCCATATTCCATGTCTTTCAATAACTCAGACATCTGAACCACACATCATAATTGAAAAACATCTGAACAGAACCCAAAATATCCAGCAGAAAAAAGTTTTAAAACATTGTTCATAGCTTTTTTTCCTAGTGACTCGTTGACGTCATTAGAAGCGGGAAAGGAATGAGGGCAAGCAATGTGAAGGAATTCCGTCATGGCCTTCTGAATGAACCATCCCGGAATTCACCTGCACTGATTCGGGGATTCCAACACAAGTCTCCCCGAATGCGTGACCCAAGCATTACCGCTCGTCCACTAGTCTTGGAAAGTTGTTGGCAACTACGGTTTTTATTGTTTTGTCGTACGAGATGGTAAAATTGCTGCAGTGAAGCTGCAAATTTTGCATCGCTTTTGTGTGTTCTACAACAGTTTCATTTAACGTTGCTAAATAATTGCTGTTTCAGAGCATTCCCAGGTGTAAATTCTTGCTCAGAGGCATTAGCTTGTGATTTTGACGCGAGTTGATGTTTGTATTGCGAGCCCAGTTACATCGCAGTGACGTTCTACAAACTAGCATCAGTTTTCTTTCCTTACCACAGTCTGAAGAACTGGTCAACTTAACTGCTTCGCCATTATACGTAACACTTTCATAGGCAACCACTGGTGGCCAAATGTTCCATGCAAACAATTCTGATTCTTCCAAATTGTATGGAGATTTTTCTTCCCTTCATTACAAATTTCCGTAAAAAAAAAATGTTTTGTATGGAATTCCCACTACACTAAACTAAACGATGTTGGTGTATAGTTTAATATGTTTTGATGAATTATATAGTTCCTGCATGACCTTAACGACAACCGTGGTGTTAATTTCTGTTTCCATGAGTGACATTTTATGATAGATAACAAACCAGTGAGTAATAAATAGTAATTTGACTTGGGAATTCTCCAGGCAAATATCTATGTTATCTTCGTGCGCACTTTATGCAATGTCTGTAACATATCTCTTCGTTTTCTAGCCATCAGTTTCCCTTATCGCCAACATATCCGTTAGAACCTACGTCCTCACTCATCTCATACATAATTATTGTGTTCCTAAACAATTATTTCCATAATTAAGGGATAAACATTAGTGGTTAAAGACTGGAACATTGTCTCACTTCCTTTCGTGCTGAAACTTATCTCTCATGAGTCTCTATTTTTATTAGAGCCACCTAATTCTGCTAAATGTATTAAATTATTATTTTATCCCGGAATTTAACATTTATCTTCTTTAAATATCTCTTTTTTTCCTTTTTGCATTTTAGCTCCTTCCAACTATATTGTGTATACACGAATGCCAAAATATATCGAAGTCTTTAGTCATCTGTCCTTCCAGTAATTTTAATGCCAGTATTGTTTCCCTACCCTGATGTTACATAGATAAGATAATGGCCACAACATCTTCACAGATGATAGTTGTAGTAACTCAGTTATCGCCAGGGTTGAGTACATCACATCTTCTTTTGTGACTGAATAGTCCGATGTCGGCTCTACAAATCTTGCCACATACATCCCACCTGAAATAGGGTCCGTTGAATGTATATCCCTGGTACGAAGCTTTTTCAGCTTTATTTTATCCAACCATGCTCTGTCATGTTTGGACATGCCGGCGGCGATATGATGGCGCATGCCTCCCCGTCAGAAGTGCGCATGCCGAAGCTCTCCAAATCACGTTTGCAGGAGTCCATAAACCTTAGCATTGAGCGCCCTACAGGTCTCTTAATATGAGCAATCTGAGTGAATATGACTTTCGGTGGTAATCTTTCAGGTTCCATTCTATGGACGTGGCCAATCCAGCGGAGTCATCTTCGTTTTAGGATGGTAGTAATACTGTGGCATTTTGTGATAGACAGAACAATCTCGTTGCTCAGTTTGTCATGCCACGTGACTCCGAGTATTGTTCGCAAGCAGCGCATATGGAAAGCGTTCAGCTGTCTCTCTTGCAAGGCGTAAGAGGACCACATCCCAGTTGCGTACAATAAGATGCCGAGGACACACGTCTGGTATACAAGAATTTTGGTGGAGAGTGTTAGCTTGCAGTTTCTCCAGACAAGTGTGGACAGCTTGCCAAACGTCGACGTAGCTCTGCCGATTCGTGAGTCAATCTCCTTCTGAATGGACTGGTTGGATGTGGTGATGGAGCCGAGATAGCGGAAGTGTTCTACCACTTGAAGGGGGATGCCTTCCAATGTTATTTTTGCAAGACGGTCTGTGCCCTGAACCATGACAACCGTCTTCTTGGTATTGACACTCATCGAGAACAATGACATGCATGGCCAAATCTGGTGAGCACCTCCTGAAGCTCATGTTCCGTATTAGCGACAAAAGCCGCATTGTCAGCATAGGGAAGTCCACGAACAATTAGTTCAATACGCAGTTTAGTAGACCTCAATAGACTTATATTAAAAAGTCTACCGTCATTCCTTGTAAGCAGGTGTATTCCAACGTCACAGTTTTCAAAAATTACTAAGAGCAGTGCAGAGAA
The DNA here is from genome assembly GCA_031002005.1 of Vandiemenella viatica. Lineage (NCBI taxonomy): Eukaryota > Metazoa > Arthropoda > Insecta > Orthoptera > Morabidae > Vandiemenella > Vandiemenella viatica. The sequence goes on from CM061920.1 coordinate 80,733,911, forward strand.
GAAATTTCCAAAGAGTGTGGGTGCTAAGACACAACCCTGTCGTACACCGCGGTTTACCTTGAAGGATGCAGAAGCTTCACCATCATATATCACATAGCCCAGCATGTTGTCGTGAAAGGCCTTGGTTAAAGACAGCAGCGTAATTGGGCAGCCGATTTTGTGCAGGATGTCGTAAAGGCCGGTACGGCTGACTGTATCAAAGGCTTTATTTAAATCGACAAAAGCCATGCATAAAGGCACACGATGTTCACGGCATTTTTCTTGAAGTTGGTGGACAGGAAAGAATATGTCACTCGTGGAACGGCCGGCACGAAATCCACACGTGACGCGAGAGTTTCCAGTCTTGTCAAGACCACTCGAGCGATAGCTTTGCCAGCAATGCTGAGGAGGGATATACCTCTATAATTCTATCGTGATCAGTACAAGGAATATAAGTCACAATTTCTTGCTACCAATTTCTTTTTACTATAAATTCATGTCTATCATCTGAATATATGTATTAACAGTACAAGTCAGTGCTGGGTATTTTTTCCTAACAATTCAACATTGAACCTATTAGTATAAATCAATTCGCATTTTATCCGGTCTGCAAAAGGAGTACAAGTCATGTTATACAATAACAATGACTTCTACACCCTGTACTTATCACGATAGAATTGTTGCAATCACCTCTATCACTTTTGCCCTTATATAGGGCAAATATATCTGCATCTCACATGTTCTGCGGTATTGTGCCCTCATGCCAGCACCGTTTTAGGAGTTCATATATGACAGGAAAGATACAGTCAAGTTTAATTATTTCGGCCGGTAGGTTATCATGACCTGTACTTTTTCCCAGCTCGAGTCTCTTCAGTGAAAAATGAAGTTCGTCCTGTGAAGGTAGATCATAAGTTCTAATGCAATGGGATAAGTAGGTAAACTGTCCAGTACTTCGGGCTTTATACTGACTGCCCCAGAGTAAAGGGTGGTGTAGTGTTTTAAATTTAATTTAATTTAATTGCAATGGAGCACAGGCTCCGGTGGCAATTTCCCTACACACCCATCTTCCCCCTATCCTGCACCTACGTACATTTGCCCTCTACAAATTTTATCTTTAAATTCTTTCAAATTTTTCGGTAAATTATTCATCATTTCTCTTGGTAACTCATTCCAATCCCTGACACCCTTACCTAAAAAAGAGAATCTTCCTACACCCATGTGTCTGAAATCGAGTGCCAGCTTGTGGTCATTGTCATCTTTTCCCTTCCATGCACTACTTTTCATACCTATTGCAATATCTTTCCATGCCTCATCGCCAGTATATGCCCTGTACACTCCCATGAACCTCCTCATTCTCCTCCTGTATTGCAATGAATCCCATTCCAGCTCCTTTATCATATCCGTCACTGATTCTGCGATAATTTCGAGAAATAAATCTAGCAGCCCTCTTTTGCACCCTCTCCAACTCCTGTATTTGATACGTAAAATGAGGGTCCCATACTACACTACCATATTCGAGCAATGGTCTCACCAAAGTTTTTTATCCCAATTCCTTGACTTCTCTCGTACATCCCCTCATCACTCTCTCCAACAAGTGCAGAACTTTGAAACCTTTTCCTACCACCTGTCCAATGTGTCCTGCCCAGTTAAGTTTGTTATCAAAAGTAATTCCAAGATATTTACATTTCAAGTCTTCAGCAAGCAATTCTTTCCCCACCTTATATTCATAATTAACCTTTTGTTTTTTATTTGTGTATCTAATAAGCTGACTCTTCTTTGCATTTATCTTCATTCCATTTTTAAAACTGCTTCTGCTTGTCAACAATACTCGAGCGTGGTGGGTGAGTGGTCAACGCTCTGGCCTGGCGTTCGAGAGGACGGCGGTTCGAATCTCCGTCCGGGCGTCCAGATTTGGGTTTTCCATGGTTTCCCCAAATCAAGCCCGGCGAATGCCGGGATACTTCCTACAAAAGGCCATGGCCATATTTCTTCCCGTTCCTTGTCCTCAGTCCCATCCCGCCTCTAATGACCTCGACGTCGACGAGGCGTAAATAAAAATTGTCAACGATACCTTTCACATTTAAGTCTTTTAGGGCAGCACGTTTCCTGATTGTGGGCCCTACTGCATTCTTGTTTCCCTGATATATGCCACTGCAGTCCCCGATATCATAGTACTGCTGTATGGACGTAATTTGTCCTCGTAATCAGCAAACCAGTCATTCTGAGACGTATCTTTTGTTCTAAAGGTGTTAAAAGCAGTTTGTAATAGCTTTTCTTTAGCAAGAAGCCACATGACTTTGCGCTACCTGACTGACTCTTGCAGTAAAGCATGACTGAGTTTCTCTTTAACTTCGGCGGGTGAATTGTTTGTTGTAAAGCATCATCATAATTGGCTGGGATAATAAACACATGTTATTATGTAATGTTGCTGAACCCATTTTTCCCGCAGTTACTTTGTTAATTTATTGTTAATAAATAATCAAGTTGACGTATTGGCAATTTTATTTTAGTTTCATTCAATGTAGTCTCAACTCATCCAAGATCAATATTATTTCATAAAAAAAATAACATTAATAATAATAATCCAGGTGGATAGTTTAGTTACTAACGTGCCAAACTTACTATAGTAAGCCTACAGTTAGCGCATTGGTCAGACTGTGCCTTCTTCGTGAGTTTAAAGATCATAGCTTTATGGAAATACTAGCATTTGCCCGCTGCTTCACGCGCGCGTGCCTTGGCAGGTGTAGAAATTATTTACCGATTTTATTCTCTTATCAGACATTAACGTGGAAAGGCATGAACTGTTAATGTATTCTGAATAGTTTCCTTTGTTTCGGTTAATACGTTAGGTTCGATTTTCATACTGATGTCAGAGAGTTGTTTTATTCATATTTTAACGTGATGCAATTGATTCAATAGTAGAAAAGGTTCCTGAAAAATTAACAGTAGTAATTCGTGGTTGTAATTATTGTGCGAAGTATAAACATTTATTGTTTAGAAAGGCTTTTATTTAGCGTTATAAGTAAATAAAGCAATGCTTAAGAGAAATAATATACTATCTTCAACATACTTCGTAGGTCACTCATTGTAATGCCTCTGTGTAGACCACGTTTCTGGTCTGATTGTTCATTGTACATATGTACAGGCGTGATCTGCCACTCACCCTGGAGCAAGCAACGTATAGCTGGCCGTGCGAGAAACATGGGTTCCGAAGATCAATGCCTACGGTTCCTAGTGTCTGTCCCTGAGACTTGTTAATTGTCATGGCAAAACATAACGTTACGGGAAATTGTAGGCGCTTAAATTTGAACGGGAAGTTTGAAGGAACCAATGTAACGTTAAGAAAGCTGATATTATAATCATTATGTGTAATTTTTTTGGCGATTTTATGTGTAAACTTTGCCTGGGATTATATAGCTAGGTATAAGCTTTGTTAAAGGATGTATCTGTGGATATAATGAAAAATATTGTTTCCATGATACTTAACTAAAAAAAGTTTATTTTTAAATGTGGATACCGAGGTTGCAACATAACCGCGGTGCCATAAATTTATGTAAATATAGCAGTAATCTACGACTTAGTCCTCTTGGAAGTATAAAGTGCTGAAATATAAAAATTCGTTACTAATAATCACAGCATCTCAATTTTTCTGATTTATTTATTTTTTGTTGTTTGGATATTGGTTTTATTTAATAATTGATACACCCTCAATTATTCCTGCTTTAAAATAGAAATTTACGTGAATTGGAGCTACTCTTGATTTCAAATCGTCGTATCATTACTGTCATTATTTCAGTCAGATATAATTAATCCAAAAATGTCGAGATGTGATCATGGTACAGTTTATGTAGTAACGTGCATGTAACTGAAACAATTTTTTCTGAGTGGCAACATTATGGCAAGTTGTGAATCGCTTGAAATGCAACCTGACAGCTGATATGATGCTTTGTTATAGGCCTAAGAGACGATGCCTGCAGCTTTATAATCTACGCGGTGTAGCATTAGGATATGAAACATTTTTAATTTAAGTTTCTTTCAATATAGCCGTATTTTCTATGTAATTATTTCAGTCGCATGTAAGTACCTGGCGAAACAACAGCCTGGACCAGATGACAATTGACCCGTTTTGTTTAGCATCAGGCATAACGGGTTTAGTTTTAAAATTTACGCGGTGTAGAATAGAATTTTAGGATGCCTAGTTATATTTGAAATAAAAATTCGTTACCAATAATCACAGCATCTCAATTTTTTCTGATTTATTTATTTTTTGCTGTTTGGATATTGGTTTTTATTTTATGTTGATACACCATCAATTATTCCTGCTTTAAAATAGAAATTTACGTGAATTGGAGTTAATCTTGGTTTCAAATCGTCGTATCATTATTGTCATTATTTCAGTCAGATTTAATTAATTCAAAAATGTCAAAATGGATCACGGTATAGTATATGTACTAATGTGCATGTAACTCAAACAATTATTTCTGAGTGGCAAAATTATCGCAAGTTGTAAATCGATTGAAATGCAACCTGGACAGTGATGACAGCTGATATGCTTTGTTATAGACCAAAGGGACGATGCTTTTAGCTTTATAATTTACGCGGTGTAGCATTAGGATATGAAAATTTTTTTATTTGAGATTCTTTCAATATATCCGTATTTTCTATGTAATTATTTGAGTCGCATGTACCTGAATTTTCTGATGCCTAGTTATATTTGCACGTTATAGCCACGAGACATATTAATCGAATAAAGTACTTCCAAATATGTGCAATTCCGCACAAGTCAGTATGAAAGAAGTATGTTTTATTACTTGCTGATATTTATAATAGCTGTTTTTCAGACATCGCTCTTAGATAAAAAACTGAATTTCGTATTAAGTATTGGCTTATTGTGGCTGTATTGTACAGCGTTCACATAGCAATTTTGTTCCAGAGACAAACTGTATAACTGTCTACCAGAGACAATAAATGTCTTCAATATTAGTAATATAACTTTTTCGTAATTCAACAGACCTGTTACGATTCAAGTAAATGCTGATTATACTTGATTCACGTATTCTTTTTATTTTGAAGTACTGCGGTCCAGAAAAATGAATCGCAGAAGTAAAAAAAAAAAAAAAAAAAAAAAAAAAAAAGGAAATCCTAAATTTTGTCAGGTCTCTTTATGAAAGGAGTGACCGTCTGAATGTGTCCTGAAGTTTTTTACTGACTTGCTTCTTCCCATGGTACATATTAGTCGTTAGCTACTTCTGCAGATGTTGATCAGCAACATTAGCTTTAAAAATTTGGAAACACCATGCAAATTGATGCGGTAGTTTATGCGTTATTAGAGATCAAGCCTCACTACAAACGCAGCTTGCTTACAGATTTATAATAGTATAGATGTGTGAATTATTCCTATTAACGTATTGGTATTAGTTTGAATAACATTTTAATTCGTTTCCGTCTTTGAGACATTAACAGTTCTTAGGGAAGGTTATCAACTCCTATAAGTTTATATAAATTCGTATACGTCCAATTCTGTAATTAGAACTGCATAACCAACTTATCAGTATCAGCGTTTGCCTGTTTATGAGGTGATCCTAATAATACAGTGTCTATGTGTTTTATCTCATACCGATAGCTCTTTCTTCGAAGTTCCTCCTCAACATGTAAAAAGTTGACTAATCTTTATGTTTGCGGTTTTCTCGATATCATTCTTTTTTTCTTCCTTTTTACTTGATATCTAGTATGATCCTTATCTACTTTTTTTCTTATGGCTTTACGCGTCGTCAACATGGAGACCATTAGAGGTGAGAAAGGAAGGGGGAACAAGACGGAGAAGGAACTCGACCATGTCTTCTGAAGGATCACAGAGAAAAGAAATTTGTATGACCTGAGCGTTACCGCTAGTCCACCAGGCTCGGTAGTTTCAATTTGTTCAACCTTTTCTTGCAGCTATTTTTCTGTATCTTTCTTGCGTTTTCTGTTGTGTGTATGCTCGTTTGGGCCAATTAGCACCACGTTAAGCCTTTGTGTATCTTCAATTTTGCTGTACATGTATACACGTCGAGTTACAAGTGTAGCCTTCTTGACTTAAACATACTTCTAAAATTTCAGGTTCCGACTAGTAGAATGTATTGCATGTATCAGTTTTAATGATTATAAGACATCCAGAGACGCCATTTAAGGACTACTTTATCTCTGGATTTTTTGCGCAGGCTTAATCAGGCAGTACGTAAGCCAGCAGTCCTAGGAATACCCTTTGTCTTTCTTGCAGTGATATCTCATTTCCTTATTGATTCATAACTATCGTCATTTTATCCGCGTTTAGAGACTGTTTTCAATTCCATGGGTAATAGAACGCTTTGAAGAACTCTCTCACTCAGCTTCTCCATTCATCTATCATTAGAGCGCTGAAAAGTAATGGGAGAATCACTGTGTAGGGAATCACTCAAATGCTAGAGTACGGTTAGTGTGAACGTGATAGACTGCGTTAGTACTAAGCTAGGAATCTGATATCATTTGCCAATCACTTAGAAGCCTCTGTACCTCGTATTAACCGTGACACGTGTACTGTATTTGGGAGCTGTATAACGTACCACTTGTATTTTGGTATTGGTTGTGGTAGTGGCCCCCGCAGGGCGATGGGTTGCCGGGGGTGCGGCAATTAGGCTCCCGCCGCCCCTGCGTGTTGGTGGCTGGCTCCCAAATTGCGCCTAATGGTGCGTGGCCACACGCGTCGCTCTGATTGCTTCATTACGGCGAGTCCGGTCCTGTCGCGCGCCACGCTCTCATATTTATGTCCGCCCCTCCTGCACGGTGATTACCCGGCCACACACGAGTCCTTCCTTATCGTCCCTACCCCGACCCCGACGCGCCGTGTCCTCGCCGGGCAGCTGAGTCGCGGCCACACACAAGGCCCGGCCTCGGGCGACCCTCCTCAACTACCGCGCCCGACTCCTTCATCAACTTCGTATTTGACCTCAATCTGTAAATCTTAGCTTGTGATATTGATTTCTAGGAGCATAGAACCAGTACTATTAAGAAACATTCACATTCCTCCAAGCTCACCTCTGTTAATCAGTGTACGGCTATTGGCTCTGCGATATTATACATCTTGGCATGAAGTAATAAGTCAGTAAAGAGGTGTCTTACACCAGAGGCCAAACAACTGGGTGTGGGTGTGTTACGACGGTTTGGTAGTATTGACGATGCTAAATTTCTTTCCCAGTTATAATTCACGTTTCTAATACCGCCCATTTTTTTTGTAAACGTTCGTCTGTTAATACCTTTGTCTCAGCTGGAAACAACTTATTGTCAGCGGTTGATTTTATTTTCGATTTAATAATGGAACTTTTTCGAAACTCATATCATAATGTCCTTGTTTGTGTTTGGTGGTATGGTAGCTCAGTGGTCAAGACGTTTGTAAATACCTTTGGGTGAAGCCATGAATATTTTTAGCGTTAGTGACTTTTCTCTTATTTTTTTATTTATTTATTATAAGCGTAATTCATGAATTAATTAAGAAATAATTCACTGAAAGAGCGGAGGAAATATTGTTAGCAAGTTCGATGAAGCAAATTCTTGTTTGATATCGACGATAATCACGCAGACTGTTCCTTTTTAAAAGTAAAAAACTTACAAAATAATAACATTAACTGAAAGTCATGATTGATAATGTTTTATTTCAGCTTCGTCTGCAGAATTCAACATCGCAGAGAATAAGCCAAGAACTCACGAAACTGAAGAAGGACTTCTCATCACACTGTAGTGCAACACGAGTACCAGTAACAACATACTATAAACAAAATAATATAGATTTAATAATATATGGGTGCATAGACTGACAAATAACTTAGTTAATTTAAGAATCTGCGTGCTGTGCAAAAACCAGGTCGCAAGTGGATTCCACGAAACGCCTGCATTTCCACGGACAAATCAGATCACTAGGGGCAGCTAGATAGAAGACTGCATCGTGTGTGTAATAATGTTCTTTCCAACTTCTGACTTTACTATTAATTATAACCTGATTTAAATTAATTGCTCCTTAATGCGTTTAGTTCAGTAACATTTTATCAGACTCCCGACCAAACTTTGACAACGTCAAATTAATAAATAATTAATTATAATTAATAAAATCAGATGCAATTTAACCAAGAAAGAAATCTGTTTCAAATAATTTATATTTATTCAAGAATCAACGTTGCAGGATAGAACACTATTCAGTATCACTGAATGATAATGATCCTCAAATACTACCAAACTCAATTGTTCTATGCTTTCAAAATATTATCCAATCGCAATCACTAACAGTACTCTTAAGTTGATATTATTGATTACATGAATCCGTGTATGAGAGAGAAATAGTTTCACTCACTATTCACATTATACCGTAATAATGTAAGCTGGCTTCCACGTGGTGCCACAATCGACGCATCCAAGTAGAGACCCGACGGTTACGTCAACGGCAGCAAACAGAATGGCCTCGTATTTGTTCTGGAGGGGTCGTTATAGATTCTGAGTCAACGGTATCAAAGCTTCAGCTAGCTCTTACGTTACCAACCCTAGTATTTTAACTTGAGATGTTCACAAACAATACCTGCGTCTTATGGTTCCTGCAGACAAATCAGCGACAACCTTTATATCTACCTGCTACCTGACCTGTTTTTTTTGGTTTTCCACAGTGCCAATGGTCTAAGCACAACCTCTCCTGCCAAACAGCAACATGTCTGCCCAGCTCTCATCTCTTCTCTCCTTAATATTAAATATTTATTACTTTAAAGCAATCAGGTTAATATTAAATAAACACCAAAATATGCCAAAATCACAAGCATACAGAACTCGCATGTAGTGACAGTGTCGGACATTGAAACTACCTCACATAATGTGTTGGATGTTTTAAGTTTGGATAAAACTAATGTTTTTACATGCTTCTCTATGAGCATGAAGTGACAGCGAGAGTTGACGTCACCCAGAGCTCGCATTGCTTTCGATCTCCATTGCGAGCTGAACTGTGCGACGAGACGGTGGTTTTCGTTGCGTCACGAACGGTTACGACAAAACAAGTTCGAATCGTTTACGATCGCAAAATGGCGACTGAAGAACCTACGACAGCGTAGCAAGACATCGTGACCTCCTGGAGAAGTGATAACATCTGTATCCACATCCTAACACCGCAGAGCACAGCGGCCATTTTGACCAGGTTACTACTGGAACAATGATAAATCATCTCACAGTAGTGAGACTGGAACACTCACCACAGTCGCCCAGTTACTCTGGTTGAGCTAAAATACTCACCGACTTAAATAAGTTGCCTTTTCAATTACGTTTTTTCTTTGATTTTATACCTTTGAATCAGTGTTATGATAATGTAAATGAAGTTGTAAATCATTTATTCATGGTAATCGGGACAATAAATAGACTGCCATTTACAGATTACACTATAATTGTGTTTTATTATATTTATACCCCAGCCTGCATTCATATAAGATGATTTGGTTGATATTAGCTTTTCAGATTTAATTTTATTTGTGTGGAAATAACCACACTGGCAACCAACTCAAATACTAATCAAAAGTTGATTAGTACGCCACGGTAATTGCCGAGCATGTGATTAATTTAATGCAACGAAGACAAGTTCTAATTGGAGTAAACCTAATACTATCGGCACGCTGAACAGCTACAATCATCTTTTACAACTTACACACGCCCAAGATGGAACGCGGTATGCGGATAACTTCGGATGAATCTATCTTTCTTTCTATCTATCTATTTCTATCTATCTACCTATCTATATCTATAAAACGAAAACCCGGTATATTGGTCTTATAAAAACTCGGAATTTACGTAGCAGATTTCGATGAGGTTTTCACTTTTATAAGCTTAGAATCTTAATTTAGTTGTTTGGCATGTCTTATGTTTCAACGTTAAATAACGTAGGAACATTAAATGAATTTCTGAACGTATGATGACAAATCCCAAAGATGGAAGGATTAAGGTAGATGTTACATAATTCGCACTTAACACACAACTAAATGTCTCTGACCATAGCCTTTAATGGAAGCAATAAGATAACTTTACAATAATAACTTTTTGCACACTAAACAAAACTTGATGTATTCTTTCCTTTAATTCGAAAATTTCTTTTTTTAAACACCATAAATAGCCGTAAAAACAACAGAGGTTTTCTTTAAGCACGATCTCTGGACAATGTCTTTGGCCAACAGCATTAGTATTCTGTTTACGATCATATTATTCCGGATTCACTTTTGATTTTTGTATAAAAGGATAAATCTGCGGAGTTAAAATGTCAGGTGTTTCGAGCAAAATGTATATCCATTCACTTCGAAATTGAATCAAATGTGAGTTTCTAACATAATCTAGCGTTGTTCAGCAATGTAGGAATGCAATTTCTTAATACATTCTATACATGAATATTTTCGGATGAATGAAAATAGTGTTCTTGCAAATAAACTTCAACCTACTCGTTTCTTGGTGGGGGGCGGGTGAATCTAATTTTTTCTTTAATTCCGGAAAAAGTTGGCGCAAATTTTATGAAACATTGTACAAATGTTTTTCATTGCGGGAATAAAAATAGGGTACGGGTAATTCTACGCCAACTATACCGGGCAACCCTGGGAACTCCGCTAGTTTCTAATAAAATGGACTATGACATGCTCATATTAAAGCGGCGATTTGCTGATAGTGCAATCAGGATGTTAGACCAGCTTCAGCCGGCATACTGCCGCGCCAACACTCGCGCGACCTCCCAGGTCCTCTCTCATTACCAACTTCTAACCATCCGTTGACGTTACGTTTAGCGTGGGCAACGCTGCCTGCCCGGCAAACCCCGTATAAAAGGACCAATGCCCCCACTAGCGTTATTTATAGTATACTGTATATTGAATAAACTAAACAATTCATGAAATCCTTCTACTGAAGCTAACTTAACAACACGCACTTGCACAAGCTCCTTCCTATTCTTTTTTATGGAAAAATTATCCAACCAAGAACCTTATAAATGACGTTACAAGACTACGCCCAGAATCTAATAATTCTATCCTCATAAAAGAAACTGCAATATTTAAATAAGCTGCTTCAGTATATAAACTCTAACAAAATCTTCATCACCGTCCCTAGAAGGAAAGCGACTAATGCAAAATGGACAAGGCTAATCAGAGAATATCTCGAGCAACTGGAAATTTACACCAATCAAATTTATAACAGGGTTAAGTACAGAAAGTTGATTAAAACATCTGATTCTCTTCAGGTACTAACAACCAAAACACTGCGCCCCTGATCGGGAGTGAAATGGACCCAAAAATGAATAGACAACCACAGTGCAAGAATGAAAGAATATTGGGATAAAAAGAAAGTTAAGAATCACGTGATCCATAGAGGCCAAAATGGAAAAGGAGAAGAAGAAAACTCTACCAGTTTGATTTAAGATGAAAAATGTATGTGTATGAAATAGAAAATAATTGTGAGAACGAAGGCTTTCACGGCGTATCGATGCTGCTCTGATGCTTCCTGCGTAACATCAGACCTGAAGATGGTGGCAGAGTCAGCCGCCGAAAGCTCGTTGTTGTTTTTCTTCAACACCATACGGCGGAGAACCAATGAAGACTTCATAGAAAATAATTAATACAAATTGATGAAACTATTTTTCCCTTCATCAGTCTTTCGATTGGTTTGATGTAATCCTCCATCTCTTACTGTCTCTGATTTAATTTAATTGCGATGGAGCACACGCTTCGGTGGCAATTAGTCATCTATTTATCCCTTTTTTACTATCTTAAATAATTTGACTGTTAAATTCCTCCCCCATCTACTTTTTTGATTTATAAATTTTAATTCCTTTAGCGTTTTGATAAATTATTCATCACTTCACTTGGTAATTTGTTCCAATCCCATACATCCTTACCCAAAAAAGAAAATTTTCCCAGTCCTTCATGCATTAAATCGAGTGCCAGTTACCTCTTCATCTCAACATAGCCCTTACAATCTACATCTTCAATTATCTCCTTCCCATATTCTACTCTTTGTCTCCTCTACATTTCTTACCCTCGTTTGTTCCCTCCGCTAACAATTTAATCAATCCCACATGTCTTAAAATGTGATCTACCATTCTGTGTCTTCTTTCTGTTAGACTCTTCCGCATTTTCCTCATCCATCATTTCCAAAACGCATTCACTTCGTACTTTATCTGTCCACTTAATTTTCAGCATCTTTCTACAGCACCACGTTTCAAATGCTCTAATCTTCATTGTTTTTGGTATTCCTAGGGGGAATCTTTCACTACCATATGTGCTGTGCTCGACACAGAGAGTTTTAAAAAGTTCATTTAGTCCTAGATCAATATGATGAAATTATACTGTTCTTAAATGAATAATTAAAGTCGAAACTGCGTACCATTACACTTTGTTTGACCTTATGAAGTAAACGAAAGACAGGAACTGGCCATACTATCTCTGAAACCGAGCGTGGTGGGTGAGCGGCAATGCTCTGCCCTGCATTCGGGAAGGCGCAGGTTCGAATCCCCGTCCATCCATGTGGACTTCCCATGGTTTGCGTACAGCACTCAAGGCAAATGCTGAGATGGTTCCTACAAGGCATTGCTAAATTCATTCCCGTTTCGCAAATAACAGTCCATTCCCACCTCTAATGACCTCGACGGTGACGAGGCGTAGGACTATAAGAAAAGGACACATATTGCGCCATTCTCTGGAGGAAGCAAATAACCGACGGATTGTGAACGAAGCACAGCTTATATTCAGTAGATCCTGCTATCAGAAAAAACCTTTGGTCGCACGTTTAGTAACAAGAACGCAATAGGTTAAAGATGTCAGACATGATCAGAAAGAGCAGAATCAGTTTTTTTGGTCACACTATGATAATGGTAACAGCAGACTTACAAAAAGAATTTTCAACCATGTTTATAAGAGTAAGAAGGGCAACCAGTGGATCCAAGGAGTAAAGAAAGATATGATTGAGGTCGGAATAACAGAAGATATAACACAAATACAGCAACTTTCTGGAGATTGGTCCAAAATTTCAAAGAATTCCATGAGAAGAGAAAATTTAATAACATATGAACCAAAGAAAAGTGGAAATAGCAAAGCGAAAGCATGAAGAACTATTGGAAGTCAAGAAAAGAAGCATCGAAATGAATGCACGGGATTAGTTTTCGTGGTCATTAGATGGCCGAAATCGAAGAGAAGAAAAAGGTTTAGAGAGTAATAATATATTTATTTAGCATTTGGAGAAAATATATACGGTTAGCTTTTAAATTAGACTTGATGACCCATGCGAAAATTTCGTGACTACAACGAATAGTAAGGTTAGGGGTTTGTAATAGGATTAAAGAAGAGCTGCCTCATTTGTTTCAATTGTTTATTTGTTTAGTGTAACAGGTACGTAAGAAAATTCGACGCCAGAGAAGCAGTTTATTAATATCTCTGTGATATGTGCTACTGCCATCTAGCAGCTTGGCTCTGAACTCTCTCATGAGCGCGACATTCACAGTTATTAATTTTACCCTTCAAGGGTCAAATTCCGAAAAGTTTCGTTCTCAATTTATAATTTTGCCTGAGTGGAGACCTATCATTCAAATGATACGTCATTTATCGATTTAGGTTAGGTGTCAATGTAGATAAATCGCTCATAACAAAAAAACACTTCCTTGAAGGATCGAATTACGAAAAAATTTTGTCTTAAGTTATGATATGACCAAAACAGAGACCTTAAGCTTTAAAATTATACCTCATTTATCTATATCGGATAGTTATCAAGGAAGATAAATGGCTCGTGACACAAAAATGCGTTGTAGAAATATTAATACTTTTGCCCTTTAAGGGTCTAATTGCGAAAAATTCAGTTCTTAAAATATGATTTGATTAAAGCGGAGAAATTATTCTCTAAAATAATACCTCGATTTCGATTCGATATCAATGGATATAAATAGCTAAAAAAAAAGGAAAAAGCCCTTTAAGTGTCGAATTCGGAAAAATTCTTTTCTTAAAATATTATGTGACCACGGCGGAGACCTTAATCTTTAATTTGAAATCTCCTTTATTTATATAGGTTAGATATCGAGGGAGATAAATGGCTCGTGATACACAAACGCGTTGCAGAAATATTGATACTTTTGCCCTTAAAGTATGAGTGGATACCATAAGCTTTAAAAACACACCTCATTTATAGATTTCGGTTAAGTATGAAGGGAGATAATGACTTGCGAAAAAAAAACCCGCAGAATTAATATATATGATAACGTAGCAACGTAAAAATTTTATATCATATTAGTACAACATGGATGTTCACTGAATCATGCTGACATACAACATATTACAATGTTTAGATACCGAAACTAATAATTATAGCTTACGCCTTTCATCAACTTTAGTTTCGTATACTATCTCTTTCACTATCATTTCTATTCTATTATCATAGTAAGTAATTTTGAAGCATGTGATTAAGAGTTATGGTGCGATAATTCTCGCTTTAGTCGGCTTGTGCTTTCTTCGGAAGTGTGAAAGTGTGAAAATGATCTCTGCTTTTTATAACTGTTGAATATTATCGAAGAGGAAACATGTTGCTGGTGCCACCTCCACTAGTCTCGAGACTGACCTCACGTACTCAGGGTCGCCTGTTCGATTCCGGCCTTGGGCATAAATAGTTTTAATTAAGTGTTGAGTTTTTCTTGTGTTGTACTTATTTTACGGATCAGTAGTAGGTATACAGGTGAATGAAGATAAATGCTGAGAAAATAAGAGATACAACACATGACATTCGTAAAAGCTCATAGTTCTGGTTAGGGGGCGTCCATAAATTACGTGAGGTGAAATAGGGGGGGGGGGGGGTCCGGCGAAATCTCACCAAATCTCACCAGGGGGGAGGGGGGGGTCTACGGAAATCTCACGTGAGATTTTGCGAAAAATTTGGGGATAGTAGAGCCAAAAAAAAGGTCTACAATTTGCGCCTAAGTCGATTTTAGGAGGGTATTTCGTCAAAAAGTTAGGGTGTGAGCTAAAAAAAAAAAAAAAAGGTCTACAAAAGTTTCGAGTGCGATTTCTAGGGGGGTTCTCACGGACCTGATCTCACCAGAGGGGGGGGGGGGTCCGGCCAGATCTCACGAAATCTCACCAAGGGGGAGGGGGGGGTCCAGAAATCCGTAAAAACACCTCACGTAATTTGTGGATGCCCCCTTACTAGAGAATACCAGAAAACAGACCACTACCGAACTTCCACGAGCTGACTCCTCAACCCTTTCCCCTCCCCTCAAGAGCCTGAGGTCAAGGTGGAGGGTCATCTTGCTGTGCCTATTGAGCATTTCTAAAATTTTCGATTTAACTACGTTTGGAAGATTTTAAAGCTTCTTGAAGTACTGGTTTAGTTCTAAAATTAACATTGGTTTCTTCCAACAGCTCTTCTATTTACTCAAACGTATTTCAAATTTTTGGGTTTATTACGTGTCACGTAGCTGAAATATGAAGATGAATGCCTAACATACCATAGGAACTAAATCAAGTGTTTACGTGAGAGAATTTGTCAGTATGTGCAACTTGTGGACCTAAAGTGTTTTCAAAAAATTCTACGCACTGCTTATATAGCGCGTAATCTTAAATTGAGTTGAAACAGTCAGTTTTGGCTGCATTTATAAAAATAATATTATCAGCTGAGACAGTAAAACTAATTGATAATATTCTCCGAAGATTTTTTATCGCCATAATGTTGAAAAAATGAGTAGCTGATTCATTACACTGCGCAAGAAATCAGGAATTCAGTGTATTAAGGTGTTGTGACTCTTTTTTTTATTTATTTCTTGCTTTTTTCTTGTTTACGCCTTGTCAATGTTAATGTAGTTAGAGGCGGAACAGGACTTGGTGTAAGAAATGGGAAGCACTTTGGCCATGTCCTTTTGAAGAAACGATCCCGGCATTCGCCTGGAGTGAATTGGGGAAACCATGTAAAACCCAAATCTGGATAGCCGGATGGAGATTCGAACCAACGCGTTCCCGAATGCGAAACCAGAGCGTTACCGTTCATCCACCTCGGTCGGATTTAACTTTTAGATGATTGCTAAATGTTCTAGAATATGCATCCAAATATAATTCGAACATACTTCCTAACTAATGCAGTTGTTTTCAATTTGTTCACAGTTAAATACTGGTCTCTATTTGTTAGTAAGCTGCTTCCCCTAATGAGGCGACAAGCATTTCGTGTTGGTACGTCTAAGGTAAGCAGGACTGCATATTCACAGTGTAACACCCGGCCGTTAGCAGCCCATAATGCGAGCGGTGTGAGGAGCTAATGCGGTCGTTATGGTGCTGTTGCGGCTTGTAAACAGTTAGGTGCGACGCATTTATGTTAATGCCTAATAATGACGACGTGTCGTGACGTTGTCAGGTTGTCGCCTCGATGGTATCGGCTGTCAACAACTGCCCCCTGGCAGTGAGGGAAGAACGACCGCTTACACAGGTAAAGCCTCCGTTAGCGAACTCTCCTGTGGTGTTCGCAACCGTCCAAGTATTATTAAAACCCTTCGCAGGTTATCTTGCTGCGTGGGCTGTTCAAGTCTCACCTAGTTTTGACCCAAGCCTAGCATCGTTTTCACGAGATATTGTCTCTGATTCTCACTACGAGACTGACGCTCCGTCTACGTGACGTCTACAGATAGCGTGAGAGTAATCGTTATATACACATAGTGCACAGTATATATCGATTATTCTCACACAGCTTATAGACAGCCGTCAGTCTCATAAGGGAGCGTGCATAAACCACGTAGCTCCATTTTGGCCTCCTGTGAACCCCTCCTCCCCCCACGTAGTCCTACGTAGCATTTTCCTCTACCCCCCTCCCCCCCACACACGTAGCACGTAGCTTTTTTCCCTTTTGATTCCAGAAGACATTTTGTACTGTTTTCTCTTGTCAGACTATTGAAAATTACATACGGAGATAATTACCTGAGGGAAATAAGAGTTCTGTTACTCATTTTAACTGTGAAAAATGTTGTGAAAGGAAAGCTACGTTGCCTGGCTCGGTAGCCCCCCCCCCCCCTAGCCCAGCGTAACTTTCCAGCTAACCCCTCCCCCCCCCTGGACCGAGCCACGTAGTTTGTGCACGGTCCCTAATGAGACTTAGGCTTCCTTCACACTAAACGAATCCGAATTAATCCGATTAATTCCGAATCAAAGTGAATCTGATTCGTGATCTCCAAAGCTTCATACCAGCCGAGTCAAACCAAGTCAATCCAAATCAAACTCACTCTGTCTTTTCCCATTTAGTATTCATTGCAGTGTCAAAAGAAGTGTTAGAACCGTAATTTTTGCGACACAGTGAGAGCACATATTAGGTTGTCATCTGGTTTGATATGGGGCCAGACATATACTTTAGAAGGTTTGGATATTCCTGAAAATCCGAGAGGGTTTATCACGTGAATAGTAGTGATACTATTTCACCCTCTGAAAGTGATAGTAATGAATACTAGCAATGGCAGTGAGGGACTTGACACAGCAAGCATGTGTACTAATGAAACAGCACCTTTATTCAGTCAGCTTGACTCATTCAATTTAATTGTGATGGAGCGCATGCGCCGATGGCAATTTCCATACACAACCATTTTCCCCATTTCCTGGACCCACCTAAATTTGCCCTCTACAAATTTCAATTTTAAATTGTTTCAACGTTTTCGGTAAATTATGCGTCAATTCACTTGGTAACTTATTCCAATCCTTGACCCCATTTTAATGAGCATGGCGTGTGAATGGCGACACTCGTGTATGGCATCTGGGAGGACGCGAATCCAAATTCCCGTCCGGCCTCCAGGATTTCGGTTTTCTATGGTTTCGACAAATTCATCAGGTGAATGCCGGAAAAGCTTCTTCAAAAGGCGATAGCCAAATTTCTTCCCTTTCCATTTTCCCATATTCTCTACCGCTTTTAATGACTTCGACCTCAACGAGGTGTAAAGTCATAAGCAAAAAAAGTTAGCATAACATACCTCGTAGACGGTTTCAACATTTTTCAGGAACTTCCAAAAAACAAACACCATCACTTTATCTGCAACAGGAATAGCTTTTGCCTTCTTTAAGGGCGAGAACTGGCGTGTTTTCAATTGCACTGACTGTTGCTTTGATTGGTGTCGTGACAATCGCGCACAGTGACAATCGCGCACAGTGACAATCGCGCACAGCGACAATCGCGCACAGTTTAAAGGTCGGGCCACACTCTCCCCTCTCCCGTGTACTTTATTATTTACGGAACGCAGTGCTGACAAATCATCATCACACTAAAGCTTTGCCAGAGGTGAACGTCAATTTTAAGGCCTGTAATAATTACATACAATGGAACCCGGGACTTGGACCGGAGGACCTTCAGTACCCAAATCGTGCGCCGTAACACTGTGAGTCACCATACCGAATATACAGGAAAATTTCAAGAAAATCTGATGAACCTGGAAGTGAGGTTGAAGAGAAGAAAGAAACTTTTGTAAGTCAATCAGTAACATCAAAATAAAATTTTGTCGTAAAGGACTAGAAATTTCCGCAATCTACCTTGTGATATACTCCTCTGACGGTACAAGTTTCTCTTGACAGTTGACTGGGCTGGCATTTCTATTACAAATTCGTAGCTTTTATTATGGAGATCTCCTAGTTCCTCATAGCAAATTTTTGGAATTTAACTATCTTCTGCTCGAGCTCTCTTCTTTGCCGCATGAAGTTTTTGATGTACTTCAACGCATGCGTCGTCAGGGCGTCCACATTTATGCTTCGTAACATTCAGTATGGCAGCATCCTTACTCTTCAAAATTCCACGACATTGTTTTGATCTTTCTTTGAGACAGCAATACCCGTCATAATGCGCACACGGCTCTCCATGTGTAGTTGAAGTAACTTCCATGATAAAAACTGTAATATTCAAGGCAGCAGTGAATGCGAACAGTGGTGTGCGGTCCGGTTAGGAGGGGATGGCGGTTGGAAGTCCCAGTATCCAGCATGCTGTTGTAGCGGTGACTAATAGGTAGCTAAAAGCAGGTAGCAAGAGACGGCCCGGTTGTGCGCGATTTCACTGTGCGCGATTGTCGCTGTGCGCGATTGTCACATATTCCTTTGATTGTGGAGTAAGTTGAAGAATCTCCCTTTTCCTCATCCATAATCACAATCGCTGAACAAAACGTGCTGCACTGGCTTCAGAAAGGACTAAATTATTCGCAAGCTGCTGCCTTTTCACTGTCGATATACTGTCTTGGAATGCCTGATACCTGCTCTGTCAGCCTAAGCGTCCGTTACCAGTGGCCTTCCTGCTTGGGGATCAAGTCTTAACTGTGTTGAATGCAGGGTCCCCTATCCAAAGGTTGCCACCATAGCCTTGTAAATGTCGTTCAGTGACCTCTTTTCTTTATAACCACACCATACATTTCTTTCTTCTCCACTTAAGATTAAACGCTCTCGCCATCTGTAACAAGCCAAATAAAAATCAGAATTTTGTAATTTTAGACAATATTCTATATCGGACTAAAAAGTTGTGTACAGATTTCCCGTGGTTATATCCTTGCTTTTAATGGTTAGGCCATCAACCTGCAGGACATCCCTCGCACTCCATATCTGTGTAGTGATTATTTCATTAAAAAAACTATTGTCTTGATTCTATCTATACCTTTGTAATGTTCCGGATAAAACACATGTGTGCATGTTTCTTTTCTCGTCGTATGTGTGTCGGTCCCAGGGGATGTTCCGCTCGTGTTTGGGGGACGCCAGCCCCTGAGTGGAGTCCATTAAATCTGACTTTTGGCATAACAGCCCCGCGACAAGAGCCACGACTCAAGATGGAGTGGGGTGCCTGGACTATTTCAGTAAACAAGTAAAATGAAAAGTAAATCTGTGGGTGAGGGCAAGCCAGGGAGTACAGCCAATAGGAAAAATTTGTATTTTTATTATGAAAAAAGGGCCAACCAGCGAGAAGAGCTTCCCTCCAAATACAGACATTGGCAGACGTCAACAAGAGGGGGTGGAAAGTGACGCTTCGTCTGACAGTACGGGAGACAAGGAACTGGTTGGTTGCCGGCCGAGGGTTGCAGATCGACCGCCCAGCGGACTGCTGAGGACAGCAGGAAGGCAGCCGGCTGTTACATAGAGCTGGTCAACCTACCGACTGCACAACTTAGATTCGCCTGCACGGTAACCACCATTCAGAAAAAGGAACTTTTGCATCATCGTCGTTTACCCTAGTTATAGCCCGAGACAGACTCTCTTGCTCCACAGAAAAAGTTATGTACCCTTGTGTTTTAAAAAGAAAATTAATCTTTTTAAAATCTTATCAAGTAAATAATTAAAATACATAAGTAAATTGTAAAGTTAGATAGTGAATCTTGTTTTCAATAGATCCCATCTAGTCATGTAATGTGTCATTTGACTTTATTAATAATTCTAGTTGTTCAATAATTCATATTTAAGTAACAATACGTTGAGATCTGGATGTCGCTTCTCTCAGAATAGGGTACACTCCAATCTCTGTTGCCCACCTGATTTGTTTTTATGCTTAATATTATTTGGAAATTAATAACTGGTAGTGAACGGCCACAGTAAAGTCGAGAAGTCGCTTTCCTAACATACGGAACACTTCACCTTGTACGTATGGGATTAACATCTCCATTCCTTTACAATATTCCTACATTGGCACAGGTGACCAGTCAGTCGGGTAAGAGATAAATTTAGGAATCCCTCAACGCTCTGGCCTAGCATTGGATAGGACGCTGGTTCAAATTCCCGTCCGACCATCCAGATTTGGGTTTCCATGGTGTCCCTAAATCATTCCATGCGAATGCCGGGATAGTTCCTTCAAATGGCCATGACCAAATTCCTTCACGTACCTTTTCCCCAGTCCTTTCTCACTTCTAATGACGTCGACGAAGCGTAAAACCAGAAGCACGACGCGAGGGACCTCTGTTACCAGTAACACGTACATAGACCTCCCCAAAAATCGTCTTCGGCCTGCCATCAGAACAAAACGACGTGGATTGCTATGACAAATGTTCTTCTGCAACATTAAAATGCAAGACCCCATACGGCTAGTTAAACAGTTGCGTCAATTGCAGACATGCGGTTTGAATGTCTGCCTCATCCACCATACTCGCCCGATCTTGCTGCAAATGATTTCCATATGTTTGGACTCCTAAAAGAAGCACATTAAGCGACGAAATTTCAATCCGATGACGGGTTGTGCCAGGCAAAGCACAAGTGGTTGCGTCGTCTGCCTTTACGGGAATTCAGGCACTTCGGAAACGTTGACTGAAATGAATTGAGCGTAGAGGAGACCATATCGAAAAATGTGTAAACAGTACATAAAATTAAAAAAAATAAACATTAAGGTTTTCATTTGACTCCATCGTAATTCAAAACTGCGGTAGCTCAAGATATAAGCAGTTAGAACACAGTTTCAAAAACAAAGTATACTCCCACAAGGCTGTAGCTGAGTGTAGTTTGTGAACTGTGGTTGACCGAAACACCTTTCCCTTTCTGGCCATACTATTTCCACATTTCCAGAAATAGTTGCAGCTGAGAAGAGAACAAAAATTAAAAAATGGGTTTGAAATACTTTGGATACAATGGTTTTGTCATCTGGATTGCTTGTTTTACTTCGTCTAGGTAGGATAAATAAATTTAAAACAAGTTATTTTAAATCAACCACCATTTACAGATTATTTACAATAAACGTCCGACAATTGCAGAATGGAAGTGAGGCAAAATTGCAAAACTTTTACCAGGTTTTAGTGACATAAATTGCATACGACGTTATGAAAAAGATATGTCAACCAAACTTTCGACAACACTGTACATTGGATGCTCGCCAGTGGCCGAAAGTTTGTCAGGAAAGAACTTCCTAGAAAATACAAGGGGTGATCAAATGAAAAGGTACGAAACGACACGGTGGGTACCAATGTAGACTTTATTCAAAATATACACCATAGGCCTGAGCACAACGATCCAACTGATGAACAAGCCGCAGGATTCCTTGTTCCCAGAATTCCTGTGGCCGTGACGAGACCCAGTTCTTCACAGCGTCCTTGAGTTCGTCGTCCGAGTTGAAGCGCTTCCCTTTCAGGTGTTTCTTCAGTGGACCAAACACATGGAAATCGCAGGGCGACATGTCCGGACTGTAGGGCGGATGGTCCAACGTCTCCCACTTGAACTTGGCCAGTTCCATGTGTGTGCCTCTGGAGACGTGTGGACGCGCGTTATCATGGAGCAAAACAACCACACCCTCCGTGAGCAGCCCCGTTCTTTTGTTTTTGGTGGACCTACGTAGGCGTCGGAGTGTCTCAGAGTACACAACCTCCACCTGTACGCCATCCTGTCCTCATACGGACTGCCGCATGATTTGGACGCCGCTTTTGATAAGAGCCTCTGCTCTCTATTGCGCATGCGGGCGCCCGCGCATGCTCCGATCTCAGTCAGGGACTCCAATCGCATCCCGAGATGTCTCGCTACGTTCTCCCATGGCGGAATATGCAAATATTTAACTGTTACGTTTTTACGTCGTTTCGTACCTTTTCATTTGATCACCCCTTGTATATGTCCAGCGAAACCATTTATCTGTGCCAAGAAACCGATAGCGATGTGTAGACGTTGGCCCATTCGAGAAACATGACAACACTCAGCTCTTCTGAAACCTACATTCATTCACTATCGAAACAATTACCTCTATTGAAGTCACTACTAAGCCTTAGCAAAAACTAAAAATGTAATGCAATTAATACAGAAAAGTAATAAATTCCTAAACAATAATAGAAATTTCAAACAAAACTTTTTAATAAGGAAAAAAATAGTACCGTCAGTTTGCTTCGTCCAGACGGATCATATCTGATTTTTATATTTTACTGTGGAATATTTTTAAGGAGATTATGTGCAAATTGAGGTACAATTGTGAAAGAGTTTAAACAGCGCACAAAAAAAAAAAAAAAAAAAAAAAAAAAAATCCAATGCAAGACATATGCACGTCGGAAATAGAAAGATTTTGAACGATTACACAATTTCCGTTACATATAAATAATTCAATTTCAATTGGTTCAATTGGAGTTTAAGTCATTTCAAATTAAGGTCTGCAGTTTTAAACTCTACAAGTTTAACATATTCGTAAATATAATCAAATAAGTAGTCATTAGTTTGTAAAGAAACGCGGTAGTCTCAATTTGTATTAAACACTGTTAGAAAGATATAAAAGACTGAACGATGTGAAAATTTCACAGCATTAAATATTGCACTGTGCCGATTAATACTTTAAAGTTTCTTCCATTAATGTTTTGTTTTCTAGTACTCGGTAAAAAAAAAAAAAAAAAAAAATATTCCCTGCACCTCCACAAAAAAATCTTTAATTCCTAATAGGAACGATTTCTGGGGTATACATCGTATTTGTGTGCTCCATGCCATGCACGTGTTTGGATTCTGTACGTTGTGCGAACACCTGCTTTCTTAATTTTTTCCTCCACTCAGGCGAACACTGCTTTCAGGATCCGATAATCGCAGCCAACCGCGCGTTACAAATGAACAACTCACTAATGCGCTCGACAGCGCAGGTGGCGGAATCCAGAACGATTATCCATACAAGTCTTTTAAAATAAGCTAAATTTATAGAACGACGTCAAGCAAAGTGCCTGTGCTTTCTGTCGAACACTACTATTTTCCTAGGTCTTACGAGGATAGGGAAGGTACCAGTTAACCACCATGGTTGCCAATCTGACAGCTGACAGATTTTTCTCATTCTGTAGATTATGATGAAGTAAGATTTTCGACACTGAATAATAATAGGTTAATTAATATTAACAAGTTGTCTCGACTTCAGTGTCTCAGTTCAAATACATTAAGCAACAACTGTTTACAAAAATTAAAAAATGCCTTTCCAACACTTTTGTTAAAGAATTATAATCTCAGTTATTTACAAGTGGTATGTATTGTCTCTGACTCCTGCTGAAACTGTTCCTCATGAATCTGGCTCGCAGGTAGGTCTGCTGAATCTGCTGTTGGGTCTCTGCAACGTCAGTCAACGTATCATATTATCTATTATTATTACAACTCGCAATGATGGTTCGTTACCACGGCAGTATACGACCTATCGTTGCTTCACACTTCAGTAGTGACAGCAGGACTGTTTGTGGATATATTAGTAAAAGTATTAAGTAAACATTGGCATTACCAACAGGAAAATTGTGTACTACCATAATCCTAAGGTTCTCAACTCGACGATGGCAAAGATGAGATCTGATTATTTTGTACTTATAATTAGTATAATTAGTGTTTCCACTTCTTGTGTGGAGGCTAAACATAAACTTTACACATCACAGAGCACATCACCATTTCTACTCACACGCAAGAGCTTGCTCGTGCCTAGTGTCGTATTTTTCAACCTCTTCGGTCCGATATGTCGCCTGGAATACGTCGATCTCTCTCCTCCATGTCTTGTGCTGTGGATGTGAGTTGCTTCACACCATTACATGTACGTACGTCATAAAAAATTTGTTTGGATAAATGCAATGCAAAGTACTCTTTAGACGGTACACGATCCTCTAAGACTTTCCGTCTCTTTCAGGAGCCATTTCAGAGAGGCTGTACGGGTGAACCGTCGGTTTTCAGGACGACTCATGTTCCTTTAGACACCATTTTTAACAATGTACTTGGACCAAGCATGGTAGGTGAAGGGATAATGCTCTAACTTTGCATTCGGGAGAACGCTGGTTCGAATCCCCGTACGGGTATCCAGATTTGGGTTTTCCATGGTTTCCGCAAATCACTCGAGGTGAATGCCGGGATGCTTCCTTCAAAAGGCCATGGCAGAATTCTTTCAGTGCCTTGTCCACAGTCCTATCCTGCCTCTAATAACCTCAACGTCGATGAGGCGTAAAGCCATAAGTTAAAAAAAAACTATGTACTTCGGGTATGGAGCTTGATGAAGCAAAGAAGATTTTTTTTCGACCAAGTTTCTTATTCTGACACGTAGTTTTCGTGGCATACGATACTTAGCGCAAAGTGAAAACTTGATTTCCATCCACGAAATTTAACCAACTTGACTGTTAGCGTACGATAATCTTTGTGAAAGACTTGGACTCTCGAACCACTTGAAAGCAGCGATAGAACCCCACCTGAGAAGCCTCCACCATCGTATTTTAAGTTTTCCTGCCGCCTGGATAATAGGCGTCAAGGTTACGTTTTTGTGTGTGTATGTTTTTCTTAACCATCCACATTACTATTAGGATTATATCAGATTTTACCTGTTTCACAAACGGATTAACATCGAACAAACACATATTGGAATATGGGTTACACTATTCAACGACACATGCTAATTCTTGTTTCTATCTTTTAAGAATATGGAATACTGAAAGAGATTACACGAGAATTGAATTCATGGATACACCACAATAAAAAATAAATCATAGCACACACTGTTGGCGTAAA
Source organism: Vandiemenella viatica (assembly GCA_031002005.1). Taxonomy (NCBI): domain Eukaryota; kingdom Metazoa; phylum Arthropoda; class Insecta; order Orthoptera; family Morabidae; genus Vandiemenella; species Vandiemenella viatica. The sequence goes on from CM061920.1 coordinate 80,759,320, forward strand.
GATGTAAATAACACTTCTTGTTAGTCTCGATACTGCGACATCTTACGAAAAATTCATCAGAATTTCTGCAATCGTCCTGTACCCACACAGTGCACCCGTGTATAAAGTGACACTACCATTCAAAGGGTTCACCAGAAACGACAAATCACAAACTGAGGGCATTGCGTAGCTGCAGGTGCCAAAGTACAAAGGGAGACATGACACATAATATTTACAAAACAGGACACCACAAGTCGTCTCACGTGGTTCCCGACAGATATTTGTCCGCTGTGCACGGGTTCTTGTATTACGGACAGGTTTGTCGGGTAGGGTTGCCGATGGCGACCGTGATACGTACGGCGAGTCGAGCCGTGCAGGTAAGCCACAAAGAAAGAAAGACGGAGAGATGGCTTATCGGCGACTCCGCGGCCTTATACCATTTTTATTCTTTAGTCCGGGGACAGGTAATGGCTGAGCTGGACCACACACGCGTTCTCATTCAGTGAGGCGCCTCGCCCAGGGCGTAATCCGCTCCCACGACCCACCAACACAATAGTCCAATTGTAAGCTGACGCTCGCACACTACCAGCAATGGTCGGTTCCACGCTTACTCAAAACCAGTAAAAATTACGGAAACGATAGACGCGTGATCAGATCACAAGATGAGATCCTTCAGTTAAGCCAGTGCTCCAGATTGTGCAAAATTACTGAAAATCTTGGACAGACAATGTACTATGGATGATGACAAAAAGTATCCCACGATAAATCCTCAAATACCTACCCAAAAGTACGAGAGATTGTAACGTAACAAGTATTTTTTTTTTATTTTTTTTCTGTCATCAGTCTTTCTACTGGTTTGATGCAATCCTCCATCCCTTCCTATCTTGTGCTAACCTCTTCATCTCTACACATCCCCTACAACCCACGTCCTCAGTTATGTGTTTCATATATTCTAATCTCTGTCTTCCTCTACAGTTCTTACCTTCGACCGTTCCCTCCACCAGCAATTAACTAATCCAGCATGTCTCAAAATATGACCTACCAGACTGTCTCTTCTTTCTGTAAACTCTTCCACAAACTTCTTTTCTCACCCATCATTTCCAAAACTCGTTCATTTCTTACTTTGTCTGTCCACTTGATTTTCATCATTCTTCTGTAGCACCACATTTCAAATGCTTCAATTTTCCTTCTTTTCGGTGTTCCTAAAGTCCATGTTTCGCTATCGTAAAGTGCTGTGCTCCACAAATAGAGTTTTAAAAAGTTTTTTCTAATTCCTATATCAATATTTGAAACTAAAAGATTTCTCTTTTTCATGGAGGCTCTTTTTCCTAGTGCTATTCTGTTTTTAACATCATTCCTGCTTCGGCCATCGGTTGTAATTTTGCTTCCTAAATAACAGAATTCACTTACTTCTCGAACTGCATTCGATCCTTTTTTTATTAATCTACTAGTATTGGTATCATTTCTGCTACATTTCATCACTTTAGTCTTGCTTTGATTTATATTTAGTCCAAAATCTTCCTTCAGTATTTTGTTCATGCCATTCAGTAATTTCTGCTAACAAGACAATGTCATCAGCAAATCGTAGCATACTGATTTTTTCTCCTTGAACACTTATGCCACATAGAAATTTTTCTTTTACTTTATTTATTGCTTCCTCTACGTAAAAGTTGAATATTAACGGGGATAGACTGTAACCTTGTCTCACACCCTTTTATTGTTACGTTCCAGGATGCACCACGTGAAGGACAAATGTCAGCCTCTCCTTCACGTGGTGCACCGTGGAACGTAACAATAACATTTATGTTTATCTAAGAGTTTGTTGTGTAGCGTTGCAGAGCGACGCAGAACAATATCGCTGGACAGTCATCGAGTAGGTAATGGAAGAACGAACATGCAGGGTGACTGTAGTGCGTGTATCGGAAGTGCTGTCGGTAGCTTACTAAGAAACAGTAAAACGGCTATCATTTAACGTTCACAATGTTCAATTTGTATCAAACACAATCTTGAGAGTGACTGATGTGGAGAGATGCTAGACAGATTGTGTGTATATAACTGTGTATAACAAGAGAGGTTGGGGAAGCAGGACATATCCGCAGTGTGTGTTGACTGTAGTATTTAAGTACTACTGTCTTTTCCCAGTATTCAGGACCTGCAACTTCGGAGAAGATCCTGTGTAATCATTTTGTCTGATGGCTACCAGTAGATTTCATGAACAGTGTTATTGATCAGATTAAATTTCGGTGTTATCCTTTGAACATTATCTTAACCATTTATTATGCACTTAAAGCAGACCTCAGTATGGCGGCTGTAACACGATCCTTATAAAGAGTTACAACATACGAACCGGTCACTCCAAGACTTATGTTGCAATTACGGTTAACGAGACTATATGAACCATCAATACATTCATCAAATCATTTAGTACGTTACAGCATGTTGGATGATCACCAAGAAGATGGATTGACAGGCCACCAGGCCTACCACTGGATAGGAAGAATATCGGAAGATCACACTGTTTTGAGTATCATGGAAACTGAAGAGACTTTTCGAGCAATGAAATTCTAGAGCCACAGATCACAAGTATCACCCAAACTTGGCTACAGATAAGTTACACTACTGTAATAATGTTCATGGAAAGCGCGGGCATTAGCACTCAGCCGAACAGTGCTCACGGGGGTGTCGCTAGCCGGAGAGACCACACACTTCAAGGGAAAAGGCACCAAAACTATAGTGAAGAATTGAAACCAAATACCCAGACAGTTGTTTCAGAAAATTAAAATAATTTGAGTGAAAAACTTGTTAAATTAGAAGAGGTTCTTACTGTACATTACAATCTGAAAATAAACAAGAAAAATACTAAAATATTAATTTGTGCAGGGAAGTTCAAAATCAAATACAGTTAAAATGAGACAACCAATAAATTCAAAAAGTTAAAGAATTCAGATACCTGGGTAGTATAGTCGCCGAAGATGGGAGAAACAGAAAACATATATCATCACGAATCAATCAAGCTAAACATGTTTTTAATAAATGATATAAACTTTTCACTTCGAACAACATTAGCCTGTCAACGCGTCTGAATCTCCTAAAAACATATGTCTGCAGCAAAGCTTATATGAAAGTGAATCATGGAGCATAGGGATGGCAGAAAGGAAAAAACTGGAGGCATTTGAGGTCTGACGTAACACACGAATGCTGAAGATAAGCGGGATGGATTATGTCACTAATGATGAAGAAGTATTCAGAAGAGTTTCTGAGAAAGTAGTTACGGGAAAGAACAGACAAGATGATAGGCCATGTTTTGCATCACAAGGGCTTGCTTAAAGTGATTATTGAAGGAGAGATAGAAGGAAAAAACCACAGTTGAAGATTAAGCAATATGAACCAAATTATAAATGACATAAAATGCAGCAGCTGTGTAGAATTAAAAATGAATTCAGAGAAGTGGCAAACATGGAGAACTGCTCAAACCAATCTTTGGATTGATAACTAAAGACGAAGATCCAGTCAGTCACCACCGTAACAACGCTTTATGGGAAATATAGGTATAGGAAGAAACTGAAATAGTAGATTTTTCTTAAATGTCCCCCACTGATATCAGTGTGATACCAGTTACCATTGTTAGTTTCAGTCAAACTACTAAAAATAATAATTACCTTTTGTTATACTCGTCATTGTAACTATCCGAAAATTAGATGAGATAACGTATCATTAAACACCAGTAAGCATTTCATTAATGGGGATTGTTTCAACGTTCAGATTCTTGCCCACAGCCCGAGCAATCATTTCATGTTGAAGCTATTAGACCAACCATCCATAATCTTCATTTATCTCGTTCATCAAATCAGTCAAGACGAGTGATTCATAAAGTGTATAACAGAAGTAGGTATATTGTCATTTCTCAGCTTTCAGGACAGCTTGTATGACTTTGAGAAGCCGGTTCCACTCTAACGCAAACAGATGGCAACATACACGTAACCACTAGATTACGTTTCCTCGACCGAAGATAACACTCCGTCAAGGTGAGCCTAACTACCTACACGGATCCCCCGGGAATAAAAGCCATGCTCTAAAAACTGAGTAGTGGAAGACATCGTTCGCTTCAATCATTCTTCTAAAATTCTAGAAACTGCGCTGTCATTTCCTTTCCCACTTATGTGTTAATAATAGTAATATCAACATTTGTGGAATAGAAAACAAGAAGAGTAAATCAGATAATTAGTCCGTTAGTCTGATCTGGTCATAAAAGCAAAACACTTGCCGATAATAAAAAATAAGTAAAATGACATTCGATCATCTGTATTCCTCCTGCTAAAGATCAGCGCAGTGTAGAAAAGGACTGTATTCCTTAAACCTGTTTACTCCCAACACTGTTTCTTAGCAACGATTCGAGTTTTAACTTTTTCCTTCACTACTATAAACATTTTCAGAGAACACTGATATATGTCAGTAAAAAAATTTATGTTCTGCACCGGCTGTGCTTTTTGTGCTTATGATAAACAGGAACCTATCAAACCTAGTTTAAGATGGCTTATAACGATTGGTTGGAACACACAAGATAGATTCTAACAGAGAAGATAATTTCTTAGATGGTGTGCTATCTCGTTACGCACTATTTAATTCAAATTATCACTCCTTTTCTAACGCAATAGACAACAACTTAGAATGACATGTACAAATGCCTCGGTGGAAACGACTATAAATAATTACTGTGTATTATAGCTCCAAAGGTTTTTTTATGGCATTACACCAAGAGTAGCTTACAGAATGTCTTGGGTGTATGGATTTAATGCGGTTCTTATATTTTATTCGGTATATTGCTTGTTGTATTGGCGCTGTACCAAATGGTTTCTCTGCTTCATCATACAAAATGTGAATACCTGATGAAATCTTCACAGTGGAGTCACCGAGCGTGGTGGTGTAACGGCTAGCGTACTGGCCTCGCATTCGGGAGGATGGTGGTTCGAATCCCCGTCCGGGCATCCAGATTTGGGTTTTCCATGGTTTCCCAAATCACTCCAGGCAAATGCCGGGATGCTTCCTTCAAAAGGCAATACTAAAGGAAATTTTTCATTGCTCCCATTGCTTCGTCCAGCTTGCTTACGAATCGACAGGCAATGGAATATCACGTTTTTCTCTCTTTCCCCGAGGTAAAGTGGGAAATTTCTATTCTTATTGGTTTGACTTCAACTTCCAGCACGGTAAATTTTAATTATGTATTGTAGTATCTTTATACTGTGTTGCTTAGATTACACGCAGCAACAAAGATATAGCTCAAAGCTCTAGTGAACTAGAAGAGTGAATGATGTTATCTATCTTGAACCAACCAGATGCGTCACAGGAACTTCTGAGAAATAGAAAAGAAGAAGAAGAACCTCAAGGAAAGTTTTCATTATCAGGCTTAAAAAAATCTGACATAACAAGACAATAGTAAATACTACAAAGAACCATCTCAATGAAACACTCAACCTCTTTGTTTCCTCCTATGGCAACGAGACCTAGACCCTTGATGTCATAGATTACAATCGCTGATGTCCTTGAGATATGGTGTTAGCAAAGAATGTTGCGTGTATCTGTGACTGAAAGGAAAATCAACGCGTCCTTTATACTGGGAGTGCACATCTCCAAAATTCCTCCTTCTCGAGTCATGCGGAGAGTCCTTTAGATCTTCGGGCATATAGTGAGAAGAAAATTTAATGGATGATGGAAAGGAAGTCTGCGGGCAGAATACCACAAAAGAATGATAGCGAGCAGGTTGATGGATTAAATTAAGGAGATAATTGGTTAACCTCTCCAGCAGACTCTCAGAGTAGTTAACAATAGAAAAGGGTTGTGACACACAGCAAATAGTGTTGTGGAAATGTCAACAGAATCACAACTCTTAGAAATGAGCTTAGCCACTCATTGCACTGTCTTTAAATTTGTGCTTAATTCATTCTTATCTTGAAGACCGCATATAATTTATTTTTTTAACTGCTTAACGTCTCTTAACAGCGAGGTCTTTAGAGACGGGAAAGGATGGAGGGCAAGGAATGGGGAAGAATTCGGCCATGGCCTTCTGAAGGAAGCATCCCGGCATTTGCCTGGAGTGATTTGGGAAACCATGGAAACCCAAATCTGGATGCCCCGACGGGGATTCGAACCGACGTCTTCCCGAATGCGAGGCTAGAACGCTAACCGTTACACCACAACGCTCGGTACCACGTATAAGTTAGTTGTTCAAAACACTTTATTTGTTGGAGAGGGTGATGAGGGAATGTACCAAAGAAGTCAGGGAACTGGTTAACAAAACCTTGGTCATACCATTGCTTGAATGTGGTCGAGTGGGACTAACATTATGGGTATCAGATTCAGGAACTTGTAATATTATCACTAACCCTCAATCATTTTTGTTGTTAATTAATATTGAATTATGTAAAATTTATTAGATATGACTATCGTAAATAATTGTATTAATTTTTGTAACTTGATTTATAATAATGTTGGGTTTCCACAGTTTTTTGTTTGTTTAGTAACCGGGGTAGCTTACTGTTGTTATATTTAAGTAACAACCTTTGACCCCGGCCAGCACAGATGGCGGATAGCGATTCTTGATTGGGAGCCGGTATTGTCTCGTGGCAGGGCCCGAAGAGGTTGGGTACTTCCAGGATTTTGTATGTCGCAACCACAGCCACTTCGTACACTAGCTCAAATATCTTGTGGAATGTTTGCGAAACTTGTGCCAATGTAACATGAGTGTCTTAGAAGTTGTTTCCTTGCACCTTATTAATTAAATTCAATAATAATGTTACAAGAACAGTGAGTTTTTCATTTCTAGACTGTGTCAAAATACTTCTCAATGTGTCTATCCAAGTTAACGGCTTCTATGTGTTGAAAGAGGAGAATCTGAGCAGAGTTCTGAATAACACGCCGTCATTCAGAGTCAGGATAGCTCACATATGGCTACCACTTCAGGATAAGCTCTCATTTGGGAGAACCTGCCAGGAAAGCACACAAGCTGGAGGGGATACAAAGGAGAGCAACTAGATTTGTTTGCGGAAGTTGCTGCAGGACTGTTATGATGAAGGAACTAGGTTCGGAGTCATTGGAAGACACAAGGAAGGAGAAGAGAGTGTTTGGATTGTTCAAGATTTATAATCGCGGTAATGCATGGATGGTTTTATTTGAAGGATTAACAGTTATATATGGAGGGGAAGAGATGACCGTACTCATAAACTCGCACTTGAATGGGAGTGGTAAAATTTTCTTTTGTAAGTAAGGGCGTCAGGGAATGGGATAAACTATGAAGGGAAATAATGAATAGTTTACCAGAAACAATGAAGGAGTTTAAAGTTGCAATTTGTAAAGGGCAGAGATATGTGGGTGATGAAAAATCATGACATGTAAAGGTGGGTGTAGGAACGTTGCCAGTGAAGCTTGTGTATTCCATCGCAATTGAAATTAAATTAAATTAAAACCTTCAGCTGGCAGTCGTAGCTATAAACCTTTTTCATTCCTCTTGCACATTACTTTCGAAAATATTTTAGGGCAGCTGATGATATTTCTTTATTTTTACTGCAGATGCTGCATCATTCTAGAGGATATTTCGTTTTTTGTACTTATACCCTTTCAGTTCTGTGTTTAATTAAGTTGTAGTAGGAACGCCGAAAGCGTCGTCTCAGTAATTGGCAACGGAGCGCGCGATAATTGCTGCCGGCGGGAGGGAGTTGGGTTGTGATGGATGCCGACAGCGAATTTGTTAATCGAGGATCGGCCAGAGTCGTGGAGGAGGCGCGGCGGCAGACACTGTGCAGGAGCAATAAATACAGTACCTCGCGCCGCTGCGCCGCTCTCCCACGAACAGCGAAAGGGCACTTGCGTCGCGCAAGGAAGGAGAAGGACTCGGAGGTTTTTTTTTTATTCTCCTTCTGTGCGGCACGCTGTTTCGACGCCAAATTTGGTCGGGAGCCGGCCCCGCAACTGACCGAGCACAAAGGGAGGCAAAACGACCGACAAGGAAGGGCCCGCGCGACCCAGCCAAGGACACGCGCTCCCATCCATCTCAATTCCTTCCAGCCACTGCAGGCCCACGACACACTGCATAATCACTCCGCATCAGATTGTTCAACTGGTTTTGTTTTAAGTCGAGATATAATCTGAGTACCACGATTCGATTTCGTTGGGTACCGCAGGGCTTCGCTCGCGTACTTTGAGTCATTGTCTTCTTATTTGCAGAGTTATTTTTAATTTGAATTATGTGTACTGAACGTACAACCAAGCTGCATATCCTATTTCATATTTACATTGTACGTTTGCAGTTACATCAGTAAAGGTATACAACCAAAAAGAAAAAAAAAAAAACTTTATATAAAAGTTACGTTCTCGCTTGAATTGTTACTCCAGTCTTTCGGAAAACATTACATATACATTATCAGATCAAAAGTATACGGACAACTATCTTAAACTGCATTAGACTTGACACTAATATGGGATGGCATGATGGTTTTAACTTTTCTGTGGAGACTTTTGTCTGTGGAGGAACGATAGATCATACTTCATTAAGAGTTGAAGCAAGAGTAGATAGTGATGTTGCACGCTGATGTTCTAACTTCTAACTCATACCAAAGGTGTTGCATTGGAATCAGGAGTCTCTATTTCAGGAATGTTATTGTCCAGAAACTATGGCCTCTCAGATACAGCTTGTCATGCTGATACAATCACTGTCTCAGACGTGGTCCTCTAAAGTACACAGTACTTAATGTTTTAAAGTGTGTTTATATGCTTCCGTATTACGAGTTTTCTTAAGCACAATAAGGGAACCAATCCCTAACCACGAAAAACTCCCTCATAAGATAACATCACCTCTTCTGTACTTAGCTTTTGACACTACACATGATGCTGGGTAACGTCATCCAAGCATCCACCAAACCCAAATATTCCAATCACATAAATCCAGGAGCATTTTATATTCGAGCTGTTATGGTGAAGGGTATTATCTGATGACATTTCCTTCAAACGTTGCGATGATCGTCGCTTTTCTTGAGGTTTGTCATCACTCATTACTTTCGCTATTCTTCTTGTTTAATTACAGGTGTCACTCAGTTGTCTTGTTCGTTGATTATCGTGTTTGGTGGACGGCTGTGTGGGGTTCTGCCTCGTGAGGGGACGATGGTGGATGAGGCTTGTTGGTTGATGCATCTCTCCGACGTTGCGGTGGGCTTGGCAGTCGACAATTTGCTTGTGTTGCTTGAGGTTGTGGTTTGTTGTGTGTCGCGGCGGCGGCTGCGTCTTCTTGCACGGTAGTTGTTGGCTTTCGGAGGCATAAAATATAAAGCAAAAAAGAAAAGGTAGTGGTTTGTAAGTAATATTATTTAATTTGAGCAAAAATATCTCTAAGTTGGAACAAATGGTGGATTAACAACTGTAATAGTCTTAATCATATTTTAAAATTCGCTACTTCAAAATCGTTTCTCGCGTCCTTCCTAATATAAATTGATTTTAAAAGGAAGGAATTATGGTTAAATCCCATCTTTCAATGTATTGATAGATGTGTACGATCTTGTGCAGTAGTTTTTCTTGTAATATTGGTCTTTTGCTGTAAACTCGAATCGGAAGTTATAAAATTTAGCTTGATGCCGTAATTATTTTTGCGTAAACAGCCATTTTTATTATGGACAAAAGGGAGAACCTTCATTCCTTTCTGCACACAGTCGCTGTTAACAGACAATCATAGACGCATGGGCGCAACGTTTCAGTAGAGTACGGGATTAAATCACGGCGGAAACGGTAACAAGTTCACGGCATCTCCGTTAGGGTCGCTGCAGTCACAGCTTTTTTGTCGAAGCGGCGGCGAGTTTGACAGCGGATGGGACGGCGCAAAAACCAAGAATCTCTCTCTGTCTGGTTTAGAGGTCCAATTTAGACTCCAGTGCAACGACAAGACCCGCCACAAGAGGATGGAAAACAGGCCTACTGGGTCCATCGACCTACAACCCATAAAGTGGACAAACCGGCAGCCATTGCGGAGCTAAACGAATTAATTCCCTTATGAAGGCTTTGGAAAAGCTTTTCTGATTTAATTGGACATTATCGTTGTCTCTGACGTGTCTCTTCTCATGAACCTACCAGCTTGATAGCCAGGAGGGATTTGTGAAGGAGATGTTCTCGCTTAACTGCAATCGATATTTTGATACAAATGGCAATATGTAATGTTATACACGTTGTTTTTTTTTCACTTACTGATATTAATTGCTTTAAAATTATGTGAGAATGGCATAGTCTACCCCAGAATACCAACCATTGTTTCAGAAACCTCTGATGCGCTTTGGTTCTACGTTACACTTATGTTTTGGTATTTCTATGTACGGAAAAAATTTATTTCGATAGTCTGTTTTTCGTACTTTTAACGCGATTGCACTGTTCTACTGTACTGTTCCCATAAACTTTCCTGCCGCTTAATTGAATGGAAAGTTTCATACAGGTAAAGGAAAACTTTCATAAACTATATGAAGTTATACACGTACTGTACATCAGTTACTTTTGTTGTTGTTTTACTGTTGTTATGAACGAAATTTCATGAACTATGGAACAATGTAAATTTAGTTGTTCTGAAATTAAAGACCATGATATAAAGACAGTTTCTTAATGAGATGTTTCATTTTCATAAACATATTTTACTTGTATGGTGTATCTTCAATACTACCACGAAACCTCTGCTACCTAGATGTCCCGTACTACGAAGCCGAAACACAAATTAACAGTTAATAACAAAAGTGTTATAAGGCGGTATTTAATTTCAAATACCATGGCACCAAAAGTTTTGCAGCGAAATAACCAAAATAAATTATTACATTAACAGTATTAGTGTAGGTTTAATTTTGTGTGAACACTCAGCAAGATGGTTCTGGACTACAAAACATGGATTCAAACGAAAAACTAGTGATAATAGGTAAATCTATAACGGTGTGTTGGCTGTACAGTACATCGAAGATATGTTTGAAAAATGATTTGACATTGTGTATGAAGATAAACCAATTATTTTGCGAATTTTTGTTTATTTGTTCAGGCACCACACAGAAGCTACAGAACCGATTTTGACACGGTTTACTTAGTTTTAAAGGCTAAGATCTAACTTAAAATCCAAAGTATATCTCACAGCGTTACTTGCAGCGGACAACAAATTGTAAGCTTTTCTCAGCATTTACCTTTTAGTTCCATTGCGCGCCGTACCATATACACTACTACAAATATGTCGCTTACATCTTTTCAAAAAAATGTTAGTAAAAACGACAAAATAAGGGCGAGTTATCCTGTTAATCGTGGACCAAGTCTCGGGGAAAACCTAGTTAACTTTAAGTTCAACGGTTATTATCAGTTACTAGCCATAAAGCCCGTCAAAATTGACGGGTTTGGAGTATTCTGGCAATTAATTTCTTTTTAGTTGCTTACCCTAAACAGAATTGTTTTGAAATAAAGCTCAATGTGCTGTAATTTCTCATCCCTTGTGATGTAGCAAAACGTTTCAGTTGTCAACTTGATGCAGGTCGCATTTCAGTCAAGCCACAATCTTCTTCGCTAATAATGCGATGAAGATCGATGTGTTAACGGATGACATAAATTACATAGCCTACAGTTGAAATAATGACCACAGTGAAAACGAAGGATATTAAATTAAATCATAACAACTTCAGTATTCTGGCAAATCATTTCTTAGCAATCGCTTAAATAAACACAAAAATAAATCATAATATAATTCCTATTGCCTTGCGCAATAACAAAATGTTTCTGTATCCTGGTCCAGGTTGCATTTCAATCTAACAACAGGCAGTTCAAGCATTAGCGTGATGCCACAATCTGATGATGAATTCTTGTAGAACTCGACGAAATAAATTGAAAATAAAGAATAAAATTTTTTGATATCTTTCTTGGTTTTCGAGATATAGCATGTTGAAAATCAATTATAACTGTGATTTTGGTGAAGTTTCTCTGGTCCAGGACGTATTTCAACCTAACAACAACCACCAGGAAGAAAATAAAACACATATAGTGCATTTCCACCGTCTAGATATAGCGGTTTTGGTAATTTGTTTTTTCTGGTGCAGGCCAGATTTCACCCAAACCACCTAAATTTTGAGATACAATATCTCGAGAACTAAGCGAGATATGGAAAGAAAATGTATTATTTGTTTTCGATTTGTCTCTTCGAGTTACATACGATATCATCATCAAATTTGGCAATGTCGAAATTTTTCTTCTGTTCCAGGCCGCATTTCAACCTAACCACGTCAATTTTGAGATACAATACCTCGAGAATTAAGTAAGATATCAAAACATTTTATTCTCTACTTTCAGTTTTTTTCGTCGAGTTACATAAGAATCCATCAACAAATTGTCGCTTCACGGATATCGTAGAATCTCATAACCACGTACAGTACTACGCTAAAACATGGAGGAAATATTTCCTTCCTCCATGTGCTAAACATGCCGCCAGAGAAACAATACTTACTTTACACGCATATTAATACATATACTTATCACATTTCAATGGTCACATTGCATCGCGAAATAAACCAAATAAAAATGTATAAGGGTTCTTCAATCTTAATTTTTAATATTCGTTATTCAGAATTATACTAACACATTTGAATAGCTGACACAGTTACATGCGGCTGAAATAAGGCATCAGTAAAACCAAAGTAAATTAAAAATAAATCTTAACAGCTTACGTCATTCCAACGTAATATTAGTTTTAATGGGTGGAAGGTGATATTTTCCACCGGCCGGAAACTGGTACTTCCCTGTTGAAATTGCTTCCTTATAATGGCATCTTCTTCAGATTTGCACCCTCCTTTTTTTCGAAACGTCGCCATGAATTAAATTAAAAATTCTGAAACGTAAGATGCTCCGCAAACCGAAAAATGTTAGCAATACTTGCGTTAGAACGAAGTAATGAATTAAGTAACACAAAAAAATTACTAAAAAAAAAAAACGCATGCCCTCTGCTGTAACTTCAAGTGCCAATTTTAATAACAATCTATCAAAACTGCCGCTAGCATTGCGAAAATTAACTTACATATATGTGATATCAACGAATACTTGTACATAAACTAATATTAAATAAATCTAAGCAACTAATAAGTATGTTCAGTCAGTTAATTTATTCGTGATGCCTAGAAATGTTATTAATAACGTGGATATTTCTCTGCAGTTGCTTAACTAATCAGAATTGTTACAAAATAAAGCTCATTGTAATTTATCGTTCATGTGCTGTAGCAAAAAGCTTCAGTTGTCATCTTGGTCCAGGTTGCATTTCAGCTTAAACCATAATATCCGCTAAAATTTCTGATAGAAAGCAAAGCTTCAATCACACGCAATTTAATACATTCCATGCATCGCGATATAAACTTGATCCCAAATCTTCACAGGTTCTGACACATTTCTTTCTTAATAGCTACCTATGATGAAGATCGATATTTTAACGGCTAAGAAAGCTTACATCTGCTGAAATAATGACTCCAGCAAGAAAGTAGTAAGAAGACATGTTTTCTGGCCAGAAACCGGGAAAACCCATGAGTCACGAGGTGGTGGGGGGGGCACCTCCCTCCCCTCCCTCTCCGGCGGGCTTTTGAATAAGCCAATCAGCGGACCGTTAGTTCATTTGGTGGCCGCTAGGGGGGGCAGCACCGGCCGCGTTTGCGCAAACGATAGTTCCTTAACCAGCCGCCCAGATGGCAGCACAAACCTCAATCTGCGCAGACATTCCATGGCTCGCGTAACCTGAATCTATCTGAGCTTAGTCGGACGCACACCCCCGCAGGCGACAACGGTTGTTGCTATTCCCGGCGCGCGCCACACATGACGCGTCGGGTACCGTTATACGCTATTCCTGGAGTGCGTACTTTCCTAGCGCAGCGATATTTCCGGGTGACGCGTCGGGTCCCGTTAGCCGCTATTCCTGGAGTGTGTGTGTACTGGGACCTACTTTCCGCAACACAATTTGCCGTTCGTGACAGAGTATAAATTCTGATGCGAATCACTCTAAAATATGCAAATACATCGTCTGATCGTGTTATGTTACGCATTTCAAAACGAAAATCAAAATTTTAGTTCCATACTGAGAGAGTGTATAACCTGTTTGATTTACTGTAACTGAATTAAAAGTAAGATACACTCGTTTCAAAAGCGTAATTTTTTTGTTATAATGTGATAATGGCATTACCATGGATACTCTGCAGTTCACATAGTCAAAATTAATAAAGGGTGGGGGATTCGAATGTGAGAGCGGTTGCTTGCTGTTGACAATTGTTATTGCCAAACCTGTATTTTTTCCTAGCATTTTGTAATGTGTTGTTGATATATCAAACTATTATAATTAATTAATTGCTTAGGTACCAAAAATTAACTTCTAAAAATAACTTTTTAGCAGACTGTCACCACTTTTTGATCTATAACACTGAGCTGATATCCTCTGATTGGTCAGACAAAGTTATTCTTGAGACCATCCTACAGTACCAACATTAACATACAAAACAACAATATGATATATTTATTTTGTATTGTGTGGTGGATGAAATGAAACAAAAATGAATTAAATACGATATGTTTTTATTTATTTTCTCACGTACAAGTAGTACCATCAACACCCAAATTTTTTAATTACTATATTATTAACCTCATCAGATATTAGTAAATTATTATAAGCAATAAGTTATTTTCTTAGAAGCATGTAGTTGAATGATGAACTGGGAGTCCATTGAGCTACACGAACATTATTAATATGCATATCAATCAGTTTTTGCACTTAGCACTTTGCTAGCTAAAATGTCCACAAACTCTGTATATCATCTCGATACTAGGTAGCCCTACTTCTTCTTAACGATCAAGACGC
>CM061920.1:80775167-80828436 GCA_031002005.1 Vandiemenella viatica
AAAGACATTAATTCCTAACTTAAGAAAGAACCTCATTGGTTTAAATCGCATTTTATTAAGCGCTCAATATAAAGTATATTGCTTATTCCCGTCCATTGAATGCCGTCAAACAACGATCGCTGGTTCGAATCCCCGTCTGAGCATCCATATTCTCGTTCGTCGTATGTTTAAAGATGGTTTAAATCGCATTTTATTAAGCGCTCAATATAAAGTATATGCTTATTCCCGTCCATTGAATGCCGTCAAACAACGATCGCTGGTTCGAATCCCCGTCTGAGCATCCATATTCTCGTTCGTCGTATGTTTAAAGACATTAATTCCTAACTTAAGAAAGAAACCTCATTGGTTTAAATCGCAATTTTATTAAGCGCTCAATATAAAGTATATTGCTTATTCCCGTCCATTGAATGCCGTCAAACAACGATCGCTGGTTCGAATCCCCGTCTGAGCATCCATATTCTCGTTTTCCTCAAATCACTCCAGGCGAATATGGGCTGGCAAAAGAGCAATAAAATCGACAGCTGGTACTAGGGTGGTGAAGCTGAGGTTAGCTCTTCGAACCCCCGTCTGAGCATCCATATTCTCGTTTTTCCTCAAATCACTCCAGGCGAATATGGACTGGCAAAAGAGCAATAGAATCGACAGCTGGTACTAGGGTGGTGAAGCTGGTGTTAGTGTAGGAGAGGGGGGAGGGAGGGGGGGGGGAGGAAAAGGGGGCGTGGTCAAGGACAATAGGGGTGTAACTGAGGTTAGTCAAGTGGTAAGTCAAGTGGTCAAGTCAAGTGGTGAGGGGAGAGAACAATAGGTGTGAAAATGATTGACAGGTGGGAGGGGAGAGAACAATAGAGGTGTGAAAATGATTGACAGGTGGGAGGGGAGAGAACAATAGGTGTGAAAATGATTGACAGGTGGGAGGGGGAGAGAACAATAGAGGTGTGAAAATGATTGACAGGTGGGAGGGGGGAGAGCGAACAAGAGGTGTGAAAATGATTGACAGGTGGGAGGGGGGAGAACAATAGAATGATACAATGTATCAAATTCTTTTGTGTGGGCTCACTCCCCCCTTTTATCCCTACTACCACTAGATTACGTTTCCTCGACCGAAGATAACACTTCGTCAAGGTGAGCCGAACTACCTACACGGATCCCCCGGGAATAAAAGCCATGCTCTAAAAACTGAGTAGTGGAAGACATCGTTCGCTTCAATCATTCTTCTAAAATTCTAGAAACTGCGCTGTCATTTCCTTTCCCACTTATGTGTTAATAATAGTAATATCAACATTTGTGGAATAGAAAACAAGAAGAGTAAATCAGATAATTAGTCCGTTAGTCTGATTTGGTCATAAAAGCAAACACTTGCCGATAATAAAAAATAAGTAAAATGACATTCGATCATCTGTATTCCTCCTGCTAAAGATCAGCGCAGTGTAGAAAAGGACTGTATTCCTTAAACCTGTTTACTCCCAACACTGTTTCTTAGCAACGATTCGAGTTTTAACTTTTTCCTTCACTACTATAAACATTTTCAGAGAACACTGATATATGTCAGAAAAAAATTTATGTTCTGCACCGGCTGTGCTTTTTGTGCTTATGATAAACAGGAACCTATCAAACCTAGTTTAAGATGGCTTATAACGATTGGTTGGAACACACAAGATAGATTCTAACAGAGAAGATAATTTCTTAGATGGTGCTATCTCGTTACGCACTATTTAATTCAAATTATCACTCCTTTTCTAACGCAATAGACAACAACTTAGAATGACATGTACAAATGCCTCGGTGGAAACGACTATAAATAATTACTGTACTATGTATTATAGCTCCAAATTTTTTTGTGGCATTACACCGAGTAGCTTACAGAATGTCTTGGGTGTATGGATTTAATGCGGTTCTTATATTTTATTCGGTATATTGCTTGTTGTATTGGCGCTGTACCAAATGGTTTCTCTGCTTCATCATACAAAATGTGAATACCTGATGAAATCTTCACAGTGGAGTCACCGAGCGTGGTGGTGTAACGGCTAGCGTACTGGCCTCGCATTCGGGAGGATGGTGGTTCGAATCCCCGTCCGGGCATCCAGATTTGGGTTTTCCATGGTTTCCCAAATCACTCCAGGAAAATGCCGGGATGCTTCCTTCAAAAGGAATACTAAAGGAAATTTTTCAATTGCTCCCATTGCTTCGTCCAGCTTGCTTACGAATCGACAGGCAATGGAATATCACGTTTTTCTTCTTTCCCCGAGGTAAAGTGGGAAATTTCTATTCTTATTGGTTTGACTTCAACTTCCAGCACGGTAAATTTTAATTATGTATTGTAGTATCTTTATACTGTGTTGTTAGATTACACGCAGCAACAAAGATATAGCTCAAAGCTCTAGTGAACTAGAAGAGTGAATGATGTTATCTATCTTGAACCAACCAGATGCGTCACAGGAACTTCTGAGAAATAGAAAAGAAGAAGAAGAACCTCAAGGAAAGTTTTCATTATCAGGCTTAAAAAATCTGACATAACAAGACAATAGTAAATAATACAAAGAACCATCTCAATGAAACACTCAACCTCTTTGTTTCCTCCTATGGCAACGAGACCTAGACCCTTGATGTCATAGATTACAATCGCTGATGTCCTTGAGATATGGTGTTAGCAAAGAATGTTGCGTGTATCTGTGACTGAAAGGAAAATCAACGCGTCCTTTATACTGGGAGTGCACATCTCCAAAATTCCTCCTTCTCGAGTCATGCGGAGAGTCCTTTAGATCTTCGGGCATATAGTGAGAAGAAAATTTAATGGATGATGGAAAGGAAGTCTGCGGGCAGAATACCACAAAAGAATGATAGCGAGCAGGTCGATGGATTAAATGAAAGAGATAGTTGGTTAACCTCTCCAGCAGACTCTCAGAGCAGCTAACAATAGAAAAGGGTGTGACACACAGCAAATAGTGTTGTGGAAATGTCAACAGAATCACAACTCTTAGAAATGAGCTTAGCCACTCATTGCACTGTCTTTAAATTTGTGCTTAATTCATTCTTATCTTGAAGACCGCATATAATTTATTTTTTTAACTGCTTAACGTCTCTTAACAGCGAGGTCTTTAGAGACGGGAAAGGATGGAGGGCAAGGAATGGGGAAGAATTCGGCCATGGCCTTCTGAAGGAAGCATCCCGGCATTTGCCTGGAGTGATTTGGGAAACCATGGAAACCCAAATCTGGATGCCCCGACGGGGATTCGAACCGACGTCTTCCCGAATGCGAGGCTAGAACGCTAACCGTTACACCACAACGCTCGGTACCACGTATAAGTTAGTTGTTCAAAACACTTTATTTGTTGGAGAGGGTGATGAGGGAATGTACCAAAGAAGTCAGGGAACTGGTTAACAAAACCTTGGTCATACCATTGCTTGAATGTGGTCGAGTGGGACTAACATTATGGGTATCAGATTCAGGAACTTGTAATATTATCACTAACCCTCAATCATTTTTGTTGTTAATTAATATTGAATTATGTAAAATTTATTAGATATAACTATCGTAAATAATTGTATTAATTTTTGTAACTTGATTTATAATAATGTTGGGTTTCCACAGTTTTTTGTTTGTAGCTTACTGTTGTTATATTTAAGTAACAACCTTTGACCCCGGCCAGCACAGATGGCGGATAGCGATTCTTGATTGGGAGCCGGTATTGTCTCGTGGCAGGGCCCGAAGAGGTTGGGTACTTCCAGGATTTTGTATGTCGCAACCACAGCCACTTCGTACACAAGCTCAAATATCTTGTGGAATGTTTGCGAAACTTGTGCCAATGTAACATGAGTGTCTTAGAAGTTGTTTCCTTGCACCTTATTAATTAAATTCAATAATAATGTTACAAGAACAGTGAGTTTTTCATTTCTAGACTGTGTCAAAATACTTCTCAATGTGTCTATCCAAGTTAACGGCTTCTATGTGTTGAAAGAGGAGAATCTGAGCAGAGTTCTGAATAACACGCCGTCATTCAGAGTCAGGATAGCTCACATATGGCTACCACTTCAGGATAAGCTCTCATTTGGGAGAACCTGCCGGAAAGCACACAAGTTGGAGGGGATACAAAGGAGAGCAACTAGATTTGTTTGCGGAAGTTGCTGCAGGACTGTTATGATGAAGTAACTAGGTTCGGAGTCATTGGATGACACAAGGAAGGAGAAGAGAGTGTTTGGATTGTTCAAGATTTATAATCGCGGTAATGCATGGATGGTTTTATTTGAAGGATTAACAGTTATATATGGAGGGGAAGAGATGACCGTACTCATAAACTCGCACTTGAATGGGAGTGGTAAAATTTTCTTTTGTAAGTAAGGGCGTCAGGGAATGGGATAAACTATGAAGGGAAATAATGAATAGTTTACCAGAAACAATGAAGGAGTTTAAAGTTGCAATTTGTAAAGGGCAGAGATATGTGGGTGATGAAAAATCATGACATGTAAAGGTGGGTGTAGGAACGTTGCCAGTGAAGCTTGTGTATTCCATCGCAATTGAAATTAAATTAAATTAAAACCTTCAGCTGGCAGTCGTAGCTATAAACCTTTTTCATTCCTCTTGCAGCATTACTTTCGAAAATATTTTAGGGTAGCTGATGATATTTCTTTATTTTTTACTGCAGATGCTGCATCATTCTAGAGGATATTTCGTTTTTTGTACTTATACCCTTTCAGTTCTGTGTTTAATTAAGTTGTAGTAGGAACGCCGAAAGCGTCGTCTCAGTAATTGGCAACGGAGCGCGCGATAATTGCCGCCGGCGGGAGGGAGTTGGATTGTGATGGATGCCGACAGCGAATTTGTTAATCGAGGATAGGCCAGAGTCGTGGAGGAGGCGCGGCGGCAGACACTGTGCAGGAGCAATAAATACAGTACCTCGCGCCGCTGCGCCGCTCTCCCACGAACAGCGAAAGGGCACTTGCGTCGCGCAAGGAAGGAGAAGGACTCGGAGGTTTTTTTTTTATTCTCCTTCTGTGCGGCACGCTGTTTCGACGCCAAATTTGGTCGGGAGCCGGCCCCGCAACTGACCGAGCACAAAGGGAGGCAAAACGACCGACAAGGAAGGGCCCGCGCGACCCAGCCAAGGACACGCGCTCCCATCCATCTCAATTCCTTCCAGCCACTGCAGGCCCACGATACACTGCATAATCACCCCGCATCAGATTGTTCAACTGGTTTTGTTTTAAGTCGAGATATAATCTGAGTACCACGATTCGATTTCGTCGGGTGCCGCAGGGCTTCGCTCACGTACTTTGAGTCCTTGTCTTTTTATTTGCAGAGTTATTATTAATTGTAATTATGTGTACTGAACGTACAGCCAAGCTGCATATCCCATTTCATATTTACATTGTACGTTTACAGTTACGTCAGTAAAGGTATACAATAAGAAAACTTTATAAAAAATTACGTTCTCACTTGTATTGTTACTCCAGTCTTTAGGAAAATATTATATATACATTATCAGATCAAAAGTATCCGGACACCTATCTTAAACTGCATTTAAACTTGACACTAATATGGGATGGGATGATGGCTTTAACTTTTCTGTGGAGACTTTTGTCTGTGGAGGAACGATAGATCATACTTCATTAAGAGTTGAAGCAAGAGCAGATAGTGATGTTGCACGCTGATGTGAAATCGACGTTCTAACTCATACCAAAGGTGTTGCATTGGGATCAGGAGATTCCATTTCAGGAATGTTATTGGCCAGAAACAATGGCCTCTCAGATACAGCTTGTCATGCTGATACAACCAATCATTGTCTCAGACGTGGTTCTCTAAAGTACACAGTACTTAATGTTTTAAAGTGTGTTTATATGATTCCGTATTTAGAGTTTTCTTAGGCACAATAAGGGAACCAATCCCTAACCACGAAAAACTCCCTCATAAGATAACATCACCTCATCTGTACTTCGCTTTTGACACTACACATGATGCTGGGTAACGTCATCCAAGCATCCACCAAACCCAAATATTCCAATCACATAAATCCAAGAGTATTTTATATTCGTTTCTTATTCGAGCAGTTATGGTAAATGGTATTGTCTGATGACATTTCCATCAAACGTTACGATGATCGTCCCTTTTCTTGAGGTTTGTCATTACTCATTACTTTTGCTCTTCTTCTTGTTTAATTATAGGTGTCACTCAGTTGTCTTGTTCCTTGATTATACTCTCTGGATGGTAATACTTAATATGAGTTGCGTAAGCAACTCGATGATCGGTGTCAGTTCGGAAGCCTACTGGAAGTCAGCTGCGCCGTGCTAGGTGGACGGCTGTGTGGGGTTCTGCCTCGTGAGGGGACGATGGTGGGTGAGGCTTGTTGGTTGATGCATCTCTCCGACGTTGCAGTGGGCTTGGCAGTCGACAATTTGTTTGTGTTGCTTGAGGTGGTGGTCTGTTGTTGGTCGCGGCGGCTGCTGCGTCTTCTTGCACAGTAGTTGTTGGCTTTCAGAGGCATAAAAAACAAAGCAAAAAAGAAAAGGCAGTGGTTTGGACGTAATATTTTTAACTTGAGCAAAACTATCTCTAAGTTGGAATAAATGGTGGATTAACAACTGTAATAGTCTTAATCATATTTTAAAATTCGCTGCTTCGAAATCTTTTCTCGCGTACTTCCTATTATAAATTGATTTTAAAAGGAAGGAATTATGGTTAAATCCCATTATTCAATCTATTGATAGTTGTGTACGGCCTTGTGCAGTAGTTTTTCTTGTAATATTGGTCTATTGCAGTAAACACGAATAGGAAGTTATAAAATTTAGCTTGATGCCGTAATTATTTTGGCGCAAACAGCCATTTTTATTAGGGACAAAAGGGAGAACCTTCATTCCTTTCTGCACACAGTCGCTGTTAACAGACAACCATAGACGCATGGGCGCAACGTTTCAGTAGAGTACGGGATTAAATCACAGGGGAAACGGCAACAAGTTCACGGCATCTCCGTTAGGGTCGCTGCAGTCACAGCTTTTTTGTCGACGCGTGGCGAGTTTGACAGCGGCTGGGACGGCGCAAAAACCAAGAATCTCTCTCTGTCTGGTTTAAAGGCCCAATTTAGACTCCAGTGCAACGACAAGACCCGCCACAAGAGGATGGAAAACAGGCCTACTGGGTCCATCGACCTACAACCCATAAAGTGGACAAACCGGCAGCCATTGCGGAGCTAAACGAATTAATTCCCTTATGAAGGCTTTGGAAAAGCTTTTCTGGTTCAATTGGACATTGTCGTTGTCTCTGACGTGTCTCTTCTCATGAACCTACCAGATTGATAGCCATGAGGGATTTGTGAAAGAGACATTCTCGCTTAACTGCAATCGATATTTTGATACAAATGGGAAAACGTAATGTTTATACACGTTGTTTTTTTTCACGATTGTATAAATTTGTCACTTGCTGATATTAATTGCTTTAAAATTATGTGAGAATGGCATAGTCTCCCCCAGAATACCAACCATTGTTTCAGAAACCTCTGATGCGCTTTGGTTCTACGTTACACTTATGTTTTGGTATTTCTATGTACGGAAAAGGTTTATTTCGATAGTCTGTTTTTCATAATTTTTATGCGATTGCACTGTTCACTTTACTGTTTCCATGAACTTTCCTGCCGCTTAATTTCAACGTGAATTGCTTGAATTGTCAGCAATAAATTGTGTAAATCACTTAAAACAATCATACCAATTAAACATCTTTGTGGTCTATTCACCTGCTCCGAGATCCTCACGTAAAAACGTGGTGTGAAAGCTACATTTAAACTTACCTTACTGTGAGCAGGTGTTCGTTGACAAAAATTCAAATGGCACTACTGTTACTGCCGGTTCGTTGAGTATAATGTATAAAGAAAATTTTTTATAAAATATATGAGAAGTGGTAATTATATGACTAGGGAAATTGCCACCGAATCTCACTCGCCGGCCACTGACTGACAAAGACCTGAATTAATTTTTCACAGAACCTGAACATCAGTCAGTCAGTCTGCTAACTCAAGAATACCGTCTTAGTCATCATCAGCCAATTCAATCGTGAAATAATGTGACCTTCTTGAATTACAAGTCCAAATAAAACTTCAACAGTCTTGTCGGCCAAGAACGATGTAGGGCGGTTTTCTGCCACTTAACCCCAATGATCCTGCTTATGTTTTTATCTCATCGGTCTGGTGGTCTTCCTCTTGGTCTGTGATGATCTCTTGGGCTCCACTCCAAGACTGTTTTTGTCCATATTTATTCCGAGCAACATGGTGGGCTCACCACCACTTCAAGAAGGCTACCTTCTCCAAGAATTCTGCGACCTTTGGAACTGACCTCAGTCGGTTTGCCCTCGTCTTGTCCGTTCTAGTGAAACCCTATATTAACCATTCCATAGCTCTATGCGCTGCTCTAAGGTTTTCTTTCGTAATTTCATTGAGTGACTAGGTCTCACAGCCTATGTCAGCACGGGAATACTGCATTGGTCGTGAACTGTTTTCTGTAGTTTTGTGCACCTATTTGATATGAGGGCAATTGAATGTTTCCAGAAAGCTCGCCATCTTAGCTTGATGCGACGGAAAGTTTACAGTCTTACATCTCCTCTCAAACTTAGAACCTGGGCTAGACAAAAGAAATCACTGAAAATTTGTAAAGATAAATTATTGGTTACTGCATTCCCCGCTGTGACCCCTCTATTACACATTATTATTATTATTTTAAAGATGGCAGCGTAAGTATTAGAATGAAAGTTACCCTATGGTTTTAGCGCGATGAAATGCTAATAATGCTTAACATTACGTGTCGAGAAATAAAAGCAGGGCTATCATTCAGATATGTACCATATGGACAAATTCAGTGCCAAAATTCTGTGTTGCCATTCATACAAGGCGGGAGAGGTCACAGTAGATAAACTAAATCTTATATTGCAATACACGTTTTTTACCACCATTCTATTCAACTTCTACGGATACCGAAATTAGGGTAGAGGCGATGCAAATCAACAGTATTTTGCCAGTATTCATACACTGCGCATTTTCTTAAATTCTTTCATTCTAAATGTTTACCGCGGAACATTATATAAGTAGGGTGAGTGCTAATGCTTTGGCCTCTCATTCGGGAGGACACGGGTTCGAATCGCCGTCCGGCCGTTCAGATTCCGGTTTACAATGATTTTTTGAAATCTCTCCTAGCGAATTCCGGGATGGTTCCTTCAAATTTCCTAATACCTTCTTGTTCCTTGCTCCTCGTCCTTTCTCTTCTCACATGACCTCGATGTGAACGAGGCGTGAAGCCATAAGCAATTATAATGTATATCCTGTCGATTCATACAGATGCTGCATACGTCACCCAGAACTACGTCAGACAATTAGTATCTTTAGCGCAATTAGGTCAGCAGTTCCTCTTGTCTGCACCTTACAATTAGCATCGCTGACGAACTGAAGTTTATTTGCACAATTTGAAAACGAATTGGTATTTGAATGAATGGTGTATGCCAAATCCATGAGTAACTTGTTACTCATATATGTCGTTTGCTTGCAACACACTTCGCGTTTAAGACAAGCGATAGAATGGGAGAATCAACCTCGTTATTGTCATTGCGTAGAAACACTTTGGTTTTGTCTAATAAAATTTTGCTTATGTCTTACGACATGTTTACGATAAAACACAGTGAAGATAAACGACACAAATTATGGGAGTAATAGCAATAACAATTTTGTTTGGTCTTATTGATCAAGTAGCAGGGTGTGTCGGCTGCGCATTTAACTCAACGCGGCCATACCACCGAATATAGAGGTGTTACTGTTTTTCGTAGAATTGGAGCATGTAAGAGTTTCAGTGTGTTTCACACGTACGGTACAATGTAAGC
Organism: Vandiemenella viatica; assembly: GCA_031002005.1. Classification (NCBI taxonomy): domain Eukaryota; kingdom Metazoa; phylum Arthropoda; class Insecta; order Orthoptera; family Morabidae; genus Vandiemenella; species Vandiemenella viatica. Next base: position 80,785,012 of record CM061920.1, read on the forward strand.
TTTTGCAGAGGGGAAGAACCAGTTAAGGGCCTTCTGGCCTAATTGGGATTCGAATTGGGAACCTTTCGATCCTCAGTAAGCACTGCTAGGTCTCCTTGATCATGTTTTAGTAGCAATGTTTTTGGAACAATAACATTTACAAATAATGCAGTACACAAGGTATCAGAAACTACGACTTGCACAACATTCTGCACTTCTCATCACACAGCACAGAAATGTAAAAACATTTATAGTACACATTTCTGCTTCCGCGCTGAATACTGAGACGGGTTTCACAAAATCACTATAGGCAAATACTGGAATGGTTCCACCGAGAGTGGTGGGTGATCGGTTAACGCTCTGGCCTCGCATTCGGGAGGACGCCGTTTCGAATCATCGTCCCGGAATCCAGATTTGGGTTTTCCATGGTTTCCCCAAATCACTCCTGACGAATGCCGCGATGCTTCCATCAAGAGACCATGGCCAAATCCCTTCCCGTTCCTTGCCCCCAGTCACATCCCACCTCTAACGACCTCGACGTCGACGAGGCGTAAAACTACAGGTAATAAAAAATATGGAATGGTTCCGCTATGAAGCCCATGGCCAGTATCTTTCCCGATCATTGCTTGCTGAAGACTTTAAATGCAAATATCTTGGCATTACATTTGATAACAAGCTTAACTGGGCAGGACACATTGGACAGGTGGTAGGAAAAGGTTTCAAACTTGTTGGAGAGAGTGATGAGGGGATGCACGAGAGAAGTAAAGGAATTGGGTTACAAAACTTTGGTAAGACCATTGCTCGAATATGGTAGTGTAGTATGGGACCCACATTTTGAGTATCAAATACAGGAGTTAGAGAAGGTGCAAAGAAGGGCTGCTAGATTTCTTTCTGGAAATTATCGCAGAATGCAATCAGTGACAGACATGATAAAGGAGCTGGAATGGGATTCATTGCAAGACAGGAGGAGGATTAAGAGGGTAATGGAACTGTACAGGGCGTATACTGGCGATGAGGCATGGAAAGATATTGCAGTAGGTATAAAAAGTAGTTCGTGGAAGGGAAAAGATGACCATGACCACAAGCTGGCACTCGATTTCAGGCACAAGGGTGTGGGAAGATTTTCTTTTTTAGGTAAGGGTGTCAGGGATTGGAATGAGTTACCAAGGGGAATGATGAATAACCTACCTAAAACGTTAAAAGAATTTAAAGTTAAAATTTGTAGAGTGCAAGTGTAGGTGAGTGTAGGATAGGGGGAAGTCGGGTGTGTAGGGAAATTGCCACCGGAGCCTGTGCTCCATTGCAATTAAATTAAATTAAATTACTCCCAGTTCTTTTCTGTTCTCATCCCCTCGACAAGCCGTAAATCTGTAACACAATAAAGGGCAAAGTGACTTATGTAAATATTTCTAGAATCTCCACAAATTGCTGAATTCCTTTCCGTTGCTTGCAGCGTGTCATCTGACGTCAGCAATGACTTTTTCATCGATAATCCATAAAAAAAAGTAACGTGTTGTGAGATAAAAGGGCAAAAATTACATAATGTACCGTAATTATATAATTTAGGTGAATGTTATACAAATCATTAAGTCTTCCACGTAACTTGCTGATAAGATACTGAAAACAATATTAATGAAATGTGATGAATACTTGTTTTCTCAACTAAATTGCAAGCACACGTCTATGTGTCAGTAGTGTTATAAATCAATAGGCTGAAGAAAGTTTCCTGTGTAATGATTTTTTATTTTAAACTAGTAACTTCTACTACCTCCTAGTCAGTCCATTGATTAAGAGCCGACTTTGTGCTATGAAAAGTTGGAAGTATAAGATGTTTATTCTTTGGTCACCTTTTTTACATTAGTGAAAATAACAGCAATTATACAATAAGATAAAACTTTACTAAACATCTAGAAATGACGTTTTTAGTTCACTAGTTTTATATAGAATGATATTAGTAATTTTTTCAATTGCCTTGCAGTTATGATCTTCTGGTTTCTTCACTTATAATCACATGCTTTTTCCTCTTATTAACATTTCTATCGTTGTAAAGCCTTTACGACGAGTTGACAGTTATGTCATTAGAGTCGGAAAATATTATTGGCAAGGAACGGGGGAAATTGCTCATTGTCTTTATGGACGAACAATTTCGGTATTAATGGGGACCCGAGGATAAAACTCACGTTCATTCAAATGTCAACCGCGAGCAGTACCACTGTCCAACTTATATCGTGACTTCACGGCTCGTCACGGGTGGCAGTGAATGGGAAGGAATTCACCTATGACATTTTTGAAGGAACCATCCCGACCTATGCCTAAAATGGCTACGGAAAACCATGGAAAACTGAAATATAGATGTCCGGACGAGGATTAGAATCCGCGTCTTCCTGAATGAGACTTTCATAAAGTATTCTTTTCCCAATTCTCTTCATATGATCCAACCTTGTCTTCAATGAAACTAAGACTTTCGATTCCCTTGTGAATTTTCCGAAAGATAACAAAACAAAATAGGCCTACTGCTACAGTAGAAACATCGTTCACTTTACATAAGAACGCAGTTTTTCTCGGCGTTGAGAATATAAAAATGATATCGGGTGACTAGCCGAGTGAAAGGAGTGTTGTAATTACACAAGAAGATGGCGACAGCGAATCAGATCTCCGAAATATTGTGTAATTATAACACTCATTTAACTCGGCTAGTCTCCAGACAACAATTTTTATATAGTTCACTTTATTTTCATTTTCACTATTTAAACAAATACAGATTTTATTCAATTTTCATTTATTTATTTTTCGGAATATTTGAACAAGTCAAAACAATCATACATTTCTAAACAGAGAAATAAATAAATCTGCTAAAAATTATCGCTTTAGTTGATTTTTTGGCTTTACGCTTCGTAAACGTTGAGGTTATTTTGTTTAGAGAAGGGAAAGGACTGTAACGAGGAATGGAAGGGCATTCGGCTGTGGTATCTTGAAGGAAACATCCGGGATTTCGCCTGGAGTGGTTTGGGGAAACCATGGAATACCCAAATCTGGATGCCCGGATGGGGATTCAAACCCTTGTCCTATCGAATGTGAGCCAGAGCATTGTCGCTCACCCATCACGCTATGCTTGAATTGCAGATGGTAGTACCAATAATATTCTTCTAAATTAACGATAACCTGAGTGTCTTAGATACACAAATATTAATCTAATACAACTGTTGTTGCATACTATGCGTTCTGGTAGATTTACACACTTATTCCTTCCTCAGTCTTTGAGAGAAGAATGTTCTCGCACTTTTTCTTACCTCTTGTTCCCCTTACCCATCGTAAGGACTTCCGACATCTCTGTCTGAACAATTTTCCGTCGTCGCGTCGCAAAAAACGTCCCGGCCTTGTGCACGTCATGAAATCGATCGATTGTTTTGTGGAGGGAGCTGGATAGGTAAAAGAGCATTAAGGACACTGGAAAATTACTGCGGATATTTTAATCCAAGAAAAGCTAGTTTTTCGATAAATAAGGCGTCTGTGGGTATCAGATGCTATTCGAAGACATATTTTAAATGTTGAGTCCAAGAAAAACTAATATTTTTTGGCATTTTTCATCGGTCCTTTAATCGATAATCATTTCTCTATGTGCGTAAAGCAAGAGAGGTGGCCTAATACAAACAATGATTGGCTGAGACTAACGTATATTTGATAACGTTTGTGCCTGGCATTAGAAGAACATGGGTTCGACTGCACAACTGATTACAGTTTTTCACAGTTTCCAGAAATCACTGAAGAGAATGGCGGAATGGTTGCATAATAAAGCCCGAGACCGATTTCGTTGCATTTTTAGTCCACTGTAAGCTCCAGACACCAATGACTCACCCCAGCCCCTTTCGCCTCCTCAGAAAAAATATGGGTTGGCCAATCGAATTTAGTGGTAAGATTTATAGTGTTTGAGACATGGTTTAACATTAAGGATAATTAAATATGACTTGATATGACTGGAACAAATGAAATCGATATATTTTCTATAGCCCCTGCTGAATGCATCTGCACTACATTTTGTAAATCTGTTTTAGATATCTGATTTTTTTTTCTGTAGTCAGTCTTTCGACTGGTTTGATGCAATCCTCCATCCCTTCCTATCCTGTGCTAACCTCTTCATTTCTATATAACCCTTACAGCCCACGTCCTCAATTATCTGTTTCATATATTCTAATCTCTGTCTTCCTCTACAGTTCTTACCTTCGACTGTTCCCTCCACTAACAAATTAACCAATCCAACATGTCTCAAAATATGACCTACCAGCCTGTCTCTTCTCTCCGTAAGCTTCTTCCACAAACTTCTTTTCTCACCCATCATTTCCATAACTCGTTCATTTCTTACTTTGTCTGTCCACTTAATTTTCAGCATTCTTCTGTAGCACCACATTTCAAATGCTTCAATTTTCTTTATTTCCGGTATTCCTAAAGTCCATGTTTCCCTACCATAAAGTGCTGTGCTCCACACAAAGAGTTTTAAAAAGATTTTTCTAATTCCTAGATCAATATTTGAAACTAAAAGGTTTCTCTTTTTCATGAAGGCTCTTTTTGCTAGTGCTATTCTGCTTTTAACATCATTCCTGCTTCGGCCATCAGTTGTAATTGATATCTGATTACGAGGTGAAAATTTTGACATTTGCCTAGAAAATCACTGAAAATCGCGTGAAAATGGTATTGACGAAGGTTTCAGGAATTTCTTGTTTTGTAAACGTGCGGGTTATACCATCACAAAGTGCAGTAAACAACCAGCACATTCTAGAAGTTAATCGTTACCTACCGTGTAATTCTTTGGTGACATCGATCAACCATCGATGGTGTCCCAAATCAGGAATTATTCATTTATATTGGAACTTACTGCCAAGTGCAGTAAACAGAACAGCGTTAGGCTATGTATAGGCAAATGCAATAAACAAGACGTAAATAATATCATAAATATGCTAAGTCCTTACCAGAGAACCGTATTTTTGGTTGCTTCCTCCTGTTAGACCGCAAACTTACATTGCTGGTAAGACAATCGTGGGTGTGCACCAAGAAAAAAGCAGTAATTAATACCTCATTGTGCAGCAGGCTGAAATTCGTGCCTGATTTGGGTTCCTCGGGAGCTCATCACGTGACGGGAAAGTGGAAGCCACCGCCGGTCCCTTATTTGGCGTCTTCTCGTAATAGGCCTCTCAGCCGACAGATGAAGCGCCTTTTTTTCCTGCTGTCGCTGTCCCGGAATGGGTCTCCTCACCACCATCTCCTAAACTATACAAGACGAATTACTCAGTCGGAGCTGCCATGGGCAGGTAATTAAAGCAAATCGCCTCCCACGTAGCCCTCTCAGAGGCGCCACGTTCCCGAACAAGGGCCCCTATTTGAATACCGGTAGAGACATTACGAGGACGACATATGGGCACCTGTAAAAGGCAGTCTGTCATCCTCAAAGGCTCGCGACGGCGCGTGGCGAAACTCTCAAAAACACCTGCTGTTCCACCGCAAGGTCTGCTGTCTCTTCGGGACAACTGGAGGAGCTGGCTTTCTACTCAGACTGTCATCTAGCGACACCTACACAATTGGCTGTAACGGTAACGCTAGTTGTGTCCACTGCTTGGATCCTCCTATGACTGGAAGGAACCCCAATTTCATGCAGTGGTCCTCGAAATATCCAGCCCTCTGCATCCACTGCTGTGCCAAATTGTTTTCCGCTAACTGTGTCAGCTAAAGCTGTAACATATTGCATTCATCATTTAGTTCAGGTTCATTAGTGCATTACGGCGAAATAACAACACTTAACGTCAGTTGATTTTCTGTGATATGTGATGAATATTACAACTATGTCAACCGTTCACTAGTGTTTCACCAAACAACTTCCGGATCTGTTCGCTAGGTCCCTCCCACGCGACATCACCCCTTTTCAGCGACCCAACAAGCCTTCGCAACCAAATTCGTATCAACCCCATTTGCTGAGATGAATCCGCTGAAATTGAATATGTTTCCATCTGCTCAGAAAACCTGCCAAGTGCTGCAGAACAGACCTCCTAGCAAACACAAGCCAGAGAAAATCAGATATTCCAGGAGTTAGCCACAAAGAACCTGCAAGCAGCCATTTATCTGCTGATATTTCTTGGCACTTTTTTTCCAGCATAAGAGGGCTATTTACCTACAATAATCATACAGTATTTTAAAGACAGAATTTCGACGATATCGTGATGTTACCCTATTTAGTTTAGCGGATATGTCTGTGTATGAGTGTTAATGATCTCGGTGTCTAGAGGGGACGAGGGTACGAATGGTAAAGCGGAGCTCCTTCTATGCTCGTCCTGTCCCTACGGCTCTTACTACTTGAAAATGGATTACGCAATACACTTCTCATGGATTTTATCTGCTCTTGAGTGTAACATAACATTCAGCGCAGTTTTGATATATCTGAAACAGGAACAAAAGTCACTAGGATTTTTATTAATGCTAGATGTGGAAATGTAAGTTGCGAAGACAAAACAAGGAAAATGTTCAATCGAATCGTACGACCATCTGTTTAATAATTTGATTCCACAGAGACCTTCAAGAACTGCCTTATTCAAGAGTCCTAGTCTAGCGGAGGAGAAACAACTTGTCAGTGGGGTGGGAAAGCAACAGCCCACACAACTGTGAGCTTATAGAAGACCCGACAGTCTGCATTCCAGGATTCGATGAGCCTAGGCGACTTTGATACCAGCTTAACAGGTTTCGCACACCACACGCAGTGGCCGCTACGTGAAGATCCCTTCCTGATCGTGAAAACGCTCATACCATTGATCGCAATGTAATGGATGCCTCAAATAGAACACGGAGACCTGATTATCCTTCTTCAAGTTGTACCGGTGTTCAAGCCACCTTATGGCTCGAATTCTTCAACATTATCATTTAATTAATATTATTGTATTTTTTTGTAAACATTGGAAGTGCGCTGTTTTGAACACAGAATATACCTGTAGCAGTCATCTTGCCGAGATGAAATAACTACTGTAAAGCGGCATACAATAATAATTACATTTGTTTTTGCTCATCAATACTAAGTGTCTTAATTGAGGCGAGGAATGATTGCCGTTTTATGAGAAATTCACATCGCATCATGGTGTCCTGGTGACGGTTTAACTTTCTGGTTTACTGTCTGCGTTAACAATACGTCAAAAACACTCGAAACTTTTAACTTCCTTCATTAAATTTTATTTCGGTACATTATTTTACCGCTGTTACTTGCCGCTTTTTTCAGTTTTTCATTCAGAAAAATGTTTACTTGCCAAGACTTTACCATAAAGTTTACTTTTACGTGTTACCGTCATCGTTCTTTCAACTCTTTTTATACGGTACCCCATCTTTTCCTAACTTGAGGTAATCACAGCTTCTCAATACATTCATTGCAGCCTACATCCTCACGTAGACCTATCTACTTCATGTATAGTTCTTACTATCGAGTGATTCTTCCTTAAACAAATTTATTCACAATGCATGTCTTAAAGTACAACCCATTATCGTGTCTCACCGCCACACTCTATCAAAAAACTTCTTCTCCCAAGTATCATTCCAAAAATATCTTCATTTCCTACATTATCCATCCACGTAATTCTCGAATACGTACTATAGTACCATATTTCAAATCCGTTGATTTTCCTACTTTCTGGCATTAATAAAAGTGATGATTCACTTTCAAAAATTTCTGTGACCCATTCTTATAGTTTCAAGATGCTCTATGAAAACGTCAGTAGATTGCATACTGATAATAACTGGATCAATAACATTTCATCAACATTTTCGACATTGTTTGCAATAACAAGAAGTTAGAAAAATGCTCACCTAGTTTCAGCAAAGCTAATTCAATTGACCAGACATTTTTACTTTTAGATATAGTATACTAAATCAACAACCAAAAAAGTAAGTTAATTAGGAATCATCTGTGATGTTGCTAATTCACTATGTTTGTAGTTACATTCTTCTGATGAACTAATGGCCATGAATTTGATTTACAGTTATATTTAGGAAGTAATAAAAGAATGTCACTGGGATGAAGTTGTTAGATAAGAGCAGTTACAGTTGCTCACTCAAAATGTGTAAGATGTTAACTGAAAATATTTTGACATTTAACTGTGCAATTTAATCAAGTCATTAAATTAAAGAACAGTAATTCAACAGCAAAAATATTGCACAATCTAAAAAGTAGCAAAACTGTTCTGTGTCTGCAAAACTGCCTTCAGTTTTATACTAAAAAATCCTACCATTTCTTTAATATCATTTGTTAGACCATTAAAAAATGTTTGGATTGACAACTTAAAGTTTTGTGCATCTATTATCAACTTGTTACTTTTCTAAAAATTGTTTTCACTCTCTGTTAGTCATGCATTTACTGTGAGCATCATCTCAAATATAAAAATTCTTTTATAAGATTAAAATTTAGTCACCTTACTTGAATAGCTCTAAATTCACAGACAAAGAAATTAATTGATGAAAATAATCTGAAATTAAGCACAGTTATACGCTACGTGGGGAAGGGGGATGTCTTGAAAACTTGCCATTAGAAGATTAAGGACAAGGAATTAGAGCATTGATACCAGAGTATGCTGGATGTGAACTGAAAATGTACTGAAAGTTTAATCATTCAGTCTAGAGTCTTACCTCATTCTTTGATTACAGATTTCTAAGCTCTGGAATCGATTTCAAAAAGAGATCACAGCAGAAAAATAATTAAAAAAAAAAAAAAACATTTATTTTTGTTAACAAGTTAACTTTTTCCTCAATATGAATTTTACTAAACATGACATTTCAGTCTACACAAATGTAGACTGTTAAGTTACACATGATTCATTCTGCTCCCAGCCATTTTCTTCTTTCAAGTGTTTTCATACAGATTACTAGTTGTTATGCTACAAAGGTCACCCATTTAGAAATATCTTTTTTTAAATATATATATATATATACTAATTACTTATTCTGGAACCTGCTCTGATTTTCAGTTTATTCACCAACAGAATTTGGAAATTTTAATTTTAAATACTGTAAGCAGTTCCATAGTTAAAATGTTGCAAGTAGTTATTTTCCTCAGTATTGCTTTTCATAGTATTATTTATTCCTGCCATGAAAGTCTCTCTCTTGATTTTCTGCTTGAAAGCTTATAAATACTTTCTTCCTTGTAATATGGAATAATGTTTTTAATTTGTTAATGTGAATGAATAATCACAAATGCCCCTTATTCTCTCACAAATTTGTAACTAGATCAAACAAATATTTCAATGTATTTTGTTACATCCAATTTTTTAGAGTGAGCTTTGATAGTGAAACTGAAAGGAAAACTCCGCTTATATACAAGTGAACAAAACTACTTTCATAATAACTGCTGTCAGCTCTGAATTCTACTGATTTAATTACTTAATTTCATTTAGTCGAGATGGTGCACACACTCCAATGGCAATTTCCCTACACATCCATTTTTACCTTTTCCTGTGCGTACCTACTTTTACCCTCTATAAATTTCAGCTTTAAATTGTTTCAAAATTTTTGGTAAATTATTCATATAATTTTTTTTTTTTTTTTTTGAATTTAGTTCAATCCCTGGCCCTCTTACCTATAAAAGAAAATCTGCCTACACCCTTGTGCCTGAAATCGAGTGCCAGCTTGTGGTAATGATCATCTTTTTCATTCCATACATTACTTTTAATTCTTACATTAATATTTTTCCACACCTTATCGCCAATATACACCTTGTACACTCCCATGGCTTAATTTCCAGAGACAAATCTAGAAGCCCTTCTCTGCACCCCTTCCAACTCCTGTATTTGATACCGAAAATGTGGGTCCTATACTACCTGATACCATAATAATGCAACATCTAATTTTGCATCTTATAGAGATACTAATGGAGAGTAAAACATAAAAATGTATCAGTATAAAAATGAAGCAACTCAGTAAAATAAAATTCATTTATTATCAAGATTAAACTATGTGCATAAATAATTTTTCTATATGCAAGAAATTTTATACAACATATGCATGGAAGACTTTGTGATTTTGTTGTGTAAGGCACTTAAAGTGGATGTAGTTATTCTAATGTGTCTAAAAATACATGTATATACAATATCATACAGTTTTGTTTACACAATAGTTTTAAAATGGAAGAAAAAGTTGTATTCAGTCAAATTTCTTCCAATAATATATAACAATAATATAAAAAAATATACAGCTTTACATATGATACAATAAACTGTACACAAGTATACTGTTCAGAACTGGCACTAGTGTGGGTCTAAATTAATACTGGGCCTGACGGAATCTCAAATATTTACTTTTTACAGAGTGTAGCAGTTTGGATATATAAATTAACAACAGTCTTATTGTAACAATTCTTAAAGAACTAAATGTACAATTACAATAGTTTTTGATGAAGCCATATCTGATTGTAAGAACATTATTTACTTAAATTGTTTTATTGGGAAAAGTAATGATGCCCCATTGTACAATAAATTAAAAGTTTTGGAATATAATTAATAGTTGATTACAAGCAGTGAGTCAGCAATTTGATTGGAAAAACATTTATAATTCCCTGTACACAAAAAGAATTGCATATCAATCTAAAGTAATTGCAGATATTTGCTGTATAATTGTTATTCGAGCAAATTAGCTGATAAGTTACTTAGTTTTTGGCACATGAACAAAATTAATTGTATCTTCTTTTTTTCTTTTAAAAAAAAAAAAAGTTAAAGGCTTCAGTTATTTAGCAAAGATCTTTGTAGATATCTTTTTGAATAAAATATATTTAGCATCTTTACAGCAAATATTAACTGCAAACCATGAACATATTTTCAAATCTGTACAAATATATCAACAAGTCTGAATTTAGTTGTAGTCAAGAGACCCAAGTCATACAATTATAATATTAATGTAACCATCAGTCTTATCTTTGCGTTAGGAACTTTAAGTACGAAGATTATAATTAAATCAACATATGAATGTAAAGTTTAAGTTAATAAATCAGTATTAAAATTTTTAATGCAAATTGGGCCACATTTTTTCTGATAATTCAAGAAAAGGATACAAGTATAGTTTTGTTTTATTTACACTGCTTGACAGGATTCTCCTCTAAAAATAAATTCTAATGGTTATCTTGTTTTCTTTTTAGCTCATATCAGATGTACATATTCATACAGAATAAAGATTTTTTTTATTACTTACATAAACAATTGCCTATAAGAAGTTCTCACATTCTGTTTCATTGTTCAAAATATACCAGTAAAATTGAAGTGGAAATTTAAAAATATAATTTTTGACATTTTGCGTTTTTTATATGGCCATTGTTTTAAGCCATAAATTAGAAAACAGTGATATGTATTTTCCTAGATATATTTTGGCAATTGTTCACCTGTAAATAAATCTAAATTTAGCAAAAAGGAACAGTCTGTACAATGGTGCTATCATTACATACTGCTGCATTCTTTCATATTTAATCATGTAACAATAATGGAAAAGTGTTTAAAGTACAAATATTCAGCACAGTAATTTAAACAATTTTGCATTTTCTATAAAATCTCTTATACAGGTAAAGAAATTGATAGTATATGAAGTTTTACAAAGCAGCAAAGTTACAGTTTTCCAAAACATGTTTTAGCATTTATGATTTTTTTACATCTGTTTACTTAGAATTCTGTCTCCAGCTGCTATAACATTGATTTCTGTACCTCAATTTATAACCATTCTACACTTTCGGTCTGTGATTCAACAGTTTGTTAATTTCTTCACAAGAAACAAGTTAAGAAAATATTTCCAACTTTATATCCCTTAATATTATTAAAAATCTTTTTAACAGTGTATCTAATGATGAATTATGATGAACTCTCTGTTCTATAGGATTGTTGCCACATGGTAAACTAACCTGTCATATCCTCTTAAGGGACCTAAAGGTCACTACTGTTTTACTAGATAAACATGTATTACATGATTCCAGGACATTTTTTAAGGGAAGGTACTACTATTGTTGACAATGCTGATGCTGGTCAAAAAGTATGTTTTACGTCTAGGTGGAAGAAATCTATATAATATATTTCCTGTGTGTCTCCTTAGAATAACATTTTCAATGGTCAAACAATACAATAGTCTAATATTGAAGTAACTGTGTTTATCATAAATTTTCTAAAACGCAGTTGCAATTTAAGTGCACATTTGAGAGCTGATTGACCCAAGGTTCACATATATTTTGGTTAGATGTACAAGAAAATGTGAGGTGAGATTTGTTTAGTGAATGTTCCACCATCAGGCTCACAGTTAGTTGGTGGCTGGAGAGGAGTGGGCGATTACCAAGGTCTCCAGGGCTTCTCTTCCTCCACAGCGGGCTGAATGGCCTTCCTGACGACCAGTGACAGTGGCTTCTGCATCGGCGGGCTGTAGGGCCGAGGCTGGTAGTACACGTGCGCCGGCGACGTGGCTACGTCACGGCACAGCACCACGGGAGACGCCGGCGCCGGGGGCGGCGCGTGGTGCGCGGGGGCGGCAGTGGGGGCGGGCTGGGGGCTGCCGGCCTGTCCCAGTCGCTCGAAGGCCACAGGCGACGAGGAAGAGGAAGGAGAGCCCGATCCCGAGCTGCAGCCGGAGGAAGACGAAGAGCTGGAGGCAGTGGAGGCGGCGGACGCCGTGGAGGCGGTGCGCGTGGGGATGGGCACCAGAGTGGGCAGCGGCGTGGGGGATGGCGCGGCCTGCGGCGGCTGCTGCTGCGGGGAAGTCTGCTGCGGCAGCGGCTGCTGCTGGGAGCGGGGCAGCACCAGCGCGATGTCTCCGTTGGGGAGACGCGTCGGCACCAGCTGCAGGCCTCCCGCCGTCACGGCGCCCGCCGTCGTCGTCAGCAGCAGCGGCGCCCCGCCAGAGCCGTCCGACGGTGGCGCCGCCGCGGGCACGATGTGAACCTGCACCGCAGTCGCCGTGGGCGCCGCAGGGGGCGGCTGGGGGGCAGCTGGGGCCGCCTGTGGACACGACATCGTTACCAAACTCAAACGAACACTCAAACACAAAACTGCAGGAAAGCAGAAAGCAAGATTGGAGAAAGAAACATTCAGTTGAATTTAATTTTAATTACAACGCAGCGCATGCTTCGGGGGAAATATCCCTCATCTAATTACCCCTGTCTTATATTTAATATTATTATATACTTTTTTTTTTCAGCAATCTACTTTTGCCATTCACGAATTTTAATTTTAAATTCCTTCAGCGTTTTTTGGTAAATTATTCATCACTTCATTTGGAATTAATTCCGATCTCTGACACACTCTCCCATAGTAATAATAATAAAAAAATCCACCTCTCTTGTGCATCAAAATAAATACCAACTTGTACCCATGGTCATATTTCACTTTCCATCCCTAATTCTTCGACCAATATCCCTTAAATACATCTCCAACATACGCCTTGTATACTCCTATCACTGTCTTCATCCTCCTCCTGTCACCCAGTGACTCCCAATCCAACTGCTTTACCATATCAGTTACTGACTGGGTCGTGCGAAAATGTTCGTATACAAATCTAGCTGCTCTTCTTTGCAGAATTAATGCGATCAGCTACCACATCTCGCCATTCGATGTAAAATACTATTTCTTTATAGCCGATATTAACTTAAAGAGAGGTAAAACACATCAAATAATAAATGTACTTTCAGTAACTTTCATTTCATTATTTGAACAGTTATTATTTTAAGCAGCAACGGCGCAAGAATTGTCTACAACAACATACTCGATAAAATCATTAACTAGCCTCACATTCGGGAGGACGCGGGTTCGAATCTCCGTCCCGGTATCCATATTTGGGTTTTCCAGGTTTTTCCCAAATCAATTCGAGGCAAATTCCGGGATGCTTCACTCAAAAGGTCATGGCCGAATTCCTTCCAGTTCCTTGCTCCCAGTCCTTTCGTGCCTCTAATGACCTCGACGTCGACGAGGCGTAAGGCCATAACAAAAAAAAAAAAAAAATCATTAATAACCCTTTACTGAAAACATCAAAACTGTTTTCTGCACACATATGACCACCAGATGAGAAAAGAATGTTTGATCTTTGCTAAATCCTCTAAAAGACATATTACTAAAATAGTGGTACTTCGGGTTTTACAGTGTACTGACCAATGCTGGGCTTGTTTGCTAAGTAGGTTGCGACACGGTGATGGTGTTATGCGCCGACACCGTTAGCTGATCAGGGTCTGGTGGTGACATCGGAATTTGGCTGCCAGGGTAGGGGAGGGAGTGTTGCGCAGAAGTGCTGTGTTAAATCCCAGAGCTCTCCGATGCAACGCGTACGGAATGAGGGCATGTGGCACTGTTAATAGTTATGCACCCGGAAGAGAGCAGGCCTAAACGGCCCGGCTCCGAGTTTCACCTTCTCCCTTCTTTATCTCGCACTTCATACAACACTATACTAATCACACTTGCTATCACAATCCGTACTTGCAGCACATACAAAAACACACTGGGGAAGGCAATGGGTAACCACCCCCAGTTCATCTTCCTGTGGGAGTTTTCAAGGAGGGATACAACTTCTATGGGAGCCGCCTACGCAAAAAATCTGGCATGGAATCAGAAGAAGACTAACGATTTTAATGAGAAATTGCTACAGACACTGTATTTAAAGAATATTGAATCTGAAACACTTTCGGAAGTAGGGGAAAGAAAACAGCCAAAAAAGCATAGAGATCCTGGCAAAAAATAAAAAGACTCTTGCTAACCAAGAAACAAAACACACAGCTAGGTTGTGATTTTTCATTAAAAAAAAAAAGTAACGTATCAATTTTGTGTTAGCAACTAGTGAAATTTGTATAGGTCTGTCTCCACATATCAGTCCTTTCAAGAAAATAAGAAAAACATCATCATCATTATCGTTGGGGACCATCTCCAGTTTCCCGGGTGTGGTTTACGAGCCTTGGTTGTTATAGACTATCGTTTACCACTGTCTCCTATTCAGAAAAAGTTTCTCTGTCCGTGATGTATTCCCAATCCCAGCCTCTTCTCTCTACGTCCTCCTCCAGTTGGTCTGTCCATCTTCTTCTTGGTCTTCCCACTGGTCGATTTCCCACTATCCTTTTTTCCAAATAAGGTTTTGGTAGTCTTGTACTAGTCATTATCTTGACATGCCCAAACCACCGAAGTCTTGATGACCTAAGTCTCTCTTCCATGGATTCCCTTAGCACTAGGTTTGATCTAATCTCATCATCAAAGGGGCTTAGCAAGATCCAAGCATGTGAAATGAAGTTTCTTAGAACGGCCCTCCAGAAAACTAGACTTGACAACACAAAGAAAAACATGAGAATTCTATTCGATAAGTAATGTTGTTACCTGGTGCTGGTCTGCGAGCGCGGTGCCGTTGAGGCAGGACGCGAGGTGGGCGAGCAGGCGCCTGCGCACGGGGGCGTCGAGCCCTGGGAAGCGGCCCACCTCCCCCGCGCACTCGCTGAAGCCCGCGCGGAACTTGTTCACCACCGCGGGGTCCGTCGCCGCAGCCATCGCCGTCTGCTGCCTCTGCAGCGTCTCCAGGTGCTTCACCGTCATCTCCAGGATGTCCGCCTTCTCCAGCTTAGAGTGGCGCGCCGGCTGCAACACAACCAAACAACCGGCTTATTTATTTATTACTTACGCCCCGTAGAGGTCATTAGAGGCGGGATGGGATTGGGGAGAAGGAACGGGAAGGAATTCGGCGATAGCCCTTTGAAAGAAGCAACCCACCATTCGCCTGGAGCAGTTTGGGGAAACCATGGAAAACCCAAATCTGGATACCCGGGCTGGGATTAGAACCAGTGTCCTCCCAAATGCGAGGCCAGAGTGTTACAGCTCACCTGCTCACCCACCACCCAAACAACCGTGTTCCTATTGCACCAACACATTTACTACTGTTCCAAGAAACTTCGCCTGAGTAAATCTACAGAAGTTAGGCCTCGGCTAATTGCTAGAATGAGATTTAACCGGGATCAGTATTAAATGCATTAAAATATGCCCACCATTTTTCTCCTTAACACTGAACTGAACAAAAAAAAAAAAAAAACAAAATTTTGGGAAAAATGAAACTGCCTCCTTGCGTGGGTAAACTGACTGTGCTCTAAATTGCGATTTATTTCTTAGCTGGATGGATCGAGCCTGGTGGACGAGCTAACTCTCGGGCCTGACATTCGGTCGGAGACGGCTTCAAACCCTCCACCCCTTCGGCCATCCATATTTAGATTTTCCTTAGTCTCCCGAAATCACTCCAGGGAAATGCTTTTTAAGTTCCTTCAAAAGGCTATGGCCATATTCCTTTCCGTTTCCTGTCCCCAGTTGTCTCTCGCCTCGACTTTGAATAAAACCATTAAAAAAAAAGTATTGCTGAATAAAATATTTTGAAACTCTAAATTATTATCTAAATTGCCAGAATTATTGTTCCCACGTTAAATTATTCTTGTTAACCTTTTAACCTTTATAATTAGTACTTTCAATTCACCTTACTGTTTCAGTAAACCTTGTATCTTTACACGCAAGTTTTATATAGGCCTATTTACAAACAGCTGAAAGCTCAGTAATTATTTTACAGATAGCATAACATATATAACTTTACAGTACACAGTTATTTAACAGTTAAACTTCTCATACTAAATAAGTAGTATCGTGTCAGATTGTTGAGGTTCCTATTATCATCATATATTGTAGGTTTCCTTGCGACAGAGATAGTTTAGTAATTTAATTATTTCGGCAATAAAAAAATAATAAAATTTGCCAGCGTAAATGTATGAATCAAGCTAAAAGACAGAATATTAGTATGACGCATGTCGTTCCAAAATATCTTTGTTGCGACCCAGTGAGATAAGGACAGTTTTTAACTGAAAACGGACATCACCCTATTACCGTGTATTATTTCCGTTTATATTTGTATCCACAATGTAAACTAAAACACATAAGTCGTTTCCCACTATGCTATCCGAAGGAAAACACGTAGGTCATATGGGATCTATGGTACACAGAATGAAGCAGTCAGTGCCATAAAAGACAAACAGTGACATTCCGTAATTATATCTGCTTGACAACATTACTCCAAAAAAACGTATCGTCTAATAAAAGACAAACAGTGAATATGTCCTCCAAGCAATAACATGAATGTTCAAAGTTTTTTAATGATAGAACTAATTGTCAGTGAAGTAACAAAACCACTTGTCTGAACTACCATTAGTTATCTTTCATTTGCTGTAGATTTCAGATGTCTAAAAATTGTGGAGGCGATCTGGCGATTATGACATAATCCGACATAAACAGAATCTTATTCCCCATAAAATAGAAACTAAACTTCGTCTGTTCTGAACTTGGCTGCCAATTTATTCTCAGCCATTTGAGTGCTAAGAGATTAACGCCTGAGAAGCAGACAAATGGTAAGGTCATTTCTGAAGTAGCTGTCACAGACGTGGAATGAGACGTCATCCCAGAGAGTAATGAGTTAACAACATAGCGGTAGATGCGATTAAGTAGACTCCTCTCCTCTGGGCAGATTGGATGGCGCATTTAGGAGCGCGTAATTACCACGTGTCACAGGCAATAATTAAACACATCATGGGACAGTCTGGCGAAGACAAAGACACCGCCATCCCGCAACCAGTCATTATGAGTGATGAGTGTCAACCGACCATCATTACCATCCGCCTACTTACAGTTAAAGAAGTACCCTGGCACACAGGCACTTCTCGGTTACAGCTATCTTGTTCCTAGTCTCTTAACAGGATTTGGTTAGGTGCAAAATAGGCCCCTTCTAGCACTGCAAAAAATAATGGAAGCTATTTTTTGCAGTAGGTAGATAAAATGGCTTTACGCTCTCCGAAAGCTACAGTGGAAAACGTGCTTTCAATGAATTTGAGGAAACACATCTGAGCAATGCACTATCCCCACAGTCTTGACTATTCGGCATTACTAGTCCAGAAAGTGAGAAATTTAAAAATACCGAAGCGATTTAAAAAAGTTGTTCTTTTATAGAGTCAACATTTTGAAAACTCGTTTAAATGGAAATTAATAAGACTGCATAATTACTAATTGCATTTATTGTCAAAATCATGCTGAGTTGGGTTGATTCGCGAATATGACGTATATATTTGGTCGAACAATAACCTCGAATTTTTAACCTTATTAAAACTGGACTGTATTTCTATGTTCCTAAAAAAAATGCTAGTATTAAATGTTTGTTTCTAATCCAGTTTCTTGTAAAACGCTACACAAAATTCCCTACAGTTCATTCGCCCCAGCCGAATCATTTGTGTGTTAGTTCCGTGTTAACGACTTCTTTTTTAAGTCTGAACAATCACCTGACGTACAGGTCACAATCTCGGGGAGCCAAATAGAAACCGCCCCTTGTATAGCTGCCGATACTCATGTTCCCGCCTCCAAAGAATCACTTAAAATTCCAAACTGTAATGGCGGCGCTAAGTTATTGAATAAAGGCGCGGAATACTAACTGCCGCCTCGCCGCCTGTGATTGCTCCGCGTTTGTAATTAGTCCCCGGGCAGTGCAGCCACGTTGTAATTTTCACCTGACACTTTATAAGCGCGCAGTGGGTACTTACATCTTTCTTCATGGCGTCCAGGATGAGAGTCTTGAGCTCGTTGAGGCAGTTGTTAATCCGAGCACGTCTTCGCTTCTCCATGATGGGCTTGTTGCTCTGTAACACAAGGCAAGCAGGCGCGAGGTTAGCGCGCGTGTACATATCGATCGATCGATAGCTATCGATAAGCAAAGCGCGCGCAGGATGGGGGTCCGGCCGGTGAATTATTCATTGGAACCGGCGCTAATTCAATATTTGTAGCTCTGGCGTGTATAGATTAACACTTCCGACCCAGACCAAAAACACGTCTTTCCCTTTATATTTATAACACGCAGAGAGTTTCTTCAACTAACATGGACAATACTGATTAGAAAACAAATATCCGTACTTGACATTTGTTAGAAAACATAATCATACCCCTGTGATCAGATCTTAGTATTCTCTCTCATTATTGCCAGAAGAATGAGAAAATATTTCAAGTTTGTGCTCCTAAATTAAGGTTTCAGGGAGCTATGTCCAAACACAATAAGAGAAACAGACGGGAAAAAAACATAAACAGTCTAACATTATGCACTTCATTTTCACATTGATCATCGTTTCTGAAAAATACTACGTTCACAATGGTAGCTATTAGTTCCATTCATAAACTCCACCACTAAGCAATTGTGACAATATTCTATTATATTCAAATAAAATGTGACTCTATGAAATAATTATTATGGTGACTTTTGTAATTAACATAGTTGCACATAGCCGAAAATAAATGGTGGAACTTTACTTTTAAGATTACAATATTTTATTTTCGCAGCAGGGTGTTTCAAGCTCTGTACCACACATTTATGGATCAGAACAGAGTGTCCCCCTACTTCTACAGAGAAATAAATAACTGTGACAAATAAAAATTATTTCGGCATAGTATAAAGATTTTTAAAAAAATGGAAACTGATTATTCATTTCTAGCATTCGAACAAATAGACAAAAAGTAAATCGAAACGTTTCACGGTATTGCATATTAATAATAATACACTCTCGATCTTCCAGTGACGCCAAAATATCACTCTTTTGGGATATTTCCTAGCCTTATTATGTCTCTTGAAACGTCTCAAGAAAGTGACATTTTGACGTGACTGGAAGATCGAGAGTATTCTACAAAGGCAGACATAATACATAATACTGTGCGAATTCTACATGTTTGTCGTACCATGAGCAAAAAAGAAACACCTGTAATTCCAAGAACTGAAAAAAAATATTTAATTTAATTGCAATGGAGCGCACGTTCCGGTGGCAATTACTTGAGCACCATGACATCAATATTTTTTTTATTATCTAAAGCAGAAGTAAACAATTCGAGACGCATGACTTTGCAAAAGTTTATGTAGGGAATAAAAACTTAGTCTGGCAGGCAGTCGATGAAATACTTAGTAATACAATAATATGGTAAAAATGATGATGAATGCTGATTAAAATTATTCTAAATTACTGAGACATTTTACGCCACAAGAAATCATCAGGAATATATTCGATTCTCGAGTCTCTTAACATGTTTTAATGTCTGTGATTTGAATTGTAAGTGGGAAAAAACCAAGGACGCTATCGAATCGTGATCTCCTGAGAAAAAAGTAAATTTCCTGCATTTGGTATCACTTGTTTACTAGTTGCAAACGTGTGGCACTAAATTAGCGGGTTTAACCCAAAATCAACTGTGGTAGCGACCTAAGTCCTTAAACGTTGTGACATTATCTTGCACCGTTGCGAGATTTCAACTAATACTCACATCTCGCGGAACAGATAAGGGATGACTCACTCGATCTACTCCTTCACGTTCACCGTTACGAAACGAATGCAGGTCTCCTTCAATCTACCCACTGTGTACGCCTCAAAGAAGGCCTAAAACTAATCCCTATATCATTTTAATCCTCCATCGAATTTCGGAGCCGCTTATCTTTGCAGTACTTCAGCTAAGAAATCTTCCTGACGCCAATCTCTTAACTTAAGGAGAGCGCGATATCGTCTGGAGAGAAGATTAAGTTGTCAGTCTAAAACCGTGATATAGCCAAACCCACGCTGTTATCCACACGTGGCTTTGGATTTAAATTGTTAGCGTTAACAAATTTTCTAGAAGAGGATACCGCAGAATGACACTAGAACAGCTAAGCCAGGGAATCGAATTTAAGAAGAGTAATTTTTGGGCTGGAGCGGGCATTTAAATTCCTCAGCCATGGCAACTGTTATCAGGTTTGGCTTAAGCTACTTTGATTTGAATATTATTATCATTATTGCCAACGGGATTCTTTCAATTTTTAGATGATACGATCGGTTGATGGATATTACACGTGGTAACGCAATCTTATTACTGTTTCAAAAACTATCCCACCACTTCAGAAATTCCAAAAGATGCCATTTACATTTTAATTTTTAAAAAAATGGTGTGAGTGAAAACTTGAGCCAGGGGCATCTGATCGGTTCGTCTCACTTAATATGCCACCAATCACGTCCGTGAAATGGCAGACGAGAAGATGTGGCGATGAAAGAAACGCGCTAAAAAGCGTATTTGGTGGGAACGTTGTTTACTCGGGCCAATTATTCGCCCGTGGTGCGACGGAGTGGACAAAAACCGTCTGTATTGAGTCGTGACGTCTGCGACTGCAGACCTGTAATTTGGACGAGAAAACAGCGCGCCTAGGCGAAAGGTCTGTTATTACTCACTGCAGTACAAACAGATGTGTGCAGGTGATAAACGCTGCTTCGCAGGTGATCCATCTCAGAGCCACAAAGTGTAATTTACAAAGTGATTTCTCGCCAAGCTTCTACGTGGTGCATTAACACTGCCTCCCTAGCAAGAAACTCTGGTTAGCTCAGAATTAAAGCTTGGCTTAATTCAGCACCCTCTCGAGCAGTTAGTTTCTGTCTTTTTCGTTTCATACCTCTGTCCCACTGTCAGATTTAACTTTTGATAAATTACGGGAGCTATTTAAGGAAACGTTCGTAGAACAATTAAGTTTTTGCTGTGGCTGTGTATTGCGTTACTTCTTGCAGCTAAGCGTCCAGAATGTAGATCCTTTCCCACAGTACCCAACTGCCTGGAAGCTTTTTGTCGGCAACTCTCAGCTATTTCCATTGGTAACTTTCCCAGAGGAACTAATGGTTCTCTGCGAGACGAAGTTCTTGCCCCCCGTTGTGTGCTTTTTCGCGCATGCATTTCTGTGACAGGTTGTAACCCTGACCAACGCGGGTGACATAAAAGACTTTAATGTCGTAACACCAGGGTAAAGCACTAAATAAACGTATTCTTTTGCTAACGTTACAAGATTTCAGTCAAGTCTTATATATAAAATCATTATATGTGTCTTACAGCAGTCATTACAATTTTATGAAAACTATTGAGAATGCCACGGAATAGAAGAGGCGATATTTTAAAATGACTTGTTACTCCAAACATTCTTGATCTGTATGAAGGAATCATCCCTGGCTCGTTATATATCATGGAAATACTTTTCAAGTCAGGTTTATGTGCTGTGAGTTTGGACGCATTCTTAGTAACAGAATTATGAAATAAAAATATATCTAATTTTTATCGTCGAAACGTAAATTACCTCGGAACGACATTATGATCTATATTCTAGCATCATGTTCGTTTAAAGAACCTTGTGACTAACCTGACCTGAGGCAGCAGAAATGAAGTTCTGATCTACGAACCGCCCGTTAAATTCTAAAAGGCATTGCCATCCAATGTTCGTTCGCCTAGTTAGGTACGTGGTTGATGGTAGAAATACATCAGGCTGTAGGAGACATTAAGCATCTGCTTATTTGGACTTAACAATGCACAGACCCACTAGACATTAGGGTCACGGAAGTACAAGTAGAATAGATTGTTGCCAATATTAACGCGTGCTTAGATTAGTTCAGCAAAAAAACTGAAAGTCGAAATCTGGGTGAAGATAAATCCACCTTAATGCGAGTGTTTCCGCAGTCGATGAAGCCACAGAAATATAAATAGTGAACTGCAGTGAAAAACTATGAATCACAGCCCAGATGAATGTTCAGCAGCCGTGACAGGTGTCAGAACGAATAATGGAAATAAGAGTGGACACAAAGGCAAAGGTGATGCAAGTGCAGTTAGGGCTTATCGGCTTCTATGTCGGACACCTGGCTCTTGCTTCAACACGTGTCGCCCGTCTACCTACTGAGTAGATAAACATCAGAACTGAACAAATCTCAGAAAAATAAAACTCTGCTTTGATCTTTAGTAGACCTTCAATTCCCTAAATGATTTCTACAGAAGGAAACTGCGACAAATACTCAGAAAATAGTGACGTTCGGTTTGCGCGTCGAATAGTTGTGCTCAAACCGTGATGGGGGCCGCATTGCCATACAAGTCGTCGTTAGGGCGCTAATGACTTCGCTGCTGAAGCGCCCTTAAACCCCAAAAACAACAACAACAATGTGATGAGAATTAAGATGATAATGGATAAACCGATGGACATGAGAATCTCTTTCGGGAGACACATATTTAAATTAAATTTTTTAAGTACTGCATATAAAATACACATGTTACTATATTATTCCACTTCGATTCATTTAAAAAGGCAACTTAATCGGCCAGTAAAATTTACGCACGTTCACTGTATTTGTAATACCTAGCGCAGGATAGAAACGTAATTTTTAAATATAACTCACTGCTTAACCATTACGTCCCAGAAATGTCGTTGGTAGAAAGCTGCCTAAGACCAAATTAATAATAGAATCAGAGAAACAATTACTGATCTTCGTTGTGAATCGTCTACATTTTTCGCTAAGCAACCAGTTGGTACCGACTCCGTAGGCGCAGTAAACTAACCAAACATAATGCTACTTCGTAATTGTGTTGCTGGTGATGGCTGTAAAAGAGGTTTGAATAAAAGTGCAAGACCTGAGTTTGCTAGGCTCCTCAAACTACGCATAGAAAGTAAAATCTTCTTTGGAATGGACATGACTGGATATAGATGATTAATGAAAGAAATTAACATCCTAAGAGTTAACTTTTTATAGAAGGTTAGATAATGTAATTAGTTGTTCCTATTCAAAAACACTAAATTTCCCAGACTGCAGTAGTCAAAAGTTTAGTCATGTCAACTTTCGGGCAATTTTACCACGACACTCTTCTCAGTTCCGAGTAACAGGTTATCTATTATCGTTATCGTCAGTGCCCATTTATTATTTCATAATTTTCTGTTTATTCATAAACGAGATAAACAATCTGATTTTGTGATCACGGAAAGACGGGCCTGATTGTTTTGACACACCTGCAAGGTCGTCGCTAATATTTCTAGGAAGGTCGCCTCGATAATCTGTCTCTGCATCAGATTTCACAATATCGCCGATGATAACTCGAGTCTCCGCGGTTGCACAACAAACCGAAGAAATCTTTTCCTTCCAGGAAAAATATAGGCAAACAAATTCGTTTATGGTTGCCAATAAAAGCGGAGTGGAAAATCGTTTCGCCTGCAAGTGAAGTTGGTGTGGACTGGAGGGTTGTTCGCAGTGTGTGCACCCCTGCAATGTCATGCGACGAGGCTCTCAGATGTGGGAATGTTCTCACGACCCGAGAGCAGAGCTTGCGTGATACGCCTTTGCTTTCTCAGGAGATATCTGACGCTGCATCGTGGGTTGACAACCTGTACCGCGTGCATGCGAGACATCTATTGGCTGTCACGGTGAAGCCGCTCACCCGCAAAACCCGATTATAAAATATTGGAAAAAATACAATCTTGATCCGACCATGTTATCACAGATATGGTTAGAACTTTTTTATAGAAAAACAATCAGTTGCGTAATAAGTGAAATAAATACCAAAACTATATCTACCTCAACTCATGAATAGTGCGCCATAAATTCGTATCCTCTCTTTAAGACGTAAATGTGATGCCAGGAACGTAAGAACGAGTTTTGATTGAAATGTACTGCAGGTTGTAATATATATTTTCAAATTTGGTTGATTTTGTGTTACTGAATATCTGACGACATTTAATGATATGTCGAGTCAACTTAGGTAGCGTTTCTCAACCCGAGAATCAGTGAAATGTAAAAAATAATTCTACGGACAATTAACTTACATGGGCCAAATTTTTAACGTATGTGTCTATTATTAACATTGTAATGTACCATTAGATCATAATAAATCTAAAAACATATTTGTTATTCATACAGAAAACAGTAATAAAACTGAAAGTGAGTTATATATTTAACACTTAATATTTATTAATCAAATTAATAGTAATATTCTACCTGCAGACCCCTCGCTTCCTCTTCGTCGACCACAGCTGGTCAACGGATCACAGGTTGAGAATCGCTGAATTAAAGCAATAACATGTTTAACTATCCAGCCATCTGTGGAGTGCATTGAAATCGGTGCCGGCTTTCGAGCCTGCTTTTCCGAAAGACACCAAAGGTAGCTAGGTTTAACGTCCCCGTGCCACAGACAAATCAATAGTACGGTACTGTTCTCGTCACTTTGAACGCTCTGCCGACAGGTGTGTTTATTGGTAGCTGTGCCCCACATTCTCACCTAGCTGATCAATCAACATAAATTGCCCTGAAGAAGTCATTCTCCATTTAAATGCAAGCTTCACTCATTTTTAGTCCGAGATAAGAATAAGGCTGTTGCCTCATGTTTCTCCTTTTTTTTTTTATTCTGGCTCTACGCCTCGTCGACATAGTGGTCACTAGACGGGAAAGAACTGGGGGCAAGGAATGGGAAGGAATTCGGCCATGGCCTTTTGAAGGAACCATAATGGCATTAGCCTGGAGTGATTTGGGGAAACCATGGAAAACCCAAACGGGGATTCGAACACACGTCCTCCGGAATGCGAGGCGAGATCGTTACTGCTCACCCACCACGCTCGTTCGCTTTTCTCCTCCCGGAAATGAGAAACCTCTCTCTGCCTTAACCTCAAGCAGCAGTTCGATGGTTATTGTCTACTGCTACTTTAAAGTTGATAGAGAAATGTTCACGGGCGCAACCGGCCGTAAATGTGCATCAAGCTTCCCATAAAAGTAGCTGTTAGGCCATTTGCTGCCGTGTAACTACGGAAAAGGAGCAACCGCCGCATTGGAGATGAGATGCAGATTTGTAGGGCCCGCCAAGGTGCTAAACGGGAGGCTGAGGTGAGGATAACGACCTGCTATGAAGTCATCGTTAGAGGTCGCACCGACTCTTTACGATGCCAAGCCGCAGAGCAGGTGTGCGCAAGTCTAGCGCACCTTCGTTACGTGGCTTCTATTGCCTATGTGGAAGAATATTTCTCCATTAATTCCTTTTTTAATAATGAAAAAGAAACACAAGAATTTTTTATGAGTAGTAAAACTAATGCAGACTAAAAAAATCCCCTAAATGTTTTAAATGCGTAATATTTCCTAGCTGCTTCTGCCTCGTACCACCATCGCCAATATTAAGCTGATTTTAAGCTCTGAATCTGTTATGATTTTATGAGTGGTATTTATATTTCAGGAAGTGACAGATCTCATATTCGTTGGTACCTCGTTAAAAGTTTTTATCATCTCCATGTATTGTGAGGTATGTCAGGTATTACTACAAGGACATTCAATTATCTATGTGATTTGCAATTAGTTTTCAAAGGATATATGTATAGACATTATTCCACAAATTTTTCGTCATGGATAAATGCACACGCAATAGGCAAAAGACTGCAGTTATTAATTTCCCGATATTTACAGGATTAACATTGATTCCCAGTTAAGGGAGTGTCCTGGACGATAATTAAGTACGAATTTTTGTTATGCATAGAAAAACATTTGCTGCATACTAAGTACTGATGGATTGATTATATTACTGCTCTTCTCTGTGAAACTGTCAAAGGGTGGCGTGAAAGCCTAATCAAATGCAAATACGCAGGACCATTACAAATAAATAGAGAAAAAATGGTTAGTAATTTTTCTTACAATATTAAGCTAGGACCTCCGCAGAAAAAGGGGAAAAAATGGAACGTGTACATTTTTATTATGAAAATTTACTGAATACATTCATTTTTGGAAAACAGTCAAAGAACACTGAAAACAGTACTAAAGGCGCAGAAACCACAGGAGGTTATTTTAACATCACAAATATCTCTCACGACTCTAATCACAATTATCAATACATGTTTTCTCAGGAAAACAACGAAAAGTTATTAATTTCAGGCTAGCACACGTTGTCTTTTGAAAAATTATATTCGAAAACCGATACGTTCTAAGGCACTCTAAGAATTCAGATTCAAGGACTTGAAATCTAACAATTTAGAGGCGAAGATGAATAAAAATCTTTCACACCAATTTCGGGACATGTGGTAATGTTTTAAAAGCAAACAGAAGATCATGATAAAAACTCCTGCACAAAAATTTGAGCGTATCTCGCTACCCAACTTCATAATGCCGTGTTTTAAAAGTTCAAAAGAAGAAAATTAAAAAAAAAAAAAAATTAGTAATGAAATTAGTAAACTAACATTAAAAAACTAAGTTAGTCCACAACCGGAAGGTTTGTTGGATCCTCCCGAAGGAGGCATGCTAACTTATTGTGTCAGAGGTAGGACGGCCAGTTCCCTCCCTCTGGGACCTACAGTTTAACAAGGAATCAGAATCAGGGAACGTCCTAGCGTAGCTCACATGATCAAACACAACTCCTAAGAATACCTGACTCCACCGGGATTTGCAACCGGACACGGAACTTGAACACGCGTTTTAAACACTGAGCTACTAGACCGCTCAAAATTACCATAGTACCACATAAATCAAAATATTTTCAATTGGAAGAAATATCATTATAATGGAGAAACATGAAACTCAGTTGCAGTTGCTAAATAGCATGATTTCTTGGATAATCCCTCACTGGCTGCGATCAACAGGTGGTTGTAGTACTCACCCTTCGCGTCTCGCTAGCGCTCCGCCTCTGCACGGCGACCGGTCCTCCGCCCCCGCTGCTGCCGCCACCGCCATCCGGCG
This sequence comes from Vandiemenella viatica, assembly GCA_031002005.1. Taxonomy (NCBI): domain Eukaryota; kingdom Metazoa; phylum Arthropoda; class Insecta; order Orthoptera; family Morabidae; genus Vandiemenella; species Vandiemenella viatica. Next base: position 80,812,502 of record CM061920.1, read on the forward strand.
ACGCGACCGGGGAGGCGGCTGCATGGGAGGCACTGGGGGGGCGGCGTGGGGGCCGGAGTCACCACGCACGGAGCCGCCCCCGGTCCAGCTGTCGGCCCGCCTGTCACCATCACTCTGCCATGCGACACTCCAGACCACACACGGTTAGACACTACCGTAAATAAAAAGTCCGAAAGTGGGCTAGCTGAACGACCGGCTGCGGTTTTATCTGTTCTGCCTTACACCCGCAAAAAGATGTTCCGCCTCTGCGGTTGTCGGTACGTGCGACCGTCGCGTTTGTTTTGCTTCGATAACACTGTTACCTCACAGTCGCGACTTAACCGCACGAGCTCCGCTTGCGGACTGAAGAAAAACTGAGCCTGCTCGCTGCCACGCTCCCGCGTCCCTGCCCCCTCCACCCGGCCGCCTGACCCTCTGCCCCTCCCCACTCCTCCAGACGCGCATGCCTCAGGCAGGCGGCAGGTCGGGGGGCTGTGTGGGAATACCTGCAACCAGCCGCGCGCTCGCTCTTTGTCAGACGAAACTAGCGCGGTATACCTGCATGATTTCTATCTACCACACGAAACATGCTCTCCCCTGTGAAGTTCGCCGCTCGATTCTATACGTATTAATTGTTAATACCTATTCTCCTGAAACAGTGCACGTCGGCGATGGAAATTCCATTCTTTCTCCCAAACCTTGTAGCAGGTCTCGAACGGTTCTGAAACTTGTCTCGCGTTTGGGACAAAATTAAAGATCAGAACTATCTGTTGGGCAGACAGCCGCCGTTTTATGGTATAAGCCATAATGTAACATAAAAGAAACTAACTTAGTCCACAACCCGAAGTTTGGTTGGGTCCTTCCGAAGGAGATATACTAAGGCATGGTGTCAGAGGTAGAACGGCTAATTACTTTCCTCTGGGACCTACAGTTAAACGTGGAATCAAAACCATTGAAATGTATCATAACATTCAAGATACAATTGAAAGACTTTCATCGTGTTTTCATTATGAAGCATAGTTATCAGCTCTTTTGAACAATTATAACTCCCACCAGGGTGTAAGTAGAATTTTTTAAAGAAAATTATCTATAATGAATGGGAACTAAACTTTGAGGTTTTGATCATTTCAAATACCAATCAGTGTTACAAAACTGAGAAATTTTCACAAGATTTCAGCCTAGTTACTTTGGCGATAAAGCGTCGACCGTTAGTATGCCAGTATCAGGTGTCATAGTGCTGATCACAATGTATTAGACTTCTTGGAACAGTATAAATAAGATGAAATACTATGCTTATTGACTCCAAACATTCTACAAAACTTTGTGAGAATTCTTGTTTTTACCATTCTTAAGATGTTCGTAGAAAGTTCTTAGAAAACGGAATCACAAAAGAGAAAACAAGGCATTCTGAACGCCTAGTGTAATAAATGTTATTCGCTGTACAGTTTTATCGATTTTGAACGTAGATCGTATATTATCGGTACAACCATAATGTTTCTGCTACATTTCTTGGTTCGAGTCTACTTCTATGTTTAGACCCAAATAAAAATAATAATATTCACTATCGTAGTCAAATTATAGATATTACTTGGTTTCAGATGGAATCTGAGACACTGTGTGCAAAAGCCCCTCTAGAATCCTCCGTATTCCAACCACTCGTGTCTACCACCACTACCTGTGTCTCGCAACCTTTTCCGTATTTGCTTAGTCGTCCTCGAGGCTATATTCCTTCCGTTTCAGCTTTATCTTCACTTATCTTATTCATTTCTTACAACCATTGAGGGTCTCGATATTTCTGTTGTATTAGTTACAAATACTTTGTTTTCATAAGTGTCTTTGTTCTTTGCGCAAATTCAGTCAACAAAAGCAACATGAAAGCCTTCATCAAAATTTGACAATGATAGTGACATTGTAACTGATGGTAATGTTGTACAAGATACATAGTATCTATTTTTTTTAAATTACAATTTATTAAAACAGTAGCATAAAATATTATAATCTGCTTTTGATGTTGAAGGGCACTTCAAAGATCGGTTTGTTGTCGACCGTCAATTTGATCTTCATAACTGTGTTCTGTGTGTTCCATGTAATTCAGCTGCCATTGTGATTTCTTTTTAAAATCTTTGCTCCCCCTTGTCCCCCTTCTACCCTCCCCTTCTCCCATTCCCCTTCTCCTGCCCTTTAAGCACTTCATACCTATCAACAAATAAAACGATATAAGTAGAGTGGTATTTCTGCGTTGCATCTTTATTGGGGAGGAGGTTCATTTTATAAGTTTAATATAAACGATCATCGCAAATAGTCTGACGTCTCTACATAAATCAGAAGATTCTCAGGTCTTGTCATTTAACAACGTCCTTATTATAGTTATTGGCTGTTCCATCATCAAGTTATTAACGTTTGCTTGATACGCATTAGCACTGGCCGTCGCTAAAAAAAAAAAAAAGTGGCAATAAGGCTCTGATCTTATGATTCAGTTACCGTATGTCTGTGTTTAAATTGTCTTCACCCTCTAGAGACAACAACACTTCACAGCGTTCCCAGATAGTGCTCAAACAAGGAGGTACTTTGAAACGTGTAGCTAAAAACTGTTTTTCTCGGTGGTTTTCGCCCGGGTAGCCATTAAGCTAACTTGCACGTTTTTCTGCTTATGGCCTTTCGCCTCGTCGACATTGAAGTGATTACAGGCTGTAAAGGACGGAGGGCAGGGAACGGAAGGAACTAGGCCATCGCCTTTCGCCTGAGCGATTTAGGTAAACCATGTAACACCGAAATCCGGATGACCTGATAGGGATTCGAACCCAGGTCCCACATCTTGTACGTTTTTATATCATCATCGTTTACGTTAATATTTTTCCAAGATTAACTTGAACAGGTGTCCCTCGGCACGCGAAGCCAGCTCTCTAGCCCCTTCGCTACTGGGGAAAACTGCCCTTAACACACAAGCGGAAGGTTGGTTGCATCCTGCCGCACGTGGTGTGAAAAGCCAGTAGGACGGCCATTTCATTTCTTCTGGGACCTACATTTAAACATACAATCCGAATAGAGTCGTCGAGTATCTCTTATGATTAAAGAAAAACCCATAAAAAATTCCTTTTTAGCGTGTGAATTTCAATCCTGTACTTAACCGACTTCAAGTAGCCTGTACCAGAATTCCAATGCAATCTGAATTGCCCGCGTGCTTATATTTCCAAACCTCCTGGTACTCAAGGAAAGAAATTTCTTGTTATCGTGCATAAGAACACATCACAATTTCGTGAATACGCCAAACCATTCGGGATATCGCTGTGTGATTTATCCGCAGCATTTTAATTATAACATAATATCAATATGCCGCTTCTGCTAATCTTATATTTGAAGACTCGCTTCATTCACTTAATAAGGTATTCTTCTTTCCCTTTATTTGTCTGCTCCAATTCTAACAGAAGGCAATCTGCTTACAAATTATATTTTTTCATGATTTTAGAAATCACTCCAGGAGAATACTGTGATGGCTGATTGATAAAGGCCATAGTCAATTTCCATAATCCTTTCGTGGCAATGATGGAAAATAGCCGATGCATAATGCCAGTTCTATTCTCCTCTCTTTTGCGCTTATACCGTCATTCAACTCCCTTATCATTTAACTGGACACGTAGAGATATTGTTGCGTCAAATTATTTAGATCCGTACATTACAATGCTATCTACTATTGTTCTATAAATTGTGATTTTAATGCCTCATCCATGAACTTTTAGAACACAGTGAGGTTTTCTGATGGTATGTTAACCTTGAGCAATATTTACACTTACTTATTTCTTATTTACTATTGTTATCCCTAATTGTAACAAGGTAATTCTACAAATTAACTCGTTTTTCATTTCATTGACTCAAGTATAAAATTTATTTGTATATAGAGAAACGCTATACTACTGTAATATTTCTGATTGAAACTGATAGAGTATATGATGAATTTTAAATCAGAAATTTTCCACGTTATTATAACTGTAGCTGAAAAAGTAATTGTTGTACCCATATGAACGCTACTGGCTCTGTCCAGTCTAGACAGGTGGCAGTTAGAAATTCTGTTCCCGATTTTGATACCACACGAACTTACGTTTTAGTATGTGCTTATGGGAAAGGAGGTAGTGCAGGTAAAACACACACACTTCCCACTTACTGTATGTTATCACGATGCACATCATTGTTTTTTTTCCTAAGTGGAAAAAATAAAAATAAAAAAGCGTGTGTATTAGGATTCCGACTGGAGTTTATGTGTGCAGTAGATTAGGCTGTTTACTTCGTTATTTGTGCAGTTATACGCCTCTCATTACTTAAGTGATCACGTAGGGCTCTGATGCAGAAACGTGCCTATAAATGCCAGCAAATAATCTTATGGTAAAGAGCTTAAATTTAAAGCGGGAATACGAATTAATTACGTAAACCAATGAGGGTGACTCTTGCAATAGCGACAGGATTTCAAACACGATTGGCTCAGTGTAAGAGACTGTTACTTCATATTCACCCTCGAACAGCATGCAAACCTTGATCTCGCCTGGTGAGTTACTTGGCATGGTAAGGTCAATGAGACACTTAGTACCTCAGTTGGTAATATCACTGGCTGGAAACTCGTAGGTCACGGTCAAGACGATTTCCATGCTAGAAGCTGGTCGTGGTTCTGATCAATAAACAGAGGGAGAAAATAATTTGTTAACAAGCCCAGAAACAGCTTCGGTACGAGAATGACCATCGTAAATGTGGAGCATCATGACGTTCTGAAGGACAGGGAATGGATAAACGTTAAAGGCTGGAGAGAGATGTACAGATATAAGAGTAAGTGGTGGTTGTTTGTGGAGATTTCATAACTCACCACGGGTAAATTTGATTACATTTCACGTCTCCAGCGACTTCAATACAGATAAGTTCTAATTAAGTTCACAGTGACTATCACTACCGACCATACTTCTATGATTTTATTGTAGATTAGAGACCATAAGAAGCTGATTTCTTTCTGTAACATGTTTCACAAAGATAAAAAAAAGATTAGAAAACTGTAGCCTTATGTCAGTACCAAGAGTAACATGTTGCAGCTGCTTTACAGGTGTCAAGCAGTAAATCAGTGAAGTTCCTACCTTGCTACATACATAGGGCCTTTGTTCGTTTGGGCTAATTAGAACCACATGAAACCTACGCTTTGGCTTGAATTTGCTTTGCAATTTTTCACATCCATGTTACAACAAGGGTTGTTCGCCCTAGAGGGTACCTATAGTTTAACATGGAATCCGAACCACGGAGGCGTTCTGGCATACTTCACAATTCATATTACCCAGGAACCTGTGGTAGAGGTAACGTCCGGATTTAGGTCGTATAAAAATCGCTATATATATAGGGATTAAGAAACAGTTAACCACTTATTTATCTGTGCAAATATGGAACTAAATACATTAGCAGGTTATCTGTTCTCTAGATGGGTTCTCGAGGATAATATGAACACCAACTGAATATCTCGTGGCATCGTATGTCATGTAGCTGTCTTAAAAACGGAACACGTAGGATTAAACAAATGATGAGTATGTTCTGGAGAGAACAGGAGAAAAAAAAAAGAGGTTGTACCAGTTGAACTTAGAGTCGCTTGTATTTGTTCCGCATTCCTTCAACTGCTCGCTCTCGCCTTTAAAAGAAAAAAGTTAAATACTGGTTTCATCATAACTGAGTCTTGCAGCAAGAAAAGTCTCGTTAGAGGCTACTTGATGTTATCATTAATGTTACGGCCGTAAAAACTGTGCCGGAGAACGGTAAGCCACTGGCGCGGTGTGTTGGCAGCACTGGGGCGCGCGCCCGTCGCGAGACGCGCTCGGCCGCCTCCGGCGCCGCTCGGGCGTCGTCGTGCGAGCGGCGCGCGCCCGCCCGCGCTGCCAATGGCAGCGCGGGCGGGCGCGCGCCGCTCGCACGACGACGCCCGAGCGGCGCCGGAGGCGGCCGAGCGCGTCTCGCGACGGGCGCGCGCCCCAGTGCTGCCAACACACCGCGCCAGTGGCTTACCGTTCTCCGGCACAGTTTTTACGGCCGTAACATTAATGATAACATCAAGTAGCCTCTAACGAGACTTTTCTTGCTGCAAGACTCAGTTATGATGAAACCAGTATTTAACTTTTATTCTTTTAAAGGCGAGAGCGAGCAGTTGAAGGAATGCGGAACAAATACAAGCGACTCTAAGTTCAACTGGTACAACCTCTTTTTTTTCTCCCTGTTCTCTCCAGAACATACTCATCATTTGTTTAATCCTACGTGTTCCGTTTTTAAGACAGCTACATGACATACGATGCCACGAGATATTCAGTTGGTGTTCATATTATCCTCGAGAACCCATCTAGAGAACAGATAACCTGCTAATGTATTTAGTTCCATATTTGCACAGATAAATAAGTGGTTAACTGTTTCTTAATCCCTATATATATAGCGATTTTTATACGACCTAAATCCGGACGTTACCTCTACCACAGGTTCCTGGGTAATATGAATTGTGAAGTATGCCAGAACGCCTCCGTGGTTCGGATTCCATGTTAAACTATAGGTACCCTCTAGGGCGAACAACCCTTGTTGTAACATGGATGTGAAAAATTGCAAAGCAAATTCAAGCCAAAGCGTAGGTTTCATGTGGTTCTAATTAGCCCAAACGAACAAAGGCCCTATGTATGTAGCAAGGTAGGAACTTCACTGATTTTCTGCTTGACACCTGTAAAGCAGCTGCAACATGTTACTCCTTGGTACTGACATAAGGCTTACAGTTTTCTAATCTTTTTTTATCTTTGTGAAACATGTTACAGAAAGAAATCAGCTTCTTATGGTCTCTAATCTACAATAAAATCATAGAAGTATGGTCGGTGGTAATAGTCACTGTGAACTTAATTAGAACTTATCTGTATTGAAGTCGCTGGAGACGTGAAATGTAATCAAATTTACCCGTGGTGAGTTATGAAATCTCCACAAACAACCACCACTTACTCTTATATCTGTACATCTCTCTCCAGCCTTTAACGTTTATCGATTCCCTGTCCTTCAGAACGTCATGATGTTCCACATTTACGATGGTCAATCTCGTACCGAAGCTGTTTCTGGGCTTGTTAACAAATTATTTTCTCCCTCTGTTTAATGATCAGAACTACGACCAGCTTCTAGCCTGGAAATCGTTTTGACCGTGACCTACGAGTTTCCAGCCAGTGGTATTACCACCTGAGGTACCAAGTGTCACATTGAGCTGATCATGCCGAGTAACTCACCAGGCGAGCTAAAAGTTTGCTGGAGAGTGAATATGAAGTAACAGTCGCTTCCACTGAGCCAATCGTGTTTGAAATCCTGCCGCTATTGCAAAGGTCACCCTCATAGTTTACGTAATTAATTCGTATTTCCGCTTTAAAGTTAAGCTCTTTACCATAAGATTATTTGCTGGCATTTATAGGCCATTTTCTACATCAGAGCCCCACGTGATCACTTAAGTAATGAGAGGCGTATAACTGCACAAATAACGAAGTAAACAACCTAATCTACTGCACACATAAACTCCAGTCGGAATCCTAATAAACACGCTTTTTATTTTTATTTTTTCCACTTAGAAAAAAAAAAAGAAAAAAAAAAAACAATGATGTGCATCGTGATAACATTCAGTAAGTACGGAGTGTGTGAGTTTTACCTGCACTACCTCCTTTCCCATAAGCACATACTAAAGCGTAAGTTCGTGTGGTATTAAAATCAGGAAACAGAATTTCTAACTGCCACCTGTCTAGACTGGACAGAACCAGGTAGCGTTCATATGGGTACAACAATTACTTTTCAAATACAGTTACAATTACGTGGAAAACTTGTGATTTAAAATTCATCATATACTCTATACAGTTTCAATCAGAAATATTACAGTAGTATAGCGTTTCTCTAGATACAAATAAATTTTATACCTGAGTCAATGAAATGAAAAAAGAGTTAATTTGTAGAATTACCTTGTTACTATTAGGGATAACAATGGTAAATTACAAATAAGTAAGTATAAATATTACTCAAGGTCAACATACCATCAGAAAACCTCACTATGTTCTAAAAGTTCATGGATGAGGCATTAAAATCACAATTTATAGAACAATAGTTGATAGCATTGTAATGTACGGATCTAAATAATTTGACGCAACGACATCTCTACGTGTCCAGTTAAATGATAAAGGAGTTGAATGACGGTACAAGCGTGAAAGAGAAGTGAATAGAACTGGCATTATGCTTCGGCTGCTTTTCCATCATTGCCACGAAGAGATTGTGGAAATTGACCATTGCCATTATGAATAAGCCATTACAGTATTCTACTGGGGTGATTTCTAAAAATCATGATAAAAATATAATTTGTAATCAGATTGCCTTCTATTAGAATTGGAACAGACAAAGAAAGGGAAAGAAGAATACCTTATTAAGTGAATGAAGCGAGTCTTCAATTATAAGATTAACAGAAGCGGCATGTGAATGTTATGTTATAATTAAAATGCTGCGGGTAAATCACACAGTGATATCCCTAATGGTTTGGCGTATTCACGAAATTGTGATGTGTTCTTATGCACCATAACAAGAAATTTCTTTCTTTGAGTACCAGGAGGTTTGGAAATATAAGCACGTAGATAATTCAGATTACATTGGAATTCTGGAACAGGCTACTTGAAGTCGGTTAAGTAAAGGATGCCAGGTTCCAGATTAAAATTCCGACGCGACAAAGGATTTTTTATGGGTTTTGATTTACTCACAAGAGATACTCGACGACTTTATTCGGATTGTATGTTTAAATGTAAGTCCCAGAAGAAACGAAATGGCCGTGCTACTGGCTTTTCACACCACGTGTGGCAGGATGCAACCAACCTCCCGCTTGTGTATTAAGGGCAGTTTTCCCCGGTAGCGTAGGGGCTAGAGAGCTGGCTTCGCGTGCCGACGGACACCTGTTCAAGTTAATCTTGGAAAAATATTAACGCAAATGATGATGATATAAAAACGTATAAGTTGTGGGACCTGGGTTCGAATCCCTATCAGGTCATTTGGATTTCGGTGTTACATGGTTCACCCAAATCGCTCAGGCGAATGATGGGATGGTTGCTTCTAAAGGCCATGGCCTAGTTCCTTCCCGTTCCCTGCCCTCCGTCCTTTACAGCCTCCAACCACTTCAATGTCGACTAGGCGTAGGGGCATAAGCAGAAAAACGTGCAAGTTAGCTGAATGGCTACCCGGGCGAAAACCACCGAGAAAAACAGTTTTTAACTACACGTTTCAAAGTACCTCTATGTTTGAGCACAATCTGGGAACGCTGTGTTGTTGTCTCTAGAGGGTGAAGGCCTTTCAAACGCAGACACACGGTAACTGAATCATAATATCAGAGCCTTATTGCCATTTTTTTTTTTTCTTAACGACGGCCAGTCATAATGCGTATCAAGCAAACGTTAATAACTTGATGATGGAACAGCCAGTAACTATAATAAGGACGTTGTTAAATGACAAGACCTGAGAATCTTCTGATTTATGTAGAGGCTACAGACTATTTGCGATGATCTTTTATATTCAACTTACAAAATTAGCTTCCTCCCCAATAAAAATGCAAACGCAGAAATACTACTCTTCTTATTTCGTTTTATTTGTTGATAGGTATGAAGTGCTTACAGGGCAGAAGAAGGGGAGGGGGAGAAGGGGGTAAGGGGGGAGCAGAGATTTTTTTAAAGAAATCACAAAAGCAGCTGAATTGCATGGATCACATAGAACACAGTTATGAAGATCAATTTGATGGTCTAAAACACACCGATCTTTCAAATGTCCTACAACATCAAAATCAGATATTTTTTTTTGCAACAATTGTTAAACATTGCTATTACTAATGCTATTTAAATGGAGGGAGAGGGAGTAAATAATATTGTATGCTACTGTTTTAATAAACTGTAATTTTTTAGGAATAGATACTATATATCTTGTACAACATCACCATATGTTATAATTTTACTATCATCGTAAAATTTTGATGAAGGCTTTCATGTTGCTTTTGTTGACTGAATTTGCGCATAACAAAATAAAGAACAAAGACACTTATTGAAACAAAGTATTTGTAACTAATACAACAGAAATATTGAGACGTCAATGGTTGTAAGAAGTGAAACGGAAGGAATATACGATAGCCTCGAGGACGACTAAGCAAATACGGAAAAGGTTGCGAGACACAGGTAGTAGTGGTAGACACTAGTGGTTGGAGTACGGAGGATTCTAGAGGGGCTTTTGCACACAGTGTCACAGATTCCATCTGAAACCAAGTAATATCTATATTTTGACTACGATAGTGAATATTATTATTTTATATTTGGGTCTAAACATAGTAGTAGACTCGAACCAAAAGAAATGTAGCAGAAACATTATGGTTGTACCAAAAATATACGATCTACGTTCAAAATCGATAAAACTGTACAGCGAATAACATTTATTACACTAGGCGTTCAGAATGCCTTGTTTACTCTTTTGTGATTCCGTTTTCTAAGAACTTCCTACGAACATCTTAAGAATGGTAAAACAAGAATTCTCACAAATGTTTTGTAGAATGTTTGGAGTCAATAAGTATAGTATTTCATCTTATTTATACTGTTCCAAGAAGTCTAATACATTGTGATAAGCACTATGACACCTAATACTGGCATACTAACGGTCGGCGCTCTATCGCCAAAGTAACTAGGCTGAAATCTTGTGAAAATTTCTCAGTTTAGTAACACTGTTTGGTATTTGAAATTATCAAATTATCAAATTATCAAATTAGTTCCCATTCGTTATAGAGAATTTTCTTTAAAAAATTCTACTTACACCCTGGTGGGAGTTATAATTGTTCATAAGAGCTGATCACTATGATTCATAATCAAAACACGATGAAAGTCTTTCAATTGTATCTTTAATGTTATGATACATTTCAATGGTTCTGATTCCACGTTTAACTGTAGGTCCCAGAGGAAAGTAATTAGCCGTTCTACCTCTGACACCATGCCTTAGTATATCTCCTTCGGAAGGACCCAACCAAACTTCGGGTTGTGGACTAAGTTAGTTTCTTTTATGTTACATTAAGGCTTATACCATAAAACGGCGGCTGTCTGCTCAACAGAGCATATAGTTCTGATCTTTAATTTTGTCCCAAACGCGAGGCAAGTTTCAGAATCGTTCCCAACCTGATGCAAGGTTCGGGAGAAAGAATGGAATTTCCATCGCCGAAGTGCACTATTTCAGAAGAATAGTTATTAACAATTAATACGTATAGAATCGAGCGGCGAACTTCACAGGGGAGAGCATGTTTCGTGTGGTAGATAGGAATCATGCAGGTATACCGCGCTAGTTTCGTCTGACAAAGAGCGAGCGCGCGGCTGGTTGCAGGTATTCCCACACAGCCGACCTGCCGCCTGCCTCAGGCATGCGCGTCTGGAGGAGTGGGGAGGGGCAGAGGGTCAGGCGGCCGGGTGGAGGGGGCAGGGACGCGGGAGCGTGGCAGCCAGCAGGCTCACAGTTTTTCTTCAGTCCGCAAGCGGAGCTCGTGCGGTTAAGTCGCGACTGAGAGGTAACAGTGTTATTGAAGCAAAACAAGCGCGACGGTCGCACGTACCGACAACCGCAGAGGCGGAACTTCTTTTTGCGGGTGTAAGGCAGAACAGATAAAACCGCAGCCGATCGTTCAGCTAGCCCACTTTCGGACTTTTTATTTACGGTAGTGTCTAACCGTGTGTGGTCTGGAGTGTCGCATGGCAGAGTGATGGTGACAGGTGGGCCGACAGCTGGACCGGGGGCGGCTCCGTGCGTGGTGACTCCGGCCCCCACGCCGCCCCCCAGTGCCTCCCATGCAGCCGCCTCCCCGGTCGCGTCGCCGGACGGCGGTGGCGGCAGCAGCGGGGGCGGAGGACCGGTCGCCGTGCAGAGGCGGAGCGCTAGCGAGACCCGCAGGGTGAGTACTACAACCACCTGTTGATCGCAGCCAGTGGGGGATTACCCAAGAAATCATGCTATTTAGCAACTACAACTAAGTTTATGTTTCTCCATTATGATGATATTTCTTTCAATTGAAAATATTTGGATTTGTGTGGTACTATGGCAATTTTGAGCAGTCTAGTAGCTCAGTGGTTAAAGCGCTTGTTTAAGTTCCGAGTCCGGTTGCAAATCCCGGTGGAGTCAGGTATTCTTAGGAGTTGTGTTTGATCATATGAGCTACGCCAGGACGTTCCCTGATTCTGATTCCATGTTAAACTGTAGGTCCCAGAGGGAGGGAACTGGCCGTCCTACCTCAGACACAATAAGTTAGCATGCCTCCTTCGGGAGGATCCAACAAACCTTCCGGTTGTGGACTAACTTAGTTTTTTAATGGCAATTTTATTTGTTAGTTGACTGATTTCATTACTAATTTAATTTTTTTTATTTTCTTCTTTTGAACTTTTAAAACACGGCATTATGAAGTTGGGTAGCGAGATACGCTCAAAATTTTTAGCAGGAGTTTTTATCATGATCTTCTGTTAGCTTTTAAAACATTACCACGTGCCCTGAAATTGGTGTGAAAGATTTTTATTCATCATCGTCTCTAAATTGTTAGATTTCAAGTCCTAGAATCTGAATGCTTAGAGTGCCTTAGAACGTATCGGTTTTCGAATATAATATTTCAAAAGACAACGTGTACTAGCGGGAAATTCATAACTTTTCGTTGTTTTCCTGAGAAAACTTGTATTGATAATTGTGATTTAGAGTCGTGAGAGATATTTGTGATGTGAAAATAACCTCCTGCGGTTTCTGCGCTCTTAGTACTGTTTTCAGTGTTCGTTGACTGTTTTCCAAAAATGAATGTATTCAGTAAATTTTCATAATAAAAATGTACACGTTCCATTTTTTCCCCTTTTTCTGCGGAAGTCCTAGCTTACTATCATACTGTAAGAAAAATTACTAACAATTTTTTCGTATTTATTTGTAATGGTCCTGCGTATTTGCATTTGATTAGGCTTTCACGCCACCCTTTGACAGTTTCACAGAGAAGAGCAGTAATACAATCAATCCATCAGTACTTACTATGCCGCAAATATTTTTCTATGCAGAAGAAAAATTCGTACTTAACTATCGTCCAGGAGACTCCCTTAACTGGGAATCAATGTTAATCCTGGAAATTAATAATTACAGTCTTTTCCCTATTGCGTATGCATTTATCCATGACGATAAATTTGTGGAATAATTTCTATACATATATCCTTTGAAAATTAATTGAAAATCACATAGATAATTGAATGTCCTTGTAGTAATACCTGACATACCTCACAAAACATGGAGATGATAAAAACTTTTAACGAGGTACCAACGAAGATGAGATCTGTGACTTGCTGAAATATAAATACCACTCATAAAATCATCACAGATTCAGAGCTTAAAATCAGCTAAATATTGTCGATGGTGGTACGAGGCAGAAGTAGCTAGGAAATATTACGCATTTAACACATTTAGGGGATTTTTTTAGTCTGCATTAGTTTTACTACTCATAAAAAATTCTTGTCTCTTTTGCATTATTAAAAAAAGAAGTAATGGAGAAATATTGTTCCACATAGGCAATATAAGCCACGTAACGAGCTCTGAAGTGGTTGATGACGTAGGTGCGCTAGGCTAATGCACACCTGCTCTGCGGCTTGGCATCGTAAAGAGTCGGTGCGACCTTTAACGATGACTTCATAGCAGGTCGTTATCCTCACCTCAGCCTCCCGTTTAGCACCTTGGCGGGTCCTACAAATCTGCATCTCATCTCCAATGCGGCGGTTGCTCCTTTTCCGTAGTTACACCGCAGCAAATGGCCTAACAGCTACTTTTATGGGAAGCTTGCTGCACATTTACGGCAGGTTGCGCCCGTGAACATTTCTCTATCAACTTTAAAGTAGCAGTAGACAATAACCATTGAACTGCTGCTTGAGGTTAAGGCAGAGCGAGGTTTCTCATTTCTGGGAGGAGAACAGCGACCGAGCGTGGTGGGTGAGCAGTAACGCTCTGGCTTCGCATTCCGGAGGACGTGGGTTCGAATCCCCGTTTGGGTTATCCATGGTTTCCCCAAATAACTCCAGGCAAATGTCATTATGGTTTCTTCAAAAGGCCATGGCCGAATTCCTTCCCAGTCCTTTCCCGTTTAGTGACCTCGATGTCGATGAAGCGTAAGCCAGAATAAAAAAAAAAAAAAATAGAAACATGAGGCACTAGCCTTATTCTTATCTCGGACTGAGAATGTGCGAAGCTTGCATTTAAATGAAGTATGTCTTCTTCAAGGCAATTTTATGTCTGATAGAGTGGAAACGTGTATTCTCACAACCGATCAACGTTTTAAGAAGGTCCACATGGATCTTGCAAATTACTTCACTCATTAGTACTATACTTATTACTTTCTGACCAAATCTGTTCACCAGACTCTTCACCGCGTTCGCTAAGAGGAAGTCCATAAATTACCTGAGATGAAATAGGGGGGTTGGGGTCCGGCGAAATCTCACTAAGGGTGGGGGGGGGGGAGGGTCTACGGAAATCTCACTTGAGGTTTTGGAAAAGTTGTCGGACTGTAGAGCTAAAAAAACACAGAAAGTCGACTTTAGGGGGGTATTCGTTGAAAAATGGGGGTGCAACCGGCTTTTGGAAGGGTGAGACCTAAAAAAAAAACGGGTCTCAAAAAGTTGCGAGTGCGATTTCTAGGGGAGGGGGGTCGGACTAAATCTCAACAAGTCTCACCGGAGGGGGGGTGGAGATCCGGAAAAACACTAAGACGCTTTAGTATGGTCATCGATCGAAACGTGGTCAGTCCTGGTGGTGGAAGAAATTTCCACCATCTGATCAGCTAGGTGAGAATGTGGGGCACAGCTACCGATAAACACAACTGTCGGCAGAGCGTTTAAAGTGACGAGAACAGTACAATTGATTTGTCTGTGGCACGGGGACGTTAAACCTAGCTACCATAGATGTCTTTCGGAAAACCAGGCTCGAAGGCCGGTACCGGCTTTCACTGCACTCCACAATGGCTGGATACTTAAACATGTTATTGCTTTAATTCAGCGATTCTCAACCTGTGATCCGCTGACCACCTGTGCCCAGCGAAGAGGAGTCGGGGGCTCCGCAGGTAGAATATTACTATTCATTTCGTTAGTAAATATTAAGTGTTAAATATATAACTCACTTTCAGTTTTATTACTGTTTTCTGTATGAATAACAAATATGCTTTAGATTTATTATGATCTAATGGTACATTACAATACGGCCTAGATTTTAATAACATACACATACGTTAAAAATTTGGCCCATGTAAGGTCCATAGAATTATATTTTACATTTCACTTCTTCTTTGAAAAGGGTTGAGAAACGCTACCTTAGTTGAGCCCACATATTAAATGTCATCACATATTCAGTAATACAAAATCAACCAAATTTGAAAATATATATTACAACTTGCAGTACATTTCAATCATAACTCGTTCTAACGTTCCTAGCATCACATTTACGTCTAAAGAGTGGGTACGAAGTTATGGCGCACTATTCACGAGTTGAGGTATTTATTTCACTTATTACGAAACTGATTGTTTTTCCACAAAAAGTTCTAACCATATCTGTGGTAACATGGTCGGATCAAGATTGAACCGAAATAAGAAATATTTTTCAATGTATTTTTTTGCAGTATTTCATAATCGGTTTTTTTGGGTGAGCGGCTTCACCGTGACAGCCAATAGACGTCTCGCATGTACGCAGTACAGGTTGTCAACCCTCGATGCAGCGTCAGATATCTCCTGAGAAAGCGAAGGCGTATCACGCAAGCTCTGCTCTCGGGTCGTGAGAACATTCCCACATCTGAGAGCCTCGTCGCATGACATTGCAGGGGTGCACACACTGCGAACAACCCTCCATGTCCACACCAACTTCACTTGCAGGCGAAACGATTTTTCACTCCACTTTTATTG
>CM061920.1:80829436-80943966 GCA_031002005.1 Vandiemenella viatica
TATATATTGAATCTGTGTTCTTAATTTCATTTTCCTCTGTAATAGACCTATCACATTTGAAAACATTAATTTTCTTTGTTTTGTTTCCAAAGTCCAGTAGCTTTAATCATTTATCAGAACGGTCCAAGCTTCAGATCCCGGTGAGGCCAGGAATTTTTAAGAATTGTGGTTTGATCATATGAGTTACGCTAGGACATTACGTGGTTCGGATTCTAAGTTAAACTGTAGGTCCCAGAGGAAAAGGAACTGGCCTCCTACCTCTGATACAGTGGCTCAGTATGCCTCCGTCGGAAAGAACTAATTTAACTAGTTATAAGAGCGAAAACCAACTGGCTACGAATTTGAAAATTCCGTTCCAACGGCTAGGAGTCCAACATTTTTACTCGAGGCGAAACTTCCGAAGCAGTTCTCGTATCATTTGGAGCTCTGAACCATCCCTCTCACGGACCTGAGTAGGACTGCCTTCAGTTTCGGTTTTAATACAGCAAAACCTGACGCTGTCTACTCCTAAAATAACCAGGCAATCTCAGTTGACGTCTTCACTTGACTGTTTATTCCTGGTCGAAAAACAAAAGGTTTCGGCATCACTAATGCATAAAACGCAGTTCCGAAGGAACAAACGCGGAGGTTTACATGCTGAATTATCTCCTGGGAATCGACAGACACCTCAAGAGTACGCAAAAAACCTAGAAAGCTTCTGTGCAGATAGAGTTCAGTTTTGATAATAACTTTTCTGGATAAACTGGAAAGAAGTGGACAGAGTATCAGGTGTAACGGGCCAAGTTTTGGGGCAAAAGATTTAGTTGTGTGATTTAGAATTAAACGAGTGTTAGGTGAGTCGAGACAGTACGCCAGAGTCACGTACCGTCCGCAGGCGAGTAAAGAGTCACGTTTTGCTGACGAAAACGATCAGCGCATACCACAGCCAGGGACACTGGCCGGTCAATTACCGAAAGAAGTCTAGAATGTTCGATACTGACAATATAAGGAACGCAGGACATGCGTTCGGTCTTCTCAGTGACAGACTGACAGAAGGCACGTCACTATGCCAGTTAGCGGATAGAAAATAGCCTCTCTCTCTCCAATAGCCTGGTTTCGCTTTAGTGTCGACAATGCTGCAACACTTGGTGGAATCCTCCGATAACCACTCTCAATGTATGTAAGTAATTGTTCCATCATCTGCTAGTACTTCAGAAGATGTAAATCCAATAGAAGCCTACGGGGATAGCCTCGCAGACGGCGTCAAAACGGGTGATATGTATTCAGTCAAGGACGAGCAATAAACAGTATCGTACAGCAGTTATGATGTGTTCTTACTGGTAGAATATAAGAGAACCTGCTGTTTGCCATAGTAAGCCTAAGTTGGTGAAACCATATTAACAACACAGGTCTGTGGCCTTAATCCACAGTGGTGTCAGAACCTGATATTAGTAAATAGCCTCACAGCTGAGCTGGAGAGTGGAGCAGAGGTCTCCGGAGGTCAGCAGCAGCAACTCCATTAGAGGTTAGTACCTGAGTTTTCAGACATTCTCTGCCTCCAGAAAAAAAAACAGAAAAAATGTACGGGTTGTTTGTTTCTTTGCGACCAAGGAAATTATTGAGACTTTTCAATATCGTAAGGGAACTTTGTAATTTGTTTCGAAGGGGTTGAGTGAACTTAGTTTATATGGGATGTTTCTATAAAACAGAGGCCTTGGACAAAATGACTTCTTCTGTCTGATTAGTTTGATTGTATTTTACTTTGTCGGTATTCTCATCTGCAGCGTGGGTCGACTCCACTAGTGACGATGCTGTGGGTGGCCATTGCTAAATGACTGAGTATTTGGTACAGTACATCTGTGATAAAAGCTACTGGACACCGTGTCATGCGTGTGTAAGCTTCAGCGAGGAGCGCAGTCTTAATACTTATCTGATAGCTTTGATCCATAATTCAACCAGAGACAAAATTTCAAAAGTCCTACGTTCTGCTGGAAGATAATCTTGATCCTCTCACCAAAATTATTATTTAACAACAAATATCCTGCACGATTGGTCGTTTAGTAGTGCTGCAAAATCCAATCGGATCATTTGAACTTGTTTTTACGATGTCAGCGAACGTTCCATTTAGTGCAGCTATTAAGCAAGATAGCAAATTGGATTGAAGTAGTTTGGTGATACTAGTTAACTCTGAGGTAGCAGATCTTGCATCCTATACTGAAAACTTTTATTGCTTCAGAACGATATCTTTAGCTTAGTAAGAATATGCTTCGTAGGGTGTAACAAACGATGTCGAAAAACATTGTGATATTTCGATTCTTAGGAATACAGTATCCGCAGCAACTATTGGCATTTCATTGAGGGAACCTAAAACAAATCAAATTACCATATGGTATAGCTGGTGACAGGGTTTTAGATTCACCGTGCAAAGCGCCCCATGTCGTGAGTAATTAGCCCGGTAATCCTAGCGGATATAGAGGACGTACAGCTTAATATGTAATCCGAACAGAAACATCCTGGCGTACTTAACATTACATAGCATGCTGTGCCAGAGGTGAAGGTCAGGTTAAGGGCCTGCTAAAATTCCTCAAGAGACCCGGTATTCGAAACGAGGGCGTTTCGACCTTCAGTCGACGCCTTAACCACTGAGCCAACAGACCGCTAAAGGTTAAACAATGGCTCAGGGTAGGGTGGAAGCTTCTACTGAATTCTGTTTGCTACAGGACACGGCAAATGGGTGGCGAGGCGAAATGGCGGACAGAAAGAGGTGGCGAGCCGGAAGCTGGTCAAACACAGCGTGGTTTATTTGGAGTGTCGGATCAGCTGCCTCCACCTGCTGTTTGCAGGCTGCCTACCATAAGTAGTCCCAGCAAACTGCTGCACCTTACTGGAGGCAACTTAATTTTTAGAAAGTAGGCCTGTAATTCAATATTACCTCGATACAGATGTGACTTAGCTTTCACTTTGAGGCTCAAAGGGAAATTCGTACTTACGAATGTAAGATGAAAAGTAGTCGACCTGACATTGTTATCAATATTTATTTTGTGGATACTGGTTTATGTGTCCCAGTAACGAACGTGGAGTTCTAAAATTCTTTTGTTGTTTTTTAAGGAAGACGTATTGCGTGAATTTCATTGAAATTAATAGCCTTGAACTTCGCGCAGTCATATAATTCACCATTTTGAACGCTTTTTGACTAACGGAAATTCTTCGAAAATTAGTAATTATTCTCCTTCATATACAACATTGAACAAGTGGCTGTGACTAAACGTGTTGTTACTTCTCTTGAACATGATCGATGTGAAATACTGCAACCGCAGGTGAAAACATCGAGAAGCTGGAACGGTCGGTGTTTGACGCAGCTGAGGCAGAAGGCATTTCAGAAGGAAGGGTACGGTACACCTTCTATCAAGAATTAAAATGAGAAAGTTTTATACAAAATGGGTTAATAATTTGTAAATCGCTGACCAGAAACAATTACGAAAACGGATTTCTCAACAATGTTTAGACTGACTCGAAAAATGTCTTATATTTTTATCCGCACGTTTAGTACTATAGGTAAGACACTGATTAGCTTCTGAACATTAGAAACGAAGCAGCATTCAAAACTATGCGTAGAAGCCTGCACCAAGAAGGGAGAAATCGATTTCATCTGCCAGAGAGATCATGGCTAGTGTTTTGTGGGATACGAAATGGATTCTTTTATTGATTTCCTTCAAAAGGGAAAACAATTGAAGGGGAACCGTGTATAAAAAATAAAAGCATTTTTAAACTAGAAAACACTCTTTCAAACGCCGGAATCTTTTAATTTTACTCTTTTACTACCACACGTCCAGTACACCTTCCGGTGATGGTCGGAGACCTTGTGGGACAGGAGAGGGCCCGTTGTAATCTACCGTATGAGTGAAGATTTTTTGTAGTATGTTCGAGGTATTTTGTATTCCACAGAGAAATAAGCTTTGCCAATGACATGTCCTCTGGTTTACTCCACAATCCTGGCAACTCAACTAACATTTTACGTTCTTCTGTCTTCTGACTCGTTGTTGATAACTTCCGGAAAAAAAGTGTCGGCTACTTATTAGTCGGCTGCCCACTTTAAACCTAGTAGTATTTGTTTTATGTTTTTAAGCGTTTGTGGGTGCTGCAATGCTAAGTTGGACTCTATTCAGTCACGTATGTAAGCTTTTTTAAAATTCTAATTTACGTTTGTTGGAGCTTTAATGGACCATTTATAGAAAAGAAGCAGCAATGTCAGTACGGAAAATAATTTTGTGTTTGGAACGATTCTTTCACAGATATTTAAGTTGCGTGCTTGGCGATCGATATAAATAGATCAAAGGGCTAAAAAGAATACATTCGTTTCTCAAGTGAAACAAATCTTAGCGCAGTTTTCTTGTTGCATTCATTGTTTCAGCAAAAATTATTTATTGAATGTTAATTTTTAGTACCAAGAGCCCTTCATTATTCATCTGAAATGTCATGGGACAGAAAAAAAAGGTTCGACAAACAAATTTGTGGTATGTTTTGAAACGGCTACAGAAAATAATATTTAGTCAATAAATACAGGGGAGTTGTACTTGGGCTTTCCCTCTTAAGATTACACAACGTCTAAACACTCAACTGCAAACTTCGATTGAGATTAGAAATAAATATTTTTGTTTTATTTTTAATATAACTTTTCTTTTGAATCAGAGTAATTATTTGTAGGAATTGTTCGACAGTTAATAGAACAATCTAGAAAGAAGGGACAAATTTTATTACCCGATAGGTGAATAAGTTGTACCTATACAACTTGCAGGCGAAAACGTGATATAGGTGAACAAACGCTTATCGTTGTTCTCTAGTAGGTGCTTTTACTAAATGTTTGTTAACCAGTTCGGTTGGAGTACGACACTCGGCTACAGATCTGAGGAAACGAAAATCCACTCCCTACACTGCGTTACTCTCCAGCAACAATAAGAGTCGAGATTCTTTTACATCACTGGAGAAAATTTCGTTTTAATGGCTCACTGTAGAATCAACAGGCCACCGATATACTGTCATGACTTCCCAGACTCAGTAAAGAAGGAACGGTCATTGCTACCGTTTCTCTAATGTAATATTAGTATTGCGAGGAGTCAAATATTAATACTGTTTCTGTGCGAGGCTGAAATTTATATGCTAATTACATTTTTTTTTTTTTTTTACTTATTGCTTTCCGCCTCGTCGAAGGCTAAGGTCGTTAAAGGCGGGATGGGACTGGGGACAAGGAACAGGAAGGAGTTTGGCCATGGCCTTTTTGAAGGAAGCATTCCGGCATTCGCCTGAAGTGATTTGGAGAAGCCATGAAAAACCCAAATCTGGATACCCGGACGGGGATTCGAACCCGCGTCCTCCCGAATGCGAGACCAGAACGGCTAATTGCAAGAATGAGCTGGAAATTATGAGTTGTTCGCTAATGCCAGTTTTTATTTGATGTAGAAGCAGACAATTTAGCAAAATTACTAATATTGTTTTTAATTTAATCTAATTGTGGTTGCAGCTGACGCCTTGTTGGCAATTATTCTATTCTATTATTTTTGCATTTCATGTTTTTATTTCAACTTTTTCATGGTAATTTAGCTACTAACTTACCTTACTTTTTTGGAAGTTTTTAAATTTTAATCAAATAGAAAATAAGAATGCCTGAACCCTATAAAGCTATTTAGAGAAACGCATTATGTTTATTATCGTTTTAATTTGTTCCAGTACATTTTGTTATTTAAATAACTGAACTTCGTAACAGAAGCAAAAATTCTCGTTTACAATGGCCGTATGTTTCCATTTTATGTTATCCAAGAAGCTTGGAAGGTTCCGGATTATCTACTAATAATATTCAGATGAGTACAATAAACTTTCTTGTCATTTTAGCAACACAGTGTTCTCGCCACTGTTTTAATACGAATCAAGCCACAAATGAAAGGTTGCTAAAAACTATCCATCGGAGGGTACAAATAAGTGATTATTAACAGAATCACAAATACAAATTTATTCATTTTTTCACGATTTCTGCAAGGAATGTTACGCTGATGGAAACAAAAATGCCATTAATAGTCACACACTGAATTCTTTCGAATACTGACGGGATACAAGCTTAACGCTCACCCTGTTTCTACGGTTTTTTTCAAAATTTATGACGCAGCATTCACTGACATACGCAGATGTGTGTAGACGTGTACCTTGAGGCACTAATGTTTCCTTGTTACAAGGTTTATTTTTGTAGTGTCATCAGCTGGGCAAAAACTGAGCCGATGAGTGTTTGACATCTTCTGTCTTTCTGAATTTGAAACCATAACAGCAAAAAGTAACACATATGAATTGCACCTGCCTAGTACTCGTTGTGCTGCAGTGACTAAGCGCGTTATTAATTGCTAATTCATAAGCGAGTTGCTACAACGCCAGCAACAGCAAATTTAATTAATGTTCCATCACACTGCACCTGTTGCGCTTACCTTCTGTTCTTTTCTTTTTCTGTTGTTTTGTCTTACTGCATTCCTCGAGAGTCGCTGGAGATACAATGGTTGGAATCACGTTCTTCCTGCTATTAATGCCAATGGCGATTCTTCGAACAAAAGCATACTACTTCCAGGTAGCGTTATTTAAATGTACAGTATATTTCGTATTTTCGCACTAAAATTACTGTTGTAATTATCGTGAGTTAATGATCGCGTAAAATTGCCGAAACTACTTTTCAGGTACCACAGGTAAAAACAGGTACTCAGACAAAACAACACAGGAAATTGTATTTTTAAGACCGTACTGCACAGCGTAAAGAAGTATACTTTTGACTAATACATATGGTTTTGAAGATGAGAGAAATTTTTTTGTACCCTTCATGATTTTATACTACGCTGTAATAAACTACTAGTCCAGTCATTTAAGCTTAAATTAGGTAAGAATCTCGGAATTCGAGATACCCAGCTGTAAGTCTGTAAATACTTGTATATTGACACCCTAAAAGTTGTCTCAAAACCTACATATGGTAGGGTGTACGCAACTATTAAATTTCAAGGTCAAAGGTCACAAAAATCGGTATTTTGCGCTTTTTTTGTAAATATCTCATTTCCTATGGGTTTTTTGCTATTTGTATTTATTAACAATATTGTAGAATACAAAATTATCTACAAATTTTGTCTAAAAATTTTTTTTATACGGTGAACCGTTTTCGAGATAGAGGGCGGAGAGCGCGCGGTCACAGCATCACTTCAGGTCAACCGGTGCCTCCGGTCGAAAACGCGCCATACATAGTTGATGAACTATCGATAAATCAATTATTATAAATATTTGTCAATTTTTATTAACTATTATATTACATTTTAACATTTTCTTCAAGCATTAAATCTATATCTATTCAATAATACTGATAACCATTTCCTAAAATTAAAAAATAATTAAGGGAAAAACTTAAATCATAATATAATTATATTCCCATTTACACTAATGACATTTTAAATAGAAAATAATTAAGTGAATCTTCTTTAAAATCTGTAAATTTTAAAATCCTGCCACTACGTCAAAAATTATACCTGGGAATTATACGGGCCCCTATTATACACTACGGACCTTTCTATTTATAGCCAGTAGGGACAGATGTTCAATTGTATTGTATAGTTACGACCGTCTTCTCTTTCTTTCAATTTGAATCGTATCTTGGTAACTACGGACGTACAATTTCAAGAACTATGGCTGATTTGTGTTTTCTATGTAATAAGTCAGATTCAGGAGGTGAATCGCTTATTGAAGTAGTGCGCGGTATGAAATCTCTACGAACTGCAAGTGTCGAACGAAAAGACGGAAAAATTGATTATTTAAAATCAGTAACCTCTGTTAAAGTGCATGAAAAGTGCCGAAGTGTTTACATTAGTAAAAACTGTATCCAAGCAGCAAAACGGAAACAAGAAGAAGGAGAAACTATAACTTCTCCATTAGTACTCCGTAAAAAACGAGGTGAAGTGTTTGATTTTAAGAATCAATGTTTATTTTGTGGTGAAGTTGCTGATGAGGCTGCAGAGAAAAAGAAAAGAGAAAAATACAGGCGGAAGATAAAAAATGTGAGTACACTTGAGTTCAAAGATACTGTTATCAAAAAAGCAGAAGAACGTGGGGAGGATTTCGGAGAATTGGTGAAAAGTCGTATAATTTTACAGTATGATTTGATCGCTGTTGAAGCGAAGTACCATGCTGCTTGCTTTACAAACTTTCAAATAAATCATCATCATCATCATCGCCTCTTTAGAAACCTCGTCAAGATAATCAAGTTACAGAAGCTATGTTAGAGATTTTCAATTACATCGAAAATAATAATGATTCTCAATTCACACTAAACGAGCTTAAAGATGTCTTGACAGGATATGTGCCAGATGATAAAACTATCATTACAAGACTAGAACAGAAGTACTTAACCGATATTGTAATTACGAAGAAAGTTGGAGCTTTCACAATCATTTCTTTCCGTGATGCACAAGCTAATATTCTATTAAAAGCTTGGTGCGAAAGTAAAAAAATAGATCCTGAAGCAGAAAGACTAAGAATTGTAGAAGCTGCAGCAGCAATTATTAGAGAAGTTATCCGAACATCTATAGTTAAAACTAAATCTTATCCACCTCCTGGTAAAATGTTGGATAATGTTAATCAAGAAATTCCTAAAACTTTATTACATTTCTTAGAAGAAGTCATCGTCAAAAACAGGAAAAGACAGATTGATCATTTAAAAACAAAATGTACTTCAATAAGCCATGCAATTATGGCTGCCATACGGGAACGTTCTTTATCATCACAGTTACTTTTGAGCCTTTCTGTATTTCTCCACAGAAGATATGGATCTAAAAGACTATTGGATATTTTATCTATTTTGGGATTTGCAGCCTCTTATAGTAATACAGTACAGTATGAAGTTCCAGCAGTTTATCACCCACAGCCTCGTATTTTATCATCAGACTCAGGTGCACTTGTACAATATGTTGGAGACAATGCCGATATAAATGTCCAGACTCTTGATGGTAACAATACTATTCATGTTATGGGGATTATTAAGATAGTAACTCTAAAAAATGCTGTTCTCTACGATGAACGGATACAAAAATGTACAACCAAACCAAAAGCGAAAGAGTTGGCAGCCATATCACATGTATCTTTACAAGTTTACGATAAACCAGTCGTACCTGGATACAGTAAAGTTCAAGATGAAAATCTGTATGACGGTCGAGCACTAACAGAAAAAACAATCAACGGAACTGATTTTTTGTGGTTATACGGAAAATGGAGGGATATTGCATCGTTGCCAGGGTCGAACGGTTATCTTGAGCAGCTCACTAAAAATGAAATGAATTTTTCAACATCTCAGGTTATGTTTCTTCCTTTTATCGATCATCCTGCCAGTAATGTAGACACAATTTACACAACTTTACTTTGCGCTCTCGATATTGCCAAGTCACACGGACAAAAAACGTGTGTAATTACTTTTGATCAACCCCTCTACTCTAAAGCACGTGAAATGGTAGCTGCGTCAGATTCTAGCTCAAACTTATGTAAAGTCGTTGTGAAATTAGGAGAATTCCATATGCTCATGTCTTTTCTTGGAAGCATAGGATACATAATGGACGGAAGTGGCCTTAAGGAAGCTCTTGGTAATAAAATATATGCACCGAATTCTGTTGACAAGATGCTGAGCGGTCACGCTTACTCAAGAAGCATCAGAGGCCATATATTGGTACGACTTGCATTATCAAAGATCATTTTTGAAGACATGAAGATTGAAGATGGTACGTTGGATGAGTTAATACAGCAAATCACTTCTCGAGATGTATCCTACTCAAACGTAGAAGGACATATGGATAACTCAAACATTTTTCTTTCAACATTTCTGGACAAACTGGATGATTTGAAAGCTCGAGGTCCAACAGCACAATTGTGGGTGCAATATTTCGATAGTTCATCAACTGTATATGGCGCGTTTTCGACCGGAGGCACCGGTTGACCTGAAGTGATGCTGTGACCGCGCGCTCTCCGCCCTCTATCTCGAAAACGGTTCACCTTATAAAAAAAATTTCTAGACAAAATTTGTAGAGAATTTTGTATTCTACAATATTGATAATAAATACAAATAGCAAAAAACCCATAGGAAATGAGATATTTACAAAAAAAGCGCAAAAAAACGATTTTTGTGACCTTTGACCTTGAAATTTAATAGTTGCGTACACCCTACCATATGTAGGTTTTGAGACAACTTTTAGGGTGTCAATATACAAGTATTTACAGACTTACAGCTGGGTATCTCGAATTCCGAGGTGAACTTACTATAATGACTGGACTATACGTAGGATTCAACGGAAAACGAAGAAAATAGTAAGAAATATTTAGAAAATAAATGACGCAGTTATTCATATAATCAACCAAAACTATTATTATTAATTAATTACTCCGTATGTATAGATTCAAAGAAGAAAGCCTTACATCACATTATTTAAAATAAATCGTTGAAAGTACTTGTGTTAAACAGGGTGTCCAAAGGAAACTTGCCTGATTTCAAACTACAATACAAAAAAGAAACTGGTAAACATAGAACTTTGTGGTTTTGACCATCCTGTAAAGCAATTCGAAAAATGTTTTTGTGTAATTTTGCCAAGTTAGATACTGAATACTTATCAAAAATGACTACTTCACAAGAGTGAGATGTGATATGCTGAATCATCACCAATTGCTGACCAAAGAAATTTCCAACGTGTGTTTTGGTATAATGCCTCCAGATGTACAGACAATTAAAGTCCTGATACGAAAGGACCACACGTAGACCTGCACTGATTTTTTGTTTAAAACTTTTTGAGTTGCTTTAGAGGATGGTGCAAACTGCAAGGTTCGGTGTTTAATAGCTTATTTCATATTGTGCTTTGAAATCAGGGAGGTTTCATATGGACACCCTGTACTATGCCAACATTAAATACTGTTTCAGCAATGTATTCAAAATTTGGTGGGTGAGTGGTAACGCTCTGGCTTCGCTTTCGGGAGGAGGTATGTTCGAATCCCCGTCAGGCCATCACTAATTCGGTTTTTCATGGTTTCCCGAAATCACTTCAGGCTAATGCTGAGGTATTAATCCCCAAAATAATAATAAAAAATTCAATTTTTTCAAGTCTGGCATGAAATTTCCGTGATGGTATGGCAAAAATTACGAAGAACAAACGTCTTCTATTAATCTAAAAGTGTTACGATTTTGCAGTATGCTTTTTGTAGTTTTTGAGGCTATGAAAGGTTCAGAAAAATTTTAATTCGGGCCTAGTTGATTCACTCAATTCTAAGCACAGCTTTCCTTGTGGACGTTGCTTTTATTCCTCGCGTCTAGAAGTGGCAGAGCCCATACGCAGCAGTTCAAAACTGTTCTTGACCGTGTGTTGATCATCATACGAAACCAATGTGAAAATTAAATACTGTAATCAGACAATATTACCGCCTTCGGCTTCCTTTCTACGGCTTGAAAATATCACCTACATGTTAAAGATGCGTCTGCATTTGAACGCTTGATAGCGTGTTTCATATTTAGCCCGGAGCAAAGAATTTTGGTGTTATGCACTGGCTGTTTAATTGCCATCGTCCATATTGATGTTCAGGGGGTGCACCCTGCTATGCCGAGACTCCCGAGGGAGCAGCTATGTTTATCCGCTCCGTAGGGCAGTGTCTGGAAGGGTTTTGTTTGCTGGCCGCAGGTGCTGGACAGACAGCTGCAAGTTGTCAACTCGAGGGCTCCACAATGGCTGCTGTAATTGCCGCCGGCTCGTAGCGACATCTTCACCCGCGCCGCATTAATCAGGATCACGGCACACGTGCGGGCGTCATCTCCGGACAGATCCAGCCCCACTTCGAAGAGTAATCTGGAATACTGCCGACCCTAACCCAAGCTTAACTTCCATCTGCATCCTATAAGGAGAAACAGGTGGTAATAAGCGGTTTTACCGTAAACTCGCTTCAATATCCTTCCCTCAAATTTCTACGCATTAGTAAAAATATTTTATATTACCAGTTCAATGATAACGCCAATGCAAACAGTATTGCATTGGCGGTATCATTGAACTGGTAATATAAAATATTTTTACTACTGGTAATTAATTAAGCAACTGTGGAAACATGGCCTGCAACAACATTGCATATTTTATATTATCATTGCATACCGTGTTTTCCTTTCCCATTTGAGCACATTATGCATCATATTTAGCGTAATTATGACGTCGCATGTAGGATCGCTCATATGTTTCGTATACGTTATTTTTGTTTATACGAAAGAGATACATTTATCATCCGCTTTTCTTCTTGACTATAAGTTATTAATCTGTCAATCACTTTCAAACACAATTTTATTAACAACAGATACATCGAACCACTTCGTTAAATCTTCAAACAAGTTTCATAAAACAACTTTGAAAATATTTCTATCTAGCTCTTGTCTGTTGGTGTCTTCTCATATTCAACATCTTCTGTTCTTTATGAGGTATGTCCCTTACAATCTGTACTCTGTATTTCAAAGTAAAACTTGGATGACTGAAGATGTTTTGCACAAAATCTAATCTCTATTCAGCTGGTTGGGGAAATTCCACTCGAAGAAGTATTTCACTGCATTTTTAAATGACAGAACTTTTTTGCAAGATATTCAATAAATTTATGCGGAAAATACGCTATATGTATATCAGAGAATCCCAGCCCTATATCTGTATCAATTCTGTGGCACTTTCGTAAGTACTGTGGAAAGCGATTTCAAATCATGTGGCTATTCTCAACACTAATAATCAATCCCTTTGTTTGTAGCAAATTAGAGTCTTATGTTGGGACGTTTAGATGGCTTGGGCAAATTTTTTTTATATCTATCAATGGTGTCTATTCGTCCACTGAAATAATCAAAACGGTGAAATTTGTTATTTCCGTAATTATATTTTTTATTTCAAAATTATTTCTGTCACTCTTATGTCTGTATTTCCCCGTTGAGGGGAAACGTTTAAAATTGAAAATGAAATACTAAATAATTAATTATTAATCAAAAGGGCGAATATAAATAACTTTTATTAATGTAACGTTTATTTTCAGACGCGTTGCGTCAGTAAAAGTTGTTGTATCATCAGCGATCAAAATTTGTACAGTACTTTATTTCTTTTCCAGTTTCTGATATAGTTTTGTGTAATTTGTATATACAATTAAATTGTTCACACCAGTAGAAATTTGTCAAATGTGTCTTTTGTATGTCACGTACTTTTATACTGAAAGTATGTGGTTCGGTAGCAACAAAGCACTTCTTTTTTTTTTAATTTGTACAAACATTTTTTGAACTCATCTTTGAAAAACTTGCTTGTTGGAGAGGGGTTTGATTTTAAGACAAATATAACTTTTTTCCAGAAATTTAGGATCCCATTGTAAGGGAGCCAAATAAATCCCCGTAATATTGTGTTAAAGCGAAGTGAATATACGCGTCTGGCAAGCTGTACAGCCGTACGCTGTAAGCTGAGACGGTATGCGCTGAGGTAAGCACGGGCGCTGGCCGGCAGCTACACGCAGGCAGTGCGTCTCGGGAGTTTGAATGTAACACATCTATGTAGGAGTGTGTCGTGATTTTACTACCAACATAATCGCTTTGTACCCCATTTCGGCAACAGGAGTCTAAATTCAAGCTAGCGGGGGTATTGCTAACATATTGCGTGGTGCAGAAATTACGTTCTTGTATTTATGAAACTGTCCGTGTGTAACTTAACGGCGAATAAACTGGAACTAATCTGTAATCTCTGTTTCCGTCAGTAATAAACCTTACCAAACCGTATCAGGCTAACAACACTCAAGCCAAAGAACGCTACGCAGCCTTCAACATAAAACAATTAACATCTTTTATTATACATTTGTTGTTTCGGCAGCTATTGTTCACGCAGTTGTCAATTCTGCGTCATCAACAATCGACTGGTGTCAGCGAAGGCCGTCGTCCTGACAAGAAGAAAAGAAGAACATCAAGAAAACGTTACTATCGGTCAGGTTAGTGATCACACCTCCGATAGTCAACCAATCAATCAATATCCACTCAGCCATCCAAAACGGATCTCTGGCGTCATCTGCGGGACTCAAACCCTGCACCACACGCAAATAAACAGAGACCTACTACAAAAGTGGCTGTCAGATCGTGGGATTTATTCGATACGGAAGGTGTTAGAAAGAGAATGTTGGTAGTCGCGAACGTAAAAAATTGTGGAACAGTGCCCGGAAGAAGGAAAACGTCGGTTCGAGCCCAGGAACCAGTGGAGCCAAAAGCAGCATTTGGAGCCAAGCAGCAGCTCAACGGCGGTGAGGAACAACGCGGTAGCAGCCTCCAGACAACGGCAGTAGCGTCGGTCGGTGAATTCCAGCGTCAGAAGTTAGTAGTAGGTGAACGGGGATTCGATCACACCAATCTGTAACTTCGGAGTTTGGCTAATAGGTGAGTGGAAATCACCATGTCTGTCCTTCTAGAGAATAGAGAAGTCCCTTTGCAAGACGCAATTAACATTTTGAGTCAAAAATTGGCGGAATTAAACCCGCGTAGAGTTGTTGATCCTGAATCAAAGTCTAAAATTAATAATGCAGTTATGAATAGTAATATAACATTTGGTGGTACAGCTAATGAGTCAATTCAAGAATTTTTTATGAAATTTGAAGATTTTTTGTCATTTAGTGATTTGTCAAGTAGTGAGAAAATGAGGATTCTGAGGACCAAATTGGTCGGTGAAGCATTTAAGTTTGTTGTTTATGATGATGATTGCAAACAAACTGAGACGTATGAAGGGTTGAAAGATGAGCTTCTAAAGCGCTTTTCAAAGAAGCAGACATTGAGATTCTATAGGGAACAGTTACGTAAGTTGAGAAGACAGCATGGGGAGGACATTCAACATTTTGCTGATAGAATTAAAATAGTAAATGATAATACATTCACATTAAAGGGTGCTGATGAAAGAGACCATAAGGAGTATAACATTGTTGTAAGGCATGAGGCAGATCAAAGAGCACTTGACGCATTTTTAGGTGGTTTAGGAGGTGAAATTGGAGAATATGTGAGCCTACAGAAACCCAAGACATTTAACGAGGCGATTGAGCATGCTTTGACGTATGAGCAAGTGAAGAGTAGGCCAGTAGGTGATCACAGAGAGAAGCCGCCGAGGCGAGTATTTAATGCTAAGAGGGGGCCAAAATGTTATGCATGTGGGAGATTTGGGCATATAGCTGTGAATTGTTCAAGTGAGTCAAGATTTCAGAGCAATTATCGTGGAAGGGGTAATAGGATGTGGCGTGGACAGAGAGTAGAACAAAAGAATTTAAACGAGGAAGGGGTGAGCAGAGCCGCGATGTCGCACCCCCAGTAAAGAGGGTACCTGTTGTATTCCCCAGGGCAACTCCTCAAGTGGCAAATTTAATTGTAAGTGTCAGCATAAGTGAAAGACAGTGCGATTTATTAGTTGATACAGGGGCAGAGGTGACCTTGTTGTCTAAGAGTATTTGTGGAACTCAGGGGTTATATCCACCCGATTGTAAGATTACTGGTCTGGATGGGAGTAGAGATATCACAATATTGGGAATGAAGAATGTTACCATCTTAGTAGATAATTATGCTCATGATGCATTAGTTTATGTAGTACCTACATTAAATTCTTCAAATCAAGGTATCTTAGGAATTGATTTTTTATCTAAGCACAATGCAGTGATCGATGTGGCGAAACGGTCGATTGTTTTGCGGAAACACGAAAGTGTAGGCCCATCGTCGGCGTTACCAGACAAAAAGCAGTGTTCATGTTCGAAGGAGGGTTCTGCAGGCCCGAATTTGGCAGCTATACGAACATACAGGTCTATCGCCCGTCTAAACAAAGCAGAGAAAATTCCAAAAGCATCAGGTAAAGTTATTAATGTCCCAGTCCGAGATAGTTTAGGGTGTGATGAAAATTCAGTAGTGTTGGTCGACACACCAGATGAGTCTGGATGGTTGGACTTGAACCAATGCTATGTTAAGAGAAGTGTTTGTAAGTGCGCACAGTTAACGGTAGTAGATGTGTTCCCGTTATAATTGAGAAGTTTGGTGAAGAAGATGTTGAGATACCACGTGGTCATGAGATAGCACATGTCGAAGTTTTACGTGATAAGGAGCTAGCTAGCAGTATATTTGTTGATATTGATGATGATATTAATGAGGCTGACCATAGAGTAAGAGGTGAAAAGGCGCGTATTGCCCAAGTGAAGCGCGAAGTATGTTTTAAGGATAAGTTGAGCCACTTGCCCCAGAGAGATAAAGAGAAGATTGAAGGTTTATTGCGGGAATTTAGAGAGTTGTTTGAACCAGGTAGGACCCTCCAGCCACAGATATAGTTGAACATAGAATTTTGACAGGAGATGCATTACCCATATACAAGAAGGCGTATCGAGTTCCACCGAGCGTGGTGGTGTAACGGATAGCGTTCTGGCCCTCGCATTCGGGAGGACGGCGGTTCGAATCCCCGTCCGGGCATCCAGATTTGGGTTTTCCATGGTTTCCCCAAATCACTCCAGGTGAATGCCGGGATGCTTCCTTCAAAAGGCCATGGCCGAATTCCTTCCCATTCCTTGCCCCCATCCTTTCCCGTCTCTAAAGACCACGTAGTTAAAAAGGGACGTTAAACTGTTACAAAAAAAAAGTATCGAGTTCCTTTCCATCAGAGACAACTGATCGATGAGTTTATTGATCAACAATTAGAGGATGGTATTATTAGGCCTTCAAATAGCCCGTGGGCAGTCCCGGTCGTTATCGTCCCAAAGAAGAGTCCAAATGGAGAAACTAAGTTCAGATTTTGTGTAGATTACAGGTGTTTGAATGCTGTTACAACTTCAGATGTCTATCCTTTACCTTCTATTTCAGAGACAGTGGATTACCTAGGCCAGTGTAAGTATTTTACAAACCTTGATTTGCATAGTGGTTATCATCAGATAGAGTTGCTGACGAGGACATTCCAAAAACTGCGTTCAATGTTCCGAACGGTCATTATGAATATACAAGAATGCCTTTTGGATTAAAAAATGCTCCAGCTACGTTTCAGAGACTGATGGACGGTGTTTTGAGGGGATTAAAGCCTTTTTCTACATTGGTTTACATGGATGATGTAATCGTATTTTCCAAAGATATTGATGAACATGTCAGGAGATTGAGAAGTGTTTTCGAACGTCTGCAGAAGGCTAATTTAACCTTGTCGATGGAAAAATGCAATTTTGGAGTTTCAGAGTTAGAATATTTGGGTCATCATATTTCTAGAGAAGGAGTTAAACCGCATCCACGTTTAGTTCAGGCAGTAAAAGAGTTTCCAACACCAACATGTGTCAAAGAGTTACAATCATTTCTTGGTCTTGCTAATTATTACAGAAAATTTGTACAAAATTATGCCCTTAAGGCTAACCATTAACCAACTTATTGAGAAAAGGTATAAAATTCGAATGGACAGTTGATTGTGATCAAGCTATGGATACTTTGAAAGAAGCACTCACAACCTATCCAATTTTGGCTTTTCCAGATTTTTCCCAACCGTTCGTCCTTTCCACAGATGCAAGTAATGTAGCAATAGGTTCAGTTTATCTCAGGTCATAGATGGAAAAGAAAGACCAATTGCCTATGCTTCCCGCCAACTAAATAAAGCAGAAACAAATTACAGTGTTACAGAGCGTGAACTTTTGTCAGTTATTTGGAGTATTAACTTTTTCAGATGTTACCTTTATGGCAGAAAATTTACTATAATCACTGATCACGCAGCGTTGAAATGGATGTTAGGATTAAAAGACCCGTCGAGCAGATTAATGCGTTGGACATTAAGGCTAAGTGAGTTCGAATTTGATGTTGTCCACAAGCCCGGAAAATTGCATGGTAATGCGGATGGTTTGAGTAGAAAAGTTCGGATGGTAGAGGCACAAGACCCCCCTTCACTAGTAGAATTGCCAATTGCGCAAGCAGAAGATGAGGAATGCAGTAAGTGGAGAAAAAATAAATGGTTTGTATTTCATGATAATGTGTTGCATCGAATAACTAAGCGCGGTGACAGAGTAGTAGTCTTACATGAGTCAATTATGAAGTTTGTATCATGATTCCATTTTGTCAGGTCATGTGGATGGAAGTTGACTAATCAGAGGATAGCTAAACAATATTGGTGGCCAGGTCATAAAGGAGATGTCAGAGAGTATGTAAAAGGTTGTATTCAGTGTAATGAGAGACTAGGTCCAGGAAGAGCCAGAGAAAAGTTACAACAGTTACCAGAAACAGCGGAGCCATTTCAGAGAGTTGGTTTAGATGTAATGGGTCCATTTAAGCGTACTAAAGCAGGTTACAGTTATGTACTTACCATCACAGATGCTTTTTCAAGATATTTAGTAATGGTGCCTTTGAAAGATCAAACAGCAGAAAGCGTTGCAAGAGCTTTTGTATTAGGATGGATACTTAAATTTGGCGTACCGAATTCTATTATTACGGATCAAGGAATCAAATTTCATGTCAGCATTGTTCACACAAGTCTGTAAGTTATTGGGTATTGAGAAATTGCGAACTACAAGTTTTCACCCACAAGGAAATGGTCGAACTGAAAGAATTCACAGAACTATTGGAAAAATGTTGAGCAACTATGTCAATAAGTCACATAATGATTGGGATTTATTGTTACCATATGTGGTGTCAGCTTACAACACTAGAGTCCATGTTAGCACAAGGAGAACCCCATTTGAAATTATCTATGGTCGAGAAATGACGTCACCTTTCGAACTATTCAAAACTTCAAAAGATATTGATAATCCAGAAGTACGTAGTCTAGTGTTCAAATTGAAGAAAATATGGTCAGAAGTTCGGAGAAACAATCAAAAAGCATTTCAGGCACAAGCTAAACAGTATGATAAAACAGCTAAACCACAAGAGATTACTGTCGGAGATTTTGTAATGTTGAGCACACCCTTTTTGAGAAAAGGTCAAACACGTAAATTCACAAACAAATTGGTCAGGTCCATTTGAGGTAATACAGATTCTTTCGCCAGTTACAGTTAAAATTAAGCTACCAGATTAGGGATATTGTGGTCCATAAAAATCATCTTCGGGTGTACAGTTGGAATAGGAAACACATAGTGAACCCAGGTGAAAATACATCAACAGACAGAACAGCAACACAACATGTGGGACAACCTAAGCAAATTCCAAAGACAGTAGATCCACAAAGTTCAAGTCCGTATTCGTTGCGAAATAAAGGCCCAGTTCAACCATCTCATACATCTCAAAAGCCAGCAGTAAGATATAGTTGAGACCTAGGAAGTAATCAATAGAATATATGTATTCATGTTTCGTATCTGCTGTAACATCAAGTGTAATTTTTATTTTTGTATAGTTAGATATTTGAGTTCAAGATTTGAGTTGATTATGTCATGTTTGCAACGTGTTGCAAAGAGACATGTGCGTATGGTGATTTTCAACCACCAAGCCTGTCCCTTTGGAAGTGTGCATAAAACACGTTTACTGCGGTGGAAAAATGTTGTAGCCTCGTGGAGAGCAGTCGAGCGGAGCAGTGCAGAGCGCGGGCAGCAACTTGAGGCGCCCCAGGTCGGCGCTAGTAGACTCAGAGTGGCACGTGTGTGTGTGTCCAAGTGAAGTGCAGTGCAGAAAGTAACATTGAGTATTCATTATGTTTTATTCAGTTATTTGTTGGGTATCTTGTTTCCTTTTGTTTATTTAGTCCATGTAAAGCCTCTTAGTAATGGTGTAGTATTTTCTAAGGAGAGTGATGTAATTGCTTCAGATAATTATTGGTCACTAGTAATAGATTATGATTTGGGAATTGTGAGAGATGAATGCACCAAGCTAGATAGCACATTCAGTACTCTTGATGAGCTTACTAGAGAAAATCTGTCTCATAATGATTCAGCTATAAATTCAGTTCCTTGAATCTAAAAGTAATGAATTCTGCTATACAGCAAGAATTTTACAATATTTTGGAAATTCTACCTCATAAGCCAAATAGAGTCAGAAGATCATATTTCGATCTTGGAGGAAAAATTTTGAAAACTGTATTTGGAACTTTAAATTCTGAAGATCTAGAGCATTTAGAGTCAAGGTTGAATAATTGGAAGCTGTAGGGAATGATGTTAAACTTAGTCTTTCGTCACAGTTGATTTTGATCCAGCATATGGAGGAGTCCATTACAAATCATACACAAGCAATACAAGTATTAGCAGATGCCTTCATCTCACGGACTAGGGATATTCAATCAGTAATAAGTAACAATATGCATGAAGTAGAAAGTGTACTAACAGTTTTGAATTTTCAGATTTTTAGTGTAAAAACTTTACAAGAGCTTATTTTTGGGTTAACAAATGTACGTATGGAATTCGTTAGATTAAGAATTGCTCTATTACAAGGTTCTAGTGGGAAAGTTAGTGATATTTTATTGAGCTCTAGAGTGTTTTTGAAATATTTACAGTTAATTCAGAATAAGTTAGATTCAAGTATGTTTATGATTGCCCCTTGTACAGAGGAGAGTTTAAGTGTGTATTACCAATTGTCTAAGGTAAATATTGTTTTAATGGGTAGTAATTTGAGGTTAGTTGTTAATGTTCTTATTGGTGCACATGATTCAGTTTTAGAGAGATATAGTATTCATACTTTTCCGATCTATTGGAGTGAAATAGGCAGATATGTAAGATGGGATATGAAGATGTAATTTTATTGAGCAAAGATCATAAGTCATATGTGACACTTAATCAGAATGACATGCAGAAATGTGAATCTAATATTGTAGAAATATGTCCATTGATGACTTTGCATGATGTAAGTGTAAGCAGTTGTGAGTCTGATATGTTCTTTTCAGAAAAGTTTGTTGAGTCATGTCAAAGAGAAGTTGTGACCCTCACTAAATCATTTTTGCTACAGTTCATGATAATTGGATATTTACCTTATTAACACCTGGTACTGTCAGTGTCAATTGTATTCAATCTCAGCAGACAACTAAATTATCAGTAAGTGGTTCAGGAATGTTTGTAAACACTACAGGTTGTCAAATAATTGGAAATGATTTTAGAACACCAGCAATTAAGTCAGTTAAGAAGTCTTATGATTTGTCTTACCCGTTTGTATTACTTACCAAATTTGACTCATGAAATTTATCACAGTCCTAAATTAGTTGAATTGAATTTGACTTATAGTAAGGAGGTTAAAGAAGAGATTGATAAGTATCTTAAAGCATCTAATGACACTATTAAATTCAGTAAGATTATTGCACATTTGGAGTCACAAATGAGTTCTAGAGATCAACATAAGATAACAGTTGTATCTGCCAGTGTTACGTCTATTATTTGTATTTTAATTGTCTGTTTTTGGGTATTTGGTTATGTAGACATTGTATGAATAAGATGATTCAGAATTATTTTGCTGCAAATGCAGCCACGCAATCTGTTAGCAGCATACGAGTAACTATCCCAGAAATTTCACATGAAAGTGTTGCAGGAGCAACACGTGTTTCAAAGGCGGGGGAGTTGTAAGGGAGCCAAATAAATCCCCGTAATATTGTGTTAAAGCGAAGTGAATATACGCGTCTGGCAAGCTGTACAGCCGTACGCTGTAAGCTGAGACGGTATGCGCTGAGGTAAGCACGGGCGCTGGCCGGCAGCTACACGCAGGCAGTGCGTCTCGGGAGTTTGAATGTAACACATCTATGTAGGAGTGTGTCGTGATTTACTACCAACATAATCGCTTTGTACCCCATTTCGGCAACAGGAGTCTAAATTCAAGCTAGCGGGGGTATTGCTAACATATTGCGTGGTGCAGAAATTACGTTCTTGTATTTATGAAACTGTCCGTGTGTAACTTAACGGCGAATAAACTGGAACTAATCTGTAATCTCTGTTTCCGTCAGTAATAAACCTTACCAAACCGTATCAGGCTAACAACACTCAAGCCAAAGAACTCTACGCAGCCTTCAACATAAAACAATTAACATCTTTTATTATACATTAGTTGTTTCGGCAGCTATTGTTCACGCAGTTGTCGATTCTGCGTCATCAACAATCGACTGGTGTCAGCGAAGGCCGTCGTCCTGACAAGAAGAAAAGAAGAACATCAAGAAGACGTTACTATCGGTCAGGTTAGTGATCACACCTCCGATAGTCAACCAATCATCAATCAATATCCACTCAGCCATCCAAAACGGAACTCTGGCGTCATCTGCGGGACTCAAACCCTGCACCACACGCAAATAAACAGAGACCTACTACACCATGGTAATTCCTTTATACAGTAAAATACAGTAATTGTAGAAACAAATAATTATTTGATTTAAGCAATTTTAATGAGTATTTTATTTCATTCTGTAAATTGTTTAGCATTATTTTATGTATTTCCTGGTTTGAGTGAAAATTTCAATGGTCGCTGGCGGATGCAAATCGCCATCATTATTTGGTCTCATAAGTTTATATTCAGATCGAATCCAATGTGCTAGGCGCTACATAAACTTTATAGTAAACTTTGGAATAAAACCAATGGTAATACAACCTTTTAGAGCTGACCATATCTATACCGTAGAGATGATGTTAAGCAATGAACTCTAAAAATTTATGATGAATGTTCAAGCCCATTCCGACGGCCTCCAGAAGCAGATCTGGAAGATACAATGGTCAGACAATTACAAGGGGAGAAACAGCAGAAAATACACAACAATCGACCTGCGTTTGAGGGGAGCCTATTATCGCTTTAATCACAGATTGTGTTGAACCTACAATCTTGGACTTGAGGTAGCTTTAAACTCTGTTATTATCTCTGCTGCGTGAACTTGCCAATATGTGTTTTTAGCTTCCAATAACAGATCAGGCATTCCTCTTACACCTGTAACGTGAACCAGCAAGAGAAGCAGGTGGAACTCAACTTCCTGCTTCACTGAAGCAGTGCAATCAACTTTAATCCCAAAGTAAACAAACCTGTCATCGTTGCAACTTACCATATTCAGTTATTGTCAGATTTAGTCTTAGATTTTCATAAATGACGAATGCACCTTGATATCTGTGTTTCTGATAGCCAATTGTTCACAGGCTGTTCAGTTAAATAAGTAGTCTACTACCCAAGCATTCAGTATATAATACTAAAGAATAAACTGATATAATATCTAACATTAAAAATGAAGAACACTTTAGATTAACCAAATTACCGTTTGATTGCAGTTGTGGAATGAATTACAAATTACTCATCTTCTGAGCCTTCTCAAGTTGACCAGGAATTTCTCAGTGTATTAAATTCACGACACGATAGAAAAAATATTGAAGAGCATATTGCGTGGAGGTTTTCGTCCAGCTGATTTGCTTTAAAGGAGTGCTAGGCGATGAGAAGTTTGGTCTGAAACCAATAAAGATAGCAAATATTTGTCTCATGTATTTCCCTATATTTAATTGACTTTAATTGCAATGGAGGGTACACATCTATTTTTCATCTTTCATTTACCCGCTCTTTTGCCCTGTAGAAATTTCGACTTTAAATTATGTCACCGATTTTTGTAAATTATTCATCATTTTTCTTGGTAATTTATTCCAATTCCTAATTCTCTTACTTAAGAAATAAAATGTTGCCGCACCCTTAGACCTGAAATCTAGTGCCAACTTCTGGGCATCGTCATCTTTTAGCTTCCATGAAACTCTCTTAGTTCTTCCATGAAATATCTATCCACGTCTCATCACCAACATTCTCCTTGCACACTATCATGACTCTTCTCACCCTCCTCCTGTCTTCCAACAATCCCTTTTCAGATCCTTTATCTTAATTATCTCCAGATTACAAGATGCTTTGATAGCAACGGTACGATTAATTAATTGTTTAATAAAGTGTTTCCACATAAGCCACCAGTCAAGTTAATAACTCGCTTAGTGTGGAAACGTCTCAAAAGTTGTTGATAAATTACGAGGAGTGTCTGCTTGGATACAATAATCGTTCATCTACATTAAAGCAGGTAAAATGACTTTTACTTCAGAAAACGTGTTATTGCCACGCACACCAAAAAGACAGCAAAGTCAAGTATTGTGCTAGTATTCCTTGTACTTATAATGATAAGCGCTCTGCATAAATTTCCATGCTTTTTTCATTTTTTGCACAATATTTCGTAAGCTTTCACGTTTTTCGTCTTGTAATCACTATATTAATAATTTTTGCTTCTGGCGTTGCACCTCATCGACGAAAAGGTCATTAGTGGTGGGAAAGGAACGGAAAGGAATTCGTCAATGGCCTTTTTGAAGGAACTATCCCAGAATTCATATGGAGTGATATTGGGAAACCACGGAGTACCCAAATCTGAATGGCTGGACGGGAATTCGAAAGCGCGACCTCCCGAATGCGAGGACAGAGCGTTACTAC
Source organism: Vandiemenella viatica (assembly GCA_031002005.1). Classification (NCBI taxonomy): domain Eukaryota; kingdom Metazoa; phylum Arthropoda; class Insecta; order Orthoptera; family Morabidae; genus Vandiemenella; species Vandiemenella viatica. The sequence continues at coordinate 80,853,792 of CM061920.1, forward strand.
TCACCCACCACGCTCTATTTGAACATTGTAATGAACAATGTCACTCTATATTCTTTTGTATTAATCACGAAATATTTTTGCGTGGACGGAAATGGCATCATCAATGTTTCAGTGGGTAGTTTGAGTGACAGCTCATGTCACCTATGGACGGAAATGGTAAGATGTGTTTTATTTTCTTTGTTGCAACTCGAACGATCGACACCCGATTGGCCGTTGGAATTTCTCGCGCCGAAAGGACAAAGGGTGCGTAGACTGCCTGAGAAGAGAGACTGGCCGAAAGGTCCTCGAGGCAGCAAGACTTCTGCGTTACATCTTAGAGGTTCGAGATCTCAACATCGTTATGAAGTGAAAAGTTATCAGTAGAGACGTTGTTTCAGAGGTGATCTCATCTAAGTTGTGAAGTGGCTGAAGTTGCAGTTTGATAAAGTCTTTGGATGCTTGGCGTGGCCATGCACTATTTAATATAGCACGCAATACCAAAATAGTAATGTGATTATTTCTGATCACTGCAAATGTTTCTGGATAATTACACCAGTTCACGCTCCTGGCTGAAGCAATTCGCCAGATGAGATCTCGTCATGTCCATTAAGACGGTTTTAAATTAAGGTAGTCCGGACAAATATAATTTCTAATAAAAATTCAAGTATGTTTGTTAGCAAAGTAAGCCTATAAGTAGTCTCATGTAGGGTGGCGCCCACAATATACAGTGTTTCATTATATTCAATCATTATATTAGGGAGCATCCACAAATTACGTGAGGTGTTTTTCCGGATTTCTGGACCCCCCTCCCCCCTGGTGAGATTTCGTGAGATCTGGCCGGTCACACCATAACTTTTTTGACGAATACCCTCATAAAATTGTAGACCTTTTTTTTGGTTCTACTGTCCCCAAATTTTTAGCAAAATCTCACGTGAGATTTCCGTAGACCCCCCTCTCCCCCCTGGTGAGATTTAGCCGGACCCCCCCCCCCCTATTTCACCTCACGTAATTAATGGATGTCCCCTTAATAGAAAGTGATTGACAATTCTTTTTTATAATTAAAGATATTAGGTTTTGCATATGTGAAAACAAATGTTTAATTATGTATCTAAATCTTTTGTTCAGAGCAAATCTGAGCCATTCCCTGCAAAGATTACAGTGCTTTTATATATCAGTGCAAGAAGTTTTGGAATTCACATAAAACAAAATATTAAATTATAAGATCATTTTGCTATTACAACGCATACAGATGATTGGACCGTTACAACATATCCAGCTATTTGTGTAAATACATAAGAGGAAGTCAGTGTTAAGGAGATATAATATTATCGGACCATGTTATTTATTTCAGAAATCCAGAGGCGGACCCCACCGAGCAGGCTGGCGTATGTCATGTGGCGGAGCCACACACGGCTGTTTATTTGCACTGGTCCCGGGCGCAGCCTAAATGTGTTTCCACAAAATATTATTTAGCCAGCCCGCCAGCAGTGCGAGGCGACACAGACACACGCTTGTCTTTTGTCCGCAAACACGGACCCGCACAGCCCACCCTCGGCCGTTCGGAACCCTCATTAGCGGTACACAAAGGGACGACACTGCAGGTGCGGCTGCTGCGGGCTCTCGGCCGCTCTATGCAGATCAGAGACCGTTAACACTGCGCTGCCTCCTCACAGCCAATAACTACTTGCTGTCGGCAACGGTTGCAGCAACCCACACCTCTCTTGTCTTTTATTCGCAACTCATAAGAAATCTGGTCCTAGAATTGACGCTCCTGTTTACACTAAGTCCTCACAAGTCCTTGCCTAGCGTTGGTTCAATGCTGGTGAGAATGGTTCACCGCAGATTAATTAATTTTCTAATAAAATCTTAAACTGATTAAGAAATGAAGTGAGAGGTAGGCACAATCAGAACACTATTCATGTGCATGTTATAATAAAAACATGATATAATTATAAGACTTTTTGAGAAATAAGGTGCATTTATCTACCTTGCACTGTACGTTGTTAAAGGCATAGTTGGACTCAAATTTTTGTTTTTCGTGTTTGTGGGTATTTGCAGGAAAGAAAATTATTATTCAATTTCTTAAACATTCTATTCAAATCCTGGTGTTTGACTTCTATTACTGCCTGCGATTAAGTATGTCCACTTTGGTTAATCTCAGTACTCAACAATCGTCTAATTTTTATTACTATTTCACTGTTATCAGATACTGACGATACTGTGAACGTTTCATTCCGAATGGGGCTGATTTTTTTGTTTGCTTAGGACTGTAAGTCTTGTCGAGAATCCCGGCATTCGCCGGAGTTATTACAGAAGCCATGGAAAAATGAAATATAAATGGCCGAACGGAGATTTGAAGCCGCGTTCTTCCAAATGCCAGGCCGGAGTGTTAATGTTTCATTATAATAATTTTGTATTTAAAGCGATAATTTATACTCACATCAATGTGGTTTTTATAACTACAACTTAAATGACGATACTAAATCTTAGGTATTACATGAATGAATTTATTTTCTGCCTTAATATGACTATGAAACAAACAAGGCGTGAAAGGACGAAGGTAATAACACCAAATTGCCGAAAACGTAGTTTACTGTGTGTTCAGATGGGTGAGGTGTTAACTAGATCAACCTCCTTTTCAGCACATAGCATATAATTTTTCTAAGTAGTCTACTATACACGCCAAAAAATACTACATTACGATGAATGTCTTACATAATTGTATGATTTTAGTGACCTGTGGTATTGAATTATTTTAATTAGTTCCGCTATCGGAAGAAAATCCTAGGCTATGGACCGTCATCAACAGATAACAGTTTGTAAAATAAGAAAGTAGTAACTCACTTCTGATCTGGGTTTTTACTCCTAACAATTAGTCTTGTGTAGTTCGCGTACGAACTAGTTCGGAAGAGCACTCCCACGAGCAAACTACGCGAACTAGTTCCCAGATCTGTCGCTCCTTAGTTCGTTCGATCCTTTCACGAAGACCAACTTTTGTTTTAGTTTATTATCTAAAATGTAACACAGTTCGCAGTGGACACATTTCACTGAAGAGACAGATATATATATATATATATATAAAATAAAGAAATGTAACTGTTAAACATTATTAATTATTGCAGAAGTCAAAAACGGAAATTTAACATGGAATGAGAAAACAAAACACACTTTGATCCCATTAACACTTAAAAGACAACTATCAGTAACCACAACTATTATAACAAAGAAGAGAGCGCGTGAAGTAGCGCTAGCAAAGCGAGCGAACGAGCTGTCTTTCTGGAATTCCGGAGCGGAGCGACCTAGTTCGCGAACTAAACACAGCGCTACCGCTCGCGAACTAAACTGAGCGGTATCGTTCGCGAAATAAACTGAGCATTCCCGGTCGCGAAATATCATCATTCGCCACTAGGATTACCAACATTTTTTCGGTTAATGGTAGAATGTTTTTTTAGAATAACATATAAAAATATAGTACACTTCAAAAATATAATATTTTACGAAAGAGTAGAAATGGACAAAGAATGTGTTTTTTTACTATTTTATTTTTTAAGCTATATTTTTTTGCACTTCTTGCATCTTTAACAATTTTCTGTCTACAGTAAAATTGTAATATGCTTTATCGCTTTCAGTTGTTAAATTAATGTCGATCAAAAGCTCATTTTTACTAATGAAATACTGCTCTCTTACTTTTACCTAGATTTCGTGTAATATTGTTATTTCAGAGTAAAGTTCGTTCACTTTGATACTCATTTTTTCTCATAAATTTAGAACCTCTAATATTGTCTCACAGCCATCAAATGAAACCTCATGTTTTAAATTTAATTTTTGGATTTTCTATAGCCAATTGCTTTCATTAAAATCTAATTATTTGCTAAGATACTCCAGACTTTTATCAACGAATACTGGAGCATTCTTTTTAATATTATCACTTTCTGGGACAATTTGGCTTCTAAAGGCTTTTTATTGTTTTCTTAACCAAAGAAACAGTATCTTTTACATTTTTCTAGCGCTGATTTTAAAGCTGACATAATATAATACTTATCTCAGTCTGTTGGTTAACAGATTTGTGAAAGTTATGTATAGAAATGACTTGCGCAATTCAAAAAGATTTTAACTTTTGCGTCTTCATCAGTTTCATTCGTCGCCAAAATATTGTGAATGTGTGATGGATTATCCTCCCCTACAATAATAAAAAAATAGCATAATGAATTCCAATTTACTGGAAATTTACGCACTTTCGTTATTGTTACCACTTTCTCAATCATGGGTTACTGTCATTTTTATATGTCTAATTGTTAGGTGTCACATTGGAAGTATTACTGTTACTTTTCTTAATAATATAGGTAATATTGTTTCTGTCATATAGTACTTAACTTGTAGCCAATAGTAGAATTATATTTTGTTCATGTTTTAAAATACTATATTTAAATAAAAAAAGCCGATTACTAATAAACGGGTATTTTAATTCATCAAAATAAACGCATTTATAATATTTTATAAGTAATGTTGTGTTGTTGTTGTTGTTGTTGTTGTTGTTGGGGTTTAAGGGCGCGTCGACGTCGGGGTCATTAGCGCCTTTTATAAGTAATGTTTCTTCCATAAACTAATAAATAAATCCATTTAAAAAATTAATATTCTACGAATGCACGTAAATTAAATAGTAAAAATAGCACAGTTATTCAGTTTACCCATTTGTGTAAAGGACAATGAGCACTTTGGTTTATCGGCGGCAACGATCATGCTAATGTCATTTGATCAATAACTTTTGTTAAGAAGGTCATATTAAATTCCATTTAGAAACGACAAAAATGATTATGTCCTACTAAAACTGAAATAACAAACAAAATAGCGCGTGCAGTAGCGGTAGCAAGGCGAGCGAACGATCTGTTTCTCTGAATTCGAGACGCGAACTAACGAACTAAAAGAGCGAACTGGTTCGCGAGGGAGCTGCGAACTAAACTGAGCGCTCTTCTTCGCGAACTATAATGCGCAAGTCTACTAACAATGTCTACCTGTCGAGAAAACGTTCTTAGGCAATGATTTTCATTGAGACAAAAAAATAAATAAAAAACATCAAAAATTTGTTACATATGTACTATTTCTTCAAGCACCAGAGTGGGATACTTGAGATAAGTATGGATAACAGGAAAACGAGACCAAATTAATTCACACGTTATCGGTGAGTTTCATATATCCATACTTGTGAGATTATCAGACACTCTTATCTATTGTGTAGTCAAGAACGCTCTCAGACTCGTAATGGGGGGCCTGTACTTGAACGTCACATTTAATTTTATCTATGACTTTCACCACACATCTTAGAATTGAGGAAAGAAACCGCAACGAAAGAAGCCTGCTTCTGCGACATGGCTATCAATCAACAGCAATATTATTTTTCTTTTTCCTAATCGATTATAGCTTTGCACTTCAATCGTCACCATGTTTTTATTTCAAGCAATTAAGGAATGATAAAGAAAGCGGCTGTAGTTTATTTTTAATTAAATGTCTCCAATTATCATTTTAAAGTTTGTTTTTTTTCACAGAGAAAACAAAGAATCAGTTCTCAATCGGTTTTTAAAACCCTTAAATTAAATCATTCAAATTAACAATAATATAAGCATCACTTCTTTTTATGGCTATAAAGGCTGCAGAACGAGTTATTTCTTCGTCAAAAAAAGGTTGCTTCTGGGCCTTGCAGCGTACTGTTATAGAATGAGGTGAAATTTACAGGTAGCCACCAAGAACAGACTTTTTCGGAAGAAACCATTAGCAATATTTACAGTTTTACACAAAATAAGACAGAGGAGATATTTTCATCCAAAAATATATGTTGACAATTTGGACCATTTGGATTTTGCACACCATAGTTTTCCAGTAACTTTTTTTTTTCGTTTAAATGACGACATATTACTAACGAAAATTGGAAAATACATTATTATAATTACACAACAGAGATATATGTAGGATATTGTATCACACTGATGATCTTACGTTAAACTTTTAGGCTCAAAAAGGGATTAATCACAGTACAGTTTTGCATTTAAAAATTGACAAAAATCATATTTGAGTGCTAGCTGAGCTACCCTGAGGATTTAGGTTAGTCAGTGTCCTGTACTTGAAGTGATTTATCTGGAAACTGTAGTCAGTCATCCAGTTACGGCCTCCTCTATTCGGGATAATCACCTACAGCTGAACACACACATTGCATTCAGCACAAACTATTTTTTTAATTTTATAACCTCATTGCTCTGTTTAAATTTAAAGTTCCAAACCGAATCTGTAATCTCAAAGCATTGGAAACATTTTTATTATTTAACATGTGACGGCTACGTATTTAATGCTTATTTTTGATTCCATGTGGATATAGTAGACTGCGTAGTTCTGGAACGAGCTCCATGATGCTACTGTTAAGTAAACAACGGATTCAATGGTAAACTGCAGAAGTGGTTATTATTTTAACTAGGCGTAGGCTAGTGACGGTGTTTCGGGTATATTCGCTGATCTAGAATAGTTTTTAGCTGGCAGACACGTTCAGATACGTACATGCCTACTTTTTGCAGGGTCGTCGATAATCCCAGATGACAGGGCGAGTCTGATGGGTGGATTCGGGGGGACGTGTGTTCGAATCCCTGTCGGGTCATCGAGATTTTGGTTTTCAATGGTTTCCAAAAATCACTCCAGACTAATTCCGGGTTAGTTCCTTCAAAATCCGTGACAGAATTACTGCACCTTCCATACCCCAAGTACATTCCTGCATCCAATCATCTCGACGTCAACGAGGCGTAAAGCTATAAGAGAAAAAATATGACAGGGAATTTTTTCCTTTTTCTAACTTAATAAGAAATTTGCCTCTTTTTTTCGTGTGTTATCAGGATTACACGTGGAATATACGCAATCTCCTCTTGGCACTCCCACTCAGCACTTTTTGGCAATAATGAAATTGAAGTGTTTTTAAGGACAAAAAAATGAGTTTTTAGTGTCACAGGTAACGATAACGTGAATTTATCTGATCCATTTCTTGAGCTTTATCGTTGCTAGACCAGTTTTAAATAAAAACATGCACTGCACAGAGTATAAAAGTGACAAAGCATTGGTCCATACGGACGGAAAAAAACGAGTATTTAGGGTTAAACCTCATGACGACTTTACCTAATCTCGCTCAGATATGAGCTTGACCTGCATTCCATCTTATGAGTTCGCTCTGCAAACTTTGAGGCATTTCTGTTGATTTTGAATGGAATTAGAAGTATTATAACGGATAGAAATGATGTCGCTGTTGTATAAACAGATGCTCATTCGGTCCTTTATGCTGGGTGTTTCAGTGACGATGGTGTAGGTAGAAACGCAGGTTATAAGCCAAAGTGGGGTAACGATGAAAGTGAAGCAAGTCACCTTACTCATCTTTGTTGGTAGATGCATTTGTCTGTACTAATTTCACAAGCAGGGAATACATTTGCAGCTGTTCTTGTCAATGCTGTCTCCCAGCTTCCATGCAGGCCTACTATGTAGCACTAAGTTCTCTCTTACCCGATGGAGCAATCCCGGTGACATTCTAACGATGTTGTAGGCAACGAGAATTCTTGCTAGATGTTCTTCGGTCTCTACAGGTGCCTGATGCGCAACACATCACACGACTCCATACGAAAATAATCAGGCGAGGTACAGTACAACTAAGTGGAGTGGAATAAATTATCCTCCTGATGAAGTGCTTATTGATGGCTCCTCAGCCACGGTATAAACACTGGTTCTTCGAAGGCAGGAGTCAGCATAGTTCCTCTTCCTCCAAGTTTGTGATGCAATACCACTTCCCCGGTTTCTCTAAACCGTTCGAAAAGTGATAGAAACATGGCGTGATCAGATGTCTTCTTCGTGGATAGTTAGCACGAAACATCCTGTCCACTTTCTTACTGTTTCCATTTCCTTTTCAGTACACCGACATAACTGCATATTTCACTTGCGCTGATCGAATGAAATGTACATTTCAACTTCTAAACATAGACCGCAGTCTAAACACATGCGCAGTATATCAGGACGGACTATGTAATATTGCGTTACGAACTCTGCGCTGAATTAGTGGAGTTTTATTTCCCCACCCCTCGTGATGTACAGTACATTACATGTTGGTCGGGTTGCCTACACTTACGTTATATAGCTTCCAACCTGCGAAAAATTGTTTTGGGTTATATCTTACGACTAAGGCGTTTGCTGTACTCCACTATCGGTGGAAGGTTGTGCCGTTGCAGAAACAATATACATAAGAGGTTCACTGAAATATTAAAATTAACAGAAAAGTAATTAACGTGATAGTGTCAACTGATTTTCCCATTTGACACACCTATCATCGCTGGAATGACTTCTCATTCGCCTGTATCCTTCTTGTATATTTTCCTTACAGCGTGTCGCACCTTCGGCGTCACCACATGGCATTCAGTGTAATGGAGGGCAGTGGTCAGAATGTTTTGGCTCATCAGCGAATATCAGATTTAAATATTTTTAATATCTCTCGTTTCGATACGGGAAATCGTCGATATTTGGAACAAGAAATAAATGTATTGATTCTTCAGTAAAAATACGTTTACAGCTATCCAATTTCTCTGCAGTTTGCAGGTTAAATGCCCTTTAGTTCTAGCAAGTGTAAGAGGTCATTTTGAAGACCATGACTATTTGGGGAATTATAGGAATATTCAATCGTCGAGCTACTGGCAATCGGCGATCATTGACAACGCTGAGCGCGGTCGAGCATTGATCAGACAGGAATCTGCACGCTTGCAGTCAGCACCTTAGAGTGCAGTCCCCTTCGTAATTGTAGGTCAGCCTAGTCGGCTTGGGCAGTACAAGCGATGAAGTAGTGTCTTTACTGTCGGGCAGTCGGCGAGAGTAGTCGAGCATACTTCGATAGCCACCTGTTAGGAACCTGCCACCCTCCCATGCATCTCGTATCCGGGCGACCATCTGCCTAACAATTAACTATTACAGTTCGCGGCTTAGATAAGTTGGTGATAGTTGGAATCCACTTTGCGGCACGCTATAAACTGTACTACTCCGTGTTAGAAGCCAATAAACTGTTCCATTGCAAGTCTCACATTATTTCATGTAGCAAGAACTTTATATCAATTTCTAACCTTCGGTCTGTGGCCGTCAAACCACAGTGGTGTCAAACATTAGCCCAAACAGTCCAATGGTAGGATTCTAATGGTGCTGCCAGAAGAACAGAAGAGACGCTTCGAGCAGAACTGTAATTCCCTAAGGTTAGTTCGTCAGCACACCTATCCACACACACGCCCACTAGCCTTGGCCAATCAGCCCCTGACACAAGTACAGAAAATCAGGAGTATTTTGTATTACAGTTCATATTTTTGCCCAAATTTCGAGTTAACTGTCGGTTCAAGTGATTTGTTCTGGTACAAGCTTTATCTTCAGCATTCTGATTGCATCTACTTATTCAGAGTTCAATCTCTGACGAAAACCAATCAGACAATAGATTTCTTAAGAACACGTCGAGGACACGTTTCTGCAGAAAGTTTGCGGGTTATCTTTCGTTTATGTAACAAGTGTCTAAGAACTGAGAGCGATTACTTTTGAAAACACGAAAAAGCTTTTCGGTATGCGTGACAGATAATCTGCAGAGCAGCCGGCGATCAGGAGAAAACCGGTTTCGTTATCTCCGTCACGGCGCGGTGGGAGCACTCTTTATTTTGAAGTACCGTGTCGGAACGTGCTCCCGACTACGTCAGCTTCATTTTAGACCTCCACGTTCTCGGGAACTACGCAGTCATTTCACGGCTAGATGAGCGGAGAACACGACGAGAGTTTATTTAATTGCACAATAGCACCATTATAAAATCAGAGAATGTGTTGCACAGTGCAATAGGGACTAGTTCTGAACAGAGCAAACAGCAGAAATGATTGTGCGTTTAGATTTTGTGCACACCATCGATGTTTGGTACGTCTGAATTCCGCTGACACCTGTTGTATAACGGGCAGTCTTTTAATTTCTGTTGTCCGCATCGAGCATAAATTTAGAGTCTGGCATTTGAAAGTATTTAAAACTAACGGTCCACTTTCATATTTCTGGAACAAGTATCTGCACTTGTGGAAATCAGTCTTCTATTTATTCTCAACTTTTGTATTATCTGACCATACAATCACAAAACTCATATGTTACCCTTTCTGAGCTGTGAGTGTTTGGCACGCTGTTTTCCGCATGATTCTTGCAGGAATAATATTCATATTTTTAGGAAGTTTCACCCAAATATTGCAAAGATTTTACAATAATCTTGAACTTAAAGTGAACACTGGGGATCACTTTAATCTCTTTTCTTAGAGAACTTACAGGATAGAGTTTTTTTTAATCGTGAATAGAGTTTTACAGTGATATGAGTAGACCAGAATAACAGTGAAAACAACTGGGTAACCGGAATTGCAATTTGTTACTTTGCTCCATGGCCCCATGTGGGTAAAAGCGCATCACGTGAACGCACCTGTTGGCTTTTAGCTATGTCCACACTTGTTCAACTTTTGGTCGACAGAGGCAAGCGTCATATTGCACGGGGGAGAGGCTCGGAAGGCATGCGTCAGGGGCATGCCCGAGATCCTCAGTTCGTTCAACAAACCAGGAGGCACGGCGTATTGCAAGCGTTTCCAGCTAAGTGGATTCTCGCGCGTCTCCGCTTGCAATATGTCGCCTTCCAACGAGGAAACACTTTCATTTTTCGAAGATTACCGTTCGTTACCATTGTTATGGAACGCCAAAAATAAAGACTATATCAACAAAATCAAGTGGAAAGATCCTTGGGGGAAAATATTCGATGGATGTAGCTGCAATGAAAAAATAAATCAAGAATATGAGATTATACTTTTCTAAAGAGCAGCAGAAAGTCCTTTCCAAGAAGAGTGGTGATCGAGGTCATGGGAATTACAGTTCATTATGGTTCGCGTATAATAGTGTCCCGTTCATAACCGATACAGTAAGCCTATGGAAATGTAGGAAATAGAAGGAAGAGGTTGCTTGACACGGGACTTCAATCACGAAAAATTCGAAATGCAGAAATCAATACCTAGCTATTCAATCTTGTTTCCTTCGAGCATTCTTTTCGGCCTACCTTAATCAATTAAATTCATTTAATCTTTTTTAGAGTCCTTTTACAATATTCCTGTATGCTTGCGCAGTATCGCGGCACTTTTGCGACTTTATTTCGTAGGTTTTTTTGGGCAGTCCTTTATGAGACCGTACTCATAATCAGTATTTATTATTTTTTCGCATCATTTAAAATTATTGAAGCTCATTTTAATTAATATTCTGCATTGATTGATCGTTGTGAAGAATTTTTGACAATGTCGGATTTTTTGTTTTGCCAAGATTCTTGTGGAAACATTTGGTGCAGGTCGCGTAATATTGTATGCAGTATACAGTACATTCACGTAGGCAATATTTAATCTCGTTTAACGTATTGGGGGGAAGGTTCAACCTTCAACATGTACTTAGTATATCAACACACAGATTTAAACAGCACCAAGTATCATATTATTCAGTAACAGTAAACAATATTTGTTGCAATAAGCAGTCAGATGCATTTACGTGTGTATGTGAAAGTATTAACGATCATTATGAATAAACAAAAGTCATTTGTACAGTAGCAGTCTGTCATCTATTCAAAAATTTCAGGAAGTTCAGTTCATTGGAATGGAATGTTTTCTACGTAAATCGATGTCAATTATATGGTTACACATGACAGTTGCGAAAACTGCAATATTTTTTATGATGTCAATTATAGATTCAAATTTGGCGTACGTGGTGTAACATCAAGAGGCTTACACAATGAACACGTTATTAACTCAATAAGCATCTTGTTAACACCTTATAATCTTAACTTACGTATTGCTAAGCACGATTTTCTCGGATGAAAAGCAATTCTTTCTAATATATTAGATATACACTGGTAGGTAATGTGCAGGTTTCTTTCTTCCAGAAACTAAATTTATTAAAAGTATGCTATACTCAGCTACATTTCCAGATACATTTCGAGCTGAAAATGCTAATCTTATATCATTAGCAAGTAGTTATCTTGCCATGGTATACCGCCTGTCTATGACATTAAAATACTCTGCGAATTCATCTCGCATCCGGGAAACATTCTATTCATTCTTCGAGGAATTCTACAAAGTGGGGCGAACCCAGTGTCATTTGCAGTAATTCCGCACCAAGTTCCGGGAATAGTAGTTCCTGTGCTGGCATCTTCACTATCCAAAGATCCCACTGGGCAGTAAAAGCTTGTACAATCCGGCTGCATACGAATGAAATTGTGCAAATGTAAGCAACATAAAGACTATGTCCACAATCGTGTTTTTAACTTTGATTTCAATTTGCCGCCGGAAAACGGAAGGAAGCAGGCCGAAGGCATTTTTAACCACGAGTATTGCTATTGAAAATCCTAGTTTTGGGCGAACCTTAATTCAAATGAACTTTATATGGTTCAGTTGGATGAGTTGTCAAACGAAAAGCATCCTTGGTAACCATCGGTATTGCGTTAATATAATATTGGCAGCTAGAACACCCGTTACACAAATTGGATCGTCCATCTTGCTGCGGCTACACCGGAACAATGAGGGGCATGCCTCATGAGGTGTGCCTCTATGGCGTGCCTCAAGATGAACATATTGCAAGAGGAACTGGCAGGAGGAAAAGGCAAGTTGAAAGAGAAGAGGCACAAGTGTGGACATAGCTGAAGGCCACCCCGCTACAATTCCCTCCAGTAACATCAGAAGCGCTAGCTTGAGTGTGTGAAACCAGAAGAGGCATATTTGGCGAAGAACAGCAAGCAAACTGGGAGTATATCAGCCACGTTCCTTTGTACTAGGAAATATTTTAGTAGAATTTAAACATTTTAATAGAGTTTTAGCAATGTGAGACCGAATGTCAAACTTCCTCTTGATACGTCAGATTAACGATCACTTGGACGATTGTTAATATAATAGTAAACTTTTTCGTTTTAATTATTATTTCACAACATAATACCACGCTCTTTGAAAGACAATTTTCTTACTTTCACTAGTTTACCAGGAGAGAAGAGATCCATGTTTGTGTACAACAGTGGCGACTGCCTTTTATGCCTTCACATATTTGTAATCTCCTGGAATAAACCCTCTTAAGGTGGGCTTCCTATGCAGCGGCTGCGGCCAGCGGCTGACTCCGGGGATCAGCCGCGCAGTGGTCGCCCAGCGGTCCTGGTACTGGAAGGTCTTTAGCGAGCTCGATATGAGGTTTCTTTTAATGTTAGGGGGTCGGTATGAAGCCACAAACAACTGATCATTTGGTTATTGTTGCTTTCTGTTTGCACAATTCACTTAGAAATGAATTCCTCGAAAAAAAAATACACATCTCATTATAAAATAAACAAAAAAGAACAACTGCCAACCGAAAACTTGGATCATTAACAACGGGGCTACGTACATGCTAATGCGTCTTCTGTGTGAGACTGATTCACAGAATACTTTAACAGCTGTGCAGGTGTAGGGTTAACACCCTGGCAAGGCAATCACGTTGCAGAACTCAGTACAGCAACTTTCTAATTGTATTATATTAAAAATATGTACATATGTTTTAAAAATTTTCACTTGTATTTATATGAATTCATAATATTAATTTTATGTATGATTTAATACGAGTAGTGGTAACTTTCAGAAAGTTTTACTGCATACATTTGACATGAGCACCATTTGCGAAAGCACTTCGAATACGCTCAATATCTTCACTTGACGATCGAGGACGATCAGTGCTCTTTCCTTTGCATGTGCGGCCATCTTCTACGAATTTCTTATGTCAATCTTAAATGTGTTTATGAAGAAGTGGCACTTTATTCAACTTACAACGTATTGCACGCTGCACATCAAATAATTGATTACTTTTTTCAAATTGTATCACATAAATCTACTTCTTCTGTGGCATCGCCATTTCTATGAAAGTAGATAGCAGCACCGTTGGCGACGAATGGAACAAATAGGAGACAGTATCATGTTAACGTCATTTCCTCTTGCTTCTGCTCCTTTACTTCTTTATTTATGTAAATTTACAAATGGAAAAAATAGTAATAAGAACACCAAAAAGTAAGTTTAGGCAAAAAGCAGCGATTTCTTTACTGATTCTCCTCTAAATGTTTCACTGAAATCAAATTTTCAGAGTTATAACAAGAAGTTGGAATTGCCCTAGCATTTCGTGGAATGTGAACTCGAAATTTGCAGTCGTGTACTCGTTTTAGTGCCCGTATTGTGTGTCAGATACGCTGCGGTTACGAATAACGGTAGGACAAAGCGGTTTATTAAACTAGGTACCGTAAGAAACCTATGAAAAGGTAACGAATAGAACAGCTATAGTTTTTCGGCGGTATCTAAAAGTTTTTATGGTGATACACAACCTACACAACCTATTTAAACAACGTTTGGTGCGATGAACGTTCGGTAATGTAACGTCGTTTGTTGTTTGAATTTTGTATTTGGAAAGTAATGCTCAAAGGCTTGCTGCCAATAGACAATGCCGTCAAGGTTCCGCATATGCATATTTTTGTTTTTATTTTAGGTGCAGTCAATAGATTATCCAGAAATTTTCTGAGGCAATACTGCAACATTTCAACAGCTTTCCACTGTAGTTCTTGTTGTTGTAAGTACCAGTCCAGACATAACGAGGAGTTCAAAAGCAGGTTTTTTCCAAACATTGTTCTTCACAGACTGGTACAGTGGTAAAGAAACATCATATATACCAGGTCATTTACATTCTAATTCCACCAATTTTTCGTCGTCCCCCGCGGAAAATAACAGCTTTCGGTCTGACATATTTGGAATGTTCCGCTAGCGGCTGAGTCTATACTCTCGGACCGCTATAGTCGCGCGGCTCAAGCGGCCGTTTTCGCCGCCGCCGCCGCTTCATAGGAAGCGCTCCCGTTGCTTTCCATTGTAGCAGTCATTAACGGCGGCAGACGCTGCATAGGAAGTGCACCTTTACAGCTGTGTCCTTCGACATCCTGATAATTTCACTGCCGTAATTTCACCTGCTTTTGAACTCCTCGTTATGGCTGGACTGGTGCTTACAGCAACAAGAACTACAGTGGAAAGCTGTTGAAATGTTGCAGTATTACTTCAGAAAAAATTTGAATAATCTATTAACTGAACCTAAAATAAAAAAAAAATATGCAAATGCGTAGCCTTGGCGGCAAAACAAGGTTAATTTAGGCTGGGGTAACAGCACCGTGACGTCACAAGAACTCTGTGCCTTGTTCAGAGAAAACGCGAAATGTCTGTTGGCAGCAAACCTTTGATGCCACAGAAGAAGTAGATTTATGTGATACAATTTGAAAAAAGTAATCAATTATTTGATGTGCAGCGTGCAATACGTTGTAAGTTGAATAACGTGCCATTTCTTCATAAACACATTTAAGATTGGCATAAGAAATTCGTAGAAGGTGCCACATGCAAAGGATAAAGCACTGACCGTGCTCGAACGTCAAATGAAGATATTGAGCGCATTCGAAGTGCTTTCGCAAATGGTGCTCATGTCAAATGGATGCAGTAAAACTTTGAAATTTCCCCTATCGAGTGGTGAGTGGCACATATTTGTATTTTTTTTAATAGTTTGTGAGGAATAAAAATGCAAAATCTGCTCCTTGTTTTTGAAGAATCCTGTATATAAACATTACCGCCTTAATTCAGTTGCGATGGAGTGCGCGCTACTGTGCCAAATTAGCTACAAACCCGATTTTTTTCAATCGCTATATCCACCTACTTTCGCCCTCTACAAATTTCAACTTTAAATTATTTTCGCGTTGTTGGTAAATTATTCATTTCTCTTGCCAACTTACACCAATCCCTAACCCCCTCACCTGCGAAAGAAAATCTTCATGGCAGTGTCAGTTTGTGGCCATGATCATCTTTTTCCTTCCATGCAACTCTCCCAATTCTTACATCTACATCATTCCACACCTCATTACCAATATACGCCTTTTACACTCCCATGACTCTCTTCACCCTCCCCCTATCTTCCAATGACTACCATTCTAGCACCTTTGTTATATCGGTAACTGGTTGTATTCTGTTGGTAATTTCCGGAGACAAATTTAGCAGCCCTTCTTTGCACCCCCTCTAACACTGTATTTGATCCTCAAAATGTGGTTCCCATACTACACCACCATATTCAACCAATAGCCGCTCATCGCTCTTCCCAACAAGTGAAGAATTTTGAAACATCTACCTGTTAACTGTTCAATATGTCTTGCTTAGTTGAGTTTGTTATTAAATGTTATGTCAAGGTATTTATATTTCAAGTCTTCAACAAGGAATTCTTTATCCACCTTATAATCATAATAAGTCTTTAGTTTTTTTTTTCTGTGTACCTAATAAGGTGCTGTTCTTTGCATTTATCCCATGCTGAGCAACTGTGAATTAGATATCCTATCCAGACCTCTCTGCAGCTGTTCACAGTCTTCTGGCGTTTTGATCCTATTACACAAGTATATCATTATGGCATATACAAACAACCTAACTTCTGATATTAGACCATCAACACAATCATTCTTTATACTAATGATTTGCGATAGTCCCATTACGCTGCCCTGTGACACTCCCATTGGCACTTCCACTTCTTTTTATACTACATTTCCTACCCTACATTCTACATTTCAAGAATTCTGCTAACCAGAAAATCACTTTCTCATCATCTCCAATAGTTTTTACTTTATTTTACACCATTTTATGGCTCACTGTATCAAAGACCTTTGAAAGATCTAGTGCTACACTGTCAATTTGGTCTCCCTTATCTATTTCATGCGAAACATCTTGTATATCGTTTACTAACTGATATTCGCATGAATACCCGTGCCTAACGCCATGTTGTAAACATGAAAACCCCATACAGTCCTCACATACATTTGTAATGTGGCTGCATATCAACCTTCCAATTAACTTATCTACCAATGATGTCAAACTGAATGGACTATTATTTTCGACTCTATTTCTCACCAATCCTTTATGTACCGGTGCTACTATCGCACTTTTCTAGTCCTCTGGTAAGTATCAAGTATCCAGACTCAGTTTAAATAACGTTTCAAAATGAGATGCAATATCATTCTGCTATCTTTAAGACATCCTTGGTAATATTATTTACACCAGCCCCTTTTGTGTTTTTCAGCTTTCTTAGTTCCCTTATGACATCTTCAGGATGAATTTCAAATTTCTAATTGTGTGAATAAGCTCGTTCTCCGATTTACAAATTCCAATTAATGAATCATCAACCCTAATGGTCTCACTAAACCAGTTATTTAAAATCCCTGCCATTTTGAAGTACTCAGTAACTTTTTCTCTATCCTTATCAACAATTCTATCAGCACCCTTCCTTCTCCTCAGTTTGCTAACATAGCCATAGAAATTTCTGTCTCTATCAGTGGTCCTCCTGCACCAATAATTCTCTTCATAAACCAGTCTTTAGCCACCTTCTTCCCTATTTTCGGTTCCTTGTATCAAGTATTCCCTGCTGCCTTGCTATGTCTTAACTTTGTTATGTTTACTTACCAACCTCTTTAACGCCTAACTTCCCAATTATAGTACGTAGGCACTGTACTTCTCTTGATTTTTCTGTTTTGGAATAATATTTCTTCACCCCATTTTATTATCTCCTTTAACTCTTCCCACTTCGACTCCACTGTACTTGTGCTATCCTTCCATTAGCTGAAAATTTCCTTGAAATATCTTTTCAGTTTCGAAATCTGTGCCTTTTCATACCTATGCCTATTTTCCCCTTCAATTTTAAAGATGTGTTAGCACCAATTCATTTAAACTCTGTGATTTAAAAATTTTCACAAACTTAAAAAAAAACGACCATTCCAAATTTAAAATCCAGTAAGATGAAATATATTACGTTTTTGTTGTAGTGGAGTGTAAAGTTTGGATAATCGCTGATTGTATCATTCGTTCTGCAGCATATAGAACTGTCTTTGCAGTAATTTGTGAAGTACTGAACAAGCTGCACAATGAATTGGAGCGACAACGATTCAAGTAGTCTGAACACTTATGAGCTAGTTAATACATGGCGACTCTATGCAGGGATTGCTTTCTACCATACCTTCTGTCCGAGGTTCCAAATAATAGATCCACTTTTTATACATCCGCTGTTAAAACTACAAAGCAGTACCTACGAATTATTTTTCGCCATTTTTGCAGCGGTTAGCGTGACTGATTGCCAAGAACTGAAAATTTTACTACTGCGCAGTAAGATAAGAATTCAAGCCTCTCCAATAGGTGCGTCATTGTAATGAAAAGGCTTCTGACTTATCATATAAGAGCTCTGTTAAGCGGAAAATTTAATGACACTTTCAAGTAACGGCATTACTATTAAGGGCACGTGTAAAATAGTCATATTTGATATCAAGCCAGAGTGTTCATACATATTATGGACGTCGGCTCTTCTTTTGTTTCGACATTTTAGCGGGCCTTTTATAAAACGCTTCCTCACTTAACTGCTACTTATCTTTATTTATCTTAATTATTTATTTGATTTCTTTATATTTCATGAGTTGTATTGTTTAGCTGAAAGTAGTTACTACAATTGTATTGTATTAATGTTATGTTAAAGCCTTTCTGTCGTGCTAAAAGAACGAGATGACATTTCACTGTCATCTAATACCATATCGTGACTGACTAGAATCTCTGTTACATTGCATGACTTCAGATGTCTATATACGGTAATTAGAGGTAACTAGATTATTTTTAGTGACTCTTTCAACTGTGATTGAACGATTATATACTCTTCATTCATTTTTCTCTTTTATTCTCTCTATTAATCCTTTCAGAATTGCTACTTCGCTGCTAATCGACAAGTTGCGCGTAGCTCTTGGATCAAGCTGTGTATCAGCTATTATAGTTGATGTAAAACATCGTTTCCGCGCAACCTCTGGAACTATCAGTTTTTAAGGAACATGTATTAAGTTAGTTTTAAAAGTTTTATGGTTCAATGAAACTTAATGCCGTCCACGGTTTTTTACTTCAAAAATGTATCATTAGCTGGTGGATTCTTCGTATGTCATATTTCGTCATTTTAACGAATTGACTGGCATGAACTGTAATGTTAATATCAGAACTGAATTGCAGGCAGCTGGTTTTAGAAACTGTGAAGTACCATTCTCAAACTTTTGATGCTGTGATTTTAAGGTTTCATTTGACTTCTATTCTTACATTTTTGGTCAACTTTCGCACTGTTGAGAAACCTGAATGTGTTTGTCGTATTTTAGAATTTCGCTCATTTGTTTAACGCTCGGAGCAATCCGAAAACTATTATGGTAACAAATTTCCCACTGAAAAACCTTTTCTGAATTGGATTCCTTCTGGCGAAAGATTTTTTTTCCGCCATTAGGTCACTGTTTCAAATTTTTTAATTGACATTTCTAAGAATCATTGTGAATTTAAAAATGTTTCAGCGTGTGTAGCAGAAATGATAATAATTAGAGTTGGTTAAGGTGTGCCAAATTTTAATAAAAGTCTATGAGATGATCAAATTAAATCATAAGCGACTAGGCTCTAATTGATAATTACTCCTCAACATCTTGTGGTTGAGCAGTTCGCAAAGTAAAAACAGTGGTCTTGAAACCTGAAGGTCCCTACCTCCAATCTCGATCTGGGTTGTAATTTTTTTTAAGGAAACTCGATAACACTTCCGGAAAAAAAATTTCTTTGAATGTGTGAATTAAGCTACCAACTATACGTAATTCTGGTTCCACGTTAAGCTATAACTCCAGCCATCACAGAGGTGGCATGATCGGCAAATCGAAGCTGTCACTAACACCACAAGGATTTACTTTATCCTCGGGTTGATCTGTTTATTGACATCAAGGCTACTTGATTTGTAACCAATGTTATCAGAAGGTGTGAGATATATATGGCGGCAGTTTTTAACATAATGATTGATCGAGTTTGAAATTCCCTCGTTGTTCAAGAAAATAGAAGCAAATTCCTCAGTGCGATTAAAAAATTTATTAAACAGTAAACAAACTTAAAATTTTTATTTAGTTGCAGAATAACTTTTTTATTAAGTTATTTCTAGTGGTGCAGTTCGCATTATAAAGCTTATAATTAATATTTTCAACATGCCTATGATGCCGGGTAGTATAAAGGTTCCAGTCTAGAGATACATACAAGATTTTAAATTAAATTAGTCACTCAATATCGCAACTAGTGATCCGATTTAAATTTATCTTTGGTTGGTGAGAATCACAGTTAAACAATTGGAATACTTTACTTCCCGCGTGGAGTAACAGTTAATTGATTATTTGGATATCTTTGGGTAGTCACTGGACCCGGAAAACTAAATAAATTTACAATTTTCCTTTTGAAATCAGACAAGGTAATGAATCTGAAAATAGTGTTATTATTCACACTAATTTAGACGACTTGGAGGATAAACTATTTGAGTTCCATCTAAATTGAGGTGAGAGGTAATTAAATGATAGTATAGAAAGGGAGAACTATAAGCAAGAGTATGAAGGTACAAAAATGTTGTAGATCCCTAAGGAGATGAAGAAAATTCAACAAAATGGAGCAGAACAAGTACTGACAACAATTATGCAGCAGTTGAAAGACTTTGCAAATGGACAGGAAAATATAAAATTGATATGATGCGGGTGTGGATGAAGATTTTCAATACTTCAAACAAGATTTATTAATGATAGATAGATGCTTTGAACAACGAATTGAAACAATATGTGAACATTTATCAACCAAGAAGGGAGATATTAACACAGAAGAAGTACGTAAGAGGGTCGAACTTATAAGACATGACCTACGAAAGGAAGCCGAGGACAACTATGAAAGTTGGAGTGAACTCGAGGAAGCACGGGAAGAAGAAAAAGAGTAAGAGAAGCAAACTAAACGATGAATGATTTAAAAGAAAGATGTAGAAGAGGAAGGCGTGATGAAACTTTTTTTATAATACAAATAAACAGGAGATCTAGCTAGTGGGAAGAATAATACTAAGGATGAGCGTTATTACAAGAAAGAATTGGGCATTGAAGGAAAGGATGAATGCAGTCGGTTAACGTTCTGGCCTCGCATTCGGGAGGTTGCGGGTTCGAATCCCCGTCCGGGCATACCCAGTCCCAACCCGCCTATAATGACCATAGCCGTCGACGAGGCGTAAAGCCACAACTAAAAAAAGTTAAAAAAATAGAAAGATGAAAAGAAAGCGAATAAAAGAGACAAAAATAACAAAGGAGTAAGGGATGATGAATATAAGTACTATTTAACCATAGAGAAAAAACAATCAGAGAATGCAAGAATGAGAGACTAAACAAGTGCAATGGAAGACGAAGATTCAGAATGGAGTTTCAAAACGGAGGAAGGAATATGAAAAGGTACAAAGAAGAACAGAAGAGGGAAAATAAACGTAGTTAGAATTTATGGAATGAAGCGAAAAATATGACGAAACTTAAACAAGAAAGCCGAAGGCAGAAAAAGAAGATACGACAAGAATACAAAGCGGATAGGACGGCGAAGTTCTGTCAAGATGGAGGTATCTGATATCATTGTGACCGTTGCTTGGTTTACTAACGGTTTTCTGCTAGTCGTTTCTTGCTCTGTGACTTAGTAGATGATATGATGAACAAGTATTTGTTTATGGGCCTAGTAGGTAGCACAAACTTTTCGCACCGGCAGGAACTATATCTCTCCACAAACTGACATAAATTTCCATCGCAGACGGACCCAAAACACAACGACAAGAATGTGACCACTCATGAACCAGAGGGCGACTGTATCATTAACAGTGTTTCAGGCAGGATACAAGCCAGATGTTAGACTGGTACTCTGTCCACTTACTTTCGGAATGGCCGCAGATGGAAACAAAAAGTTGGGAGCCCAAGTTTCTTTGCGCGCATTTATCACAGAGCTCAAGCTGCCGGTTGGCCATTTAGGCAGCAGTTGTAATTTGCTGCGACCGCTTCGGGACAGTAGCGGACAATAGGTAGGGCCACATTCTGCCGCTGACGGCGAGTATCGTAAAAATTAATTGAGCGTAGAGGTCAGGAGAGAAGGACGGACTCCCGCTGGCAGAGACCAGGTGCTGCCAAAACTGGTCCCATCCTCCCGTGATCGACGAGCGGCTCAGCTCACGATACAGACCAAGTTCCAACGACTGCTCAACGTGTCAATTCAGCCACATCCTGAAAACAGTCGTCAAGAGTGATTCAATGAATATTGATCAGAAATAATAGTTTCTAGATATTATCATTGTCAAAGCTGCTGAGAAATGTGACCATCTAACTCTCACTACCTCGCTTGCTTGGACATTGTTTCCAACTTATCGAGTCCATTGGCTGAGCGGTAACGTTCGGTTCTGGTATTCAAGAGGACGCGGGTTAAAATCCCTGCCCGCCATCCAGATTTCGCTTTTCCACAGTTTCCCGGAATCACTCCAGGCCAATGTCGGGATGATTCTTTCCAAGGACATTGTGGAATTACTTGCAGCTCCTTGTTCCCATTACTATCTCGTCTCTAATCACCTCTATGAGAAAAGCCTTAAGAAAAAATATTTTCCAACTATGGTCAAGATGCAGATGTTTTACAAATAATGCTGACATACTTCAGGCTGCACACTATTATGGAAAACTCCTCCTATAACACAGATTCATCAATTATACACCTTTCAATAAAAACTGAGCCATACTAGTAAATAAATAAATATTAATTCACCATATTAATACACCAAAGGGCAGCATTTTCGGCTTCAGTATCGAATAGTGTAATACATCCTTCAAAGGTTAATAAAACAATAAAATGGGGAGCTGTAATAAGGAAAGTCAAAGGTAATAACAAGAATATGAGAAATGCATTAATCGCACCACTCCTAATTATCTGTAGTAATATACCTAAAAAGTAACAAATTCGGTAAATTAGCAGAGATGCCCAAATCACAGACAATTACAGACACAGAGCCTTGGTTAACGGAAGAAGTGTTAATCACAGGCTTTCCCTGATGATTGTAAATTGTACCACTGAAATAGAAAGGAGTTAGCGACGACTACTACAGGTCGATTACACTCACAGATGATAATTTTATTATGATTTATTGGATGTAAAGGTCTGCGGAAATAGGAAAAGAAAAATAATGTGTTGGCTACTTACCGCAGTTGGATAAAATGACCGAGATAAGGCTCTCGGGTGTAATCTAAATTCAAACTTGCAGAGGAGAGGTGGAAGTAGTTTTGTCCTAACTGATGAGGTCTGGAAAATGTCAGGCGAAGAATAGGAAAGAAATTGGAACAATAATTCAGGGCAACACAGGTTTCTAAATGTCTTATTGCCGTAAAGAGGATTTGCAGACGTGGCAGATAAAAACACAAAGGAATAAAATATTTTGAATAGCTTAGAAATAAAGCAAGATTATAAGTAGTTGAGCCTCAGATTATAGAAGTAATAATTGATCAAGAAGTAGTTTTAATTAATATAATACGGTTCAGTAAACTAGTGGCCAAAAATTATGGAATATATAACTACGTACATTTGTAAGACGGCACGAGTTATGGAACAAAATAGAAGTTTCAGCGAATGTATCAGTAAATGAAAGGAGGACACCAGTACAGTAGGAGGAACTATGAAGCCCTAAAGGCGACAGGAACATGGGAAGAAATTTTTATTCTAAAACAAAAACACAAGAGGGCGCAATAAAAAAAACAAGTGAATCAAGGCAGCAGATAATACGTATTTGAAATAACTGAACAGGGACTTAATAGACTCAACGAGAAAAGCTTAAGGCGTTTTCATAGGGCACGCTGAATAATGCAACTAGAAATTTTTGTTATTATGGCAGGAAATTGAGGGAAAGAGAAGGTATTTAGAGAATTGTGGATGATGTTAGGGAGGAAGTAAAGAATAAGGCTAAAATATTAAAACAATTATAATGATAATAATTCCATGTGATCGTATTGACTTGGTGACAGGGTTTCCACAGGCTGCGCATTCCACCATTGTAATATCCACCTTTATCTAACTCAATAGTCCTACCGGGTACAGGGGACCTACAGTTAAACGTGGAATGCGAACCAAGGAAGCGTTCTGGCGTACTTCGTACTACACAATAAGCTATCTCAGAGTTGAAGGTCGGGTTAAGTGCCGATGAAAATCCCAGCCGAGACAGGGATTCGAGTCCCAGTCAGACACCTTAACCACTGAGCCACCAGACCGCTCATTAAGGCAATTGATTTAATGATACCATGACGGATAGTCATGAGAGATGAAATATCAGGACCATAACACAAAAATAGAAATGAGCAGACGATGAAATTAACAAAAAATTGAGGGTATTATGAGCGAATCAAGTAGGTAAAAAAAAACATGTAGGGACTAGTAAGTATAATATTAGTGAGGATGAGTAGAATATTGGAGGCGGGATACGTACACAGTGCCCAAGCGTTGTGGGTGACTGATTAACGCTCTGGCCTCCCATTCAGGAGGACGTAGGTTCGAATACCCGTCCGGGAATCCAGACTTGGGTTTTCCACGGTTTCCCAAAATCACTCTAGGCGAATGCCGGGATGCTTCTTTCGAAAGAATATGGCCGAATTCCTTCCCGTCCCTTGTACCCAGTCCCATCCCGCCTCTAATGACCTCGACATCGACTAGGCGTAAAGCCATAAGTAAAAAAAAGTACATATTCAGAAAAATAAATGTTTTTGTATGATTATGAGGTTGAGAAGTAATTTCGTGTTGAAGCCGTGAATTGTAAACATCTCAGAACATCATTTGATGGTAAACGCAGTCGTGTAGAACACAATGGCACCGCGGATGGGAATGGTGCATCTTTTAGAAAGGGTACTGAGGGTACTACAACGGAAGTAAGGGAAAGCCGCTGCATCAAGTGAGCTCTTGTAGTACTGAAACTACACTACCGTCATCAAATACAGGATTTAGAGGGGTTACAGAGGGGAACAGATAAACTTGTTTGCGGAAATTACTGCAGGAGACCATCAGTTATGCATTTAATAAAAGAGCTGTGTTATAAATTGGAAGATACGAGACACATGAAAAGATTGTTGAGTATGCAAGGCATACATTCGTAGGAGACTTTGACAGTTATTTGGAGAAAATAATTTATTACAAGCAGTGAATGTACTCGAAATGAAGATTTGTATAATGCAAAGTCGTATTAATTTATTTGTAAGATTTGCATACTTTTTCGAAATAATCAAATAGTAGATGGTAATTAATTTTGTGATACCTTACTTTTCGTCAATAAAACTGGAAATTAATTTAAAACACCAGACATTTTAACAGAATTTTTAATGGGTTGCCTTGCTACACAAATAATACTTAAGATAAGCTTTTCTTGGCTTAAAAAAACGCTGGAGGGTTTGAAGAATTTGTTGCATTTGTAGTGGTCAATCACATATAATATTATCAGCTTAATACGTTTAAGAAACAAGTGAGCATTATGAAATAATCCTCGAAGCAGAAAAGGTCATTTAATGCTAACAGGTGAGTGCAGAAACCAGAGTATGAAGTGTTAAGTTTTCATAGCAATGGAATCTGTAGCACCCGAGTAATTGAGCTCACATTAGGTTCTATTTAATCTCCATTAACCATACAAACTGGGTCTAATTTGGATTCGCTTAGTTCCATGCCTCAAAGAAAAGGGGTTTTTGTAGGCGTTTGCCTCCTTCGTCCCATTTTTCATGTTTTCCGAAGCTATGGTCCGGAAAATTAAGTGACGCTAGGCCAAATATCTGCAGCAGAAGATCTAAAATTAACATTAATGTTATCGTTGTGTTAAAATTTCGCACAAATGGTTAATAGATCTATGTAGTGAGATAGTGAGATAACTACCGTGGGCAGTAACCCTTTTTCATATGAAGGTGGTTATATTGACTCTCATCCAGTGAGTTAGGGTACTAAACGCTACAAGACTTTGTAATTTGATTCTTTCAGGTTAGCAGAATTCTTAAAACACTTATCCTCCCGAGTGCAATCCTGCTGCATAATCGTGCGTTATCAGCTTCATAACAGAATTAATGACTGAATACTTAAATATAGTCTGGTATCCCGTATGTTGTTTTCCATTCTTTTTATCTGCATTATCTTGATAACAAGCAGGAAACAATAACAAAATTGTTAAGCTCGTTGAGTATATAATTAGCGTAATACTCTATTAATCACCTGATTCCCCTCATTTTATCAACATTAATTAAGAAAAGAACACAAGTGCTTCAAAAATTTATTTGATATCCACAATTTACCGTATAATTATAGCAAATTAAAGTATTTATTCGATACGAAAAGAATGCTAAATGTAACTAGAAATTAGTGCATAATTTTATTATTTTGCGCTACTACTTAAAAAACAAATTTAGTGATAGAATGTTAGCAACTTCATTGAAATAGGTGCTCAGGCACTATAAAAATGAGTTTTTCTTTTTTTAAATATGAAGTAAGAATGGAGATAAGCATTCTCAGAGGGCTTATTTCACGATATGCCCATGAAGCGTATTAAATACAAGTCAGGGCTCTATTCGACTAAGCCACACAGCCAAGACAAAGGTTGTATTTGTTTCTTGCACCCATTGACATGATTTCGCTCAGTTTGAAGTCAGGACGCAGTTCAGACATTACAAAACCAGGGCGAGGCCCCAAAACCGATTTCAACCACAACCATTTCCCTGTTTGTACTGTGAATAAAATACACTAGCCTCCACGCTTGCAGAAGTCGGTACTGGAAAATTCAGGAAATGATTATCTTCGTTTTGAAAATATTTTCCTACACTGTCAGGGACGCGTTCTACAAAAGTCTCGGCTCCCAGAAGGTAAATTGAATAATTGCATGTGGAGCCAACTACACAGACGCATAAGATACGTCAAGTACGACGTGATTGTGGGTCAGAAGCGTGTTCTCTCCTATGTTCCCTGTCATTTCCTTAATGACAGGTAGGACCAAGGTTGCATAGAAATTCCCCTTAGGATCAACGTTCACGGTGATTTGAGAAGACTTCTGTAGTTTTGCCCGTTGTGGCCTGGTAGCTCCGCACTTGCCACACGCTGCCGGGAATAACTTCTCTTATGCGACGTCATTGCTCGAGTCGAGTTAACGTCATTTCACGTAGTAGACACACACTTCAATACCTACGATCCGTACTGCACTCGCAAAATTCCCCGCAGACGTATTTTATGTACAGTAATAAATGTTAATATTACAGATTACTTTTAACGTCTGATTCCCAGTTAATAATACTTTAAACTTTGCTTTGTTGATGTGAAATATGCTGGGGCGCTCTTGTTTTCTATTTCAGATTAAGCTGTTGGTTCCCATTGTCCCGTAGGATTACTGGACTAGATTGTTTATTTTTATTTTTTTCGTAATGCATAAGGATACAAATATAGTAATTAATGCTTAGCTACAATAGATGGAACAAGTTCCACTCGGTCTGCTCAGAGAGCATTCCACGGTGATGTGGTAGACAGTTTGCTGGTAATTTCCACAATCACGAGAAGGATTCTCTATTATTCCCCACCTGTGCATCACCAAGTAGTTTCTACCCAGGACGCTATCTTGCAGGATCTGTTACTGCTAGTTTGTCGGGGTTACGGAACCTGCTAGAAAAAATTATCTCTACGTCATTAAGACCGAACTAAAATATTAATACAGTATTTAATTGTGTACGAAAAACACGCCACTTCATCCCAAATAAATGTATCGACATTCAAGGTGAATTGTTGGTTTATTTTTATTTTTAAACCCTCAGTACTATTGCTTTACAAAACTTTGAAAACGTAAAAAGGGAGGACGACAGGTGTATCTCACTGATTTTGATCAAATTGTGTACAGTTGTACTCGATCACTGACTCAACTGTGTGAAGTTTTATGTTACAGCTGTTCATAGAAAAAAACACGTTTTAAGACCTTGATTAGAGAAACAGAAGATAAGAAAACAAAGTAATTTCCTATAGTAAGCATACTAACCATAAACTAATAACCATCGATAAATGTGAGCTTTTTTAACTTACGGTGCCACGGAATTCAAAATTCTGTACCGAATAAGTCATGGTTCAATTTAAAACTAAACGGAAAGGAAATAATAATAATAAAACGGTTTGGATCATGGCACACAATGCTAAATTCCAAAAAGTTTGTGTTAGGATTGACCAGAATGTGAATATTAAGGCGCCTGCGAAGACATAATACACTTCATCGTCTAATGACCATAAACATCCAACACTGAAAAACAACCATTCAATAACAAACTAGCTTAAGATAATTCCTAGAATTATTAAAGAACGTGGGGATAGAACTGTTATGTAATTACGTGGCCAAATGTAATATTTAAATGTTAATTGGACTTGCTGTAATAGGGGAGAAGAGGATGATATATCAATGAAATGAGTTCCGCAATATCAATCGGCTATTTAAGCAATTTATTTCTAACTTCATTCATTTAACAAAATAAGGACAATTGTCATAAAAATTGAGTGTACAAAACAATGTTAACAGTTCAGCATAAACTTTTAAGCAAATTATTCACGTAGTTGTTAGCTCAGAAAAATTTAAGTAGAACATGAGAATCTATCTGTGCTATTCGCATCACCACGGTTGGCGGTGGTTGTGCTGAATGGGTTTTACTTTGTGGACTTAACAACGTTGCTGTCCTAACGTATTTTCGCTTCTGCCTTCTGCCTCGTGTGTGGCGTCCCAATCCGTCAGCCATAATACTTTATTTAGCTCAGTAACTGGCCGAGTAACAAACAGAAGTTAAAAAAATGTTATAAGTGACTTAGTGCCACTTCTACATGATACTTTCACTCGCTAGTCTCTTGTTCGCTGGCTCAAGCACCTGAGCTAGGCATTTCTTCGAAGCCAAACTGTCTTTCCCACACTGCGAAATATTCGCCTCAGCATCCAATTTATTCTGTTCTGGCACTCGCCCTCACGAGTCAACGAAATATTAATCGGACCCGTAAAGCTTATCGGGAGGTCGACTTCACTTATTGCATTCGCCAAAACTGTGAGAATCCTACCGTTGCGTCGCCTTGGAGCTGCTCATGTTGTTGGGCTAATAGCGTAGCGCCACTTGTTGCACCCTACACGCTGGCTGTGTGGTCGGTCGCAGGAGGTGACAGCTGTCTCGTCACTGCACCTGACGAATATTAAATTAACTGTTCATATGTAAACGTCATGGAACACTACAGTTGGAAATAATTAAACGCGCTAAAACTTTTCTCAACCTCCCACATATACCTGTCATATATAAATCCGGAGAGAAATGGTTGCGGACAAGGAGAAGAAAAAAGAAGAACGACAAAGCGCTATCCTCTGCACGGCCATACACCACCAGCCCAGTGATTCAAGTAGAGAAAAAGCTTCCTGAGAACATCGCGGCAACTAATTGGGTCATCAAAAAAGGCAAAAGTACAGTTGTGGAAAATGAAGGTTCCTAACACCTCTGGACCACTGACAGCAGAGGACTGGAACGTCTGGCGGTCCTTAAATCGATTGCGGACAGGAGTGGGCAGGTCCAAGGAAAACCTAGTGAAATGGAGTTATGCTGATGCTACCTGTATTAAGTGCGAATGTGGTGAGGACCGAACCATGAGCCATATGCTCGAGTGCCCTATGTGCCCATCATCCTGCAACAAAGATGATCTGTTTCGAGCAACACCGCATGCACTTGAGGTTGCGAAGTACTGGGCGAAATGTGTTTAAAGTTGTTTTAGCTGCGTAATTGATGTTTGTGACTTGAGAATAATAATAGTAATAATAATAATATATAAATCGTTGCAGAATTGTTATGTAATCCAACTAAATGGTTATAACAGATATAAACCTGTTTGGAAATAATGTAGTATAAGTGTATTATAAATGTAATTCGTCTGGTGGATATCAATGTGCGTATTTTCAAAGATGGACACATAATGCATTAGAAGTATTTGACTGTGTTTATTACAAAGTTATGATTTTAAATATGACTTCGTATCTTCTTCATCTGCCTCCAGTTTCCAGGGTGTGGTGTAGCAGTGCTCGCCGTCATTGTCTGTACTGGTAGATTTCCTCAGATTCGAATCTAGACCGCGGAATACTTCTCTCCTGGAGGACAAGTTTTACCAGATTGAACCATCTCCCCTAGGGCCAGATTCTACTTCTTTTGCCGTTCATTTCTTTTTCCAGCAATTTCCTTACTACTCTTGTTGGGTCCATACGTTTGACATGTCCCAGCCATCACATAACGATTCATCGACTGGGATCTGTTTACGGATCACTTCATTCCTAATCTTGTCTCTTGTGGTTTTCTGCACCATTGTTCTGAGGAACATCATTTCTCTCGCCTGGAGTCTGCTGTCATCTCTTCTTGTAACCTCTAGACTGTATGTTGCGAAGTTAAGAAGCTTGGCTCATATTTGAATACGCTTCTCCGAATGAAGCTGATGATAGAATTAGCCTTCTTTTGTACTCTGTTAGTAATGTCGTCCTGAGATCGACTTTCGGAAGCCACTTTACTGCCCAGATAATAAAAAACATTAACCTGATTCAGTTTTACTCCAAAATGTGGCTTCATAATTATTAAAATGTTTGTAATATGTTCGATGTGAAATAATGTACCAGGTTTCTGTGTATTGGTAAAAGTCTAAAAGCATTAAAAATTATATTTTTTTTTAGTTGTATTCTAAGAAAATGTAGCCAACGTCGATTGGCAGCTGTGGTCAAACAGTCAACAGACTCTCCACCTTATCTCTGCACACAAATTCGCCTCATGGTGTCTTATTTTTCTTTTATGAAATTTCCTGATACTCCGAATTTTTTAGCAATGTCAGCTGGAATATAATTTTTTGAACAATTTATAGGAATATGAAGTCATTGAACACTCTACATCAGTCACAAATGAGTGTTATGTGTACTTTTTCAGATGGGGAGGAGAATGTAATTTTTTAAAATTCAACATATTCAATCACTCCTTCAAGAAATTTTAAAGCTGGGAGGGCTCAAATATATTATTTGACACTTCGACCACGTGGTGTCCTAATAAATTGCCAACATATTGTCTAATCGCTATTTTAGACAAGGAAAACTGCATTTTCGAACGTTAACGATGTTATTTCGAAGTACAGTAATCGCAAGGTAATACATATGCAACGCTCCATGTATGGCACCGTAAATTATTTTGATCTTCTGTTTCTGCCGTGATTATCTACCATCGCAAAGCAACTAAGTCAGCCGATATTGTTTATATGAATCAGTTTAACTGTGTCACATAGGATAAACCAAAACGAATTTATTCATCCAAAAACAGTTCGGAAAAATATTTCAAGATGAAATACAAAAAACACTGCAATTTTTACAAAAAAACAAATTTGGGGTATATTAAAGTAAAATCTCAAAGGGAGGACTAAACCCGCAGACATAGATGATAGTTCAAATAGATTGCATCTTGTAGTTACTAGACCCAAAATTAGCTGAATAGAGCTCATATTTTCCGAAAGCTATTACAGGAAGATATATATACTAAAGAAACCTACTCGCTTTTTGTTTTCTGTTGATCCGCCCTGCGGTAAATATCGGCATAGTCATAAAACAAAAAAATGATTTTTTGCAAAAATACTCGACGTGAGGATTCACATTAATCATTTCTCAGTGGTCAGGAATAATTGTACAAATTTTGATCAAAATCTGCGAAATTCATTTCTGATCTTTCCTTGTAAGATGTTGTTGTCAGGCATCGGGCCAATGGATGACTATTTTTCAGTAAAAGTACCTTCGATGATATTACGGGACCATCTATAGCCATCATATTTAGAGAATAACCAGATTCATTATAACGAGTAGATTCGAACACAACTCCTGACTTACAACAAAGCTTTATGGTTTCCCTTCACCGTTTAAATACTACGGCGTTTAGCAATAACCTGGGCCTCTCAGAGAACACCTATTTCTTTAAGTAAATTGAAAGCAGTAGAAAATCTGTTCCCTGCAGCTATTGATTTTATGTATTTACTCCCCACAAACTGACGAATATAAGAATCTTGTTTCAACTGAATTGTTTTAAATTTTTGTTAAAGGTTTTTTACGCGTACATCTCTTATTACTATTATATTTCTGTCCAGGGCCCGGGAAAAAATCGCTCGTTTGGAACACGGACCGGCTTCCACCATGCAGTTTACAGCTTAACGCGTGAACATAAACAGAAGTTGCTTGTATAAATATGAAAAGTCAGTTCGTTCAGCTATTTAAATGATCATATCTGTTCTCCAAACAGAAAACCAATAGTCACCGGTTATTCTGTGTAATGGATCTGCATAGACCGTTTCCAAGATAAAGAACGAATATTGAATAAATATGTCCAAAACGCCAAAGAGAAATCGTATAAACTTCTTGTAGCTCCCACTTGGAAAACTGAAATAATATATAGAATTTTGTAGTAATGAGTTTGTGAAAGTTCAAATTAAGGTTACGCGTACGCGTTCTGTAATTGGCTGCTAAAGCAGTTGTGTGTTGAACTTAATGCAAGAACTAAACTAGGGAAAATGTATATAATTGCTCCTGTTATATTCTTGCTTCTGTGAAATACTTCTTCCGCCATTGTTTCCCCCACACTAACTAACAGATTCAACAGATAAGTTTATAAAATGAGGATTCTCATAAAATCCTTCCTTTCCTCTTGCGAGTTTTTGTTTTTGTTTTTGCTTATGGCTTTACGCCTTGTCAACGTCAACTGGAAAGAATTGAGTCAAGGAATACAAATGAATCCGTCTAGTCTATTTACTTTTGGAGGAATCATCGCTGAAGTCGTCTGAAGTGATTTGAGGAAATCGTGGAAAACCCATATCTGCATGGCCAGATGGGGATTCGCGCGGCGTCCTCGCGAATGTGAGGCCAGAACGTTACCGCGCACCCATCAAGCACTAGGTCACAACAGAGAAAATGGAAACGGCCCTTACTGGTGCATACCTAACTTCATCACATATCCTACTGTAGATTCCAATGCAGACTAATATTATCAAGAATTAAAAAAAACTTTATATTTATTTATTCCTTAGACCTGTTGGTTCTTCACAATACATTTAGGTTATAGAGGCGTTTCTGGAGACTGAGAAGATAACGATTGCGATAAGTTAGCACTGAAAAGATAAAAGATAACGATCGGATCAAATGTAATGTAAGGACCAGAAGACAAGGCTATTGATAAGCTCACATGACTGATCACTAATGACACGAAATGTTGGTCCTCTACTGATGCAATCATTCTTGTAAGTCCGTGGTATCTTCTCAGTTATTTACTTTCATAAAACAGAATCCATTCATAGATTATCAAGACAGTGTTATTTTACTTATCTTATGAATATAAAAAAAAAGAGATCCCTACTACAAACAATGACAATTCGAAACCTCATGTTTATGCGTGGTTGTCTCCGGGAAGTTCTGACCGCAGCTTCTCACTGTCATGAAATTTCTTGTTTTGTGAAGATGAAGTAGCAGATTCAAGAAATAATTAATTAGAAATAGATCATTACTTTGGAGAGCAATAATATAATAGTTACATTAATTTATTCTCGTTCTTTAATGATAAAAATACTGTCTTTGACAAACGAAACAAGCTGTAAACTAGCCAGTATTATTCATATCAGTTGGAGAATTTAATTGTGTGTTATTTTAACGTACTTATTAAAGAAGCTGTGGGATGACTTCAACTAATTAGTTACTGAGAGAAAGAAAGGGGGAGGGGGGAGAGGGGAAGGGCCAACAAGATGAGTGAGAGAAACAGGTTAGAGGTATGAATGTCGCACATCCCTAGAACAAGAAACTTATGTATATCTTCGAAGATTCCTCCGTGTGTCCGCTTAAACTGTTAACACAACTACAAGAGATTCTATCCTAATTATTCTATATAACCTCTTATAGAGATTAGAATGTCTCTTATTCATTTGTTTGTGTAGCTACCCACAGAGTCGAAATTCCCAAGAATGTTACTGAAAGTAATGTTTCGAATACCTCGAAACTAACACATCCTACTACGAGCTTCGATACATTATTATGGGTCGGTAGTCGATGGCTCATTCAGCTCAAAAGTTTACGACAGAGGAAAAAACTGAAGAATCAAGTTCTACCATAGGTTGTCTGTGTGAATCTCAGTACTGCTTCATGTTTTGGTGTCTACAAAATAATAAAAAACACAATTGCTGTTCTGGCTAATACAAATATAATTTCCTATTCTTACATCATATTGCTTGATGAAAGAATACTGGAAAGACATAGAGGTATTTTTAAAATGATTTTTCTTCATAAGAAGTACTGTTTGACAGCAATATTTTGCCTATAACTCAGAAACAATATTCATGAAATAGTGTGTACAGAATATGTAGATTTGATGTTAAAAATAATAGATACCAAATTATTCATATATGCATTTAAAATATGAAATTGTACAAGGATGTTAAAAATTGACTAACGAAACGAACTAGTCTTGGAAGCAATAGGTAACACAGGATCATAAGGTACAATGCTATGAACAGAACAGATGGGATGATGGGTAACATTTTAAAACGTAGATAGTTTGGTAAATTGTTAATAGAGGATGACGTACTGAGGTAGAAGATTAAACGATGAATGTAACGAGGAGACGAAGAAGATAAACATAACAAGAATATTTTAAGGATAGTTTCGTACCAAATCCACATATTGACAAAAAGGAACTGTTCACATTGATTAGCGACCTGTTCTATTACGTTCCTTTATCACATGCTGAGACAATCATAAAAAGGGTGTTGAAACAGATTCATTTGTTTCCTATACTCTGCTTATCGGAAGATCAGAATTTCAGATTTCTTCTTGTCAATATTCAGTCATACATTTGTCAGTTAAATTCTTAAGGAACTCAAAGTTAAACCAATTCTCCAACCTGGGAAAAACCACAGAACTCCTTGGACAGACCGTGTATTAAGGATGAACACCATCCCAGAGGCAGAAAAGATGTAGGAAGACGATCAAGAAAATGATCTGAGACCGTAAAAAGCCATCAGGCCTAACACTGGATACGAAGAAGATGACATTTGTCAATTAGAGTAAATTGCCTCCTGTTTATCATTGCAGTTATTATTCTTGATCTCTAGATCTATTAAGCGTAATTTCCAATACAGTCGTATTTGCAGGTTTGTTAGGTCTTGATCTATATGTAATGTTGTTGGACGATACGAGGCGCGTGAATATAGAGCCGGGAGTGTATACTGCAAATTTAGGGTACGATGCTTGGGCGAATATTGGTAAAAGAATTAGGTGTTTTACATGGAACGAAAGAGATGACCATAATTGCAAACAGGCAAATGATTTCAGCCGTAAGGTAAGGGAATCAGGGAATGGAAAAAATTACCGTGAGAATTGCTAAACGATTTAATAGAAACACTGAAGAAATTTAAAATTAAAATTCTTAAACGTCAATTGTAACTGGATGGAAATATTACAGTCGAAGAAAAGTGAAATGGAAAAGTATGAAAATCACAATCGCTGCAAGTACTACATGGCAATTGAGTTATTTTAACTTGTGAGTCATGTAGAGTTGTCAATTCCCAAGCAAAACACTGCAGTAATTCATGGAGGATACAAATTTTTAGCTTTCATATAATAAAAACTTTTGATTCACCTATTACACAGCTTCATTTTACCATGTTTGATGATAGTGCGATTCCATTCCAGTGGTAAGAGTTAACGAACAGCCATATCAGCTGTCAATTAGTATTTCCTTTCCAGTTATATGTTTTTTTGTTTTCTTTTTGTTTTGCTGAGTCCCATTTTTGCTTATTAAGGAGTGAAGGCTTTTTTCCCCTACTGTTTCTTTGTCCAAACTGCGACATATCGTTGGCCTTCGGAGCGGGTCACATCCGGAGTTTGAATTTCTCTGTTATCTTAACTGCCAGACCACAAAAAGTCTCGATTATTTCTGCTTTAATCTCCGAGAAGTTCTCGGTTCGCCAGCTTGCTGTCGTTTGCTTGGTGGCGAAGCCATTAGGTTCACCAGCACTGGCTCAGACAGATTTAGATTTTAAGAGGGCGATAAGCAGGAACATTTGCCTCGACTGGAACATATTGCAGTCACAACACCAACGAGATGACAGTCTATTGACATTGTGCGTACCTAGGGCTCCAGCAATCGTATAAAGAAGAGAGAGAAGAAACGAAAGACGGAGAGTGGCAACAGGAATTTCGGAGCTCTCGTGACCAGCCACGGGCACTTGGTGAGGATTTAAAGGCCATCAGATGGCCTGCCGAAAGACACGATACAGGTCGGCGATTAAAATTTGTTTTTATGGGCCATTAATCAGAGCAGATAGTGGCTCCTCTATACGCAGCTGTGACAGCTGAAACGTATCGTATGAACAACAGCAATAAAACAAACGTAAAAGTATCTCGGAGAACTGGTTTGGATATCTTTGCCACGCATTTGACGCGTGTAATTGCTATCGTTGTTAGTAGATGTAAAATCAGTTTTAATAATCGGATTTTTATGATCACTGATGATACATAATGCCAATAAGGCATTTGTGTAGTAAAATATATCACACCGAAGAAAAGAAATCACCGAAGACGTGAGAATTTTTTAAAAAATTTAATTTAATTGCAATGGAGCACAGGCTCCGGTGGCAATTTCCCTACACACCCATCTTCCTACTCACCTACACTACACTCACCTACTCACCTACATTTGCCCTCTACAAATTTTATCTTTTAATTCTTTCAACGTTTTTGGTAAATTATTCATAATTCCTCTTCGTAACTCATTCCAATCCAAGACACCCTTACCTAAAAAAGAGAATCTTCCCACACCCTTGTACCTGAAATCGAGTGGTAGCTTGTGGTCTAGAAAGAACAAAATAGATTTTAATGCCAGCACTGGTTCAGTAGAATCAACAATGTTTTAGTGATTATTCTGCTGCCGTTTTCTGCCCTGAAGTCTCTTTGAGCTTCTTCTCAGGAATAGTATTTGGAAACATGATAAACGATCTAAAACTGCTCGACTGTGGGTTATTTCAAGAAAAGCAGGTGTTATGGACATTTTTTTACCAATCAAAGATTCGCGAGAAGTTTTTCTTGCATGGTTGTTCGCTGTTCTTGATGTTCGCGTTACCATTACATGCCTCAATAAGCCCTCAATCTGTTGGTTATTACTATTTTTCTTTATTTTTTTATTAAGACATCACACTTTGACTTCGAGGTCGTCAAAGAAAAAAAAGAACAGGGGACAAAGAACGGGACGGAAATTGGCCATGGCCTCTTCAATGAATCACTCCGGCATTCGCCTGGATTAATTTCGGGAAAGCTTGGAAAACCGAAATCAGAAAAGTTTTACTGGAACTGAAAACCGTGTCATTCCGAATGTTAGGCTAGAGCGTGGCCGATTACCCCTCATGCTTGGTATATAAATATGTGTCCAGCTCCAAACATGAAGCAGCAATGCCAAGTTAAATATCCCATTTCCACTGTCACTTGTTGCGGTATGACCGAGCGTGGTGGGTGCGCAGTAACGCTCTGGCCTCGCAGTCTCGTGAGACGCGCGTTCGAATCCCCGTCTGCCCATCTGGATCTGGGATTTTCATGGTTTCTCCAGATCATTCCAGACGAATGCTGGGATGGTTCCTTCCGAATTTCCCCCCGCTTATTGCCCTTAGCCCTTTTCCGTCTCTAATGATCTCGACGTCGACGAGGCGTGTACCAAGAAGCAAAAAAGACTGCATCTAGATCTTATTAAATTAATACAGTTAATAATCCGCAAAGTACTATTTAAAAAAAAAAAAAAACTCGTAATTCCCAAGTTGTCACTTTTTCTAATAAATCTTAGCGACTGTCAGTAGTAATTCGTGTAACAAACAAAGAGTTCCTTGCACAAGTTCTCTTCAGATCTCATGTTCTCAAGTTAGTATAAATGTTGCATTGGATTTTAACAAATTTGTTTCGCTGAAAAATGACTATATCTACTTATTTATGTGACAGGACAATCTCTAGTGTCTAGTACCAAAACTGTTCAAATAGTTGGCCATACCATCAAGTGAGAACTGTGTATAGTGATACGAATTAGCTTTTGTTTAATTTCTGTTTTTGGAGTACTCAGTTTAATATAAATTATGGAGCAACGATATTTATGATTATTGTTTTTTTTTTAATCAAGGTTGCAAAATGTATTATAAATATTAGGACGTTATCTGAGACTTATTTTTTCAGTTGTTTGCCTAGGACTTCAAAGTTTCTTAAGAGAACCATTGACTCACTGAATTAAAGTTGTAAATTATTATATTTTTCATATCGCAATTGTTTATTTCAGTAGAAACAGGGATGAATTCTTAATGCTGGTGTGTTTTATTGAGGAAACTAGATTTATTGAAACAATCACCTGGCATATTAGAGCTCTTACACTATCATTCAGTGGCGTTCTCCCTTTATTTACTTTATTTATTTGAATGAATAAGACAAAGCGGTCAAGAAGAGTGTCGTAGATGAAGTAGAACATTAAATCACTTATCCCTCCACGTACTGGCAAGTTTCCATTATTGTTGTATTCATCAATGAAATTTAAAGACGTAATCAGCTATAGATCTGTGTTATTATATGGTAAATTTCAAATCCTACTTGGCTATTTGACAACATATTACAGGTCTGTGTAGACTTGCGTCACTCAGATCAAAAGGGAATATCGTGCGTGTTCCTGAATAGATGCACAAAATCTGTTGTAGTGAAATAAGACTCAAAATTCATCCAAGAACACCGAAATTTAAGTATTTCGAAAACCTAAGAAAAAACAGCCACAAACAAAACTATTAAAATAGCCAGTTAGTAACCGAGTTTATCACCGTGATAAAAAGAAAAAAATGCTTGGGTTCCTCTACGAAATAATATTTTATATCTTTCAAAAGTTGGATTTAAAGAAATATATCATTGTTTGTGGCATAACAGGTTCCTTGGAGAAGTTACAAAAGAGTGAAGGTTACTCTGGGGAAAATTGGTAGCCATAGTAAGAAGAGAGTAACAAGAGCGAAAGTTAGTTTGCGCCTTTGAGTAGATGATATACAGTTAGAGCAGACAGAGGACGTTTGTATTCTTCGGATACCTATTAATGAAATGCAACTGGTATAAATACCAATGAATTGTATGAAAGTTTATTATTATTTAAATCGAAAAGATTAAATGAATAAGTGTGAAGGTTAAAGCACCGAACGAATTAAAAACGGGACCTTTGTCCCTGGCGACATGAATCAAGGCTATATAAAAAAAGAAAAATGACAAAATCCGATGCCGATAAGACCGAAAGTAAGAACAAGAAGCGTCATTTAAAGAAAAAGAATACAACATGTTGCTGACATTTAAAAAAATATTATTTGTAGTC
Source organism: Vandiemenella viatica (assembly GCA_031002005.1). Lineage (NCBI taxonomy): Eukaryota > Metazoa > Arthropoda > Insecta > Orthoptera > Morabidae > Vandiemenella > Vandiemenella viatica. The sequence goes on from CM061920.1 coordinate 80,893,139, forward strand.
TAAATGAATATTGGCACAACTTAAATATCTAAGTAATAAGATTTGGCAATTGCTCACCTGTATATGAAATTTATATGTGATGGGACCATCACATCTCCAATGATCATATTCACTAAAAAATTCGTACACGCTTACTATCCGGTAGCAGACTTTGAATTTCCCATGAATTTCACTTAACTCGTGGCTGGACTTACAGTTTGATACAAAATCCGAGCCACGAAGCGTCCTGAAGCATCTCACATCTTCAAGCGCAGATCTTAAAATCACTGGCTGCTCTAGGTCTCGAACCTGGGACCCTATAACAGCCTCACCAACTCAGGTCTATCGTATTCACTAAATCTCTCGTAACGTAATAAAATTTACGAATCAGCAAAGTACTGTGTTTAAATTATGTGTATGGAGAAAGGACGCAGAAAGTAGGAACACAGACAAAAGTTTCTAAAATTCTAATTATCAAGCACAGCACTTTACAGAAATGAAGTGAATTTTAGGAATACCAGAAAGAATTAAAATTGAAACATTGTAAATATGGTGCGATAGAAGGGAGTTGAAAATTAAGTAGACCGACAAAGTACGAAATGGACTTTTTTAAAAGGAAAGATGGCTGAGGAAATAATTTGTAGATAAGTCTCGCAGAAAGAAGAGACGAGATAGTGGTCCAGACAGGCGGGATTGGTTAATTCATTAGTAGAAGGAATAATAGAAAGATAGGACTGCAGCGGAAGAAACGTTTAGAACAGGGGTGGCCAACCCAAATCATTTTGCGGGCCTCGGGCAGCCTATAAAATTATATATCCCCATGTTAGATTTAGACCCACTGTAGGTATTTTTTTGGAGTGAAAAATTGAAACATAATAAGTTATTATTATTATGCTTACTATTATTCTTACATGGAAATATAGATAATATAATAATAATGATACTAAACGCACATTTTGAAGAAGTATAGAACACTAAAAGTAAGTATATGAATGCACAAATAATTTATTTTTTAATGCATTGGTTTTTACTAGTTTGGCTATTATAAAATAAACATATTTTGTGAAAGTGTGATGAATCTCGAGGGCCGGACAAATGTTCGTGGCGGGCCACATGCGGCCCGCGGGCCGCGGATTGGCCACCCCTGGTTTAGAATTTATGAGTAAGATAATGGACCCGCCAGCGTGCCTCAGTGCGTTGAGGTCTGATTGCGAGTTTTAGTGGTTCACTGCAATCATCGAGGTGAATGCTGGGATCTCCGCGTCAATAACTACTCATTTCACTTAAACAAAAAATACACTTCATACAGAACACACAAAGTTACACCTTTCGCATAAAGATGGCAACACAGACTTTCCTCCAATAGATTAAGTACGCCATGTCTAACAAGACAAGTTAAACTTCAGGCAGTAACTCAGTTCCCCCTCCACTTCCTCACAATTCACATTGGCCACCCGAGGTAGTCAGTGTCCACGTGATTCTTGTTCGTCACATCGGAAAAAAGGTAGTGGAGGATGTAGATTGTAACACTAAGTTTAAAAGAAGAGGTTAGCTTAATATAGGAAGAGATGGAGGACTATATCAAACCAGTCGAGACAATGATGACAAGTGGGGGACAAAGTTAAATATGGAGCCGTGAGGCGAATCCAATTTGATGCAGCTGCTACTCGTCCCAAACCGTCATTGACCTTGGCACAAGTTGAACATGCAATCGAAAAACCAGCTCCCAGCGCGAGTAGCTTTATTTGTTGTTAATGGCTGCAGCTTTTAAAGACCACTGTCCGGCCGTTGGTTTTAATCTCCCGTCCCGGCTGCCGCGGGTAAATGGCGCGTGAACGCCATTATTCGCACGCACTCGTCGGAAATTAGCCACGACCAATAAAATCTTTGTGTGGCAGTCGTGGGAACGAGTTCTCGAGACGCGTCTGTTCGGGCTCATTACGAGAAACGCATTCGGTGAAGTGAGACGCTCTCAACAGTGGACCGCCCACGGTTAACGGACAATGACACAGCTGCTCCTCACTGCAACAGGTTCCGCAACTACATAGCTGCATTTCAACAGCCCTACCTGTGTCCAGTAACGGGGTAGTTTTACCTTGCATTATATCACGAAGAAGATTTTTTTCTTATGTTGTATATATTGGTGAGAGTATGCAGAAACCAAGTTTTCGACCTCCCACAACCACGGCACAATTTTCTGTTCGTATCGTGTATAAGTGTTTAGCAAATGTTTTTTGCTGAACACTTATTAGGCCACAACCATCAACCCACCACGATACAGACAGACATGAGAATAATGAAAATAAACAACCAAAAGAAACACTTGCTCACACTCCAGGAAAGTTACTACATCCACAAAGCCATCGGATTAAAGCAAAATGTACTTAACGAATTAACGCATTTAACAAATGATACACTGTTCCCAACACTGAAGAATAATCCTGACAAACGAAGAGAATACACAAAGTAGTAAATCACATCACTTACAATACACAAACAGAGACATAATTTAATAAAAGCACAGATGTTACAACGTAACGAAAAAGAAGTTGACACCACTGTACACAAATGTAAATAGTGAGGAATGTGATATGCAATATAAGAAAAAGTGCAAAAAGCAAGAAAAAAATTACAATAGTGACCTCAAAAGTGGAATAGGAGTGATGAAAAAACCAACACCAAATCGGGCTACACAAAACATGCAAGGAGAGCTGTTCCTGATCAACATGTAATTGTCATAACCAAAAATTCGTAAGTAGAATGTAAATATTTAAGTGTATATAGTAATGTTTGTAAACTTTGTATTAACAACACATGTATACATTCACAGTCAAAGACGATGCCCCATTCAGAGGAGGCGAAACGCGTCTGAGAGATAATAAAAAACCAGTTGCTAAAAGACGGATTTTTCATTTAAAATTTATATATGTACTGTGCTTTAATTACTGATGGTCAATTCAGTGATAATATGGCATTATTGGCCAAGAGATCCCGAAGGATTGTTCGTCTGCCAGATGACAATGCACCTCTTTGTGGCTACTAACCTAACCAGGTTGTACCTGGCATAAGGAACCTACAACTTAACGTGGTATCCGAACCACAGAAGCGTTTTGGCTTACTCCATATTACGCAGCAACCTGTGGCAGAGCTGCAGCTCGGTTTAATGGCCTTTGAAAATCACAGCTGAGACCGGGAATTCGATTTCGTCAGACGCCTTAACCACTGAGCTACCAGACCGCTCTGTTACTGATGATAATAGAGCGGAAATGAATGCATGATATTACGGTACAAAGTTATTAAGTCATAATAAACTTACAATAAGGTAAAAATTGGTCAAAAATCAATTTCTGTTCCCCTTGCTTGGTCCCGGCTTATTAATATCCTGACCTAGAATTGTGTCTCATTCATCCATTGCATCAGGAGCAGCTTCCTCAAGGCCGAAGAATACTTCCTCTCCTTCATCTACTTTAGTCTTAGGAATGTTTTCACGAGACAGACCAAAGCAGTTTTTTCAAGCAGCTGAACAGTGCAGTTCTGACAGCTGCAAGGTTTCTTGCAGGACCATGATACAACCTTCGGAGTAAACTCAGGTGCAGCGTCTTTTATTATTGTAACTGGAATAAGGCTAGAGGAGCCTTTCTTTCATTCCGTGGCAATGGATAAGTTTCTCGACTCAGTAGTACTTGGAAGTACGTGCTTATTGCATGAAACGTTGCCGCATCTGCTGTTAGTGGCAACCGTGCTAGCTTGAATCCATTTTTTGGGAACAGATATCGTAAACATTTCCTATCTGAGCCCTCAAATATTCCACATGCAATCATCCGTATCGTTACACGATGAGCTGTTCCCCTGCGTGTTCTCCAGATGCTAGTCTCTGGGGGCTATAAGTTCTGAGAAATTATATGCATAATACATTCATATGTGGTTGGTACTGAATGAGGCAGCAGAATTTTTCCTTCCCATAGACGAAAAATGCTGATATTGTATCACATGCTGCAAGTGCATGGATGAAGGGGATATGTGTGGGTTCAAAATTAAAGGTAGTGGTGAGTACCATAAATCTGCCCCGTCCGGACATCCAGATTTGGGTTTTCCATGGTTTCCCCAAATCACTCCAGGCGAGTGAATGCCGGGATGCTTCCTTCAAAAAGGCCATGGCCGAATTCCTTCCAATTCCTTATCCCCAGTCCCATCCCCCATCTAATGACCTTAGCCATCGACGAACAAAGCAATAAGTAAAAAAAAAAAAAAACCCCTCACCAATATTTATACAAGATAAAAAAAAAATCTTCAACGTGATATAAAGTTTGTGAGACCCCCTTTTTATGGCACCGTTACTGGACTAAATGTGATCGGCTTTAGATCCATGTTCAGTGAAGACAGAGGATGTAACTCGTCAAATGTTTTACCCAAACTGGACATACATTACTGTGAGAGCATAGAATCATGCGCAGTAAAAATTTCTCTAGGAAGGGTGTTCAGAGAGATTTTTGTGTTAAAAAAATAACGGAAATTTTGAAATTTCGCGGGTCATCTTAGTCCGACTGGCACGATTTTTTCATTGTTGTTTTGGCAAACATATCTTAAAAGTATCTATACCTTTTGAGCTATATTTGATATTTAGTCTCTTGTCAGCTGTTAAAAAAAATAACACTTGTTTTGATTTTTCATTTGTATGAATCGTGGATATGATAATTCGAATTAAATTTTGCTATAAAACTAGATATAAGTGCAAATTTTTTTTAGAAATGTTAAATATTGATTTTAGTAAATCTGCTATGAGTAAAACAATTGTTTATAAGCGTTTTCAAGTTGACCGGGAACACGTTGAAGATTACGAGCGTACGAATCGTACTGACACATCGATAATCGATGAAATATTGGTAAAAGTGAAATAAATGATTATGAACGATCACCGAATCACAATTAGGGAAGTTGCTGATAATGTTGGCATATCAATTGGTTCATACCATGAAATTTTTTCATCTGTTTTGGGTTTTACTTGACTTTGATATCCCATATACTGAAGTATAATTTTTATGACTCTTTTTTATTTCTATTGGAACCGCTAGAAAATCATTTTACAAATTTTTAAACGTCACATCTAATTTTGGCTCAATAAAACAGATTACTTGTGCAAATCTGAAATCTGCAATTATTTCGATTTCAGTCTAGTGGCCTGTGACACGAGGACATAAGGCGTATCGACAGCAATAAGATTCCGCTTCCATTCAACATAGTCTACAACACCAAGCCACTCACTCGGTGGTAGTATAATCGGTTCCCCTCACAAGGACCTAAAGTTCAACGTGTTATCCGAAATACGGAGCGTCCGGCTGTAACTTATATCAACAAATCAAAACCCGTAAACTTGACTGTCCTCGTGAGGGTTGGCAACAAAGAATACGAATTTTGATGCTTATTCCTTATCCACTTAGCTTCCAGACCACTCTCACTTTGTGTTCGGATTTCTAATGACTGCTACGAGAGTACATCAAATCTTATTTTTCCTCAACTTCATTTTAAACACTACATTTAACTCTCGGTGAGAATAATTCGTGAAAATAAATGTATACTTGAAACTTTGGCAGTAGTCGAAATCAAATTCAGAAGATTTAAGGAAGTAGAGACATCACGACGCCAGCCGAAAGTTAAAGACCAGAACAAATAGATCTCTTCCTTCTACCAAACGGCGCTTCTTTCTCATAATACTTTTAAAAAGAATCTATTTCCTTCTTCAGTTTTATCCCTGTAATATTGATCAATCGCAGATTTTTCTTGGTTAAAAAATATAGATTCTTCTCGGTAAAATTTATATCCATGTCTCAATACTACGTACACTCTGCAAATGAGTGGGTTTAATTAAATTTTGAATGAACGTTTTCTTGTAATTCGGCTTATTAACAATTTTAACATTTTAAACCTATAAATTTACGATATTGATCACATATTTTGCTCCAGTATAAAGATGAAAACTGATGCTCACTTTGCTTATAATAGGATCCTATACAATCATGTGCACTAAAGAAAATCCAGAAAATCGATCTCCATTCTTTTGTCAGTTTAGTATGTCCGACAGTTGCAGTTTCCTCCCCCGGCGATATGACCATCGTCCATAGGTCGATCACCCGATTCAAAAAATGACGGCTGTGCGCTTCGTGTTACAGCGGAAACGCAGACAATACACTTGCTGGCAGGCCACCCTCCCCTCTGAAGAGCAGGTACAGACTTCAGAACTGCTCCTGTCGATTCAGCGATGCGACGGCCATAACGGTATCTCTGCCCACCATCGAGGTCAATCCGCTTGGACCTCAACAAACCTCTTACATCACGTTCCTACTAAACAATATCTCAACACAAAACAAAATAATTCAGAGATAAACAGACTGCACCTCACGGATCAATTGTTGATCCTGTGCATTTCGCAATACTATGTAAAATCCATTTCAGTTGACAGTAGAAACCTTTTTGTTAATGACACAATGGCGTACACGTGCAAAGTTGGTTTGAAATACAAAGTCTGCTATGTCTACAAAGATCTTCTATTTTTTTCATAAACAATCCCAGTTGATTCACTGTCTTTACTGTGATTTTCAGCCATTGCTTATGAATATCAAAAAAGTATTGTTAACTGTGAGGAGAAGTACAAAATTTTCTATTGTCTCAATATTTAAACCATACTAAGTAATAAAATGTACAGAACAATATACCAAAACATCGAACTGAAACTTAATAACTCTTCGATTTCATAGCAGAGTTTTTATCTTCGACCTTAAAAACTAAAGAGAGCTGATGAAGTAGTTATTTATTATTTATTTTGCTTTTGATACTACATGACACTTGATTTTTTGGCATAACGGACGATATGTTTCGAAGGTAGGAATATGCATATTTTTGTACCTTCTTACTGGTTAAATGGCTAGACGGAATTCGTGGTATGAAGTGTCACACATTACATTGCAAAATTGGAACAGAAAAGAATAGGGCCTATCACTCTACGCTCGTTTACTCGAAAATACGAGGATTTGTTGATGTTGTTTCGAAAACTTAGTGGAGAGTTACTTTCTCGACACACACATATTCGGGCAGTCGCAGCCTTAAAGGCAGTCATTTTGGGGGTTGTTGTTCTGTGACATTTCGTCCTTCAGTCTTCTGTTGATTTGGCATAACCTAACTTTCGGTTGGTCGTCTTGCTGGCGTATTATTGATTATTATTTTCGCTCTGTCAGCACTAATGTTCTGTTGTGTTTGTCAGCGGCAGTTTCATTTTCGCCGAGACAACTGACTAGTGGATTGGCAGAGTGGTCACAGCAGCAGCAGAGCCTAACTTTCTTCTCCAGTCCGTGAGCTGGAGAATTCTTAGGTGAAGTATTTGCCTTCATTTTTACTGGTTGTATTTTTTTTTATTATTTTTCTTTTTCTTTTCTTACTAGGCTTTATTTAGTGTAACCTTTTTATTGTTGTTGTTTTTTTTCATCATTTTTTCTTCTTATTAGTTATTATTATTTTTTTGTTGGTATTTGCATGTATATTTGTCCATTGTATACTTATCTTAGTAAGTGGAGCGGTCTGCGGTGCGGTCCCTGATTCACTTCATATTGCGTGAGCGAATTTATGGTGGGATTAGTGCTCTATTGCGCCTTATTGTAGAAGGTGGTTGCCAATTTTACGTATCGATACCTGAGCATTGGCACTTCTGCTACCTGATGTAGATCAATTGTTGGGAACTGCAATGGTAAATGGAGTGCCCTTTTTAGGGCTCGGTTCTGGAGTCTTTGGAGGGTATTGATGTGCGTTGTGGCGGCGTACGCCCAGACTGGAGAGGCGTACTCCATCAGTGGCCGCACCAACGCCATGTAGATGTGTACTCCTGTCCTGAGGTTGAGGGTGCTGTTGTAGTTTAGTACAGGGTATAGTTCCCCCAGCCGACGCTGCACTCTTTGTCGTACGTCATCGACGTGGGCCTTCCAGGTCAGCTTCGCGTCTAGGATGACACCCAGGTATCTTGCCGTTGTCACCCAGGGGATTCTCTCACCGAAGAGCTCGAGTGTTGGGCACGGCGGCGTTCTTCTTCTCGTCAGCATGATGGCCTGGCTTTTCGACGCATTTATACGAATTCTCCATTTAGTAGCCCACTCTTCTATGTCATTCAGCGATGCCTGTAGCCGTCGTCCAATTATCCCGGGGCAGCGTGAAGCTGTAAAGACTGTGGTGTCGTCCGCGTATAGAGCTGTTTCAGCTTGCTGCCACTTGGGCAGATCGGCTGTGTATAAGCTGTATAGAACTGGAGCGAGTACACTGCCCTGCGGGACGCCAGCACGGATGTATGTTCGTGAGGATGTCGCTTTGTCCACTTTGACGACGAATGTCCGTTTCTGTAAGTAGCTGCGGATTATCTTTAGGAATCGGCCTGGCACACCAAGTGTCGCAAGCTTGTATAATAAGCCTTCGTGCCAGACCGAGTCGAAGGCTTTGGCCACGTCAAGAAGGACCACTCGGCAGTGATCCCTGTTGTTGAATGCTTCTGTTGCCGTTTCCACTACTCTCATCAGCTGGTGCACCGTGGAGTGGCCGGTCCTAAAGCCATGTTGTTCTGCAGGCACCATGTTGCCCTCTTGGATATGAGTCTGGAGGCGTTTTAGTAAGAGGCGTTCGAACACTTTGCTTATTGCTGGCAGAAGACTGATCGGCCTGTAGTTTTGGGGAATCTTCGGGTCCTTCCCCGGCTTGGGAAGTGCAATGATTTCCGCATGTTTCCAAGCCGAGGGAAAAGTGCCGCTTTCAATGATGTGGTTGAAGTGTCGAACCAGTCTATCGATGGCCTCGGGTGGTAGGTTTTTGAGGATTCTGTTCGTGATACCATCGTCCCCCGGTGCTTTGTCAGGTGGCAGACGTGACATTACTTCTAGAAATTCTCTCCTGCTAATGCGCTCGATTTCGTCGTTGCCTCCTTCATCCCTCATATAATGACGTAGGTGGTGCCGGACGTGCCGGATGTGATCTTCGTCTAGCGGTTGTGTGACAGGTTGGAAGTTCTGCTCAAAGGCGTTGGCAAGAGCTTCAGCTTTTTCTGTTGGCTTGCAGCATATGCCAGCCTCGGTGTGTAGTGGAGGTATTTGTGGTTTTCTTCTCATTAGCCTTCGAGTTTCCTTCCAAGTCGTTCCGTCCTCCACCTGGAGTGTCGCTAATCGTGCGTCCCATTCACTGTTTCGGTGGGCGATGACATGGGCTTTAACTTCTCTGATCAAGCGGTTCAGCTGGCGTTTGTCTTCAGGCCTTCTAGTCTCCTGCCATGTGCGTGCGGCTCTGTTTTTCTCGGTGATGATAGCAAGAAAGTCTGCCGGGAGTCCTTTCTGCCGCTTTCTGCCCTGGCGGATGGGTGCGGATTCGTCCGCCGCATGCTTGATGCATTGCGTTAGCTGTTGGAATCCAGTTTCAGCATTCTCGTCTTCTACCAGTTGAGCTAATTCTGCTGTGAGGCGTTCTCTGAAGATTGTCCAGTTTGCTTTGCGATAGTCTCTTCTTTTCTCTTCATGCCATGTAGGCTCTAGATTGGGCACGTCGAGTAGTACCGGCTTGTGGTCAGAGGAAAGGCGGTTAACTACTCTGGCCGTGAGAGGACCCGGCATTCCCCTCGTGATGGCTATGTCCAGGATGTCACCACGGTGACGATGATTCCATGGGGTGTGTGTAGGGACATTAGGTGCTACAACAATACAGCCATGGATGTTGCAAGCCTGCAGGAGTTTTCTGCCACTGATGTTGGTGGATCTGCAGTTCCAGGTTTGATGTTTGGCGTTGAGGTCGCCAGCTACAAGTAGCTTCCCGCGAACAGATAGTAGGGTATCCAGGTCACCTTCGTCGATTTGATGACGTGGTGGGCGGTAGACTGCTATGATATTGATGGGGCCATCGCTGGTCTCCACAACTACGCCCGTCGCTTCAATAGAATTCATCGGTGGCAGAAGGATCCGGTGATGTGCCAGTGATGACCGTACTAGTATGGCTGTGCCGCCTCCTGCTGTTGGCCGATCCACCCTATATGTGCGGTAGTTTCGTGCTGTGAACTTGAGGCCAGGCTTAAGGTGGGTCTCACACATTAAACATATATCTATTCCCTCTTGTTGTAAGAATTCGACGAGTTCTCCCTTTTGTTGGAATACACCATTAGCATTCCATGTACAGAACGATAGGCTACTTAGCTGTCTACGTCTATTCATGCTGGGAGGTGTTTGCTGCTGGGTTTGTTGGAACTGATGTGCGCTCCAACAGCTGCTGTGTCAACTGATCTAATTTCGTTGTTATGCTGAGCATAATCGTCATCGTCGATTCCAGCATTTTTACCATGTTGCAGAACTCTGGTGAAGACAGGCTGTTGGTGGTGTGGTGATTCAATAGTACTGACGTAGAGATTGTTAACGTCGCCTCATCCGAGGCGGGCAGAGGCGGCCAGTTCTCCATATTGGTTAATGGAGGGGGTGGCATCCTTGGTTGTACATTTTCAGGTAGGATGTGTTGCCTTTTGTTGCTTGGAGGTGATGGTACTTTGTTTCTCAGCCGTTGTCGAACTTCTTTAGCCACTGGACAACCTCTGTAAGATGCGACATGGCCTCCGCCGCAGTTAGCACATTTTATACTGTCACTTCCTTTCCTTAGTTCACAATTTGTGGTTGGGTGCTGTTCGCCGCATTTGACGCATCTGGCAGGCATGTTGCAGTGTCTTTGTACATAGCCAAACACCTGGCAACGATGACATTGCGGTGGTCCTTGGCTGGCCCTCATCTTCTCCACGCTGATCGTGAGGCCAAGCATAGTTCTTATTTGGTATATTTTTCTGTTCTCTGGAGAGTCGGGTAAAATTGTTAGAAACAATGGCATCACGTTACCTGTTCCAGGCTTTCTCATCTGTGATATTGTTGTTATATCGAATCCAGATAGAGCTAATTCGGCCTTTATTTCTTCCACTGGCATTGTTGCTGGGATACCACGTAACACTACCTTTAGATTACGGGTTGGCTCCGAGCTGAAAGTGTAGTATGGCACCTCAGCTTTGGAAAGCTCTTCCGCTATTTTTTTGTAATCCTCTAGGCAGTATGTGTTAATTTTGTATTTGTCAATCCCCTGAGGCTTAACACTGATGTTTTTGGAGCATTTGCTTTGTAGTCTTTTGTATAGTTCTGGGTAGGATCCCGCGTAGGTTATCATTAGTGGTGGTAATACCCTATTGCAGGGTGGTGGGCGAGGACCCTGATCTTCTGGTGCTTTGTCCTCACTATGCAGGTTTTCGTCTCTGTTGAAGACATCCATGGGTTCGACTGTTTGCATCTGTCTTACTTTGGCTGTCTTCTTGGGCTGACGGAACGCCTGTTCATCGACGTTGGGTGCATTGTTTTGGGTGACTATGGCTGCTGTCAGCTTGTTGTCCAACCTCTTAGTGAGAGCTGGTGTTGAAGTGTCTGTTGAATCATTCTTCCTCTTGCTTCTATTGTTATGTTGGGTCTGATCTGGTGCTGCTTTTGAGTCTGTTACGTTGTTGCAGGTGACTGGTGGCCGGAACGGGAGACTAGCACTGTCGATGGTTTTGTTTAGGATATCTTGCCTCTTCCTTTTCGGTAGGTAAGCCAACAGCATGTCCAGTTCGTGTCTGTACAGTGGAAGGTACTGGAGTTCACTGGAGTTATGGTGAGCTTGCTAACGGGCTGGATATGGAGCCCCTTTCTGGGTGTCTTGGTCAGCTTGTTTGCGGTTTAACCGCGGATCGCGACTTATTTCCGAGGAGCCGCACGTTGGTCCGCGCCGCTCTTCTGCATATCCAACTACAATGCAGGGGGGTGCTTGACCCGATACCTTTGTCGGCCGGTTCTGGACTCTCCGGAGTTTCTGGTACTTGCGAGCCTCCAGTTCCGCGCGGGGGAGGTGTCTGAAGGTCGGAAGATGAAGTCGTTTTGTAACCGGAGCCTCCCGACGATAGATGCAGCACGTCGGACGCGGAATAGTCGACCGTGTCAGAGCAGCTAAGTGTGGTGCAGCCCGCGCTGGTGCCCAACGCGGAGTGTGCAGTATCGCTGCCGGTAGGCTGGAGATACAGTGATGCGCCCAGCACTTCGTACTGGTTGCTTAATTCGAATCTGACTGGGTCTAGTGACGGCGGGGGCTTGCTGGTGCGATGTGCCAGCATATACCCCTCCCTGTCGAGATTAGTGCCGGCTGTTCTTGTTTTGTGGCTGCCTGATGCTTTCTCGCTGATGTGCCGCTGTGCTGGTCCATAGAAGTCGGTGCGGGGAAGCTGAAAGCTCCCTTGATTGTCTTCTTCCCTGCCTTCTTGTCCTTACTGGCCGAGGCGAGCTGTGAGACAGGCACGCTGATTTTTGTATTTCTTCCCCTCTGTTCACTCCTTGGCAGCTTAACTTTATCGCCGAGGAGTGGTGAGGTGCCTCGCTTGGACGCACGAGGATCTTCACTTGGGGCAGGCCCGGTCGTCATCTGCGAGGGGTGTTCCGCTGGAGTTGTGTCCATAATCGAGTCCGAGTTCGGTTGCAGGGTCGTCATACTAACGTGCGAAGCCGTCCTATTCAAGTCCGTTACCAATTCCTTGTCCGTCAGCCGGGTCGTCAACACAGCAGCAGCTGTCGCCGGCAAAGCCGAGTGCGCTGGGGCACTCGCCCCGCCTGGCGCGACAGTGCGACTAGCACTTTCCTCGTCGCACATCTTGACTCAGCGGATGCCAACTCGGAACTCCTTGCCTGGCAGAGTGGTGTGCTGCACTGTAGAATTTATAGGCACGTTGCCGGATTCTTTCGACGAGCTTCGCTGTTCCCGACGCCTCGTGGACTGCGTGGAAACGGTCGGGCAGATGTAGTGTCCGCTTCACTGCTCTGCTATGCAGCACTTGCGACTTTCCCAAGCAATTAGCAGTGTACAGTACCTCCAGACAGGGCAAGCATACTCAATTACAGACCTAATCAAGGTGTAGTAAATGGCAACTCCTCGATGTGCTTTCCCGGTAAAATATCGGGTAAAGGGCATGGAGCCGATAACTGACACGTTGCCTGATTTCCTTGATGTAAGTTCGCCATGTCAACTTGCAGTCGAGTGTCACAACGAGGCAGGGAATAGTTTCGCCTTCGAGCTGTGATTGTGGGTATTATAATTGTCCGCGCCGTCCTAGGCATCGCGTCAGCATAATCGCTTGCGTTTTATCGGGTGTGGTGACCTCTAACCTGACCACATGTTTTATTAGAAGGAACGATTAAAAATGCAAAGATTTGCTTTGAGAGAATATGCCTAAAGCCATCGTATTCGGAGACAAAGAGACTCCTTCATGTTGGTGCTGCCTTGTCAGCTGGCGGGATACACATAATAGTAAGACCTTGAAGAATGTGCATTCAGGGGAGAGAAGGGGGATGTGAGTCTGCCTCCCGGGACTCTGGGGTGTTCGCCGAAGATAGCTGGATATTGCGGAAGAACGTGGCAGGTGCCGAGCAGTGCTGTTTGCTGCGAGGACAGTTTTTTTATAAGTGTTGATGCTGCAGCCCCAGTGAGGACTTCACATAGTAATGTACAATCCCTTCTGACTGAAAAGTGTTGACATTTTGCTGCATGGTGATTAAAAACCCATTTCGACCCTGAGAACTCTGAAAATTGCTTCTTGAGTCTCTGTACATCATTTTAACTTCAGTGAGCTAGCCATGAAACTGTTTGACGCCCTTCTGGTACTCCAGAATTCATTCATTCTTAAATATCATGGATGTCAATTTTGTGAAAATTTCTATTTAAATATGTTTCAGTGTGCCATCCTGATTTAAATTGTAAAAAAAAAAAAGATTTTTTTTTTGTAGGGGAGGGGATTGCTCTTCTTCGGAAGATTTGACCCACACGACAATTGCGTCGCGCAACCGGACAGGACCACCATCTCCTGAGTCTCGGATTTTTTGGTATGGGTGAGGATCTAAAGGCCATGGCCGAACTCCTTGCCGATCCTTATCCCAATCCCTTTCCTTTTGGCTGAAAAGGGTCTAGTAACCCTACAACAGCCCACTTACACACACACAAAAAAAACCTGTGTTTTCTGTTTTATCGATTGATGATCTTAAGAACAGGTTTGTTTCCGTTCTAAAAGATAAGGAATAATATCTTTCTGTATTACTACTATATTAAGCTCTTATAAAAGATAAGGGATAATATTTTCAATATTTCATGAAATAAAGCATTTTGTTGTGGCATCCATCTCAGTTGGCCGAAAAGGGTGATTGGCGAAGTCCAGGATGGGACCCAGTCCTGTGGTATACAAAGACCCTAACGGCAGAGAAGAAAGTCTTCGGTATAATGGTGGAGTAGGAAACCCATCCTCTCAGGGTAAATTGAGAAGGAAATCTCTGCGTTGTGGTGAAGAGGGATCTTCAAAGGCTAGGACAGTAAACCCTAACGGAAAATCCATTTCTGTGTCAGGCCCAACAAACCAACTGAATAGTAACAAAGTGTTGCTTTCAAAGTTAAATAATGGTACCAAGGATCAACGGCTTGGCTGTTGGAGTTAATTGAACTTAGAAACTAATAAATATGCCACATCATCAAAATTAGTTATATGAACCAATACTATTGTTAAATCTCTAGTTTTAATGAAAACAACTTCTGTAATAAACATCTAATAGCTACAGATATTCCTGTTCTAACATAATGAAGGGAGTATTTATTCAATCAGTCATAAAAATTATTGGTGGCCAAGAGCTTGTTTTTAACTTATTAGTCATATTTTGGAGTAGGGTTTTCCATTTTTTTTATTTAAATGCTGTTTCAGCACAAATTTTTAACGTTATGTAACTAGAATCTTTCAAATAAAAAGACAAAAGTATTTCTGGTGGTTATCTGTACGGATACAAGGAAAAGCGAATATACGAAATAAACGTCAAAATCAAAAAACAAATACCTAAGACAGTACAAGACACCAGCCAACACGACAACAATCAAACATTTACATGAATGCAGCACCAGGTAACATACCAACCACACTTGTAAGTAACAAGAAATAGCATATAATGACTTATGAGGGTCGATTGATAAGTCCGTGACTTTTTAGTGATTTTTCTTTAAAATCACCTTAATTTCTCAAAGTAGTCTCCTCTCAGTTCAGTATACTGAGCCCAACGTTTCTCCAATTTCTTTATGCCTTCCAAAATATACGAGTTCTCAAAATCTGAAAAATACTAGTTTGTTTCTGCCGTGATATCTTCATTGGACGTAAATTTGTTCCCACCGAGTCAATTCCTCAGGTTTCTATCGCTCGGGGTCAAATCTGGAGAATAGGATGGATAAGGTAATAGTTCGCATCGTAAATTTACAAATTTAGCATTATAATTCCTGACTTGCGTGCGGGTGCGTTGTCCTGGTTAAAGAGATTTTTTTTTCTTCGAAAAATTATTCGTTT
The DNA here is from genome assembly GCA_031002005.1 of Vandiemenella viatica. Classification (NCBI taxonomy): domain Eukaryota; kingdom Metazoa; phylum Arthropoda; class Insecta; order Orthoptera; family Morabidae; genus Vandiemenella; species Vandiemenella viatica. Next base: position 80,908,542 of record CM061920.1, read on the forward strand.
CTACAACAATTACACTTGAAAATGATCCGTTAATGCGGAATAATATGAACTGATGATCATTTTACTCTTTTTCTAGATAATTGATGAAGATCACACCTCGCGAATCCCAGAAAATCGTCGCCATAACGTTTCCCGCCAGTGGAACTGTTTTTTCCTTCATTGGAGGACTTTCGTCACAGGAAATCCATTGCAGTTTGGTCTCGGGTTGAAAGTAGTGGATCCACGTTTGATCAACTGTGATATAACGCAGCAAAAATTCATTTGGATTGCGCTTGAACAAGTTCAAAGACTCTTGTGGAATGCTCATGCGTTTCCGCTTGCTGTCAGCAGTCGCGACACTCACATTGCCGAGAGTTTTCTCATACACAAATGTTTCAGTTGAGATATTTACGATCTCTGCTATCTCGCGGATCTCCACTCGTCAGTCTTCCAGCAAGATATCATAAGTTTTATTCACCATTTCTTGAGTTGCGACCTCAACCGTCCGTCCTGAGCTCTCGGTATCACTCGTGCTCGAATTGCCTAAACGAAATTTTGTAAACCAGTTATGTACCATATCATGCGACGGAGCAGAGTCCCCATAGTACTTTCTCAGCTTTTCTTCAGTTTCCTAATCGTTTTCCTAATCAAAAATTAGTGCTTTAGGCCCCTTTATACAACCCGTTACAGATCTCACATTCCTCCCGTCGACTGAGTGTTGCACTTAAATGACCGACTAAAAGCGCACAGGTGACATAAGCGCACAATGGTCTCCTTCTTGGAAGGATGGTCTGTAATCCTCTACCTTCCTGGAAACAAGATGTCGCCAGTAAAAACGCACATTCAAGCCATGTTGGCCTATTAGGGTAGGTGAGCACTTGGGCGGGCGGTTAAAGACAAATTTTTCAAACAACACAACTGTCGAAAACTGAATTGAGAGATTGAAAAATTGTCGATCTGGAGTGTAAATACGAAAGAAATTGAATTTATTTACTATTTTTAGTTCCAAGTATTATAAAATATAGACCCATCACCGCCTTCGGAAGCCAGTACTCAAGATAACCGAAATAGATACTTCTTGGCGATGGACGAAACCCCGAAAGATTCTTAAAGATAAAATAAAAAACAAATTCCAGCACAATACATATACTCCCTACTGACTTTCGCAGTGGAAAGTCCTAAATTCTTTATTACAAATCCTAGCATAAAGGTATATATTCACTAAAGCTCCTTTATTCTCTATCTTACTACAGAAAATAAAATGTTATCTTCGACAACATAACAGATTGAAATCCAGACATAATGAGTATTTACTTAAGCACCCATTTCACTCCTTGAAAGAATTTTCTCATTCGGATTTCGTAACTAAAGATGACTGACAAAATAGTGTATGTTCCTGCAGTGCAGAATGGGGAAACTGTCATTTTTTTCATTTTTTTTTTTTTACTAATGCTTTACGCCTCGGCGACGTCGAGATCATGGGACTGGGGACAAGGAATGGGAAAGAATTCGGGCATGGCCTTTTGAAGGAAACATTCCGGTATTCCGCTGGAGTGATTTGGAGAACCACGGAAAACCCAAATCTGGATGCCCGGACGGAGATTCGAACCGGCGTGTTCCCGAATGCAAGGCCAGAACGTTAACCACTCACCCACCATGCTCGGTGGAAATTGTTAATGTTATTAACATTTACTAAAATAGAGTATGATTTTCTTTTTGTAGAAACCATATACAAATGTACCAATTAGGATATCTGGAAAGCGTATTTATATGTAGTAATAAACAGTGGATATTATATATTAGCAGTTAACATTCCAAATTGAACATACTAATGGTATGTTAAAAAACTAACCGCTGATCAGTAGCTGGTAATATTTATTTATTAATTATTATAAATACTGTCCCACAATCCCGAAACTTTTCACTTGCGATCAAAGCAAGCGTATCTAATCCTATCCAAACACAACACTTGCAGTGCCTGTATCTAATGTGCATTACAATTCTGTGAAGTTCGGATTAAGAGAAGAAATTATTATGAAAATTACTCCAGCAGTCAACATCCATATTGACGCGAATTGTCAATTTAGAAAAAAAAATTGTATGTTCTATGTTAATTTTTATATTCAACAATATTATACATTAATAACAATACTGTTTGCTAATATAAATGATGTTTTCTTAACTTCCTTTAAGTAACTTTTGACAACTAAGAAGATATACCCAGTACAGTAATTTACTTTTTTTTTTTTTACCTAACTACAGAGCGACAATTTATATCTCAACTAATTCTGGTATCATCTGTTGCCACTAATTGGGACTCTGACATTTTCTTGCGACCTATGTTTCCATCGCAGCGACAGAAAATTCCTAGAATATACAATAATGTAACTGAACGTTTTTATGCAAGTTTCACTACCTCCTGCAAGAAAAAGTGCTTATGTGCTTTGCCCGCTCGAATCCTTTGATGTGTGTAAGTTACCACTTCGTAGTCGAGGCAGTAACAACGGACCATTCATATTGTTGTACTCCAGTCGACTCATGTCCGTTAGGGGGCGTTCAAGTATTATGTAACGCAATTTTTGAAGATTTTATACCCTCCCTCCCCCCATGTAACGCACCGTAACGTTTTTCTGTACCCCACCTCCCCCTCCCTAAACGTTACGTAACATCCAAGTGACCATTTTTACCTAAAAGTCTCAATCATGTTGCGCAAAGTACCGAAAAGGCGCTAAAATACCTTTCTTATTGTTTAATCGCGTTTGCAGTTATAATAAATGAAAAAAGATATTTTTATGTAATATGTAATTTATTTAGCCATAAATCAAATATATAGGTATGTAAAAAAAAATCAATTGGAATTACTGCTCCTCTGTACACGGGTTTGCCAGCCACTCGGACTCTTTCATTACTGGCATCTGGAGAGCAGACGAAGAGGGTTGTGCTTCTGTGTAAATACTACTGAATACAAAATAAAAATGACGTATAATACACTCAAGGGATTCCCCGTAAAACATAAACGAAAAGAGTTTATCAATTTGGTAGAGCAAAAATATAAATGACGTAAAAATACAGTCGAGGGATTCCCGGTAAAACATAAACGAAAAGGGTTTGCCAACTTGGGAGATTTTAATTCCCTAGTTTTTTATTAAAGTAAAAAAAAAAAAAAACGTTACGTAACGCGTTGTTTCGATACCCCTCCCGCCTCTGTAACGCACCGTAACGTTTTACAAGACCGCCCCTCCCCCTCAAATTGCGTTACGTAATACTTGAACGCCCCCTTAGCCGTTATTTCTGAACGGAACGGTGGATTGACAAGTGGATAATTTGTGGTTTCTTCTGTTTCTTGTCGTTAATTCCCAGACGACATGTTAGTGCTTATAATGAGACGAAATAAATGCAAGCTGTTGGGAAGGGAGAAACAATGTGTCCTTAAATTTAAAAATGACTTCATTTATTCAAAATACTAGATTTGGAATGTAAAACTTTGAAATGAAACCAAAAATAAATAGCTAGACCAGGAAGCCCGAAAATATTGGTATTTAAGTCAATAAATAACTAAATTTAAAAATACTTTTCTTTCCCCTTCATGTACTTTTTATTTTCCTCTTCAAAAGAAGAAATATACAATATACTTCATTTTTTTTTTTTTCTAAATAAATTGGCAACCCTATATGAGGTGACCGATTAAAATTCGTTGGTCTTGACACCTCCAGCAACCCTGACAACACTTCTTTTTCTTGATTATCGGATGCATCCATCTCCAAATAATAGCAATGAACTACACCACAGAAAAAGAAAATGGGAACCAGGCAGTGTGAGAACAACCGTGTGAGGTTCTACACGACCAGTTTTCAAGGCAGTACGGTGGGGGCTAGACCTTACCCCACCTTTTCACCCTAAATCGGATGGAATTTCCACCCGATCTCCCTGCCTGGTCTCGCCACAAAAACGCGACCGGGAGCTCACTTTAGACGACCCGATTTCAGGGTCGAAGGGGCGTGGCTACGATTTAGGGAGACCAGGTCGGGTCGTCTTAAGGGGCCTTTTAACAGAACTCGAAATTCACTTTTCTCCATTTTCACTTTCCATACAATTTAAAACAAAGTATAAAGGAAACTCGAGAGCATTCAAATATCCAAACCATTCTGCATTTAATCGTGTAACACAACAATAAACAAAAGATACTTACATAGGCATGCAGATACTTACCATAAAGAACAAAAAATCACTTACATTAACTTCTCAAGATGACTGTCACCTCAAAATCGACGTCGCTCCATCATCATGGAAAACGCGAAGATGTCAACCATACCAATGCATCTAAATAGCAGTACCGGAATGAAAACAGGAAAAACAAACATTCGATGTAGCTATGAAGCACACAGAGTTTTGCAGTGTTTTCACACATCTCCAATATGTGAATATCAACAAGATCTGTTGGAAAGATCGAGAAAATTAGCTACAATGCACTGTTATGTTATTTCTATCAATCTTGAAGGAAACTTTGCAATGGAGCAAACATCTTCCAAATCAAATCAACAGGGCAGCGCGAAAGATGTGGAAACAGAAATAATTGTTAGAAAAACAATAATGGAAATAACACTTCTTATTAATAGTGATACTGAAATGGAACTATTGAAAACTTGGGACTAAATCATACAAATAAATTGCGAATGATGCTAAAAAACGGAATAAAACACTTAGGGAGGAATTAAACATAAAACAAAAAGTTTTAGTGACACTGGAGTAGTATTTAATATACAAATTACCTAAATGTAGCTGAGGAACATTGCCCACATCAGTTGGTATTATATCTTTGAGCGATTAGACTCTCGCATAAAAGGTAACAACGAAAAAGTACCCTGAGAACTATATGAGTGAGAACAACGTTTCTCTGCTGCATGCAGCAGCTCTTCAAATTGTACCTCAGACTTTCTTAATACAAACGACTACTTCAGTCACTGTGTCATTCGTAACGCACCCAGCCTTCGTTACCAGAATAATCGCGGCCATATTGTTGCTGCAAAATCGACATTATTTAACAGTTTTATTTAGTAAGCAAACGCAAAGAAATTAATTACCATAACACTGAAGAAGGTATGTATTGCGTTTAAATTCACATATTAATTATTTGTTTTTTGTTTATTTATATTCAGTTGATGTAGATGTTTACTACTACTCGCTGTGTCAGTAAACTAAGAAATCTGTAGAGCGATCAGGTAGCTCAGTGGTTAAGGCTATTGCTTTCAATAGTTTGTGTTCTGGGTCAGGGCTAAAATGCTGCCGGGCCTAGGATCATATCAGCTACGGCAGGACATTTCGTGGTTCCGATTCCACGTTAAACTGTAGGTCCCAGTAGTGACGTTCGGATACGAGTAAATACGAGTAAGTACTCGATACTTTGTTTCGATACCGACTAATTTTCGTATTCGAATTAATTCATTCGATAGTTAATTGGTATCGGAAGAAAAGTACTTGTTTCGAATCGAAAGTATCGAAACGCACCCGATGTTAAATTCTAAATGCATCATCACTGCTTTGCCACTCAGTCGCGCCTGCGAAATTAATTTCCCTCTTACGTCAAGTTGGTAGCATTAAAAATCAAACCAAATCAGTATTAGAATAGGCAAGCTACTCTCAAAGAGTTTGTTTTAGGTCCCTATTTCATTGTAATGAAGTTGTACTTGGAGCGCATTTCGCCAGTGGTCATTACCGCTCAGCACCACACTAAAACTAAAAGATATGGTTCATAAACAACTAAGTAGGTCATGTGAATCGAAGAAGCTGCTTCAACTAGCGTTTCACACGAATATCACTTCCGGAAACAAAGAAAACGAAAACGCACGGTAGTGACAAAGTCTCTCTCTACTTGTCAAACACTGTAATGTCTCTAAAAAGCAATCCATTTACAGAATGGGAAGAAATGAAACTTATGTTACCTTGTCTGTATAAAAACGCACAACAGTATCTTATTTTTGTAGCAACGTCAGTATTGAGTGAACGTTTGTTTTCTAATGCCGGTGAAACAATGACAAACAAAAGAAACAAGCTGTCCCCAAAATATTTCGAACAATTACTTTTTTTGGGAAACCTTTCAAATGCGGAATTTTATTGTTTAGAAGTGTTAAAACTATAATAAATAAATATATAAAGATTAGACAAAACCTTCAAAGTTTGATTACAATTTGAGCTTTATTATAATTTTAATAAACAGTCACGTATATTTTTATATTTCAACATTAATTTTTAAGAAAAGTATCGATATGAGTAAGTACCGATACTTTTGCAGTACTCATATGAGTAAGTATCGTAAGACAATTTGAGTACTACTCATTTGAGTAGGTATCGATACTTTGATGGTATAGGAACATCACTAGGTCACAGAGGAAAAGAACTGGCCATCCCACCTCTGACACAATAGCTTAGTATGTATGCCTCCTTCGGGAGGATACAACCAAAGTTCGCGTTGAGAACTAAGTTATTTAAGAAATATATACCACATTACATAATTTTTAACTTTTCGAGCGTTATTTAATCACAATCGGATTTAGTTAAACAAATGCGAGGACATTCACTGTCAGAATACTGCGTTTAACCCGTTATTTTTGACGGACTTAAAAGTTATTTATTCTCGATGTAGATGTTACTGCTATATTCTGTGTCGCTCGAAGAAATAAATAGCCAGACCTCTGCGTTGAACGCGTAATTTTGAGGGGCTTAGGATCAAGTTTTATTCTTATTGCAAGAAAAGCTGCAACTTTATGTAATTCTTGATGGATAGAATTAATTTCAATTCGTGCTCCTCAGTCTTATCACACGACACAACAACCACCGTTTGGTTTCGAATGAAAAAACCGTAATGTTGCCGAAATCTTTCAAACGGTCGAGTTAGTGCTGGGCTATTTCTGGAATCTACTGCATCTGTCAGGAGATCGGTCTCCAGTTTTGAAGCAGATTGCGGTTGCTTTCGGTAAAGTCTGGATATTGGTATCTGTAGAAATCAAGTAACGTCCGATTGTGGTAACATAGTGTCTTTCTTCACTAAGTTTGGTATGATTCATAAATAGAACAACATGTGGAGTGGTTTAGCTCATCGGTACACGAAACAGAGACGTGAGCTAAGCATGTTGTTATCACCTCCACGAACAAGACACGTGAACAAAGCATTACTCACAACTTTTTTTTTTTTTCTCTCTCTCGTGTCATCATATCGTCACAGATACTTAATTTAGAAATCCTAGTCACGGCCCCTTAACTTTTGCACTTTTTATCATGAATTACTGAACGATGTCAGCAGCAGTACCGAGTAAATTTAACTTGCACAGTGAACATTCGAAAATATTAGTATGACAAAATAATATCAACCTATAAGATTTTAACGCGCAGGCGGTTTTGGATCTACTCACTGAGGGAAACTCAGTTCTCTGTATTCAGAAATGCCATAGGTTTCGACAGTCATAGTTTTTCGCAAACAGTGTAGAAAATTCACAGGACTACTGTGGTGTAGAACAAATCAAGGCCACAAGTTATGCGTATAATTTTATGAAAGAACAAACTGTCCCGAGTCAAAAAATACAGTTCGAATCCTTGCCCCTATCCCATTCCGCTTCTAATGACCTCGACGTCGACGACCCGTAAAGCCATAAGTAAATAAAATTTTAAAAAGTTCCTTCTAACTTTTTACGTGAGAGATATAGATGCACATGATTCTCTTACTCAAAGCCAGTTCTGACGTTATGTCTATTATAGTCATCATTCTTTGACTCTCCACACGAACATTCACTGATCTTCTAATAACTCTGCCACCTTTTTCGAGTCCAAATTCGTATCGTGGCAATGCGACCGGTAAACTTGAATCAGCAAGTTATTTACCGATCTACACAAGCACACGCACATTAAACATCTTTCCGCGATACATTCCCGTCTGCTATTCACCACATGCACACAACATCGACCTATCTAAGTCTACACTCCTTTAATATTCGATACTAAAAATTGCTTGAGTTACTGAGATATTAATTCACAATCAAATACAGAAAGGCCCTTGTATATAGTAATGTGACATACAATCCTCCTCCCCCTTCCCCTCTATTCCATTCTTTCAAATCCATAAGGTGTGTTACATATTATCTCAAAATACTCAAGCAACGGCCTGTGCAAAGTTTTGAAACCTATGTTTCTTACTTTCCTGTTATATTCCCTTTCTGTTCTCTCAGACAGATGCAACACTTTGAACCTTATTCCCTGACCACTAAAAGTGTCCTCCCCAACTTAGCTAATTTTAAATGGTTTCGTCTATACATTTTACTTCCACCATACCCGTTAAAGACAGATGTGAGTACGGTCCAATATAGAGACCCATTCCTCAACAAGTAAACTGATTTAATAAATTTGTATGCTCTTTATGGCATTGTAATAGAGTTTCTTAATGATATAGGATGTAGAGTTTAAGGTGGTAACTGCACCATGGAAGCGTTCTGGAGTACTTCACATACACAAAGCAAGAAAGGCAAATTAAGGATCTCTGAAAATACCAGCCGAGATTAGAATTAGAATCAGAGACGTTTAGATTCATAGTGAGACGCTTTAACCACAGAGCCACCAGACAGCGCACTGTGCTGAGTTGGCAGAGGGACGGCCCGAGCACTCAGTTCCTCGCGGCTCAGTACTCGGTCCGCCTGTTTGTGTGTGTATTTGTCTGTGCAGCGGGCGCTTTCATCTCCATTTGCAGCAACAAACAGAGCTCCTCCGCTATCTGTCTGGGACTTCACACCACCCACTCGAACTCAGTCGTAAACCCTGGGCCAGCTGCTTTCTCAGAGAAGCCAGCCCGCTGTAAAACTGGGCGATAGGAGCTTTATGGCAACACATGTGTCGCTCTGAAAGCCTCTATTTACACTTCTCCGCTTCGTGATATTGCAATAAAAACTTGTTGTTTTTTTGCGTCTTCTACTTCCGATGGCACAGCGAAATTTTACAGATACTAAAATTAAAATATCATTTTTCCATAAATTAAGAATCATCGTTTTATGAAACTATTGTGACCAACGTATTTTTTATTAAAACTTTGGTCCATGTTTTTACCCCGACTTTATCTGGGTTTCCTGATTTACTTACAGTTACAAGTAAGTGATTATTTAGCTAAAACAATTTACTATAGCAGTGTTACGTTATCAGTGTCTCAAATACGAAGATAAACATTACGGAGGGAAATTAAAATGCTTAATGAAGTAACCGTTGTTATGATTTTAAATCTCCCTCCCTACATCAGGATCATAGAAAAAGTAAATCAACAATTATATGCAACTAAGAACTCAAAGCTGAAGGGAATTCTTTACCTTCACACCATAGTCTCCTACTGCATAATAAACAATTATTCTGTGTTTTCTATTTAGATTTTCGTAGGTTCAGAATGAAATACGGAACCTTTCTGGATTCATTCAATGTCTGTGAAATCGTCGTAACTATTTAACCTTATAAATTAGAAATTTATAACTGCGCAACCCTTTAGTTCCCATTAATATGACAATATAAAATATGAAAAAGTCTTGGATGATAAAAAAATATAGGGGACTAAAATAAAATTTTCATGTAGATTCATGGATCTCGAAAGAACGGTAGCAACTCGCTGAATCTAAAAAGCGAATTGCTCTTCCTTATTTGGAAATCTATTGATTCAAAAATTATTTCAAAATTTGCAGCGATTTTATTTGATTTAATTTGATATAATTACGGAGATGCGCACGGATCTGTAGTAATCTCCCTCCACACTCATCTATCTCCTTTCTTCTTCCCTCCTACATTTGCCCTCTACTAATTTGGACTTTAAAATCTGGCAGTGTTTTTGGTAGATTATTCAACATTTCTCTTGGTAATTTATTCCAATCCCTTACACCCTTCAGAACAAAAGAAAATTTTCACACAACCTTATGCCTGAAATCAAGTGCCAGCTTGTGGTCATGATCATCTTTACCCTTCCACACACCTCTCTTAATTCTACCATCTATATCTTTCCATGCCTCATCACCAATATACGCCTTGTACACTCCCATGACTCTCTTCATCCTCCTTCTGTCTTCCAACGAATCCCATTCCAGCTTCTTTATCATATTAGTTACCGATTTCCCTCCTAATATTTACAGGAAGGCTGTAGCCACTTTTTCTGTTATTCGTGATTTCCGCAAAATAACTTAATGTGTAATTTGAATGAATTTTATATTTCGGCAGATAACTTTTATGATCCGGTAATAACGACTTTCATGAATGGAATAATAAGTATATTGGGTAAATTTTTTTTAAAAAAATTTCAATGTTTTTCTTATAAATCCTACTATTGTTTTTTTTCTTTTAATTTTTTTCCTTGTTTGATGTAGACATACCATCTGAAAGACAAATTCTCAAAACAAATAATGAACTCTGTTAAAAAGTCATTCTTTTACTATTTTTATATAAAAATAATGTTTTGCGAAACGAAGTAATGAATTTAATTTAATAGACAGATATCCTGTGTACGGAACGTTATGCTTTCGAGAGTATCTCGCACTTGAGAGACGTTTTGTATTCTCACGAATATTGCGGAGATCTGGTTAATGTTGTTGTTGTTGCTGGCGTTGTTTTTGGCGCATTGACGCGAGGTCTTTAGGGCCCTGGATCTGGTTAACATAAGGCGATCAGCAACATGGTACATTGAAGTCCATGCCTTACTGTAACTAACCACACTGGACCAATCGCAATGTGGTCATAATGTCCCCGTTATAGCGTTCGTGCTTCCCTCCAGAAGTCTGTGTATGAAAATGGAAAGGGCAAACCAACTCTGTTTGCCAGCTGACGGAGGCTGCTTTAAGCAGGATTTGATGTACGATGGCATTAGCAGTGCGGTGTTTGTTTTGTGTGGAGAAATGCGAGGACTGCTGCGCTGCGTCCGACCTCAGAGCTGCTGCGAGGTCCTGGCCCGCAGCATGCCGCGCGTTCCTCGCAGTCCGTCTTTAATTACGAGACTGCATTGTGTCTGAGGCGAGGAGGCATTCCAGCAGGCTCCGGCTATTACGTCAGCGGTGCCTTCACTGGACACTAATGAACGGTTCGCTATGTGGAAAGAGCCTATAAACAGCTGCCTGTAACAAGCCATAGACGGAATTGGTGTATCAGTGGAAAGGTTCATCGGTTCTTAACGGCGCTTCAGATACCAGGAGTTGGATTTGTTAGACCATTTCCACACGGGGCGGGCGAAGTAAATTATCATAAAAATGTGTCACTATATCTTTAGAAAGTTCCACAACAATAAGTTTTCTTAACTACGATGTGGGCAACGCTGCCCTGTGTAGCTGTTTATTGTTGTATAATTTCGTTTCGCTTCACGAAGTAGATTTAATTTAATTTAATAGCAATGGAGCACAGGCTCCGGTGGCAATTTCTCTACACCCCCATCTTCCCCCTATCCTGCACTCACCTACATTTGCCCTCTACAAATTTTATCTTTAAATTCTTTCACCGTTTTCGGTAAATTATTCATCATTTCTCTTGGTAACTCATTCCAACCCCTGACACCCTAACCTAAAAAAGAGAATCTTCCCACACCTTTGTGCCTGAAATCCAGCGACATATTGTGCGCATGGTCATGTTTTCCCTTCCATGCACTAGTTTTCTTACATATTGCAATATATTTCCATGTCTCATCGCTAGTATATGCCCTGTACACTCCCATGACCCTCCTCATCCTCCTCCTGTCTTGCAATGAATCTCATTCCAGCTCCTTTATCACATCCGTCACTGATTGCATTCTGCGATAATTTCCAGAAACAAATCTAGCAGCGCTTTTCTGCACCCTCTCCAACTCCTGTATTTGATACGTAAAATGAGGGTCCTAAACTACACTACCCTATTCGAGCAATGGTCTGACCAAAGTTTTGTAACACAATTCCTTTACTTCTCTCATACATCCCCTCATCACTCATGTCCAATGTGTCCTGCCCAGTTAAGCTTGTTATCAAATGTAATGCCAAGATATTTACATTTCAAGTCTTCAGCAAGCAATTCTTTCCCCATCTTATATTCATAATGAAACTTTTGTTTTTTATTTGTGTATCTAATAAGCTGACTCTTCTTTGCATTTATCTTCATCCCATGTTTACCAACCCAACTAGATATCCTGTCCAGATCACCCTGCAACTGTTTACAGTCCTCTATCGTTTTGATCCTTTTATACAGCATTATGTCATCTGCAAACAATCTAATTTCAGATAGTAAACAATCAACACGTAGACACAGCGTGAACTAATATTTCGAAATACAAGTATTTACACGTATTTACAGCGGCAGCAGTCGTATTCTTGGTCCAGCTCTACAATTCATAAAGCCGTATCTTCATATTGAAATTACTAGAGTGTATAAAATGGAGGATAAATCAGACAGATATTATGACTCCGAATGTACTTTTATAAAATTCTAACAAGAACAGTACAAGACAGTTCAAGGGTAACAGTAACCGACAGAGGGGAGAGACAGATTTGTAGCTCTGCGCCTGAGTTGTATCTGCAGCCTCGCCCTTGATTTATAGCCCTCGGGTCGTCACGGCTATCACTCGGAGGTCAACGGAATCTTCACTTTTAATTACTCTTCCCCAAGTAATAATCCAGCGCCGATATCTGATATAGTCTGTCCCATAAATCTTTCACGCGTATATACATTTTTTGTAATACTTGAAGAGCATCCAAGATATCTATCGACTTTATCTATAAACCCCTTCCAGGAAGAACTTCTAACATATTAAAGGTCACTGGGTTACCTAATATTTTTTTCCTTCGATAAGCAGAACGTTTAACATACTACGTTAATCTTGTAATAGATGTAACTATTTTTTATACCATTTAAGTCACTGAAAATTGCTCTGCCACAGGTACACGTCACATTGATAGGAAAATGAATATCGCCTGTATATTTAAGCCAGTATTCGAACAAATTAGACAACTGAAGGTGGAAGAACCAAAAACTGTGTTTCACACCACTCAACTCATACACCATAATTCCAGGCAGAAGGATAAATAGGAGCCAGTATTATAACCTGAAGATCCCTATTCTTATTATGTTTGTAAAATGAACAACAGTTACTTTAAATACCTTTTCGAAGAGATTACAGAAATTTTAATCCAACGAATTTTTCAATGCTAATACTTTTTAGGTATAATAAAGCGAGACTGATGGAACTATTGTTTAGAAAAATTGGTTTCTTGCGTTACCTTAGTGTTTCAACATAAAATTGTTGAAGACAATTAGTCCCCATGCAAAAAATCTAAACCAATTTTGAGGTGTTTCTGTTATAGATCCTGTAATAGATCTCGGAGGAAGTTTAAAAACAATTTAATTCGCTTCGAAAGTATTCGTTGCAGTTGTAGCATATTGTAGCAGCCCTCAAACCAAAAATTGAATGGAATTGTATTTCATGAATCATTTGTAGTAAGCTAGAGTTTGGTTTAATATGATCTGGTATGTTTGTTTTACAATTTCCTGTAAATCAATGTATATAGACTTTGTTTTATGAAAAGAAATTATTTAAAGGCTATTTAATATGTTTAAGAACAGAATTGTTCAAGAGAATTGCTTAAATTTTTTTAATTTCAAATATTAATGCAAGTTACGATGTCTAAAGGACAATTTACTACAGTTTAAAATGATTTCTGTGAATAATTTTGTGTTTAAGTATTTTTAAATCTCATTTCTGACCATTTTGTATTAATTGTAAATGATTATGTATTAATTCTGATTATTTTTAATATGTTTCAATTGTTTAAGTATTGTTAATGTTCGAGAAATATCTGGCGGAAGCTTTTGAAGTGTTCTAGAAATTTCGGTGGAGTTTATATAAAGCGATCATCCAAGACAGAGAAACATTTAGTTTTTCGGGAAAGTTTATATAGACTCAATATACGACGGCGAAGGTCTGTATTGTCTGTGGAAGGAGTGTTGTATGCAATCTCTGGATTATATGGATGTATGTAAACAGTATCGTTGACGTCGTGTTTTCTTTGAGAATAAAAACAAGTTTAAAGTAAACTTTTTGGTGGACTGATTATTTATCATATTAATTAAACCACCAACAATCTTATAATATGTATCTAAAATGATCCTCTGTTCTTTTATTGTTGCTGACGTAATGTTGGCGTTCTCTATTAACGTCGACCAATTTTTGAGACGTCTGCGTATATCGTTCCAGTGCAACTCTGTTATTATTACTTTTTTCAAACTTTAAAGTTTTTTTTCATTTTATACGAAAACGTTTATACGGCTGTCAGATGGCTTTTTACTATTTAACGTGCTTCACTTCTCATCCTGAATTATCTTTAAACAATATACATCATTTGATGGAGCGAAAATCTAGTCATCTTAGATGAAATTTTCTCGAGAAACTAGCTGAGTGAGAATGTTTCTAAGTCACTTGAGAATGGCGACAGAGATTTATGACCGCCAAATCGTCATGCTATACAAACGTTCTCACTCGACTAGCTTACAAAAAAAAAAAAAAAAAAAAAAAAATCCTCTTTATACAACGCAGAGAAAGCCTCCATTCTTATCTAATCATCTTGATAATAACATCGGCATTGTTTTCTTGTGACCAAGTACAGATTCAAACAGTGCTGAAAGGTTGCGAACTCATTAAAATTAAATCTGCGCCTTGATTTTTCATTCAATGAGATGCGCTTGGTTACCGTGAATAATATTTACTGTTCACAGTTTAATAAAAGTTAATCGCATTTGATGAGTATGTCTTGCTGACAGCGCAAGGGATTTGTATTAACTTATTACTTTAGAACGTTAATGTGTGAAAATGTAAAGGAATAGAGATCAGATATGAGATATCAGAAGTCTGCGTTCAATGCAACACTTTAAATTAGCACCACCGAGTACCCGAAATAACATATTTGAAATATTTTTGGAAACAACATTTGCGGCTGATATTGGAGTTTGAGCAAAATAAACTCACCAGACAAAGATAATATCAGCCACATTCACAAGTTATCCGAAATGACTAGAAAATACATAGTAAGGAAATCTCGATAACTGAGCTGAGATTTTGATTCTGGTTTTGGCTATAATTTTCTTTTTCGTTTGGTACTAAAGCTACGCGGACATACCTGTATGAACCAGGGAGTGGCTGGTAGATGGGGAAAAAGTTACAAATCGTGACGTAGATTGACCGCCCTGCAGTCAGTGCCTCTTCGTGCACGAAGAGCGCGTGCGAGAAAGGAAAGCAAAACAGGATTCAAGTTCAACCACGAAATCTCACCGATTGGTCAAGGTTTTTTTGTCCTGTGGTAAGAAAAACTCAATCTAGTGGGGTGAAAACTAACCCAGCAGCGTTTGAATACGCGCAAGTCTCAAATTTCATGGGTCGCCGATTTGAAGCTAGCCAGGCACGTGGATGATGTTCATTTGGCATAGTGTTGTCTTGTATTGTGCATTAATTACTAGCAAAATACTTGTAAACAGTTGTTGATAGGTAAAACTGCCTACTCCGTTTCGAGATTTCGGCATTAGAGATGAGGTTCTGTAATCAATATTACAGAAGTATTTTCCCAGTTATTCATGTGGTTACATATGAGTGCAACCGCTGGGCATTATCGCGATTAAGTCGACTTAAGAACTGAGCTGCGTGACAAAATCGATTTATTCATGGAAGTATGGAACAAATTTCATTTTGTAATATTCAGTATTAGGAAAGTTCATATTTATTAATTTTTTCCCCTTTAGTGAATTGACGATTCAATGGTTAAAGCGTCTGTCAGGAGATCCGAAGATCCCCCATTCGAATCCCTCTCTCGGTGGGGATTTTCATAGGCCTTTAATCAGATCTTCACCTCTGGCACAGATTGCTGTGTAATATGAAGTAAGGAGAAAGCTTCCGTTGTGCGGATTCTATGTTAAACTGTAGTTCCTGTATCCCCATTAGGATTACATGGTTGGGCTATGTGGCTACGCAGCTAATAAGGTCATTACGACCACAAGAATTTACTTTTTTTATTTCCCTATTTCTTTATTCGTATGTATGGTCGTTTGCGCCAAGATTAAGACATCGTTTGGCTTGAATTTGCTTTGGATGTGTAGACATTCGTGTTACAAGCACGGTTTTTAGACTTAGAGGGGACCTACAGCTTAACGGGGAATCCGAACCACGGAAGCGTTGTGGTATACTACACTTTACACAACAAGATGTGCCAGAGGTGAAGGTTTGGCTATGGTCTTATGAAAATACCTGTAGAGACAGAGATTAGAACCATGGACCTTTCGATCTCTTGTCAGACGCCTTAACAATTGAGCCATCAGACCGCTCCTGTTTTTATTCATGTATTTATTTCTCTGTTTTCCTCTTTCCCGTTTTGTTGCTCTCCAGTCGTTCTTTATTTCTTTCAATAGAATGCTACAATAGTAGTCTTGTGGCTAAGTTTTTTGAATATGAAATTTTGTGACTTTCATCTATTACAAAATCTTTATGTTCACAATATTAATGATTAATGGCAGTTGAACATAGTAGCAAACTGTAGTTATGCTGATGTTGGAAATGTGCTATTGCGCTTTTAAGGTGGCCAGAATACTTAAAATTAAGGTTATATAATCGAGCTGGAGAAACGAAAATCTACTCATACAGACCGTTCGTAAAGGCAAAACGTTGTGTTATAATTCCTACAGGTGCGCTCATCGTCAGTCCAGTTGGTCTGTTCAGGAAAGTCTGCTATATACGAAAACAATGGAAAAAGAATTTAATAAGACTTAAGCCTGCCTGCTTAATATACAAAGTGGACGGTTTCAGCATAAGGGTATCAATAATTAAATTGGCTAGCCTTTAAGCTGGATTGGAACATGATGAATAGCAAAGCACATTGTAAGGAAAGTAACAGTGAGGTGAGTCTGAGAAGATTGTTTAAGAAAAAGAAAAGGATCTGTAATTAAATGTTAAATAGTTGAAAACATGAGACGAGTTAATAACTTGGATTTTTTTCAAGACAACGGCTTATTTTAAATAGCGGAGAGAAAGCCATCATTCGTCCTTGTGGTTTATCAGGGTGCAAAACGGGCGATAATAAAAAATACTACACCATAGGCCCTGCATTTCAAGAATGTGTCAGATTAAAGGATTATCCTCTCACACACTGCATGACAAAACATACTACACCTTTTTAATGAATAAACTGACAAAATCAAGGTGAACAGCAGTATGATCAGGACGGTAAATGAAAGGGGTAAAAGGGTGTGTAGGGAAACTGCCACATGGTCGTGCCCTCCATCGCAGATAAATTAATATTGATATCAGTAGGTAGTACAATTAAAATATTAGGACTGACACGTAATTCCATCATTTTCCTGACCACAAGGAAAATTATGGGAAGTCATGAACTGTGGATGTTCGTACTTTAATCTCGGATAATCAGTGTTGGAAAATTACTTCGATATGCTTATAAAAAAGGTCAGTGTCGTCAGCAAAAATATTGAATCCCTCATTTTTGAAAAAAATAATATTAATTAAAAAATGCTCTTGATCATTTGCTACAATACAGTAACTGAGGGATACAAGTTTGTGGAATGAACGTTTGCAAATTTGTGCTAGGAATAACCAAAGATAGCATTTTGTTTCGTATTCAGAAAACACACTTCTATTCGTAAAACACACTTCTATATGAAAAATTTACCTGTACTGCAAAAAAAAAAAAAAAAAAAAAAAAAAAATAATAATAATAATAAAAAAAAATTGGCTGGTTTCTGACGAGGGTATAACGGCTGAACAGAATTTGTACAAGAATGACATGTATTAATGCAAACGGTATACTAGACACTAGTTATGGCAGAGGTCAAACTTATCTTGTAACTGTGGACTCTTTATCTTGCAATAAGAAATTAGTGATAATTAGAATCGTAAGTACACAGACGGAAAAAAAAATCCCAACACCAAGAAAAAATTATTGTAGAGTAATGAAATTTGGACAATGCATTTGTCAAGTTAACATGTTTAATTGATTAAATTTTCAAGATCACAGGTTAATTTAAGCTCAAGAAAATGCATTTCAAATGTGAAATACTGTTAAATTAATAGCCGGTGTAACCTCCAGAATTTTGAATGCAAGCCTGCAAACGTGAATGCATTGTGTCATACAGGTTTCGAATGTCACTTTGTGGTATGGAGTTCCATGCTTGTTGTACTTGTGCTGTCAATACTGGGACGGTCAGTGCTGGCTGTGGATGATGCTGGAGTTGTCGTCCAATGATATCCCATACGTGTTCAATTGGAGACAGATCTGGTGATCTCGCAGGCCAAGGTAACATGTCGACACTCTGTAGAGCACGTTGCGAGACAACAGCGGTATGAGGGCGAGCGTTATCCTGTTGAAAAACTCCCCCTTGAATGCTGTTCATGAATGGCAGCACTACAGGTTGAATTACCAGACTGACGTACAAATTTGCAGTCAGTGTGTTTGGTATAACCACAAGAGTGCTCCTGCTGTCATAGGAAATTGCTCCCCAGACCATGACTCCAGGTGTAGGTCCAGTGTGTCTAGGCCGCAGACAGTTTGGTTGCAGGCGTTCCCCTGGCCTCCTTCTGACCAACACTCGGCCATCACTGGCACCAAGGCAGAACCTGCTTTCATCAGAAAACACAACAGATCTCCACTCCGTCCTCCAATGAGCTCTGGCTTGACACCACTGGAGTCGCAAACGGCGATGGCTTGTAGTCAGTGGAATGCACGCTACAGGGCGCCTGGCTCGGAGCTGTCCTTGAAGTAACCGATTTCTAACAGTTCGTTGTGTCACTGTGGTACCAACTGCAGCTCGAATTTCTGCCGCAGACGCATTACGATGCGCCACAGCTGTACGCCGAATACGGCGGTCTTCCCTCTCAGCAGTGCCACGTGGCCTCCCGGAACCCGGTCTTCTTGAGGCAGTACCATCCCTTGACCACTGCACCCAACAATCATGCACAGTGGATACATTCCGGCCAAGTCTTTCTGCAATATCGCGAAAAGAAAATCCACCTTCTCGTAGCCCTATTACACGACCTCGTTCAAACTCGGTGAGCTGTTGATAATGGCTTCTTCGTCTTCTTAAAGGCATTCTTGGCTAACATCAACTCACTATGTCAAATCTCAGCGGTAAATAACGTTCACAAACTTTACAGCGCGTATTTAAAGCAAACCTGATTTGCAAGCTCTGAGTAGCGCTACTAGCGCCACACTTATGCGCGAAGCGTGAAATTTGAATCGATGTCATCTTTCAGATGTATAAACACGCCTACCAAATTTCGTTTATCTAACACAAGTCTTTCTTGGTGTTGGGATTTTTTTTTCCGTCTGTGTATTAAGTTATTCGTTCTGGCCTCGCATTCGGGAAGACGGTGGTTCGAATCCCCGTCCGGGCATCCAGATTTGGATTTTCCATGGTTTCCCAAATCACTCCAGGCAAATGCCGGGATGCTTCCTTCAAAAGGCCATGGCCGAATTCCTTCCCATTCCTTGCCCCCCCCCCCCCGATCCTTTCCCGTCTCTAAAGATCTCGCTGTTAGAGAGACGTTAAACAGGTTAAAAAAAAAGTTATTAGTAAGTATATTCAGAAAATTGTTTTCAAAAGTTGATCATGATCATAAAAAACGTTTTGCTATATACGAAAACAATGGAAAAAGTATTTAATAAGACTTAAACCTGCCTGCTGGCTATCTTGCTGGCCTCGCATTGTAACGGGCACCGGTTAATGTCCGGTATCGGATGGGTGGTTTGATTAAATGTTGCTTTTGTTGTGTTCTGTCCTCAGTATATTATTCCACAATTGTATGAGCAAAGCCTTATACGATAGAAGAACAATATAAATCAACTGCAGCTGGCTATATGGTCTCAGAAATCTAAGCGTTACGTGAGTGGGAAAACGTGGATATATGTTGTGATGTTAAAATGTAACTTCTGCAAAAATATATAACTTTCTGTACCAGTACATGGATAAACAGTGAAACATCTACGTCACCCTTTTGCTGACAGAAAATAAGAAGTACAATATACAAAATGTTAAACAACTTAATATTACGAAAATTTCATGTGGAGAGACCCGACGGAAAGTTCATTTTTCGAGTGATATATTCCGCCCAATTAAAAAATTAATAAATAATAAAAAAGCAGCTGTATATTTAGAACGCGCTGTTATTGACTCATAGGGCATAGTTCACACTTTAAGCTCCCTGCTGTATGTTAGGAATTTGTAAAAGTAAGATACTCGACTCGGGGCAGCACGGGAAATATTTAATTAGCAACCCCCGGACATGCGCTCTAATCGGCCGATCGGAGGGACTGTTATCACGCACGAGGAGCGACCATGCTGCGCGCGGCGATATGTGGCCCGCGATGCTATCGCCGCGCCCGCAGATAATTACAACTATTACCGGTACAAACCAGAAATAATCGTGAGAACTTATCTGGAGCCGAAAATCATACTTGATTGCGGGCCGCCGGCGAGCTCGATCCAGAGATATAATTGTCACATGAATCACGTGCGAGGGGCATGCGCAGACGGTAATCGATAAGGAGCACCGATCGATGATTCCGCCGGGAGCAACAGGTGTGTGTGGCAGGTGATGTCCAGTCTGCTTGCCTACGAGATTCAAGATC
This sequence comes from Vandiemenella viatica, assembly GCA_031002005.1. NCBI lineage: Eukaryota > Metazoa > Arthropoda > Insecta > Orthoptera > Morabidae > Vandiemenella > Vandiemenella viatica. The sequence continues at coordinate 80,929,154 of CM061920.1, forward strand.
ACTGCACCGACGCACCCTGGGTACAAATGCGATATTTAACTGAATGGAGGGTATCGAGCGGAGATCATCGTAAGATAAATAGATCAACTAAGCCCCTATGCTGAAGGGTGCGAGATACCCAGATCGCGCTATAAAATTAGAATTACGGTATTTAACTTAATTTTAGTTCTTCCTTATTCCAAAGCCTAACAGCTTCCAGCAGTATCTGTGGTTATTTCCTTGTTTTAGCTTGAACCCAACTTTTCACCACCTGAAAAAGAAATACTTATCCTTCTAAATCTTTGAAGATCGCTTCTTTTATTCTCACAATACTGACTAGCCTCCATTCAACACTAATTACTATATTTATTCTTCCATAGTACAAATCTCGATGCTCAGTCTTACAAACTGATGTTATGAGACACTTCTTTACAGATGGATTTCTCAACCGTTATCTCAATACTAATTGCCAGTTTACAATAGTAGTTCTTATACTACGACATACTTACATCCTGTCTCTCGCATTATACCTGCCCTTACGTCAACCATCTTGACTCGTCTTCTTGTTTGAACTCCTCTTTTTGTTTCCATTGAATCAGTGGATCTACACCGATCTTCGTATTTTACATGGTGCAGCACCTTTGGCTCAAATATATATTTATTAACATTCATTTTTATCCAGTTAATGTGTTACAACAAGTATATGGACAACATTGGCTCGTTCTGCAAATCATAAAAAGTAGGAGCTTTACTAAACTGAAAATTATTAAAGTACTATCATACTAATTCCGTGTGGTCGGAATGACCTGGTGACAGAGTTCCTATTGGCTGCGCATTCCGCCCCTTTCGTAGTCACCTTTGCCTTACCCAGGCGACCTACAGTTTAACGTGGAATCGGAACCACGGAAGCATTCTAGCCTACTTCATATTACACAGCAAGCTCTGACAGAGTTGAAGTCCGCGTTACGTGCCTATGAAAATCCCAACCAAGACAGGGATTCGAACCAGGGACCTTTCGCTCCCACTGAGCCACAACAGCAATCATTATAGAAATTGAAAACAGTCTACTTACACTCGCTTGCAAGAGTATAATGTGCAAAGAATCCAATAAATATTGTCACATTCGAAGAGGTTCTTGTTAATGGTGGTACATCAGAACATCTGCTGCAACGAAAAGAAAAGATTGACTCTAGTGTTATCAGAATAACTGGAGATAAAAAAATGGTATTATGATTACGTAAAAAGTGTCTAATGAGTTTGGGCAAACTAACACGTAGCTAACGAGTACGTGTGAAGGAACCAATGGCGATTGTAGATCACCTCAACCATATACACGAGGTGCGACTTGTAGTTTGAACCCTGCTCAGAAATTACGAACACGTTTGTAACTTTAGGTTAGCTGTTAACAAATAGTGACACACATTCACGTCACCAATGATTTAACAATAATGCGATAGCAAAAAAATAGCAAATTCAAAAGTATTGTCATTCTTATATATTTCTGTCCCTTCTGTTAGCAATATTGAACGAAATCCATAAAAATCACCAGCGTGAATCATCATTCGTTTTCTTACAGAATTATTTATCGCAAGACCTTTGGGATCCTTTACCACATACCACTTCGATTAAATGAGGCTAAAACTAGGGACATTTTTTTAAAATAAATACGAGAATTTCTGAAGAATAAGTGGGACAGTCATTCAACACCATGCTACGGTTTTTTGGAATCGGTGAACTAAACCGCTATCAGTAACCCGTTCAAGCCTGTAGTCCGTGTGATTAAAACGTTTTCGAAGAAACCGTGTGCTCAAACCTTAGATGTCTGAGAGTGGCCTGTTCAACCTATTTCCAGCCGCTGAGGAACCACAGAGGAGATAATTTTATGGAAGAAGAAAATTTCTCGTTAAGCTGTCCAGGCTCAGAGATATGGCTTCGCGACCAAATTAGTTTTTCTGAAACAATTTGAACCAGTAACAAACTACTCGCAGATTTTGTATTCATAATGCGAATATTTCCAATGCTTTAAGAGTTTGTAGAACAAGGTTGTTTTAAATCTTAAGCCCAGAAGAATAAAGAAAAAGGCTTGTTGCTTCCTAACCCCTGCCCTCACAGTAGATAGGCAGCCATTTATACAGCGCAGTTATCGCTGCGCATGAGCACACGACCCACAGGCGCCAATCTGGCAGAATGCAGGATGACAGCATGCTGCCTGATAATAAAGTCGAAGTAGAGATTTTTTTTTTTTTGCTTATGGCTTTACGGGTCGTCGATATCTAGATAATTAGAGGCGGAAGGGACTAGGGACAAGTCATGGGAATGAATTCAGGATCCGACCCGGCATTCGCCTAGAGTGATTTGAATGTAAACCCATTTCTGGATGGCCGGACTGGGATTCGAACCCACGTTCTCCCGAATGCGAAGGCAGAACGTTATAGCTCACACACCACGCTCGGTCGGAGAAATATTTTTAGTAGCTAAAGTACGTTGCAACGGTTCCTTATGCTTGCTTGTGGCGTCCTTCAGGAAATCTGACTTGATCATATTTTTAGTGAGTTTTGATGGCTTCTTTGTTTCCTTACACATACCAACATTAAGTTTTAAAATCTTTAAATCACTGGAACGAGTCCAATTGAAGAAATATGTTTTTGCTATCTTTGTGTCCAAGCATTTAATAAAAGATATATATATATATTCAAAACTATAGTTTAACTTTTCTACTAAAATTATATCTAGAAAGGGGTGGGATCATCCGAAAATTATATTACTTAGCTTTCATAGTTTTTTTATTTTTCTAAAACCGACCCCTACGTCCTTGTCACAGGTACCCCATTCGTGAATTATTCCCTACAATTCTTGTCATCCTTCGTTTTGCAATTTTAAATTCATTGAGATCCATTCCATTCGATCCTTAATGAATTCATTTGATATTTCAGGTTATTAGACAAGTTGTATCCGCGCAGTTTCACTCATGATATGCACTTTTTATTTATTATTTGAAGTTCTTTACACCGTGCGAAACAAAAACTAACTAGGAATGTATTCTTCAAAATTTAACTATTATTAGTCCAACTTAATAATCGTTTCTGCCCACGTTTTCATGATAAATTACACTACCAGATTTCATTGGCTGTTCTGTTTATTGTAATAGATGCGACGTCACGAAGTTTACGACTCCATCCCATCACTTATCACGTCATATCACATTTTTCGAAATCCCTCCCTTCTCGTTAACGTGTTACGTAATTTGTGGATGAGCACTAACACGACCTACGCCGTGCTATTTGAATTAAATCTAGGAAGGCATCATACATTATAACTTTTCTGATCAGTGAATCACAGTGTACTGAATCGTTGTAGAGAACTTTTTTTTTGTAGCTCTACGCCTCATTACTCAGTAAAGGCAGGAGAGGATTGGAGACAAGGAACGGGGAGCAATTCGGTCATGGCTGTATATGGGATACATCCCGGCATTCTCATGGAGTGATTTCGGGAAACCTGGAAAACCGTAATCGTGATAGCCGTGTCCTCCCGAATGCGAGGCCCTAGCGTTACCGCTCAGTCACTACGCTCGATACAGAAATGTTGATCGCGGTACGCCAGGACTCTATCCGCTCACACAAGTCACGGACGCTGGAACATGGATTCCGCTGGAGGCTTCAAGCCTTCGAAAATTTTCATATTGAAAACTGTAGGGAACGAATTGAAAAAACTTTGCATCATGGAATGATAGGATAACAGGAAGTAATTAATTATAAAAGAATGATCGACGATTAAAATAATTATTTACGTAAATAAATGGCTAATAAAACTCCAGGTGAAAAATCCTGGGGAATGAACAGCACATAGAAACAGGTATTCTTCGTGAACAATATGTATTTTCGCAAACGCGACTTTCAAGCCCTAACGCAGGAGCCGGTAAAAACTTATGTTGGCAAACAAATATATACGCGTTATAACGTCGATAAACGGGTTGCCGTAAATTTTGGAGTTCGCCAAGATTAGCAGTATACAGTCTGGCGACAAGATCTTAATTTTTGTCAATGTGTTTCTGACAGCAAGTACTTAGCCACAGGAAGAGGTTTAAGCATGGTTTAAAGATTCCTGTCACTTGGCAACATGGCCCTATTTCAGAAAGCTCTCAACGCAACATCCCAAATTTTTTGCTGTCCGTCCAGTGGTCATCGAGGAAAATTTCTTGACACAGTCTTTATTTGATTCTTTCCTTACAGAACATTCAGAAACAATGTTGCGAATGACTGCGGTTTCAACAAGCAAGCTAATTTGTCGCACCGGCATTAGTGATCACTCAACGTTAACGCCGATTTGAAAAAAATTTCATTCCTTAGTAAAATGTGTTCTAATATTCGTAAACGTACAGTAAACTTGCATTAGAATACTACAGCATTAAGTGCAGAGCTAGTGGTACTATCACGAAGACGGGATATTCTCTTAAAAATACGGGTTCATGTCAGAGAGAAGTACGTAAGCAACACTATTAATTTAGATGGTGCATATTAAATTTTATATTAAGATTGAAAAGTCCATTTGGCGCTGTCTTTTTCTAACATGGCATTATTATTTTAATCCAGTTAAGTCAGGGAGGAAAGTATTCCTTGATATTGGGCATCGACCGAGGGTGGTGGGTGAGCAGTAACGCTCTGGCCTCGTATTCGACAGTGTGCGAGTTCGAATCCCGATACGGCCATCCAGTTTTGGGGTTTCCATGGACTTCTTAAATCACTCCCGGCGAATGCCTGGATGATTTTTTTCAAAAGGCAATGGTTAAATTCCTTCTCGTAACTTCCCTCTAATGACCTCGACGTTGACGATGCGTAAAGACATAAGCGAAAAAAGAGATATTGAGCAGAGATAAAACTGTGACCGTATACTACATCAGGAAGGTTTTAAATAGATCCAAAATTTCAGCTATAGAAACAATTAATTCATATTTAAAGACCCAAAAGTTGAAGCATTACCACCGACTTTCCACCATGTGCGAATTATAGATTCGAATTGTTCTCGATAATTCGTTTACAAAGAAGAGATCGGAATGAAATTAAGGCATGATGTGTGACCACAGATTTTATTTCTCTTATTTACTGATTTTAGTTACGAACACTTTTTCTATGTGCTCTGTCTTCCACTTGGCTGCAGAATTCGGGATAAGTTCAAGCTGTAATTGGCGTTCCGAAGCCAGAGCATTCTTTGAATTAGTGAACTACGTCAGGGACAGGAAATACGTCACCATGCCAGTGTAATCGACAAGGAGTATACAATTACAAACATTAAGAAATCACTGTAAGAAATGCAGCTGTAAGAACGTTAAGAATTTTTGATTACCCGTATGTTCTGTTCACAGGTTTCATTGAGTTTACTTCTTCCTAGACTGGAGTATCATCTCCGCCCTTCATTGTCTGCTTCTAATACTGTGAAACCTGCCTGTAATTACATCTCTATTAAAGAATTAAACATTGCCGTAGGCCGAAAGATGTGTAGCATCATTTATCACTTCCTTTTGTCTAATTCTTCCATCAACTTATATATATAAAAAACATTGATTTCGTACAATACGTCTGTGTAATTTTCAAGCCCACATTTTAAATGTCCCAAATTGTCGCATTTCCAAGCTTCGTTTCAGTAGTCTGCTGTTTTCTACACACTTTTACTCAGTTCAGTGCTTCATAAATATGATAAAAGCTTTTGGCAAATGTCAACACCAAATTGTGATGGTGGTGTTGAAGAGAGAAGATGCAGATAACCCTACCAATGATAACTTAGCTAACTAAAACTGAGACAGCAGGATCGATTTTTGACAGTAGCTTGCATTGGATACAGAAAGACTGAGAAGTATGGTAAGGAATATTGCTATCTCCACTGAGTTCAGTATCTGCTTGCTGTAAAGACTTCGTGAGCATAGCTGACATCAGAATCAATACGAAGTACTGAAATAAAGTTATACTCAAGGTGTTCTAATAGTTGATAGAATGCGTTACGGACCAGCTTCATAAACCTCACTTTGAACTGATACGTCAGAAGTAAGTATTTATAAAATTATCTAGTTGCGATCTATAAATAATGATATAGAAAAATGCATTTTCATAAGAACACGACCTCCTTCCTTCTAGAGACACCAAAGTTCCAACCTTTACCAAGTAATAGCGATGGGTGTATTGGTGGTATTGTAATGAGTGGGAAAATGACACTAACCAAAGCAACAAAAATTAAACTTTTTAAAATATGTACTTACGGCTAAATAATAATATACCAGTAATTGCTGTACGGCGTAACGAACGTGGAAATTTATTATGCATGGTTTACACTAATGAAGTACCGCGCGTGGTGGGTGAGTGGTTAACGCTCTGGCCTCACATTCGGGAGGACGCCGGTTCGAATCCCCGTCCGGGCATACAGATTTGGGTTTTCCATGGTTTCCCCAAATCACTCCAGGCGAATGCCTTCAAAAGGCCATGGCCGACTTCCTTCCCGTTCCTTGTTCCCAGTCCCATCCCGCCTCTAATGACTTCGACGTTGACGAGGCGTAAAGCCATAAGTAATTTAAAAAAAAGAAATCCTAATGAAGCACACTAAGCGACGAATACTGGATTTCTGCCATAAAACTGTACTGTTATCTCTTTACAGTTGTACTAGGCTGACAGCAGAGATGGTGACGGTGAAAGAAGTGCTGAGGGAAGGAGGTTCAGCTAAGTGTAAGAGATTGGACTGGTACGCTTGACCCTTACAGCGTGTGTTTCGAAATATGTCGGAGACGGTTTATCGTAAATCTACCTACTTTATCAATTTTCAGTGCATCTGTGGCAATCGGCCAGTCTAAGATAAGGACAAAGCAAAGTTCGCTAGATTTTATCGCACCTAACGAGCACAATCATACTAATTATTTACCGGGCTATGTTGGTTTGCCAAGAAAAGAGGCGCATTGCGCGACGAATCGAAAACCTGACACTTGGCGGCCGAACAAACCTTCGGGATCTCCCGGCCTACAATGTCATACGATGTCTTGATACTTATTATTGACTGTAGGTAAGAAAATGATGTTGTTTTGCCGTTATGGTGAGAGATGTGAGGGTGATAGTTGTTGATGAAAAACACTAGTATTAGGAGGGAGCTAAGTGCTCCCTGTATGGCCTTGAAATGCCGCCCGTGCAAGGCACGGCACGCTCCTAATCTGCCTCCACTTGCGCAAACGCTAATCTGCTGCGGAACAGACAATGGACCAGCGGCCGTGATACCCCGCAAGATAAACAAGTGACGCAAATGGCTGGCGGGTAAACAGCGCCCCACAGTGTCGACACTGCCTGCGCTGACGTCAATGAGACTCTCCAAAACAAGTGCGGCAGCCCTCCACCGGCTCTACGTGCAGGTGCCTCGCAGAGAGAGACGTGTCCACAAGTGGGACCAGTGGGAAGGGGGATGCGTTACACCAGCCAACGATGACAGTTTCCATAATAGTTTACGCACGTGCTGGGAATATTCAGTGGTTACCTCTAAAAATAATAAAACGCGGCAAACGGTAGTAGATACTTACATAAATGGTAAGGAGTTGGGACTACTTCGTTTGTATAACTGTGTGTACTTAAAAATACCGCGATACCATGCCAGGACTAAGACGGCCATGGTGACGCAGTGGTTAAGGCGGCTGACTGGATATCAAAAGGTCCCCGGTTCGATTCCCAGTCGCTGGTTTTTCATAGGACCTTTAACTCTACCTTCACCTTTGGCACAGTTTGCTGTGAGTGCTTCCGTGGTTCGGATTCCACGTTCAAGTATGGTCCATTCTAGGGCTTACACGAATATGTACACGTCCACAGCAAATTCAGGCGAAATGAAGGATTAACGTGATTTAATTGTCCTAAAACGAACATACATACAACAGGGTTTATATAAGTTGCGTTTTTTTCTGATTATTGCCTCCTCAACAACTATTCGGTTGTTCATTGATGGTCAAATTTATTTTTTGCTTATTTGATGATATTCCTATATGCATATATTAGAATTGGAGAGACAGTCAGATGAAGCAATCTTCCAACAGGAGGGATGGGAAAACCCATAGAATAACTTGAATTACCGCATTGTGGTGTTAAAAAAATACTGGGAGTGCTTGCAAACAACTCTGCACAGTAAGACTCGCACATACTACGATGTCACAATATTATTGTTACTAAATCTGTTGTATGTCGATCATGAGGAATGTAACATCGGTAATATATCAGAACGTAGATTTTACAATCATAGTAGTTTCTAATCGTTTGATTAAATGCAGGAAAAATCTTGCCTACATAGAATTTAAAAACTGTAATGGTGCATCATTTATTAACAATATTTAACGAGGTACACATTAATTGCTAGTACATATGATCGGCACTGCGTCGACACGTGATGTTAGAGTAAAATAGTTACAATTTACGGTACAGTATTGATCAGTATTTATGCGGCATTAGGAGGTATCCCTTGACTTTTGGCACTATAGTGTATATACACTTTGTAGTGGCGCTCAAATAACTCGTGCATTATGTATGATTGCTTTTATCAATTCAATGTTTAATTGTTGCTTCTCATTATTCGTTTAGCTACCAGTTATTTATCTAAGTATAAATGTTTAATGTAACGAATTTTGCCCGTTAAATCAATGTTCGCAGACCAAAATTTGGAGCCCAGCTCTGTGGACCCACGTGATCTAGACATTACATCATACTGAGCGAAATCTGAATCGTATCTCTAAATCGCCGGAGGATTGATGGAAGGGGACACAACGATTCGATCTATTAAGCAAATACATAACTACACAAAGTCAGGCGAAATGTGTGGTCCTCGTAACAATGTGAAATGACAGTAGGCTAGTCATATTTCTGTAATAGGCAAAAAGAATATTAGGTCGCTTTTTTTAAGAACTTTAACAAAACTATTTTGAAGAAGTGTAGGCTCGGTAAAGTTCAGCTATATTAATTAAGTGCATGGAGCAGGTACAGTGTAGTCACTAGATGGAAAAAACTACAGCACTGTAGTAAAAAGACTATGGAGGTGCTTTTCATCAATTGGAACAGTCATGACATATTTCTCTTACATATACATATAATAAGCAACAAGAGAGTGTAAAAAGGGGAAATGACGTATGTGAGAATTGGTCAAATATTACTTTCTTTTTATCCAGTTCGATATCAAAGTAAAATGGAATAATAAATTAGAGCTATACAGTATACTCGCACATAGCGAATCTTTGTGCCAAGAGGCAGAAAATCAATGGTCGTGTGTGTTAATTTCTACTTTCTCAGTGCCTGCATCGGTAGTACTAAAACAATCAGCTGCTAAGAGAAATAATAAAATGTCAAGTTATGTTAACGCGATTCCCTTTCTTTATAAAAATACATGGGAACACCGTTGTGATTTATATTTTCACTAGGCTTAGTAAGTAAAACTCGGCGTAGAACGTATACTTCGATGATTTCCTGCCACTTCACACTGTTACCTACTGCAATGGACTACAATGATTACAACCACAGCACAAAACGTCTGTTTCTGGGTGCCATGGAAAAAAAGTGTTGCTTTTTTTATGCCAGAAAAGTTCTAAGTTCTTTCCTTGAAACGAAACCAAATTACTGGCATACTAAGCATATAACTTCTCATTCCAGGACTGTGGTGAGTTTCCACGTTCCGTGAAAGGAGTTCAGTGCCAGTTAGACCGTTGCATGTTTTTCCTAGGGACAAGAAACGCAGATAGAAGTGGAGTAGCAACACGATCCGAGACGCCAGCGAAAAACAAGGCCGACACAGAGGCATTCGCTTCCTGCCTTACAGTCAGCGTGGATCCAGATGAAGAACTGTTCGCAAAAACCAGAGGTTTTGAAAAACGAGTTTGTCAGCGGTACTACACACAGGGAAGCGCAGCAGGCGCGGATTCAGATCTCGCTCCGCGTATCCTCATTACGGTGTTACGTAAATATCTGGATGAATATTGTATTGATCTGTCTCAAAATATATTTCCAGAAAGGTTGTACATGTTGAGACACTCGCTACTCTCCGTTAGATTACTTTGTCATTTATCAACCGTAGGGTTACTGACAAGACGTAAAACCACATTCAGAAAATAAATTTTTGAAAGATAATTAGCCACAACTTTCAACTACTCGTAAGACAACTGACGTCGACCATTCTGACAAATAAAGTAGAGAACAATTTCGAATCATTTTCCTCCGACTTGGACCACAATAGTCTCCAGTGGAGGACCTAGACTACCAAAATATACCTCCACTCCACATACAGGTTTAGTAGAAGACATTCTTGAACCTCACCCCTTTTCCTCCAGCTTCCTTGATTGAACAGCTTTGTAAGAAGTAAACATCAGCCGATCCCGGGAGCGTAGGGGTAGCCTGCTTGCTTCGCGTTGCAGGGGTCGCAGGTTCGAGTCCGGCCGAGGGCATGGGTGGTTTTAATTAAGTGTTGTGTTTCTCTTGTGTCGTCTGTACCAAGGAGAATCTAAAATACATTGAGTGATCCGATACATACTTACAAACTACAAAATTACACAGTGCTGGCTGTATGGCTTCATAGCCAAATGCCAACATATATATATATTTTAAATTAAACATTGTGAATAAGTCATCTCCATTTCTATAGCTGCATAGAGGCAGCAGGGAGAAAAACTGTGCGAGGTAGTCCTTATTCATCCATTTAGTCATCATTCACGATTAAGTTTTAATGGATCAGTCATTCGATCATTCAACGAGATTCGTCCAGTCTATAATTATTATTACTATCAGTAATCTATTTCCACTGAAATGTATGTTGCAAACTAATCGTTTTGACGGTACAATCTTCCAGTTATAAGAGAAACACTGTGCAGTAATATGTTCTAACTCAACGGCAGTGAACTGAACGTAACACGAAGACGTCGTTACCATTAAAAAGCATATGATCATCAATTGAACTTTTCTCAGTGTTTCCAGGTAATTATCACCATGTGACGACTGGAAATATGTCTCCTGTTCTGCGAACAATTACGCCATAACAAAGCAATAGATCAGTTTATATAAACTCAAATTAAATTTTCTTTTTCCTTGAATGTACAAGTTTCTTTCTATGTTTTGAAATCGTAATAAGTGCCATTCGATCATTCATTTATTTAAAATACGAAATCATAATTAAATGCGCCAATTATTGAACTATTTGCCGTTCTTTTATAGAAACGAAGCAGGTATGCCTGAACCTATATGCGAGAGAGTGCAACGATAGAAGCTGGAAGATTCTACGAGACTGATTTCTGTTAACTCCTAAAACAACAGTTAGCATAATGCACATAAAGCTCTAGGATTATACTGATCGAGATGCATCCATTAATGTCATCAAATTTATGCTGATAATTTAAAGAAATGTTAGCGATAATTTCTTGTATGTGTTGCCACCAATAATCGACTCCTTGCTTCAACCTACTCCGCTGGTAACGCTCGGACCTAACATTCGGGGAGGCGCGGGTTCAAATCCCGTTCCGGCCATCCGGATTTTGGTTTTCGATGGTTTCCCAAATCTCTCCAGGCATTCAAAAAACAATGGCCGAATGTCTTCCCCTTCCTTGTTTCCAGTCTTCATTCTCTTCCAGTGACCTAAAGGTTGACGAGGCTAAGAGCCCCAAATAAAACAAAAATCCTTGCTGCTATGCCTTTAAATTTTTAATACGTAGCCATCAACAGAGATGATCAAAATTCCGCTAGCCTACCAAATAGATTCTCTACTCGTTGAAGATTGTTATCGCCATCAATTTTCCTTTGTTTAACTTATGGCTTTACGCCTCGTGTCCTCGTAGAGGCGGAATTGGACTGGGAACAAGGAACGGGAAGGAATTCAGCCATGGCCTTTTGAGGGAAGCATCCCGACTTTCGCCCTGAGTGATTTGGGGAAACCATGGAAAACACAAATCTGGACGCCCGGACGGGAATTCGAACCCGCGTCTCCCGCATGCAAGGCCAGAGGGTTAATTAACCGCTCACCCACGACCTTCGGTTTTCCTTTTTGGTTAGGGCTTGACGCCTCGTCGACGTCGTGGTCATGAGAGGCGGGAAATGAGTAGCGACAAGGAAAGGAAAAGTGTTTGGCGATGGAATTTTGAAGTACGTAAGCATCGCGGCATTCGCCTAGAATCGTTTTTCGAAACTATGTAAAACCGAAATCTGGATGTTCGAACTCGAGGTGGCTCTCATCCAGAGGCTCAGTCGCTATCTTTCGAAAATACATGCATGATTGCAAGCATTTATATATGTGTGTGCGTTTCGGGTATAAAAATGGTTAATTCATGCTTCTTCCAAATCACAGTGATTTGCAATCGGACATTTCTTCAGACTGACTGTTTCCTGTATTCGGTTCTAGAATTCTTACTATTCTCCTGCAATCGCATTTCTGAGAAATTAAATAAATTTCAGAGGAAAAGAGTGGGAGCAACAAGAAGGGATAGAATAAGGAATCAGAAAACAGGGAGATCAATCTTAAGTGGTATGGTCATGTAATGAGAATTGGAGAGGAGAACATATGAAGGGAGATGCTGGATATGGAGCTGAAAGTGAAGAGGACCAGCAGAAGATCAAGGGATAGATGGGGAAGGTGTTAGTGTGTTGAAGAAAGAGGAGGAAATTGGCTGACAGTAGAAGAAGAGAAATGGTGGATGGACCGGAAGCGCTGGAGTGGTTCTTGTTTCAAGCAGACCCGGCCAGCAGTTGGAAGCTGCTCAAGATGATAGTGATGACCCCAGCTCGACAGGGAGCCTCCTAGAGAGAGGAAACTGTTAGTGAAGAACGACAGTAGTGCTGTGAGGGCATCAACAGGTGCCTGCGTTCCCACACGGCACGCAGCGCGACCCAGCCACCTGCACGGCCACTTCCCAATTGCGGGACGCGGCGAGCGCGGCTGCCGGATGCCGGGGGAGGAGTTTTCCCACACGGCGGCACGTGCAGCCAAGGCCGGCGCGCGGCCAATGGCAGCGCGGGCGGGCGCGCGCCGCTCGCACGACGACGCCCGAGCGGCGCCGGAGGCGGCCGAGCGCGTCTCGCGACGGGCGCGCGCCCCAGTGCTGCCAACACACCGCGCCAGTGGCTTACCGTTCTCCGGCACATTTTTTACGGCCGTAACATTAATGATAACATCAAGTAGCCTCTAACGAGACTTTTCTTGCTGCAAGACTCAGTTATGATGAAACCAGTATTTAACTTTTTTCTTTTAAAGGCGAGAGTGAGCAGTTGAAGGAATGCGGAACAAATACAAGCGACTCTAAGTTCAACTGGTACAACCTCTTCTTTTTTTTTCTCTCCAGAACATACTCATCATTTGTTTAATCCTACGTGTTCCGTTTTTAAGACAGCTACATGACATACGATGCCACGAGATATTCAGTTGGTGTTCATATTATCCTCGAGAACCCATCTAGAGAACAGATAACCTGCTAATGTATTTAGTTCCATATTTGCTCAGATAAATAAGTGGTTAAGTGTTTCTTAATCCCTATATATATGGATTTTTATAAGACCTAAACCCGGACGTCACCTCTGCCACAGGTTCCTGGGTAATATGAATTATGAAGTATGCCAGAACGCTTCCGTGGTTCGGATTCCATGTTAAACTATAGGTACCCTCTAGGGCGAACAACCCTTGTCGTAAAATGGATGCGAAAAATTTCAAAGCAAATTCAAGCCAAAGAGTAGGTTTAATGTGGTTCTAATTAGCCCAAACTAACAAAGGCCCTGTATAAGTAGCAAGGTAGGAACTTCACACTGCTTGACACCTTTAAAAGCAGCTGCAACATGTTACTCTTGGTACTGACATAAGAATACAGTTTTCTAACTACCTTTTTTTTATCTTTGTGAAACCTGTTACAGAAAGGAATCAGCTTCTTATGGTATCAATTCCGCAATAACATAACAGAAGTATGGTCGGTGGTGATAGCCACTGTGAACTTAATTAGAACTTATCTGTATTGAAGTCGCTGGTGACGTGAAATGTAATCAAATTTACCCTTGGTGAGTTATGAAATCTCCACAAACAACCACCACTTACTCTTATACAGGGCGTTCGCCGGGAAACGCAACCCACTGTTAGCGCTACAAGGAAGAAACTGCTCCCGGCGAGCGAGCGCTCAGTTTCCGGCATTGTTCGACCGTCGGCCGCGGACTATTTCATAATAATTACGCTTCATAAACTTCATAAACTTGTGTGCTAAGCATTTAAATGTGACGTAATTCATTAGCTTACCTTATAAAAGATGCTGGAAGTGTTGACCCTCTTGTGTAATGCACATTTCACATCTTCTGAACATATTTCGAGACACACGCTGACCTAACTGACTTAATGATTTTTTGGGTGACTGTTCTAGTCGAAAAGCGATATCGTCAATTTTCTCCTCTGTGAGAATACGGTTGACCGACAGTCTCTTTTTGTTAAAAAATGAACCCGTTTCTCTTACTTTTTTAACCAGACGCAGAATTGTTGATTTAGCTGGCAGTAAAGCGCCAGGAAATTCGCGACGAAATTTACTGTGACACTTTTTAAACGACTTCTTCTTCACATATGTATCGTAGAGAAATATTCTTTGTTGCAAACTGTAACGTACCATAATTTTACTCACACTCAAACACGGTACAGATTAATAATAGTATGAAGCCCCAAACCAGCCAAACCGCAAAGAAACGTTTATTCACAACACTGATTAATAAGAGACTGAAGTCACAAACTATCTACAATGCAAAGAAACCGTTCTTAACAATGTAAGGGTCCCATTATACTGTGTCAATGCACTGTTGGGGCAGCGGAGGTGTTAAACAGTGCGGTGATTCACGGTGCCG
>CM061920.1:80944966-81097111 GCA_031002005.1 Vandiemenella viatica
AATTTATTACATTTCACGTCTCCAGCGACTTCAATACAGATAAGTTCTAATTAAGTTCACAGTGACTATTACCACCGACCATACTTCTATGATTTTATTGTAGATTAGAGACCATAAGAAGCTGATTTCTTTCTGTAACATGTTTCACAAAGATAAAAAAAGATAGTTAGAAAACTATACCAAGAGTAACATGTTGCAGCTGCTTTACAGGTGTCAAGCAGAAAATCAGTGAAGTTCCTACCTTGCTACATACATAGGGCCTTTGTTCGTTTGGGCTAATTAGAACCACATGAAACCTACGCTTTGGCTTGAATTTGCTTTGCAATTTTTCACATCCATGTTACAACAAGGGTTGTTCGCCCTAGAGGGTACCTATAGTTTAACATGGAATCCGAACCACGGAGGCGTTCTGGCATACTTCACAATTCATATTACCCAGGAACCTGTGGTAGAGGTAACGTCCGGATTTAGGTCGTATAAAAATCGCTATATATATAGGGATTAAGAAACAGTTAACCACTTATTTATCTGTGCAAATATGGAACTAAATACATTAGCAGGTTATCTGTTCTCTAGATGGGTTCTCGAGGATAATATGAACACCAACTGAATATCTCGTGGCATCGTATGTCATGTAGCTGTCTTAAAAACGGAACACGTAGGATTAAACAAATGATGAGTATGTTCTGGAGAGAACAGGGAGAAAAAAAAAAAGAGGTTGTACCAGTTGAACTTAGAGTCGCTTGTATTTGTTCCGCATTCCTTCAACTGCTCGCTCTCGCCTTTAAAAGAAAAAAGTTAAATACTGGTTTCATCATAACTGAGTCTTGCAGCAAGAAAAGTCTCGTTAGAGGCTACTTGATGTTATCATTAATGTTACGGCCGTAAAAACTGTGCCGGAGAACGGTAAGCCACTGGCGCGGTGTGTTGGCAGCACTGGGGCGCGCGCCCGTCGCGAGACGCGCTCGGCCGCCTCCGGCGCCGCTCGGGCGTCGTCGTGCGAGCGGCGCGCGCCCGCCCGCGCTGCCATTGGCCGCGCGCCGGCCTTGGCTGCACGTGCCGCCGTGTGGGAAAACTCCTCCCCCGGCATCCGGCTGCCGCGCTCGCCGCGTCCCGCAATTGGGAAGTGGCCGTGCAGGTGGCTGGGTCGGCTCCGTGCCGTCTGGGAACGCAGGCACCTGTTGATGCCCTCACAGCACTACTGTCGTTCTTCACTAACAGTTTCCTCTCTCTAGGAGGCTCCCTGTCGAGCTGGGGTCATCACTATCATCTTGAGCAGCTTCCAACTGCTGGCCGGGTCTGCTTGAAACAAGAACCACTCCAGCGCTTCCGGTCCATCCACCATTTCTCTTCTTCTACTGTCAGCCAATTTCCTCCTCTTTCTTCAACACACTAACACCTTCCCCATCTATCCCTTGATCTTCTGCTGGTCCTCTTCACTTTCAGCTCCATATCCAGCATCTCCCTTCATATGTTCTCCTCTCCAATTCTCATTACATGACCATACCACTTAAGATTGATCTCCCTGTTTTCTGATTCCTTATTCTATCCCTTCTTGTTGCTCCCACTCTTTTCCTCTGAAATTTATTTAATTTCTCAGAAATGCGATTGCAGGAGAATAGTAAGAATTCTAGAACCGAATACAGGAAACAGTCAGTCTGAAGAAATGTCCGATTGCAAATCACTGTGATTTGGAAGAAGCATGAATTAACCATTTTTTATACCCGAAACGCACACACATATATAAATGCTTGCAATCATGCATGTATTTTCGAAAGATAGCGACTGAGCCTCTGGATGAGAGCCACCTCGAGTTCGAACATCCAGATTTCGGTTTTACATAGTTTCGAAAAAACGATTCTAGGCGAATGCCGCGATGCTTACGTACTTCAAAATTCCATCGCCAAACACTTTTCCTTTCCTTGTCGCTACTCATTTCCCGCCTCTCATGACCACGACGTCGACGAGGCGTTAAGCCCTAACCAAAAAGGAAAACCAAGCGTGGTGGGTGAGCGGTTAATTAACCCTCTGGCCTCGCATGCGGGAGACGCGGGTTCGAATCCCTGTCCGGGCATCCAGCTTTGGGTTTTTCATGGTTTCTTAACCCTGTGGCCTCGCAAGCGGGAGTCGAGGGTTCGAATCCCTGTCCGGACATCCAGATTTTGGTGTTCCACGGTTTCCCCAAAAAGACGGGATGCTTCCCTCAAAAGGCCATGGCTGAATTCCTTTCCGTTCCTCGTCCTCAGTTCAATCCCGCCTCTACGAGGATCTCGACGTTGAAAGGCGTAAAGCCATAAGTTAAAAAGAAAAGGAAAATTGATAGCGATAACAATCTGCACTACGAGTAGAGAATCTGTGTGATAGACAAGCGGAATTTTGATCGTCTCTGTTGTGGATGGCTACGTATTAAAAATTGAAAGGAGCAGCAGCAAGGATTTTTGTTTTATTTGTGGCTCTTAGCCTCGTCAAACTTTAGGTCATCGGAATTGAGTGAGGACTGGAAACAAGGAAGGGGAAGACATTCGGCCATGGCTTTTTGAAGGAACGATCCAAGCTTTGCCTGGAGAGATTTGGGAAATCATCGAAAACCGAAATCCGGATGGGCGGAACGGGATTTGAGCCCACTCCTTCCCGAATGTTAGGTCCGAGCGTTACCATCGGGTTAGATTGAAGCAAGGAGTCGATTATTGGTGGCAACACATACAAGAAATTATCGCTAACATTTATTTAAATTATCAGCATAAATTTGATGACATCAATGGATGCAACTCGATCAGCATAATCGTAGAGCTTTATGTGCATTATGTTAACTATTTTCGTAGGAGGCAACATAAATCAGTCTGGTAGAATCTTCCAGCTTCTATCGTTACACTTTCTCTCATATATGTTCTGGCATACCTGCTTCGTTTCTACAGAAGAACGGCAAATAGCTCAATAAATGGTGCATTTAATTATGATTTCGTATTGTAAATAAATGAATGATCGAATGGCTCTTATTACGATTTCAAAATATAGAAAGAAACTTGTTCATTCAAGGAAAAAGAAAATTTAATTTGAGTTTATATAAACTGATCTATTGCTTTGTTATGGCGTATTTGTTCGCAGAACAGGAGACATATTTCCAGTCGTCACATGGTGATGCTTACCTGGAAACACAAAGTTCAATTGATGATCATATGCTTTTTATTGGTAACGACGTCTTCGTGTTACCTTCAGTTCACTGCAATTGAGTTAGGACATATTACTGTACAGTGTTTCTCTTATAACTGGAAGATTGTACCGTCAAAACGATTAGTTTGCAACATACATTTCAGTGGAAATAGATTACAGATAGTAATAATAATTATAGACTGGACGAATCTCGTTGAATGATCGAATGACTGATCCATTAAAACTTAATCGTGAATGATGACTGAATGGATGAATATGAACTACCTCGCACAGTTTTTCTCCCTGCTGCCCCTATGCAGCTATAGAAATGGAGATGATTTATTCACAATGTTTAATTTAAAATATATATATATGTTGGCATTTGGCTATGAAGCCATACAGCCAGCACAGTGTAATTTTGTAGTTTGTAAGTATGTATCGGATCACTCAATGTATTTTAGATTCTCCTTGGTACAGACGACACAAGAGAAGCACAACATTTAATTAAAACCACCCATGCCCTCGGCCGGACTCGAACCTGCGACCCCTGCAACGCGAAGCAAGCAGGCTACCCCTACGCTCCGGGGTCGGCTGATGTTTACTTCTTACAAAGCTGTTCAATCAAGGAAGCTGGAGGAAAATGGGTGACGTTCAAGAATGTCTTCTACTAAACCTGTATGTGGAGTGGAGGTATATTTTAATAGTCTAGGTCCTCCACTGGAGACTATTGTGGTCCAAGTCGGAGGAAAATGTTTCGAAATAGGGGCTGTCTTGAAATTGTTCTCTAATTTATTTGTCAGAATGGTCGACGTCAGTTGTCTTACGAGTAGTTGAAAGTTGTGGCTAATTATCTTTCAAAAATTTATTTTCTGAATGTGGTTTTACGTCTTGTCAGTAACCCTACGGTTGATAAATGACAAAGTAATCTAACGGAGAGTAGCGAGTGTCTCAACATGTACAACCTACCTGGAAATATATTTTGAGGCAGATCAATACAATATTCATCCAGATTTTTACGTAACACCGTAATGAGGATGCGCGGAGCGAGATCTGAATCCGCTCCTGCTGCGATTCCCTGTGTCTAGTACCGCTGACAAACTCGTTTGGCAAAACCTCTGGTTTTTGCGAACAGTTCTTCATCTGGATCCACGCTAACTGTAAGGCAGGAAGCGAATGCCTCTGTGTCGGCCTTGTTTTTCGCTGGCGTCTCGGATTGTGTTGCTACTCCACTTCTCTCTGCGTTTCTTGTCCCTAGGAAAAACATGCAGCGGTCTAACTGGCACTGAACTCCTTTCACGGAACGTGGAAACTCACCACAGTCCTGGAATGAGAAGTTATATGCTTAGTATGCCAGTAATTTGGTTTCGTTTCAAGGAAAGAACTTAGAACTTTTCTGGCATAAAAAAAGCAACACTTTTTTTCCATGGCACCCAGAAACAGACGTTTTGTGCTGTGGTTGTAATCATTGTAGTCCATTGCAGTAGGTAACAGTGTGAAGTGGCAGGAAATCATCGAAGTATACATTCTACGCCGAGTTTTACTTACTAAGCCTAGTGAAAATATAAATCACAACGGTGTTCCCATGTATTTTTATAAAGAAAGGGAATCGCGTTAACATAACTTGACATTTTATTATTTCTCTTAGCAGCTGATTGTTTTAGTACTACCGATGCAGGCACTGAGAAAGTAGAAATTAACACACACGACCATTGATTTTCTGCCTCTTGGCACAAAGATTCGCTATGTGCGAGTATACTGTATAGCTCTAATTTATTATTCCATTTTACTTTGATATCGAACTGGATAAAAAGAAAGTAATATTTGACCAATTCTCACATACGTCATTTCCCCTTTTTACACTCTCTTGTTGCTTATTATATGTATATGTAAGAGAAATATGTCATGACTGTTCCAATTGATGAAAAGCACCTCCATAGTCTTTTTACTACAGTGCTGTAGTTTCTTCCATCTAGTGACTACACTGTACCTGCTCCATGCACTTAATTAATATAGCTGAACTTTACCGAGCCTACACTTCTTCAAAATAGTTTTGTTAAAGTTCTTAAAAAAAGCGACATAATATTCTTTTTGCCTATTACAGAAATATGACTAGCCTACTGTCATTTCACATTGTTACGAGGACCACACATTTCGACTGACTTTGTGTAGTTATGTATTTGCTTAATAGATCGAATCGTTGTGTCCCCTTCCATCAATCCTCCGGCGATTTAGAGATACGATTCAGATTTCGCTCAGTATGATGTAATATCCAGATCACGTGGGTCCACAGAGCTGGGCTCCAAATTTTGGTCTGCGAACATTGATTTAACGGGCAAAATTCGTTACATTAAACATTTATACTTAGATAAATAACTGGTAGCTAAACGAATAATGAGAAGCAACAATTAAACATTGAATTGATAAAAGCAATCATACATAATGCACGAGTTATTTGAGCGCCACTACAAAGTGTATATACACTATAGTGCCAAAAGTCAAGGGATACCTCCTAATGCCGCATAAATACTGATCAATACTGTACCGTAAATTGTAACTATTTTACTCTAACATCACGTGTCGACGCAGTGCCGATCATATGTACTAGCAATTAATGTGTACCTCGTTAAATATTGTTAATAAATGATGCACCATTACAGTTTTTAAATTCTATGTAGGCAAGATTTTTCCTGCATTTAATCAAACGATTAAAAACTACTATGATTGTAAAATCTACGTTCTGATATATTACCGATGTTACATTCCTCATGATCTTCATACAACAGATTTAGTAACAATAATATTGTGACATCGTAGTATGTGCGAGTCTTACTGTGCAGAGTTGTTTGCAAGCACTCCCAGTATTTTTTTAACACCACAATGCGGTAATTCAAGTTATTCTATGGGTTTTCCCATCCCTCCTGTTGGAAGATTGCTTCATCTGACTGTCTCTCCAACTCTAATATCTGCATATAGGAATATCATTAAACAAGCAAAAAATAAAGTTGACCATCAATGAACAATGGAATATTTGTTGAGGAGGCATTAATCAGAAAAAACAGCAACTTATACAAACCCTGTTGTATGTATGTTCGTTTTAAGACAATTAAATCACGTTAATCCTTCATTTTGCCTGAATTTACTGTGGACGTGTACACATTCGTGTTAGCCCTAGAAGGGACCATACTTGAGCGTGGAATCCGAACCACGGAAGCACTCACATTTCGCAGCAAACTGTGCCAAAGGTAAAGGTAGAGTTAAGGACCTATGAAAAACCAGCTACTGGGAATCGAACCGGGGACCTTTTGATATCCAGTCAGCCGCCTTAACCACTGCGTCACCATGACCGTCTTAGTCCTGGCATGGTATCACGGTATTTTTAAGTACACACAGTTATGCAAACGAAGTAGACCCATCTCCTTGCCATTTATGTAAGTATCTACTACCGTTTGCCGCGTTTTATTATTTTTATAGGTAACCACTGAATATTCCCAGCACTTGCGTAAACTATTATGGAAACAGTCATCGAGTTGGCCGGTGTAATGCATCCCCCTTCCCACTGGTCCCACTTGTGGACAGGGACACGTCTCTCTCTGCGAGTAACCTGCACGTAGAGCCGGTGGAGTGGCTGCGGCACTTGTTTTGGAGAGTCCCATTGACGTCAGCGCAGGCAGTGTCGACACTGTGGGGCGCTGTTTACCCGCCAGCCATTTGCGTCACTTGTTTATCTTGCGGGGGTATCACGGCCGCTGGTCCATTGTCTGTTCCGCAGCAGATTAGCGTTTGCGCAAGTGGAAGCAGATTAGGAGTGTGCCGTGCCTTGCACGGGCGGCATTTCAAGGCCGTACAGGGCGAACTCGGCTCCTTCCTAATACTAGTGTTTTTCATCAACAACTATCACTATAACATCTCTCACCATATAGGCAAAACAACTTCGTTTGCTTACCTACAGTCGATAATCAGTATCAAGTCATCGTGTTGCATTGTAGGCCGGGAGATCCCGAAGGATTGTTCGGCCGCCAAGTGTCAGGGTTATCGATTCGCCGCGCAATGTGCCTCATGTCTTGGCAAAACAACATAGCTCGGTAAATAATTAGTATGATTTCCCTCGTTAGGTGCGATAAAATCTCGCGAACTTTGCTTTGTCCTTATCTTAGACTGGCCGATTGCCACAGATGCACTGAAAATTGATAAAGTAGGTAGAGTTACGATAAACCGTCTCCGACATATTTCGAAACACACGCTGTAAGGGTCAAGCGTACCAGTCCAATATCTTACACTTAGCTGAACCTCCTTCCCTCAGCACTTCTATAAAATGTAGTTCACCGTTCACCATCTCTGCTGTCAGCATAGTACAATTGTAAAGAGATAACAGTACAGTTTTCTGGCAGAAATCCAGTATTCGTCGCTTAGTGTGCTTCATCAGGATTTATTTTTTTATTTACTTATGGCTTTACGCCTCGTCAACGTCGAAGTCATTAGAGGCGGGATGGGACTGGGAACAAGGAACGGGAAGTAATTCGGCCATGGAATTTTGAAGGAAGCATCTCGGCATTCGCCTTGAGTGATTTGGGGAAACCATGGAAAACCCAAATCTGGATGCCCGGACGGGGATTCAAACCGGCGTCCTCCCGAATGCGAATCCAGAGCGTTAACCACTCACCCACCACGCGCGGTACTTCATTAGTGTAAACCAAGCAGAATAAATTTTCATGTTCGTTACGCCGTACAGCAATTACTGGTATATTATTATTTAGCCGTAAGTACACATTTTAAAAAGTTTAATTTTCTTTGCTTTGGTTAGTGTCATTTTCCCTCTCATTACAATACCACCAATACACCCATCGCTATTACTTGGTATTGGTTGGAACTTCGGTGTCTCTAGAAGGAAGGAGGTCGTGTTCTTATGAAAATGCATTTGTCTATCTCATTATTTATAGATCGCAACTAGATAATTTTATCAATACTTACTTCTGACGTATCAGCTCAAAGTGAGGTTTATGAAGCTGGTCCGTAACTCACTCTATCAACTATTAGAACACCATGAGTAGAACTTTATTTCAGTACTTCGTATTGATTCTGATGTCAGCTATGCTCACGAAGACTTTACAGCAAGCAGATACTGAACTCAGTGGAGATAGCAATATTACTTACCATACTTCTCAGTCTTTCTGTATCCAATGCAAGCTACTGTCAAAAATCAATCCTGCTGTCTCAGTTTTAGATAGATAAGTTATCATTGGTAGGGTTATCTGCATCTTCTCTCTTCAACACCACCATCACAATTTGGTGTTGACATTTGCCAAAAGCTTTTATCATATTTATAATGCACTGAACTGAGTAAAGGTGTGTAGAAAACAGCGAACTGCTGAAACGAAGCTTGGAATTTGCGACGTTTAAAATGTGAGCTTGTAATTGAAAATTACGCAGACCTATTGCACGAAATCAATTTTATATATATATATATATATATATATATATATATATATATATATATATATATATATATATATATATATATATATCTGGCTGAATAAGTTGATGGAATAATTAGACAAAATGAAGAGATTAAATGGTGCTACACATCTTTCGGCCTACGGCAATGGTTAATTCTTTAATAGAGATGCAATTAAGGACATGTTTTACAGTATTAGAAGCAGACAATGAAGAGCGGAGATAATACTCCGTCTAGGAAGAAGTAAACTCAATTAAACCAGTGTACAGAGCGCACAGATAATCAAACATTCCAGACGTTCTTACAGTTGCATTTCTTACAGTGATATCTTAATGTTTGCAGTGATTTACTCCTTGTCGATTACACTGGCATGGTGACGTATTTCCCGTCCCTGACGTAGTTCACTAATTCGAAGAATGCTCTGGCTTCGGAACGTCAATGACAGCTTGAACTTATCGCGAATTCTACGGCCAAGTGGGAGACCGAACACACAGAAAAAGTGTTCGTAACTAAAATCAGTAAATAAGAGAAATAAAATCTGTGGTCACACATCATGCCTTAATTTCACTCCGATCAAGAGTTCGAACGAAGACGTTATAAACGAATCATTGTGAACAATTCGAATTTATAATTCACATATGCTGGAAAGTCGATGATAATGCTTCAACTATTGGGTCTTAAATATGAATGAATTGTTTCTATAGCTGAAATTTTGGATCTATTTAAAACTGTCCCGATGTAGTTAACGGTCACAGTTTAATCTCTGCTCAATATCTCTTTTTTCGCTTATGATTTCCGCATCGTTGACGTCGAGGTCGTTAGAGGGAAGTGACGAGAAGGAATTCAATCATGGCCTTTTGAAGAAACCATCCAGGCATTCGCTTGGAGTGATTTAGGAAATCCATGGAAACCCCAAACTGGATGGCCGTGTCGGGATTCGAACTCGCGCACTGTATAATACGAAGCCAGGGCGTTACTGCTCACCCACCACCCTCGGTCGATGCCTCCCTGACTGAACTGGATTAAAATAATAATGCCATGTTAAAAAAAGACAGCGCCAAATGGACTTTTCAATCTTCATATAAAATTTAATATGCACCATCTAAATTAATAGTGTTGCTTACGTACTTCTCTCTGACATGAACCCGTATTTTTAAGAGAATATCCCGTCTTGATAGTACCGCTAGCTCTGCACTTAATGCTGTAGTATTCTAACGCAAGTTTACTGTACGTTTACGAATATTAGAACACATTTTACTAAGGAATTAAATTTTTTCAAGTCAGCGTTAACGTTGAGTGACCACTAATTCCGGTGCGAAAAATTAGCTTGCTTGTTGAAACCGCAGTCATTCGCAACATTGTTTCTGAATGTTCTGTAAGGGAAGAATCAAATAAAGACTGTGTCAAGAAATTTTCCTCGATGACCCCTGGACGGACTGCAAAAAATTTGGGAGGTTGCGTCTAGAGCTTTCTGAAATAGGGACATGTCGCGAAGTGACTGGAATCTTTAAAACAAGCTTAAACTTCTTCCTGTGGCTAAGTACTTGCTGTCAGAAACACACACTGACAAGAATTAAGATCTTGTCGCCAGACTGTATACTGCTAATCTTGGCGAACTCCAAAATTTACGGAAACCCTTTTATCGACGTTATAACGCGTATATATTTGTTTGCCAACATTCAACTTAAGTTTTTACCGGCTCCTGCGTTAGGGCTTGAAAGCCACGTTTGCGAAAATACATTTTGTTCACGAAGAATACCTGTTTCTATGTGCTGTTCTTTCCCCAGGATTTTTCACCTGGATTTATATTAGACCTTTATTTACGTAAATAATGGATTTAATCGTCGATCATTCTTTTATAATTAATTACTTCATGTTATCCTATCATTCCATGAAGCAAACGTTTTTCAAATTGGTTAGGTATTTCGTTCCCTACAGTTTTCAATATGAAAATTTTCGAAGGCATATCCTATATACAGTCATGACCAAATTTCTCCCCGGTCCTTGTCTCAAGTCTTCTCCCGCCTCTACTGAGTAATGGGGCGTAGAGCTATAAAAAAAAAGTTCCCTACAACGATTCAGTTCACTGTGATTCACTGATCAGAAAAGTTATAATGTATGATGCCTTCGTAGATTTAATTCATATAGCACAGCGTAGGTCGTGTTAGGGCTCATCCGCAAATTACGTAACACGTTAACGAGCAGGAGGGAGTTCGAAAAATGTGATATGACGTGATAAGTGATGGGATGGAGTCGTAAGCTTCGTGACGTCGCATCTATTACAATAAACAGAACAGCCAGTGAAATCTGTTAGTATAATTTGTCACGAAAACGTGTGCAGAAACGATTATTAAGTTGGACTAATAATCGTTACATTTTGAAGAATACATTCCTAGTTATTTTTTGTTTCCCACGGTGTAAAGAACTTCAAATAATAAATAAAAAGTGCATATCACGAGTGAAACTGCGCGGATGCAACTTGTCTAATAATCTGAAATAACAAATCAATTCATTAAGGATCAAATGAATTGAATCTCAATGAATTGCAAAACGAATGATGACAAGAGTTGTAGGGAGTAATTCACTAACGGGGTACCTGTGACAAGGACGTAGGGGTCGGTTTTAGAAAAAAAACTATGAAAGCTACGTAATATAATTTTCGGATGACCCCACCCCTTTCTAGATATAATTTTAGAAGAAAAGTTAAACTATAGTTTTGCATATATATATACGTATATCTTTTATTCAATGCTTGGACATAAATATAGCAAAAACATATTTCTTCAATTGGACTCGTTCCAGTGATTTAAAGATTTTAAAACTTAATGTTGGTATGTGTAAGGAAACGAAGAAGCCATCAAAACTCACTAAAAATATGATCAAGTCAGATTTCCTGAAGGACGCCACACGCAGCATAAGGAACCGTATGCAACGTACTTTAGCTACTAAAAATATTCCTCCTACCAAGCGTGGTGTGTGAGAGATAACGCTCTGCCTTCGCATTCGGGAGAACATGGGTTCGAATCCCAGTCTGGCCATCCAGAAATCGGTTTTCCATGGGTTCCCCCAAATCACTCCAGGCGAATGCCGGGTCGGATCCTGAATTCATTCCCATCACTTGTCCCTAGTCCCTTCCGCCTCTAATGATCTAGATATCGACGACGCTTAAAGCCATAAGCAAAAAAAAAAAAATCTCTACTTCGACTTTATTATCAGGCAGCATGCTGTCATCCTGCATTCTGCCAGATTGGCGCCTGTGGGTCGTGTGCTCATGCGCAGCGATAACTGCGCTGTATAAATGGCTGCCTATCCACTGTGAGGGCAGGGGTTTGGAAGCAACAAGCCTTTTTCTTTATTCTTCTGGGCTTAAGATTTAAAACAACCTTGTTCTACAAACTCATAAAGCATTGAAAATATTCGCATTATGAATACAAAATCTGCGAGTAGTTTGTTACTGGTTCAAATTGTTCCAGAAAAACTAATTTGGTCGCGAAGCCATATCTCTGAGCCTGGACAGCTTAACGAGAAATTTTCTTCTTCCATAAAATTATCTCCTCTGTGGTTCCTCAGCGGCTGGAAATAGGTTGAACAGGCCACTCTCAGACATCTAAGGTTTGAGCACACGGTTTCTTCGAAAACGTTTTAATCACACGGACTACAGGCTTGAACGGGTTACTGATAGCGGTTTAGTTCACCGATTCCAAAAAACCGTAGCATGGTGTTGAATGACTGTCCCACTTATTCTTCAGAAATTCTCGTATTTATTTAAAAAAATGTCCCTAGTTTTAGCCTCATTTAATCGAAGTGGTATGTGGTAAAGGACCCCAAAGGTCTTGCGATAAATAATTCTGTAAGAAAACGAATGATGATTCACGCTGGTGATTTTTATGGATTTCGTTCAATATTGCTAACAGAAGGGACAGAAATATATAAGAATGACAATACTTTTGAATTTGCTATTTTTTTGCTATCGCATTATTGTTAAATCATTTGGTGACGTGAGTGAGTGTGACTATTTGTTAACAGCTAACCTAAAGTTACAAACGTGTTCGTAATTTCTGAGCAGGGTTTAAACTACAAATCGCACCACGCGTATATGGTTAAGGTGGTCTACAATCGCCGTTGGTTCCTTCACAAGTACTCGTTAGCTACGTGTTAGTTTACCCAAACTCATTAGACACTTTGTACGTAATCACAATACCATAGTTTGTCCATTTTTTATCTCCAGTTATTCTGATAACACTAGAGTCAATCTTTTCTTTTCGTTGCTGCAGATGTTCTGATGTACCACCATTAACAAGAACCTCTTCGAATGTAACAATATTTATTGGATTCTTTGCACATTATACTCTTGCAAGCGAGTGTAAGTAGACTGTTTTCAATTTCTATAATGATTGCTGTTGTGGCTCAGTGGGAGCGAAAGGTCCCTGGTTCGAATCCCTGTCTTGGATGGGATTTTCATAGGCTTGCTGTGTAATATGAACGCTTCCGTGGTTCGGATTCCACGTTAAACTGTAGGTCGCCTGGGTAAGGCAAAGGCGACTACGAAAGGGGCGGAATGCGCAGCCAATAGGAACTCTGTCACCAGGTCATTCCGACCACACGGAATTAGTATGATAGTACTTTAATAATTTTCAGTTTAGTAAAGCTCCTACTTTTTATGATTTGCAGAACGAGCCAATGTTGTCCATATACTTGTTGTAACACATTAACTGGATAAAAATGAATGTTAATAAATATATATTTGAGCCAAAGGTGCTGCACCATGTAAAATACGAAGATCGGTGTAGATCCACTGATTCAATGGAAACAAAAAGAGGAGTTCAAACAAGAAGACGAGTCAAGATGGTTGACGTAAGGGCAGGTATAATGCGAGAGAAAGGATGTAAGTATGTCGTAGTATAAGAACGAATAAATGGGGAAACTACTATTGTAAACTGGCAATTAGTATTGAGATAACGGTTGAGAAATCCAACTGTAAAGAAGTGTCTCATAACATCAGTTTGTAAGACTGAGCATCGAGATTTGTACTATGGAAGAATAAATATAGTAATTAGTGTTGAATGGAGGCTAGTCAGTATTGTGAGAATAAAAAGAAGCGATCTTCAAAGATTTAGAAGGATAAGTATTTCTTTTTCAGGTGGTGAAAAGTTGGGTTCAAGCTAAAACAAGGAAATAACCACAGATACTGCTGGAAGCTGTTAGGCTTTGGAATAAGGAAGAACTAAAATTAAGTTAAATACCGTAATTCTAATTTTATAGCGCGATCTGGGTATCTCGCACCCTTCAGCATAGGGGCTTAGTTGATCTATTTATCTTACGATGATCTCCGCTCGATACCCTCCATTCAGTTAAATATCGCATTTGTACCCAGGGTGCGTCGGTGCAGTGATCTTGAATCTCGTAGGCAAGCAGACTGGACATCACCTGCCACACACACCTGTTGCTCCCGGCGGAATCATCGATCGGTGCTCCTTATCGATTACCGTCTGCGCATGCCCCTCGCACGTGATTCATGTGACAATTATATCTCTGGATCGAGCTCGCCGGCGGCCCGCAATCAAGTATGATTTTCGGCTCCAGATAAGTTCTCACGATTATTTCTGGTTTGTACCGGTAATAGTTGTAATTATCTGCGGGCGCGGCGATAGCATCGCGGGCCACATATCGCCGCGCGCAGCATGGTCGCTCCTCGTGCGTGATAACAGTCCCTCCGATCGGCCGATTAGAGCGCATGTCCGGGGGTTGCTAATTAAATATTTCCCGTGCTGCCCCGAGTCGAGTATCTTACTTTTACAAATTCCTAACATACAGCAGGGAGCTTAAAGTGTGAACTATGCCCTATGAGTCAATAACAGCGCGTTCTAAATATACAGCTGCTTTTTTATTATTTATTAATTTTTTAATTGGGCGGAATATATCACTCGAAAAATGAACTTTCCGTCGGGTCTCTCCACATGACATTTTCGTAATATTAAGTTGTTTAACATTTTGTATATTGTACTTCTTATTTTCTGTCAGCAAAAGGGTGACGTAGATGTTTTACTGTTTATCCATGTACTGGTACAGAAAGTTATATATTTTTGCAGAAGTTACATTTTAACATCACAACATATATCCACGTTTTCCCACTCACGTAACGCTTAGATTTCTGAGACCATATAGCCAGCTGCAGTTGATTTATATTGTTCTTCTATCGTATAAGGCTTTGCTCATACAATTGTGGAATAATATACTGAGGACAGAACACAACAAAAGCAACATTTAATCAAACCACCCATCCGATACCGGACATTAACCGGTGCCCGTTACAATGCGAGGCCAGCAAGATAGCCAGCAGGCAGGTTTAAGTCTTATTAAATACTTTTCCATTGTTTTCGTATATAGCAAAAAGTTTTTTATGATCATGATCAACTTTTGAAAACAATTTTCTGAATATACGTACTAATAACTTTTTTTTTAACCTGTTTAACGTCTCTCTAACAGCGAGATCTTTAGAGACGGGAAAGGATGGGGGGGGGGGCATGGAATGGGAAGGAATTCGGCCATGGCCTTTTCAAGGAAGCATCCCGGCATTTGCCTGGAGTGATTTGGGAAACCATGGAAAATCCAAATCTGGATGCCCGGACGGGGATTCGAACCACCGTCTTCCCGAATGCGAGGCCAGAACGAATAACTTAATACTTACGATTCTAATTATCACTAATTTCTTATTGCAAGATAAAGAGTCCACAGTTACAAGATAAGTTTGACCTCTGCATAACTAGTGTCTAGTATACCGTTTGCATTAATGTCATTTCTTGTACAAATTCTGTTCAGCCGTTATACCCTCGTCAGAAACCAGCCAATTTTTTTTTTTTTTTTTTTTTTTTTTTTTTTTTTTTTTTTTTTTTTTTTTTTTTTTTTTTGCAGTACAGGTAAATTTTTCATATAGAAGTGTGTTTTACGAATAGAAGTGTGTTTTCTGAATACGAAACAAAACTTCTGGTAAACATGAACCCTATCTTTGGTTATTCCTAGCACAAATTTGCAAACGTTCATTCCACAAACTTGTATCCCTCAGTTACTGTATTGTAGCAAATGATCAAGAGCATTTTTTAATTAATATTTTTTTTTCAAAAATGAGGGATTCAATATTTTTGCTGACGACACTGACCTTTTTTTATAAGCATATCGAAGTAATTTTCCAACACTGATTATCCGAGATAAGCCACAGTTCATGACTTCCCATAATTTTCCTTGTGGTCAGGAAAATGATGGAATTACGTGTCAGTCCTAATATTTTAATTGTACTACCTACTGATATCAATATTAATTTATCTGCGATGGAGGGCACGGTCATGTGGCAGTTTCCCTACACACCCTTTTACCCCTTTCATTTACCGTCCTGATCATACTGCTGTTCACCTTGATTTTGTCAGTTTATTCATTAAAAAGGTGTAGTATGTTTTGTCATGCAGTGTGTGAGAGGATAATCCTTTAATCTGACACATTCTTGAAATGCAGGGCCTATGGTGTAGTATTTTTTATTATCGCCCGTTTTGCACCTTGATAAACCACAAGGACGAATGATGGCTTTCTCTCCGCTATTTAAAATAAGCCGTTGTCTTGAAAAAAATCCAAGTTATTAACTCGGCTCATGTTTTCAACTATTTAACATTTAATTACAGATCCTTTTCTTTTTCTTAAACAATCTTCTCAGACTCACCTCACTGTTACTTTCCTTACAATGTGCTTTGCTATTCATCATGTTCCAATCCAGCTTAAAGGCTAGCCAATTTAATTATTGATACGCTTATGCTGAAACCGTCCACTTTGTATATTAAGCAGGCAGGCTTAAGTCTTATTAAATTCTTTTTCCATTGTTTTCGTATATAGCAGACTTTCCTGAACAGACCAACTGGACTGACGATGAGCGCACCTGTAGGAATTATAACACAACGTTTTGCCTTTACGAACGGTCTGTAGATTTTCGTTTCTCCAGCTCGATTATATAACCTTAATTTTAAGTATTCTGGCCACCTTAAAAGCGCAATAGCACATTTCCAACATCAGCATAACTACAGTTTGCTACTATGTTCACTGCCATTAATCATTAATATTGTGAACATAAAGATTTTGTAATAGATGAAAGTCACAAAATTTCATATTCAAAAAACTTAGCCACAAGACTACTATTGTAGCATTCTATTGAAAGAAATAAAGAACGACTGGAGAGCAACAAAACGGGAAAGAGGAAAACAGAGAAATAAATACATGAATAAAAACAGGAGCGGTCTGATGGCTCAATTGTTAAGGCGTCTGACAAGAGATCGAAAGGTCCATGGTTCTAATCTCTGTCTCTACAGGTATTTTCATAAGACCATAGCCAAACCTTCACCTCTGGCACATCTTGTTGTGTAAAGTGTAGTACACCACAACGCTTCCGTGGTTCGGATTCCCCGTTAAGCTGTAGGTCCCCTCTAAGTCTAAAAACCGTGCTTGTAACACGAATGTCTACACATCCAAAGCAAATTCAAGCCAAACGATGTCTTAATCTTGGCGCAAACGACCATACATACGAATAAAGAAATAGGGAAATAAAAAAGTAAATTCTTGTGGTCGTAATGACCTTATTAGCTGCGTAGCCACATAGCCCAACCATGTAATCCTAATGGGGATACAGGAACTACAGTTTAACATAGAATCCGCACAACGGAAGCTTTCTCCTTACTTCATATTACACAGCAATCTGTGCCAGAGGTGAAGATCTGATTAAAGGCCTATGAAAATCCCCGCCGAGACCGGGATTCGAATCGGGGATTTTCGGATCTCCTGACAGACGCTTTAACCATTGAATCGTCAATTCACTAAAGGGGAAAAATTAATAAATATGAACTTTCCTAATACTGAATATTACAAAATGAAATTTGTTCCTTACTTCCATGAATAAATCGATTTTGTCACGCAGCTCAGTTCTTAAGTCGACTTAATCGCGATAATGCCCAGCGGTTGCACTCATATGTAACCACATGAATAACTGGGAAAATACTTCTGTAATATTGATTACAGAACCTCATCTCTAATGCCGAAATCTCGAAACGGAGTAGGCAGTTTTACCTATCAACAACTGTTTACAAGTATTTTGCTAGTAATTAATGCACAATACAAGACAACACTATGCCTAATGAACATCATCCACGTGCCTGGCTAGCTTCAAATCGGCGACCCATGAAATTTGAGACTTGCGCGTATTCAAACGCTGCTGGGTTAGTTTTCACCCCACTAGATTGAGTTTTTCTTACCACAGGACAAAAACAACCTTGACCAATCGGTGAGATTTCGTGGTTGAACTTGAATCCTGTTTTGCTATTCCTTTCTCGCACGCGCTCTTCGTGCACGAAGAGGCACTGACTGCAGGGCGGTCAATCTACGTCACGATTTGTAACTTTTTCCCCATCTACCAGCCACTCCTTGGTTCATACAGGTATGTCCGCGTAGCTTTAGTACCAAACGAAAAAGAAAATTATAGCCAAAACCAGAATCAAAATCTCAGCTCAGTTATCGAGATTTCCTTACTATGTATTTTCTAGTCAATTCGGATAACTTGTGAATGTGGCTGATATTATCTTTGTCTGGTGAGTTTATTTTGCTCAAACTCCAATATCAGCCGCAAATGTTGTTTCAAAAAATATTTCAAATATGTTATTTCGGGTACTCGGTGGTGCTAATTTAAAGTGTTGCATTGAACGCAGACTTCTGATATCTCATATCTGATCTCTATTCCTTTACATTTTCACACATTGTTCTAAAGTAATAAGTTAATACAAAGCCCTTGCGCTGTCAGCAAGACATACTCATCAAATGCGATTAACTTTTATTAAACTGTGAACAGTAAATATTATTCACGGTAACCAAGCGCATCTCATTGAATGAAAAATCAAGGCGCAGATTTAATTTTAATGAGTTCGCAACCTTTCAGCACTGTTTGAATCTGTACTTGGTCACAAGAAAACAATGCCGATGTTATTATCAAGATGATTAGATAAGAATGGAGGCTTTCTCTGCGTTGTATAAAGAGGATTTTTTTTTTTTTTTTTTTTTTTTTTTTTTTTTTTTTTTGTAAGCTAGTCGAGTGAGAACGTTTGTATAGCATGACGATTTGGCGGTCATAAATCTCTGTCGCCATTCTCAAGTGACTTAGAAACATTCTCACTCAGCTAGTTTCTCGAGAAAATTTCATCTAAGATGACTAGATTTTCGCTCCATCAAATGATGTATATTGTTTAAAGATAATTCAGGATGAGAAGTGAAGCACGTTAAATAGTAAAAAGCCATCTGACAGCCGTATAAACGTTTTCGTATAAAATGAAAAAAAAAAACTTTAAAGTTTGAAAAAAGTAATAACAGAGTTGCACTGGAACGATATACGCAGACGTCTCAAAAATTGGTCGACGTTAATAGAGAACGCCAACATTACGTCAGCAACAATAAAAGAACAGAGGATCATTTTAGATACATATTATAAGATTGTTCGTGGTTTAATTAATATGATAAATAATCAGTCCACCAAAAAGTTTACTTTAAACTTGTTTTTATTCTCAAAGAAAACACGACGTCAACGATACTGTTTACATACATCCATATAATCCAGAGATTGCATACAACACTCCTTCCACAGACAATACAGACCTTCGCCGTCGTATATTGAGTCTATATAAACTTTCCCGAAAAACTAAATGTTTCTCTGTCTTGGATGATCGCTTTATATAAACTCCACCGAAATTTCTAGAACACTTCAAAAGCTTCCGCCAGATATTTCTCGAACATTAACAATACTTAAACAATTGAAACATATTAAAAATAATCAGAATTAATACATAATCATTTACAATTAATACAAAATGGTCAGAAATGAGATTTAAAAATACTTAAACACAAAATTATTCACAGAAATCATTTTAAACTGTAGTAAATTGTCCTTTAGACATCGTAACTTGCATTAATATTTGAAATTAACAAAATTTAAGCAATTCTCTTGAACAATTCTGTTCTTAAACATATTAAATAGCCTTTAAATAATTTCTTTTCATAAAACAAAGTCTATATACATTGATTTACAGGAAATTGTAAAACAAACATACCAGATCATATTAAACCAAACTCTAGCTTACTACAAATGATTCATGAAATACAATTCCATTCAATTTTTGGTTTGAGGGCTGCTACAATATGCTACAACTGCAACGAATACTTTCGAAGCGAATTAAATTGTTTTTAAACTTCCTCCGAGATCTATTACAGGATCTATAACAGAAACACCTCAAAATTGGTTTAGATTTTTTGCATGGGGACTAATTGTCTTCAACAATTTTATGTTGAAACACTAAGGTAACGCAAGAAACCAATTTTTCTAAACAATAGTTCCATCAGTCTCGCTTTATTATACCTAAAAAGTATTAGCATTGAAAAATTCGTTGGATTAAAATTTCTGTAATCTCTTCGAAAAGGTATTTAAAGTAACTGTTGTTCATTTTACAAACATAATAAGAATAGGGATCTTCAGGTTATAATACTGGCTCCTATTTATCCTTCTGCCTGGAATTATGGTGTATGAGTTGAGTGGTGTGAAACACAGTTTTTGGTTCTTCCACCTTCAGTTGTCTAATTTGTTCGAATACTGGCTTAAATATACAGGCGATATTCATTTTCCTATCAATGTGACGTGTACCTGTGGCAGAGCAATTTTCAGTGATTTAAATGGTATAAAAAATAGTTATCTATTACAAGATTAACGTAGTATGTTAAACGTTCTGCTTATCGAAGGAAAAAAATATTAGGTAACCCAGTGACCTTTAATATGTTAGAAGTTCTTCCTGGAAGGGGTTTATAGATAAAGTCGATAGATATCTTGGATGCTCTTCAAGTATTACAAAAAATGTATATACGCGTGAAAGATTTATGGGACAGACTATATCAGATATCGGCGCTGGATTATTACTTGGGGAAGAGTAATTAAAAGTGAAGATTCCGTTGACCTCCGAGTGATAGCCGTGACGACCCGAGGGCTATAAATCAAGGGCGAGGAAATCCTTGCAGGCTGCAGATACAACTCAGGCGCAGAGCTACAAATCTGTCTCTCCCCTCTGTCGGTTAATGTTACCCTTGAACTGTCTTCTACTGTTCTTGTTAGAATTTTATAAAAGTACATTCGGAGTCATAATATCTGTCTGATTTATCCTCCACTTTATACACTCTAGTAATTTCAATATGAAGATACGGCTTTATGAATTGTAGAGCTGGACCAAGAATACGACTGCTGCCGCTGTAAATACGTGTAAATACTTGTATTTCGAAATATTAGTTCACGCTGTGTCTACGTGTTGATTGTTTACTATCTGAAATTAGATTGTTTGCAGATGACATAATGCTGTATAAAAGGATCAAAACGATAGAGGACTGTAAACAGTTGCAGGGTGATCTGGACAGGATATCTAGTTGGGTTGGTAAACATGGGATGAAGATAAATGCAAAGAAGAGTCAGCTTATTAGATACACAAATAAAAAACAAAAGTTTCATTATGAATATAAGATGGGGAAAGAATTGCTTGCTGAAGACTTGAAATGTAAATATCTTGGCATTACATTTGATAACAAGCTTAACTGGGACACATTGGACATGAGTGATGAGGGGATGTATGAGAGAAGTAAAGGAATTGTGTTACAAAACTTTGGTCAGACCATTGCTCGAATAGGGTTGTGTAGTTTAGGACCCTCATTTTACGTATCAAATACAGGAGTTGGAGAGGGTGCAAAAAAGCGCTGCTAGATTTGTTTCTGGAAATTATCGCAGAATGCAATCAGTGACGGATGTGATAAAGGAGCTGGAATGAGATTCATTGCAAGACAGGAGGAGGATGAGGAGGGTCATGGGAGTGTACAGGGCATATACTAGCGATGAGACATGGAAATATATTGCAATATGTAAGAAAACTAGTGCATGGAAGGGAAAACATGACCATGCGCACAATATGTCGCTGGATTTCAGGCACAAAGGTGTGGGAAGATTCTCTTTTTTAGGTTAGGGTGTCAGGGATTGGAATGAGTTACCAAGAGAAATGATGAATAATTTATCGAAAACGGTGAAAGAATTTAAAGATAAAATTTGTAGAGGGCAAATGTAGGTGAGTGCAGGATAGGGGGAAGATGGGGGTGTAGGTAAATTGCCACCGGAGCCTGTGCTCCATTGCTATTAAATTAAATTAAATCTACTTCGTGAAGCGAAACGAAATTATACAACAATAAACAGCTACACTGGGCAGCGTTGCCCACATCGTAGTTAAGAAAACTTATTGTTGTGGAACTTTCTACAGATATAGTGACACGCTTTTATGATCATTTACTTCGCCCGCCCCGTGTGGAAATGGTCTAAAAAATCCAACTCTTGGTATTTGAAGCGCCGTTAAGGACCGATGAACCTTTCCAAGTCCCCGACTGATCTCACTGATACAACGGTCCCTCTGAACAGCAATTCCGTCTATGGCTTGTTACAGGCAGCTGTTTATAGGCTCTTTCCACATAGCGAACCGTTCATTAGTGTCCAGTGAAGGCACCGCTGACGTAATAGCCGGAGTCTGCTGGAATGCCTCCTCGCCTCAGACACAATGCAGTCTCGTAATTAAAGACGGACTGCGAGGAACGCGCGGCATGCTGCGGGCCAGGACCTCGCAGCAACACTGAGGTCGGACGCAGCCCAGTCCTCGCATTTCTCCACACAAAACGAACACCGCACTGCTAATGCCATCATACATCAAATCCTGCTTAAAGCAGCCTCCGTCTGCTGGCAAACAGAGTTGGCTTGCCCTTTCCATTTTCATACACAGACGTCTGGAGGGAAGCCCGAAAGCTATAACAATATTACGGGGACATTATGACCACATTGCGATTGGGCCAAGGTGGTTAGTTACAACAAGGCACAACAACAACATTAACCAGATCTCCGCAATATTCATCAAAATGAAAAACGTTCCTCACGTGCTAGTTACTCTCGTACGCAGGATGTCTATTAAATTAAATTCACTACTTCGTTTTGCAAAGTATTATTTTTACATAAAAATAGTAAAATGAGTCATTTTTGAACAGAGTTCATTTTTTGTTTTGAGAAATTGTCTTTCAGGTGGTATGTATAAATCAAACAAAAAAATAAACAGAAAAAAAACAATAGTGGATTTATAAGAAAAATATTCAATTTTTAAAAAAATATTCAACCAACATACTTATTAATCTATTCATGAAAGACTTTAATACTGGATCATACAAGTTGTCTGTCAAAATATCAAATTCGTTCAAATTACACATTTAGTTATTTTGCGTAATCATGAACAACAGAAAATTCGCTTTGGTTTTCTTGTAAACATTAAGAGGGAACTCAATACCTAATATGATAAAGAAGCTGGAATGGGATTCGTTGGAAGACAGAAGTAGGATTTTTTTTTTAATCTGCTTAATGTCTCTTTAACAGCGAGGTCTTTAGAGACGGGAAAGGATGAGGGCAAGGAATGGGAAGGAATTCGGCCATGGCCTTTTGAAGGAAGCATCCCGGCATTTGCGTGGAGTGATTTGGGAAACCATGGAAAACCCAAACCTGGATGCCCGGACTGGGATTCGAACCGCCGTCCTCCCGAATGCGAGGCCAGAACGCTATTCGTTACACCACCACCCTCGGTCAGAAGGAGGATGAAGAGAGTCATGGGAGTGTACAAGTGGTGATAAGATATGAAAAGATATTGGTGGGAGAATTAAGAGAGGTTCGTGCAAGAGTAAAGATGATCATGACCACAAGCTGGCACTTGATTTCAGGCATACGTTTGTGGGAAAATTTTCTTTTGTTCTGAAGGGTGTAAGGGATTGGAATCAATTACCAAGAGAAATGATGAATGTTCTACCAAAAACACTTCCAGAATATAAAGTTCAAATTAGTAGAGGGCAAATGTAGGTGGGAAGAAGAAAGGAGATAGAAGGGTGTGTAGGGAGATTACTACAGGTCCGTGCGCATCTCCGTAATTACATCAAATTAAATCAAATAAAATCGCTGCAAATTTTGAAAGAATTTTTAAATCAATAGTTGTCCAAATAAGGAAGAGCAATTCGCTTTTTAGATTCTGCGAGTTGCTACCGTTCTTTCGAGATCCATGAATCTACATGAAAATTTTATTTTAGTCCCCTATATTTTTTTATCATCCAAGACTTTTTCATATTTTATATTGTCATATAAATGGGAACTAAACGGTTGCGCAGTTATAAATTTCTAATTTATAAGGTTAAATAGTTACGACGATTTCACAGACAATGAATGAATCCAGAAAGGTTCCGTATTTTATTCTGAACCTACGAAAACCTAAATAGAAAACACAGAACAATTGTTTATTATGCAGTAGGAGACTATGGTGTCAAGGTAAAGAATTTCCTTCAGCTTTGACTTCTTAGTCGCATATAATTGTTGATTTACTTTTTCTATGATCCTGATGTAGGGAGGGAGATTTAAAATCATAACAACGGTTATTTCATTAAGCATTTTAATTTCCCTCCGTAATGTATATCTTCGTATTTGAGACACTGATAACGTAATACTGCTATTGTAAATTGTTTTAGCTAAATAATCACTTACTTGTAATTGTAAGTGAATCAGGAAACTACACAGCGTATCGCAGATAAAGTCGGGGTAAAAACATGGACCAAAGTTTTAATAAAAAATACGATGGTCACAATTGTTTCATAAAACGATGATTGTTAATTTATGGAAAAATGATATTTTAATTTTAGTATCTGTAAAATTTCGCTGTGCCATCGGAAGTAGAAGACGCAAAAAAACAACAAGTTTTTATTGCAATATCACGATGCGGAGAAGTGTAAATAGAGGCTTTCAGAGCGACACATGTGTTGCCATAAAGCTCCTATCACCCAGTTTACAGCGGGCTGGCTTCTCTGAGAGAGCAGCTGGCCCAGGGTTTACGACTGAGTTCGAGTGGGTGGTGTGAAGTCCCAGACAGATAGCGGAGGAGCTCTGTTTGTTGCTGCAAATGGAGATGAAAGCGCCCGCTGCACAGACAAATACACACACAAACAGGCGGACCGAGTACTGAGCCGCGAGGAACAGAGTGCTCCGGCCGTGCCTCTGCTAACTCAGCACAGTGCGCAGTCTGGTGGCTCTGTGGTAAAAGCGTCTCACTATGAATCTAAAGGTCTCTGATTCTAATTCTAATCTCGGCTGGAATTTTCAGAGATCCTTAATCTGCCCTTCTTGCTTTGTGTATGTTAAGTACTCCAGAACGCTTCCATGGTGCAGTTACCACCTTAAACTCTAGATCCTATATCATTAAGAAACTCTGTTACAATGCCATAAAAAGCATACAAATTTATTAAATTAGTTTAGTTGTGGAGGAATGGGTCATTATATTGGACCGTACTCACATCTGTCTTTAACGGGTATGGTGGAAGTAAAATGTATAGACGAAACCATTTAAAATTAGCTAAGTTGGGGTGGCCACTTTTAGTGGTCAGGGAATAGGGTTCAAAGTTTTGCATCTGTCTGAGAGAATAGAAAGGGAATGTAACAAGTAAGCAAGCAAAATAGGTTTCAAAACTTTGCACATGCCGTTGCATGAGTATTTTGAGATAATATGTAACACACCTTATGGATTTGAAAGAATGGAATAGGGGGGGGGGGGGGAGGATTGTTTGTCACATTACTATATACAAGGGCCTTTCTGAATTTGATTGTGAATTAATATCTCAGTACCTCAAGCAATTTTTAGTATCGAATATGAAAGAAGTGTTAACTTTGATTGGTCAACGTTGTGTGTATGTGGTGAATAGCAGACCGGAATGTATCGCGGAAAGATGTTCAATGTACGTGTGCGTGTGTATGTCGATAAACTTGCTGATTCAAGTTTACTGGTCGCATTGTCGCGATACGAATTTGGACTTCCGCGCAGATCTCGAAAAGAAAGAGGTGGTCGAGATATTAGAAGATTAGTGAATGTTCGTGTGGAGCGTCAAAGAATGATGACTATAACAGACATAACGACAGAACTGGTTTTGAGTAAGAGAATCATGTGTATCGATATCTCTCACGTAAAAAGTTAGAAGGAACTTTTTTTAAAAAAAATACTTATGGCTTTACCCCTCGTCGACGTCGAGGTCATTAGAGGCGGGATGGGATTGGGACAAGGAACGGGAATGAATTCGGCCATAGCCGTTTGAAGGAAGCATCCCGGCATTCGTCTGGAGTGATTTGGGGAAAGCATAAAAAACCACATCTGGATGCCCGCACGGGGATTCGAACAGGTGTCCTAGGCCAGAGAGTTAACCGCTCACCAACCACGCTCGGTCGAGAAGGGACATTCTTGTATTTAGTCAAGAAAATAAGTAATCAATACATGTCGGTTGGTGGTTAGGTGACATTGTGTTGTTTGTACTTGGTGTTAAACGTTAATTAAATCAATTTTAACCATTTAATCATGCTGACGGTATTACTTAATTTAAGACGACAGGACAATCTAATAAACAGTGAAACACATTCTGTGACGGGAACAACTTACTATGTGGACTAATTCTTTACAATATGAAAACAGAAGTTTCACAAGTTGCAAAAAAGGGCAGCCAGATTTGTCCATTAAATTGACAAAGAATATGCTCAGTAACGTAAATTATAAAATTTAAAGGGGCATCCACACCTACAATTTCATGGTGTCCTAAAAATAATAACTCCTTGTTATTGTTCCAAAGTTATTCATCAAAATACGAGTTGCAGTACTGTGGTGACTTCTCGTTATGGTCGCTGGTAACTGCTTGCGGTAATAATACAAGCAAATGCTATGAATATCCCGTTTTCATTCCTAAATTTGCAGAGAAACTAACACTGCATACAATTGTGGAAATCACTATAAATTCAAGCCTTCCAAAACAACAGAATCCCTTAAAGGTTGTTTAACTGTTATACGTTTAATCTTTGTATTCTGTAACACTCTGTAACAAACATAGAGCAAAACAGTTACCATCGGAAGGTAAAACAATTCACAAAATGAAGAAACAAATAACCGTATTATCTTCCTGAATATCAGTTTTCGTGATGCAGTACCTTGATTATCCGTTTTAATTCCTAAATTTGGTTTGTGATTTGTGAGCATTTTAGAAAGCATGAAACGTTGAACGACATTGCCAGATATCCATTCATTTATCAAAATTGTGGAAAGCAACCGTCTTTTTATCTTATTACGCGAAGTAACTTGTTAATTTAGCAAAATGGAAATAAATAACATTTCCTTCTGAGACGATAAACAATTTCCTAGAACCTCCACTCTTGGCCACTTCTACGGTTTCAAAATAATTTACGTATTTTTTGACAGTTTGTTCTTTCATACGCATAACTTGTGGCCTTGATTTGTTCTACACCACAGTAGTCCTGTGAATTTTCTACACTGTTTGCGAAAAACCATGACTGTCGAAACCTATGACATTTCTGAATACAGAGAACTGATTTTCCCTCAGTGAGTAGATCCAAAACCGCCTGCGCGTTAATATCTTATAGGTTGATATTATTTTGTCATACTAATATTTTCGAAAGTTCACTGTGCGCGTTAAATTTACTCGGTACTGCTGCTGACATCGTTCAGTAATTCACGATAAAAAGTGCAAAAGTTAAGGGGCCGTGACTAGGATTTCTAAATTAAGTATCTGTGACGATATGATGACACGAGAGAGAAAGAGAGAGAGAGAGAGAAATCAGTTTTGAGTAATGCCTTGTTCACGTGTCTTGATGGTGGAGGTGATAACAACATGCTTAGCTCACGTCTCTCATGTACCGATGAGCTAAACCACTCCACATGTAGTTCTATTTAGAATCATACCAAACTTTGTGAAGAAAGGCACTACGTTACCACATTTGGATGTTACTTGATTTACAGATACCAATCTCCAGACTGCCGAAAGCAACCGCTATCTGCTTCAAAACTGGAGACCGATCTCCTGACAGATGCAGTAGATTCCAGAAATAGCCCAGCACTAACTCGACCGTTTGAAAGATTTTCGCAACATTAGGCTTTTTTCATTGGAAACCAAACGGTGGTTTTTGTGTCGTGTGATAAGACTGAGGAGTACGAATTTAAATTAATTCTATCAATCAATAATTACATAAAGTTGCAGCTTTTCTTGCAATAAGAATAAAACTAGATTCTAAGCCCCTTAAAATTACGTGTTGAACGCAGAGGTCTGGCTATTTATTTCTTCGAGCGACACAGAATATAGCAGTAACATCTACATCGAGACTAAATAACTTTTAAGTCAGTCAGAAATAACGGGTTAAACGCAGTATTCTGACAGTGAATGCCATCGTATTTGATTAACTAAATACGATTGTGATTAAATAACGCTCGAAAAGTTAAAAATTATGTAATGTGTTACTTATTTCTTAAATAACTTAGTCTTCAACGCCAACTTTGGTTGTATCCTCCCGAAGGAGCCATACTAAGCTATTTTTTCAGAGGTGGGATGGCCAGTTCTGTTCCTCTGTGACCTACAGTTTAACGTGGAATCCGAACCATGGAATGTCTAGCTATTTATTTTTAGTTTCATTTAAATGTTTTACATTCTAAATCTAGTATTATTAATAAATGAAGTAATTTTTAAATTTAAGGACACTCAGTTTCTCCCTTCCCAACAGCTTGCATTTATTTCGTCTCACTATAAGCACTAACATGTCGTCTGGAAATTAATTGAATTGTATAGTTTATCAAAATAAATTATTTCCGCATACTTTATGGTTATGATAACGTATACCGACCAAAAATAAAGTATGATACTTTATATTTGTATTAAAGGAAGGTTAGCAACCCTACGCCTCGGACCAGTGCGGCACATTTTAACATTGTATTGCAATTTATTCAACAGAAGAACATGCTCACATATTGACTGACTTACCTGTCTAGTAACAGGTGACGCAATAGTAAAAATCACAGTGTAGGTACTGCAATTTGCAAAGAATTTATTTCGAGAATCCCTTCTTAACCAGTTAAATGTTTTCTCCTACAAATCTTTATTTTTTTGTAATTGTTTAGGTTTCTTTAGTTTAGCTTCGTTCGGATTAACTGGTGTTTCACTTTGTCACTATAGAAAACAGAATCTGAGTTACTTGCTATTTTAAACAACGAAACGGAAAATAATGCAGTTGAAAATTACAACCTCAAATCGACAAGAAACAGAAGAAACGACAAATTCTCCACTTGTCAATCCACCGTTCCGTTCAGAAATAACGACGAACTGACACGAGTCTACTGGAGAACAACAATATGAATGGTCCGCTGTTATTGCCTGGACTCCGAAGTGGTAACTACACACATCAAAGGATTCGAGCGGACAAAAATTACCTGGCCCATAAGCAGTTTCTCTTGCAGGAGGTTGTGGAACTAGCATA
Organism: Vandiemenella viatica; assembly: GCA_031002005.1. Lineage (NCBI taxonomy): Eukaryota > Metazoa > Arthropoda > Insecta > Orthoptera > Morabidae > Vandiemenella > Vandiemenella viatica. The sequence goes on from CM061920.1 coordinate 80,974,018, forward strand.
AAAACATTCAGTTACATGTATTGTATACTCTAGGGATTTTCTGTCGCTGCGATAGAAATATAGATCACAAAAAAATGTTAGAGTGCGCACACTTGCAACTAATTAGTCGCAACAGATGATGCCAGAATGCATTTTGTAGAGATATGAATTGTCGCTCTGTAAAAATAAACGTAAAATAACAATACCGGGCATATCTTCTTACTTGTCAAAAGTTACTTAAAGGAAGTTAAGAAAACATCATTCTATTTTAACAAACAGTATTGTTATTAACGTATAATATTGTTGAATATAAAAATTAACATAGAACATACAATTTTTTTTCTGAATTGACAAATCGCGTCAATATGGATCGACTGCTGGAGTAATTTTCATAATAATTTCTTCGCTTAATCCAAGCTTCACAGAATTGTAATCCACATTAGATACAGGCACTGCAAGTGTTGTGTTTGGATTAGATTAGATATGCTGGCTTTGAAGGCAAGTGAAAAGAGTTTCGGGAATGTGGGACACTACTTATAATAATTAATAAATAAATATTACCAGCTACTGATTAGCGGTTATTTTTTTAATATACCATTAGTATGTTCAATTTCGAATTTTAACTGCTAATATGTAATATCCAATGTTTATTACTACATATGAATACGCTTTCCAGATAATTGGTGCATTTGTAAACGGTTTCCACAAAAGAAAATCATTCTGTATTTTAGTAAATGTTAATAACATTGACAGTTTCCACCGAGCGTGGTGGGTGAGTGGTTAACGTTCTGGCCTCGCATTCGGGAGGACGCCGGTTTGTATCCCTGTCTGGGCATCCCGATTTGGGTTTTCCATGGTTTCCCCAAATCTCTCCATGCGAATGCCGGGATACTTCCTTCAGAAAGCCATGGCTAAATTCTTTTCCCATTCCTTGTTCCCAGTCCCATCCCGCCTCTAATGATCCCGACGTCGACAAGGCGTAAAGCAGTAGTAAAAAAAAAAGACAGATTCCCATTCCGCACTGCAAGAACATACACTATTTTTTCAGTCATCTTTAGTTACGAAATCCTCATAAGAAAATTCTTTCACGGAGTGAAATGGGTACTTAAGTAAAAACTCTTTATGTCTGGATTTCAATCTGTTAGGTTGTCGAAGATAACATTTTAATTTCTGTGGTAAGATATATCATAAAGAACTTTATTGAATATATATCTTTCTACTAGCATTGATACTAAAGAATTTAGGATTTTCCACTGCGAAAGTCAGTAGGGAGTTTATATGTTGTGCTGGAATTTGTTTTTTATTTTATCTTTAAGAATATTTCATGGTTTCGTCCATCGCCAAGAAGTATCTTTTTCGGTTATCTTGATTACTGGCTTCCAAAGGCGGTGATGGATCTATATTTTACAATAGTTGGAACTAAAAATAGTAAATAAATGAAATTTTTTCCGTATTTACATGGCAGATTGGCAATTTTTTAATCTCTCAATTCAGTTTTCGACAGTTGTGTTGCTTGGAAAATTGGTCTTTAATCGCCCGCCTATAAATCCCAAGTGCTCACCTAGCCTTAGAGGTCAACATGGCTTGAATGTGTGTTTTTTCTGGCGTCACCGTATTTCCAGGAAGGTAGAGGATTACAGACCGTCCTTCCAGGAAGGAGACCCTTGTGCGCTTATGTCACCTGTGCGCTTTTAGTCGGTCACCTAAATGCAACACTCAGTCAACGGGAGGAAAGTGAGATCTGGAACGGATTGTATAAAGGAGCATAAAGCACTAATTTTTGCGTATTAAAACGATTAGGAAACTGAAGGAAAGCTGAGAAAGTATTATGGGGACCATGCTCCGTCGCATGATATGGTACATAACTGGTTTACAGAATTTCGTTTAGGCAATTCGAGCACGAGTGATGCCGAGAGCTCAGGACGGACGGTTGAGGTCGCAACTGAAGAAACGGGGAACAAAATGTATGATATCTTGCTGGAAGACCGACGAGTAAAGATCCGCGAGATAGCAGAGATCGTAAATATCTCAAGTGAAACATTTGTTTATGAGAAAGCTCTCGGCAATGTGGGTGCCGCGACTGCTGACAGCAAGCGGAATCGCATGAGCATTCCACAAGAGTTTTTGAACTTGTTCCCCATCGTGGATGCACCAAACTAGTGGAGGATAGGAAAGTGTCACTATTCCATTGAGCTGAGTTAATGCCACAACCAAAGGTTTTAATTCATGAAATATAGAAAAATATTATCCCTTATCTTTTATAATAGCTTAATATAGCACTGGCCAACATGGGTACGCCAGTTTCTTCTATTTAATACTGTTAGAGTTCTTGCGTTTTAAATTCGTTCTGAACGTGTGAGAAATTTCCCCTGACCTGGCGCAAAGAAAGTACTTGTTTTTTGTGCTAAATTTAATTAGCTCTCTCCTTCCTACCTCAACATTAAACTGTGAGATTCAATCAGTTATTTAATTTCTCTAGCTTATCATTAGTGACATGTTACAGATTTTTTACTGATACGCTTGGGTCATTAACAAAAAGCTTTCTACTGCCAACTGAAATAGATTTTTACATAGTATTCCGAAATGCACAGGATCAACAATTAATCCGTGAGGTGCAGTGTGTTTATCTCTGAATTATTTTGTTTTGTGTTGAGATTTTTTAGTAGGAACGTGATGTAAGAGGTTTGTTGAGGTCCAAGCGGAATGACCTTGATGGTGGGCACAGATACCGTTATGGCCGTCGCATCGCTGAATCGACAGGAGCAGTTCTGAAGACTGTACCTGCTCTTCAGAGGGGAGGGTGGCCTGCCAGCAAGTGTATTGTCTGCGTTTCCGCTGTAACACGAAGCGCGCAGCCGTCATTTTTTGAATCGGGTGATCGACCTATGGACGATGGTCATATCGCCGGGGGAGGAAACTGCAGCTGTCGGACATACTAAACTGACAAAAGAACGGAGATCAATTTTCTGGATTTTCTTTAGTACACATGATTGTATAGGATCCTATTATAAGCAAAGTGAGCATCAGTTTTCATCTTTATACTGGAGCAAAATATGTGATCAATATCGTAAATTTATAGGTTTAAAATGTTAAAATTGTTAATAAGCCGAATTACAAGAAAACTTTAAATCAAAATTTGAATAAACCCACTCATTTTCAGAGTGTAGTATTAAGACAAGGAGATAAATTTTACCAAGAAGAATCTATATTTTTTAACCAAAAAAAATCTGTGATTTATCAATATTACAGGGATAAAACTAAAGAAGGAAATAGATTTTTAAAAATGAGAAAGAAGCGCCGTTTTAAGGAAGAAATCTATTTGTTCTGGTCGTCAACTTTCGGTTGGCGTCGTGATGTCTCCACTTCCTTAAATCTTCTGAATTTCATTTTGACTACTGCCAAAGTTTCAAGTGCAGTAGAACTCCAATTATCCGAATAAATTGGGGCCGGACCCCATTCGGATAATAAAAAAATTCGGATAGTCGGATTTTTTTTCCGAAAAAGGGTCTATTTTAATTAATTATTGTATGTATTTTGAAAATGCCTTCTTTTCCAAGAGATTTTTGGTGCTTTTCCATTTCAGGAATGAAAATTTCACCGTTCCACTCGGTAAACAAAGCTGCAGTCATCCAAACTTTAGGTTGGTTTTTATAAAGGAAGAGAAGCCTTTTCGCAGTACTTTTCCTTCTTAGTCAAAAAACGATTCGGATAATCGGCGATTCGGATAATCGGCGATTCGGATAATCGGAGTTCACATAATTGGAGTTCTACTGTATACATTTATTTTCCTGAATTGTTCGCACCTAGAGTTAAATATAGTGTTTAAAATGAAGTTGAAGAAAAATAACATTTGATGTACTCTCGTAGCAATCATTAGAAATCCGAACACAAAGGGAGAGTAGTCTGGAAGCTAAGTGGATAAGGTATAAGCATCAACCCTCACGAGGCCAGTAATCTTTACGGGTTTTGATTTGTTCGTATAAGTTACAGCCGGATGCTCCGTATTTCGGATAACACTTTGAACTTTAGGTCTCTGTGAGGGGAACCGATTATACTACCACTGACACAGTGGTTTGGTGTTGTAGACTATGCTGAATGGAAACGGAATCTTATTGCTGTCGATACGCTGTATGTCCTCGTGTCCGTACGCTTGTAATCTTCAACGTGTTCAGGGCCGGCCTCGGTAGCGTAGGGGCTAGAGTGCTAGCTCCGCGTACCAAAGGTCGCCGGTTCGAGTCCGGCCGAGGGCATGGGTGTTTGGTGTTGAGTCTGTGAATGTCTTGTCCGTGTTGTAGTGTCCTTGTGTCAATACTTGATAGCAACAAATCACATTGAGCTGGCTGTATGGCCCAGTAGTCGAATGCCATTTAAAAAAGGAAAGAAAAAAAACACCTGTTATTATTTTAACAGCTGACAAGAGACTAAACATCAAAAAAAGCTCAAAAGGTATAGATACTTTTAAGATATGTTTGCGAAAACAACAATGAACAATCGTACCAATCGGACTAACATGACCCGCGAAATTTCAAAATTCCCGTTTTTTTTTTAACACAAAAATCTCTCTGAAGAAATCTCTAGAGAAATTTTTACTACGAATGATTCTATGCTCTCACAGTAATTTATGTCCAGTATGGGTAAAACATTTGACGAATTACATCCTCCGTCTTCATTGAACGCGGTTCTAAAGCCGATCACATTTAGTCCAATAACGGGGTCGTAAAAAGGGGGTCTCACAAACTTTATATCACGTAGAAGATTTTTTTTTCTTATCTTGTATATGTTGGTGAGATGTTTTTTTATTACGCTTCGTCGACGGTTAAGGTCATTAGAGGCGGGATGGGACTGGGGACAAGGAACAAGAAGGAATTCGGCCATGACCATTTTGAAGGAAGCATCCCGCCTGGAATGATTTGGGGAAACCATGGAAAAACCAAATCTGGATGCCCAGACGCGGCAGGTTTGTGGTACTCACCACTACCTTCAATTTTGAACCCACACATATCCTCTTCATCCATGCACTTCAAGGATGTGATACAATATCAGCATTTTTCGTCTATGGGAAAGAAATATTCTGCTGCCTTATTCAGCACCAACCACATACGAATGTATTATGCATATAATTTCTCAGAACTTATAGCCTCCAGAGACTAGCATCTGGAGAACACGCAGGGGAACAGCTCATCGTGTAACGATACTGTAGTGAACAGTGTGTCACTCCACATTTTATCATATTAATAGGACCAAAGTGTGAATGGAAAGGTTGGTTGGAGAGACAGGGTATGCCACCTATTGACGGAAAGATGTGTTCTCTCTTTTCATGGCGAACGGTGGGGGTTGACCAGCGGCTTAGACTCCTAATCGGCCAATGGAATTTCGCCCTCCAAAAGAGACAAAAGGGTGCGTCGGTTGCCGGAGAAGGACGACTGGGGCACAGGTGCCTGCCCAAGCAACACCTATGTACCACCTCTCTGTGGATGCATACCAAGAAGCTGTGTAAAGTTATGAGTATAAGTGTGGTTTTCAGCGGGAAATAGTGCAGTGGTTAAACTTAAAGTTTAACTAAGTTTATGGTTGCTTGGCGCCGCGGTTGGACCTCCTGATCGACTAAGGATGCTGGTTAAGTGCATCTACACAACATAATGCAATTGAGAAGGTGAATATAACATTACCACTGAATTGTTTAGGAATCAAGACTCCCGTAAACGTTCCTGGGGGAAGCGATTCACAAAATAAGAAGTTCTCATGTCCAGTAAATTGTTTATAATGAGCTAGTCGGACAATCTGTCTTGAGTCAACAGCGTTTAAACATAAGTCTCATGTAGGATGGCACCCATAGTATCAAATATTGTTATTTTTGATAATTATAAAAAAGAAGGTGAATGTTAAATTTTTATAATTAAATTCATCAAGTTTCATATGTGAAAATAATGTCTAGTTATGTTTGCGAATCTTTTGTTCAGAGCAAATTTGACCCATTCCCCGCAAAATTGAGATGCTTATAAAATATCAATGTAAGAAGAATTGATTTAATATTAAAATTAATGAATAGAAAATATTAAATTTCCATAATTATCATTGCTATTTAAGCACAGAGACGGTCGGACCGTCACATATGGCCCCCAACGTTGGGAGCTTATCGAAATTTGATCAAAAAACAATTCAGTGATTTTTTTTTTCTCTTTCTAATTTTTGTAAGTGTATTTATCTAAATTTTCAATTTGCAGCCTGATGTGTGTGAACGAGATGCAGCCATGCTTTTTGTTATCATGTTCAATTGAATGCTACTTACTAATTTAATTTGCAGAGCAGAACAACATATTGTGTGTCCATGTTTGAAATTGTGATTTTAATTTAATATGCTTGTCTAGTTTATTTTTCTGTATCCATATTTCATATTGTTTTGAATGTTTGGTCGTGTTTCGCTGTGATTTCCACATGTTTGTATAACGGCGTTGCCATTCTTTGATTTGATGGATGGTCCTGAAATACAGTTTTGGTAGAGGAGTTTAAAAAGAAAGCATTGAGTCATTTTTTTATTGCGTGGAGTTTAATGTCTTGTGTAATGTTAAGTTGTAAAAGTGTTCCTTTGGTAAAGAAATTTACGCGCAACATCTTTTAAGACCGAACTAAAATTCTGAGTTAAAAGTGCTTAAAGAATTCAGCATTTAATAAATAAATAAATGAGTAAAATGGCAGGACAAGGTGAAGCAGGTGTAAATTCAGTTGCGGAGAGCGCGGAAACAATAATGATGTCAGGATCTCAAGATACTCGTAATTTTCAGTTAGACAATGGCACTGTGGAAAAGCCGTGTACATCCGCGCGAATTGAAATACATGCCACAAGTATGACACACGACACTAACAGTCGACCAGTAGAAGACACACAGGTTCCCGTATATCAGTCCGTTTTACCAGACCATATGAGATCAATGATGCAAATATTGCTAGATGGTATGAATGCCCAGATGAATACTTTAACAGAACAGATAAACGTTCGTTTGAATGCTGCTGATGAGAGACAAGAGCAACTTCGATCACAATTGATAGAAGGACAGAAGGAGTTAGGGAACCAACTTCAAAATTTTAAATGTGAAATGAAAGAAAATTTCGAAAATTTCAAGAAAGATGTTCGGGAAGAAATTCAGAGCGTGAACACTGTGAATGACAATCTAATGTCAAAGTGTGAAAAATTAGAAGTAGCTAGAGATAACGCTGAAATACAAATTACAGACACCCGTAAAGGGGTCGATAATCTTGCAAAAGATACCGAAAAGAGAACGGCAGATTTGTCAAAAGAAGTAAATGAGATCAAAGAAAGTACCGCAAGTAAATTATCAGGGATAAATGGGCACATCAGACAAATTGATAACAAAATTTCTTCATCAAATGATGATGGCAAAGATCTGCGGGAAGCACAAATATCTTTTCGGGCAGATATGTCAAAATTCACGGGAATAGAGGAGGTTGTTGCTTCGCTTAAGAATGGTCAAAAGGATCAGGGTACTTGCACACATAGGTGTATAACAACAAAACAATTGCATATTGAGTTGGATTTGCCAAAATTTGATTTAAAGATGGGAAATATTAATGAAATACCAGAAATTGTAATTTGGCCGAACAGTCACGATGCAGTTGTTCTGATCGTGGAACATGCAAATAAATTTAATGCAGCGGTAATACCGTTTTATGAAGGAACTTGCGTGTCTGAAACAATTCATGTTCCATCCAATGAGACTAGGATGATTTTGTCACTTGATATGTCTCATATGAATCGAATGCTATGGTCAAACAAAAGCAATTCGTTGATGTGTAAGGAATATGGTGTTTTTGCTCAGTATCTGAAAAGAGTGCCGTGGAATCAAGATTTTGTATCACGCTATAACACAATGCCAACTGATTTGATTAACTTCCAAAGCGCAAACATTGCTCGTAATAAACTCCTCAAAAGATTATGTAGAGCAGACATTAATAGAATAATGTTTGGTAAAAGAAGATTGCACAGTGTTCTTGTTGCTAAGACAAGAAAACAGTTTGTTTCCATCATTCTGCAAAAAGAACGGAAGATTTTTTGCAGGTGGGTTTGGCATGCATCGGTCCCTTTCGCTAATGATCTGTCAGCCAGATGGCGCGCAGGCGACCTTGAGGGGGTTAGGGAATTCTACCTGAAGTGTTATTTCCTAGTAGTACCCTACAGCTGTAGCAATTTGTCGCGTGAATACGTGTTGTCGAAAATAAGCGGAGTGGGCTCCTGGAAAAGGAAATTTAAATGGTTCTATTGTTCAGGTGAATATTATTGCATTTTGCCAAAAACCAAAAAGCTTGCTGATATAAAGTCGACGAACTTAATATAAGCATGTCAGGGAGACGGATTGGTTCACTGAATTAAAGAGACTTTACTCATAAAAAGGAGCCGATTTTGCTATGATTACGGTATATGATTTCGGTACAGAAGTTTGATGTAATATTAAGGTGTATCGTAGAAATAAATTAACTTTATGAATTTAGCTCGCTGAAAACGTAGTAGCGTACCCAAGCATGTAAAAATTAAGAAGCGTCTAATTAGAGCATTTGTTTGTATTTGGAACAATGGTTATAGAATAGTAGTAAAGAAATTATCGGAAGCTGAAGAATATTGGAAGATCTAATACCCGAAGTATTTAAAGGGAATAATTCTATTAGAAGTGATGGTATTGAAATAATGAGAACTTGAAACATTTGTTAAATCCGAATCTAAGTGGAATAATCATTTTTGTTTTAAAAGTAATGGAAAGATTTGACAACGTTAGCGTGTAAATGTCATGAACCGTTTATAAGACAGTAGAGCCATGGAAATTTTATATTGTAGAAACTGGTATGTACGCTCGTAGACAGGGATAGTGGAAGAGTAATTACAGCGATTGTACGCCACTTTATTCGTCGAGTTTAAGGTTTAATTGATTATGAAGAAGTTGTTGTGATGCGTGTTCTCGTAAGTCCAGATTCGTAAGTCCAGAGACCGTCATAATATGCGCCATGATGCGTTTAAATATTTTGTTTTGCGACAATCCTGTGATGTAACTTTAACTTTGTCTTTGTTATAATATCCCACGTAGTATACGAAAAGCGACAACAGTTTGCGTAATTGAAAGATTAGTATCAATTGGATTAAATGGTTCGTTGACAAAGGTATGATAAACATAGCGGTATTACATGAGTGTGATTAAGTGAATAATGATTTTAACTACACATGAGTTCATTCTACGCCCAAGTAGATTTACACATTTTGACTTTGTTTTCAAGTGAGTTCCATCACTTCTACTGGCCAATAATTAATGATGACAGTCGGGATGTTGGCTTGGTAAAAAAAAAAAAAGTGTTCAGGTACTTTCAATTATTATAAGATTAAGGACAGTTTAACGAGGATTTTAATTAGACAAATTAAACTACAGAAGATTTAATAACAATGTTGTTTTTCGTCGTCGTTACAAGATGAGAGTGAAGATAATAGGCGACTATGCCTTACTAGTAGAGTTGATTACAATGATTATAACAGTAGAGGCTATGGTACGAATTAGGAGCTATGATTAATTGTTCTTTGCAGAGTTATAAAGTTGTTAGTTAAACATAACTGAAAGCATAACATTGTTTTAAAGATAGAAGTAGGGTAGAACAATTCAATACCACTCTGAATATGTGAATAAGTAATTACCATGCAGAATTAGATGGTATAGTGACAATTTAATAAAAAAAAAACACTAATTGCAAGGTAACAATTAAATATTTTGTTTAATATTCTGAACGACAGTTGATTTTGATGATTTTTGTTTATAATTTTTCTTGCATCAATGAAGATGTATTTCTGTTTACATGTCCAATACATGTTAATGTTAATTGTTATGCAGTGACATTTGAGGGATGTCTGATGTATAAGATTTCATATATATATTTTAATATGTTTAAAATTAGTATACTGATTGTGATTGTTAGTCGTTAATTAAACTTAAGATAAAATTGCATGAGTGAGAGAATGAATGACATATGAAGTTGTGACATCAAGGCTAATCAATAATAAAATACACTTGCAGATTTGAATAATTAAAAAAAATCGCTAGCTTACAATAACGTAATAGGGTGATGGGACAGATTCGCACTTTTGTTTTTTGTTTTACATGTTATATTTCAACTTGTATTTGATTAAAATAATTTGGGGACCTACATTGAGACAAATCAAAAACATTCATAAACACATCAGGAATAGTGACTGAAAAAAAGAGCTCAAAGGGACATGAGAATAGAATAGTGCGGATGTATGAGACAAAGACGATTATCAAATTTTCGTTCAACCGTAACAGTGGTTACGGTCAACCGAAAATTTAACTTGGATGGGGTGTAATGTAGTGAACAGTGTGTCACTCCACATTTTATCATATTAATAGGACCAAAGTGTGAATGGAAAGGTTGGTTGGAGAGACAGGGTATGCCACCTATTGACGGAAAGATGTGTTCTCTCTTTTCATGGCGAACGGTGGGGGTTGACCAGCGGCTTAGACTCCTAATCGGCCAATGGAATTTCGCCTGCCAAAAGAGAAAAGGGTGCGTCGGTTGCCGGAGAAGGATGACACTGGGGCACAGGTGCCTGCCCAAGCAACACCTATGTGCCACCTCTCTGTGGATGCATACCAAGAAGCTGTGTAAAGTTATGAGTATAAGTGTGGTTTTCAGCGGGAAATAGTGCAGTGGTTAAACTTAAAGTTTAACTAAGTTTATGGTTGCTTGGCGCCGCGGTTGGACCTCCTGATCGACTAAGGATGCTGGTTAAGTGCATCTACACAACATCATGCAATTGAGAAGGTGAATATAACATTACCACTGAATTGTTTAGGAATCAAGACTCCCGTAAACGTTCCTGGGGGAAGCGATTCACAAAATAAGAAGTTCTCATGTCCAGTAAATTGTTTATAATGAGATAGTCGGACAATCTGTCTTGAGTCAACAGCGTTTAAACATAAGTCTCATGTAGGATGGCACCCATAGTATCAAATATTGTTATTTTTGATAATTATAAAAAAGAAGGTGAATGTTAAATTTTTATAATTAAATTCATCAAGTTTCATATGTGAAAATAAATGTCTAGTTATGTTTGTGAATCTTTGTTCAGAGCAAATTTGACCCATTCCCCGCAAAATTGAGATGCTTATAAAATATCAATGTAAGAAGAATTGATTTAATATTAAAATTAATGTGAATAGAAAATATTAAATTTCCATAATTATCATTGCTATTTAAGCACAGAGACGGTCGGACCGTCACAATACGGATGATTGCTTGTGGAATATTTGAGGGCTCAGATAGGAAATGTTTACGATATCTGTTCCCAAAAATGGATTCAAGCTAGCACGGTTGCCACTAACAGCAGATGCGGCAACGTTTCATGCAATAAGCACGTACTACCAAGTAGGCCTACTACTGAGTCGAGAAACTTATCCATTGCCACGGAATGAAAGAAAGGCTCCTCTAGCCTTATTCCAGTTACAATAATAAAAGACGCTGCACCTGAGTTTACTCCGAAGGTTGTATCATGGACCTGCAAGAAACCTTACAGCTGTCAGAACTGCACTGTTCAGCTGCTTGCAAAAACTGCTTTTGTCTGTCTCGTGAAAACATTCCTAAGACTAAAGTAGATGAAGGAGAGGAAGTATTCTTCGGCCTTGAGGAAGCTGCTCCTGATGCAATGGATGAATGAGACACAATTCTAGGTCAGGATATTAATAAGCCGGGACCAAGCAAGAGGAACAGAAATTGATTTTTGACCAATTTTTACCTTATTGTAAATTTATTATGACTTAATAACTTTGTACCGTAATATCATGCATTCATTTCCGCTCTATTATCATCAGTAACAGAGCGATCTGGTAGCTCAGTGGTTAAGGCGTCTGACGAAATCGAAATCCCGGTCTCAGCTGTGATTTTCAAATGCCATTAAACCGAGCTTCAGCTCTGCCACAGGTTGCTGCGTAGTATGGAGTAAGCCAAAACGCTTCTGTGGTTCGGATACCACGTTAAGTCGTAGGTTCCTTATGCCAGGTACAACCTGGTTAGGTTAGTAGCCACAAAGGGGGGCATTGTCATTTGGCAGCCGAACAATCCTTCGGGATCTCTTGGCCAATAATGCCATATTATCACTGAATTGACCATCAGTAGTTAAAGTACAGTACATATATATACTATGTCATACATAAATACATATAGATCAATTGTATATACAGTAGTTCCAGGTCATTTCGAGGGAAAATTTGGTAAAAAGCCAACTTTTCGGAAATGTGTGAAACTTTGATGATTTTCGATGAACTGTAGCTCCCATAGTTTTCAGTTTAGAAAAAAACTTTGTATTACAAAAGTTGTAGGAAACTTCGTGCGCTTTCAAACTGGAAATAAGACTCATCAGGAAGAAGTTATAGACAAAAAACTGAAAAAAGTACCAAACTTTTGTCGTTTTTTTGGGCACAGAAAATTGTACCGAGTGTGTGTGATGTCGAAAACTTGATTTCTGCATACTCTAACCAATATATACAACATAAGAAAACAAAATCTTCTACGTGACATAACGTATGGTAAAACTACCCCATTACTGGACACAGGTAGGGCTGTTGAAATGCTGCTATGTAGTTGCGGAACCTGTTGCAGTGAGGAGCAGCTGTGTCATTGTCCGTTATCCGTGGGCGGTCCACTGTTGAGAGCGTCTCACTTCACCGAATGCGTTTCTCGTAATGAGCCCGAACAGACGCGTCTCGGGAACTCGTTCCCACGACTGCCACACAAAGATTTTATTGGTCGTGGCTAATTTCCGACGAGTGCGTGCGAATAATGGCGTTCACGCGCCATTTACCCGCGGCAGCCGGGACGGGAGATTAAAACCAACGGCCGGACAGTGGTCTTTAAAAGCTGCAGCCATTAACAACAAATAAAGCTACTCGCGCTGGGAGCTGGTTTTCCGATTGCATGTTCAACCTGTGCCAAGGTCAATGACGGTTTGGGACGAGTAGCAGCTGCATCAAATCGGATTCGCCTCACGGCTCCATATTTAACTTTGTCCCCCACTTGTCATCATTGTCTCGACTTTTTTGATGTAGTCCTCCATCTGTTCCTATATTAAGCTAACCTCTTATTTTAAACTTAGTGTTACAATCTACATCCACTACCTTTTTTTCCCGATGTGACGACCAAGAATCACGTGGACACTGACTACCTCGGGTGGCCAATGTGAATTGTGAGGAAGGGGAGGGGGAACAGAGTTCCTGCCTGAAGTTTAACTTGTCTTGTTAGACATGGCGTACTTAATCTATTGGAGGAAAGTCTGTGTTGTCATCTGTATGCGAAACGTGTAACTTTGTGTGTTCTGTATGAAGTGTATTTTTTGTTTAAGTGAAATGAATAGTTATTGACGCGGAGGTCCCAGCATTCACCTCGATGATTGCAGTGAACAACTAAAACTCGCAATCAGTCCTCAACGCACTGAGGCACACTGGCGGGCCCATTATCTTACTTATACCAAGTGAGTTTTTTATCTTGAGACAACTAAATATCTCGAAAACTACAAATCCGATCAAAAAAAGTGGGTAATAAAAATTGTTCGTCTCGACGGGGGACATCCGATGATACCAAATTTGACTCCCCACCCCCACCCCCTAGGGGTGGGGGAAGGGGGAGAAAAAAAACTTAAATAGGAACCCCCATTTTTTATTGCAGATTCTGATTCCCCGGAAAAAACTACCCCTATTTGACCCCCAATTCGAGTCATTTTGGTCGATAGATGGCGCTGCATTTCTCAGAGTTTTCTCATTACTTGATGTACTTCCATTGCGTTCACATCGTCGCTCATTTCTCAGAGTTTTCTCATTACTTGATGTACTTTCATAGCGTTCATAACATCTCTGATTTATTTACTTCGTTCTGTTGCACGTGTCAATGAGAATGCAGGCTATAACGTTGCAAGAAAAAATTGAAATGGTCTACATTTATGGAGAATGTCGCAAGAATATCGATAATGCTGTTGATCTTTATGCTCATCGTTTTCCAGACCAGCCTCGATCGCGCGCTTCTTTTTACCGTATTATCCAACAGTTCACTCAGGAGGGAAGTGTGCACACAAACAAACGAAAGCGGCGAAGGACGATAGCTGGAGAAAATAACGAAGTTGCAGTTTTAGCTGCAGTGGCTTATAACCCTCACATTAGTACTCGACAAATAAGTCGTGAATCAGGAATTTCTCAGACTACTGTTTGTCAGATTTTGCATCGTAGAAAATACCATCCGTTCCATGTTTCGTTGCATCAAGAACTTCACGGCAATGATTTCGATAATCGATTGACATTTTGCCGATGGTCGCTACAGAAAATACAAGAAGAACCCCATTTCTTTGCTCGAGTACTGTTTTCGGATGAATCCACTTTTACTAACCACGGCACCATTAATCGACACAACATGCATTATTGGAGTGTGGAAAACCCGCATTGGTTACGCCAAGTTGAACATCAGCGTCCGTGGAATGTAAATGTTTGGTGTGGGATAATTGGGGACAAACTTATTGGTCCACATTTTATCCATGGACATTTCAATGGGGAGAAATATCAACAACTCTTAGAGGACGTACTGCCAACATTGCTTGAAGACGTACCCTTAGACGTGCGACAAACAATGTGGTTTCAACATGACGGTTGTCCAGCACATTTTGCTGTAAGATCGCGGGAAGTGTTAGATCGTCTGTACAATCGTCGATGGATCGGAAGAGGAGGTCCAGTGCCGTGGCCTGCAAGATCACCAGATCTCACTTCGCCTGATTTTTTTTTATGGGGATACTTGAAGAATGAAGTTTACAGTGAAGTGCCAACAACGCCTGAAAACATGATTGAACGAATTACCAACGCTTGTCAAAAAATCACGCCGGATATGCTTCTTAGTTGCGTCGAATCATTCCAAGAGCGGGTAAATAAATGCATCGATGTCGGTGGTGATATTTTCGAGCACTTGCTTTAGAATTGTTGTTAGAAACAAACACGTGAGAGGCGAGGGGACTCACCAAAAACAAGCACCCCGATGGTGAGAGGCGAGGGGACTCACCAAAAACAAGCACCCCGATGGTGAGAGGCGAGGGGACTCACCAAAAACAAGCACCCCGATGGTGAGAGGCGAGGGGACTCACCAAAAACAAGCACCCCGATGGTGAGAGGCGAGGGGACTCACCAAAAACAAGCACCCCGATGGTGAGAGGCGAGGGGACTCACCAAAAACAAGCACCCCGATGGTGAGAGGCGAGGGGACTCACCTAAATCTAGCACCCCAAAGGGAACAGAAAATTACTACGTCCACGTCGTTGTTCCTGGGTAACGCAAAAAGTAATGTTTGACTTTCGCTATCTGCTAAAGAATTTGCATCAGTGCATTTTGAAATAATGTCCATTCCCATCCCTCAAGTTTGGAGGTGGGTGGTGTTATTGAATAGTTTTTGAAAAATATCAATCACATTAACTTGTATTTTGCTGATCTGATGTGTATTTCACGAGATATCCTCATTTTTAAATGAATTTTTGCTTATTTTGATTTTTGTCGATTGCAGCGCCATCTATCGACCAAAATGACTCGAATTGGGGGTGAAATAGGGGTAGTTTTTTCCGGGGAATCAGAATCTGCAATAAAAAATGGGGGTTCCTATTTAAGTTTTTTTTCTCCCCCTTCCCCCACCCCTAGGGGGTGGGGGTGGGGAGTCAAATTTGGTATCATCGGATGTCCCCCGTCGAGACGAACAATTTTTATTACCCACTTTTTTTGATCGGATTTGTAGTTTTCGAGATATTTAGTTGTCTCAAGATAAAAAACTCACTTGGTATATTCTAAATCAGGGGTGGCCAACCCGCTGCCCGCTGCCCGCGGGCCGCATGTGGCCCGCCACGAACATTTGTCCGGCCCGCGAGATTCATCACACTTTCACAAAATATGTTTATTTTATAATAGCCAAAGTAGTAAAAACCAATGCATTAAAAAATAAATTATTTGTGCATTCATATATTTACTTTTAGTGTTCTATACTTCTTCAAAATGTGCGTTTAGTATCATTATTATTATATTATCTATATTTCCATGTAAGAATAATAGTAAGCATAATAATAATAACTCATTATGTTTCTATTTTCACTCCAAAAAAATACCTACAGTGGGTCTAAATCTAATATGGGGATATATAATATTATAGGCTGCCCGAGGAGTTATAATGCTTTTCCAAAGTGGCCCTCAAGATCATTTGGGTTGGCCACCCCTGTTCTATACGTTTCTTCCGCTGCAGTCCTATCTTTCTATTATTCCTTCCACTAACGAATTAACCAATCCCGCCTGTCTGGACCACTATCTCGTCTCTTCTTTCTGCGAGACTTATCTACAAATTATTTCCTCAGCCATCTTTCCTTTTAAAAAAGTCAATTTCGTACTTTGTCTGTCTACTTAATTTTCAACTCCCTTCTATCGCACCATATTTACAATGTTTCAATTTTAATTTTTTCTGGTATTCCCAAAATTCAAGCTTCATTTCTGTAAAGTGCTGTGCTTGATAATTACAATTTTAGAAACTTTTGTCTGCGTGCCTACTTTCTGAGTCCTTTCTCCATACACATAATTTAAACACAGTACTTTGCTGATTCGTAAATTTCATTACGTTACGAGAGGTGTACTGAATACGATAGAGCTGACTGATAGTACATTTGGTGAGGCTGTTGTAGGGTCTCGGGTTCGAGATCTAGAGCAGCCAGTGATTCTAAGATGTGAGATGCTTCAGGACGCTTCGTGGCTCGGATTTTGTATCAAACTGTAAGTCCAGCCACGAATTAAGTGAAACTCATGGGAAATTCAAAGTCTGCTACCAGATAGTAAGCGCGTACGAATTTTTTAGTGAATATGATCATTGGCGATGTGATGGTCCCATCACATCTAAATTTCATATACAGGTGAGCAATTGCAAAATCTTATTACTTAGATATTTAACTTGTGCCAGTATTCGTTTAGACTATAAATAATTTATTTTTTCTAAATGTCAGCAACATGATGTATTTTTTTAAAATGATGCTTCTTGTTCTTACTGTCGGTGTTATCGGAATCGGAATTTTTCCTTTTTTATATATTGCCTTGATTCAGATAGCCAGGGACAAATGTTCCGTTTTTTAATTCGTTCGGTGCTTTAACCTTCAGACTTATTCATTTAATCTTTTCTATTTAAATAATAGTAAACTTTCATATGGTTCATTGGTATTTATTCCATTTGCATTTCATTGATAGGTATCCGAAGAATACGAAGGGCCTTTGCTTACAATAACTTTTTCCCTCACTCGCTCGCTCTTGTTACTATGGCTACCAATTTCCCCCAGAGTAACCTTCAGTCTTTTATAACTTCTCCAAGTAACCTGTTATGCCACAAACAATTATACATTTATTCAAATCCGACTTTTGAAAGATATCAAATATTACTTCATAGAAGAACCAAAGCCATGGGTGTTTTGTTTGCTTGTTTGTTTGTTTTTTATTTTTTGGCACGATCATAAACTCGGTTGCTAACTGGCTATTTTAATCGTTTTGTTTTTGGCTGTTTCTTGTTAGTGTTTCTAAACAGTTAAATTTCGGTGTTCCTTGATGAATTTTGAGCCTATTTCATTACAACAGATTTTATGCATCTATTCAGGAACACGCACGATATTCCGCTTTGATCTGAGTGACGCAAGTCTACACAGACCTATAATGTGTTGTCAAATAGCCAACTAGGATTTGAAATTTACCTTATAATTACACAGAGCTATAGCTGATTACGTCTTTAAATATCATTGATGAATACAACAATAATGGAAACTTTTTTCATTGCCAGTACGAGGTGGGATAAGTGATTTAATATTCTACTTCATCTACGACACTCTTGTTGACCGCTTTCTCTTATTCATTCAAATAAATAAATTAAATAAAGGGAGAACGCCACTAAATGATAGTGTGAGAGCTCTAATATGTCAGGTGAGTGTTACAATAAATCTAGTTTTCTCAATAAAACGCACCAGCATTAAGAACCCATCCCTTTTTCTACTGAATTAAACAAATTGTGAAATGAAATAAATAATAATTTACAACTTTAATTCAGTGAGTCAATGGTTCTCTTAAGAAACTTTGAAGTGATAGGAAAACAACTGAAAAAAGAAGTCTCAGATAACGTCCTAATATTTATAAAACATTTTGTAACCTTGATTTTAAAAAAACAATAATCATAAATATCGTTACTCTATAATTTATATTAAGCTGAAAACTCCAGAAACAGAAAACGAACAAAAGTATCACTATACACAGTTCTCACTTGATGGTATGGCCAACTATTTGAACATTTTAGAGATTGTAACAAGCATATCCGTCCTGTCATATAAATAAGCAGATCTAGTCATTTTTCAGCGAAACAACTTTGTTAAAACCCAATGCAACATTTATACTAATGTGAGAACATGAGATCTGAAGAGAACTTGTGCTACGGACTCTTTGTTTGTTACACGAATTACTACTGACAGTCGCTAAGATTTATTAGAAAAAGTGACAACTTGAGAATTACGAGGTTTTTTAAAAAATAATACCTTAGCACTTTGCGGTTTGTTAACTATATTTATTTAATAAGATCTAGATGCAGTCTTTTTTTCTTCTTGGTACACGTCTCGTCGACGTCGAGATCATTAAAGACGGAAAAGGACTAAGGGCAATAAGCGGGAAAAATTCGGAAGAAACCATCTCGGCATTCGTCTGGAATGATCTGGAGAAACCAAGAAAATACCAGATCTAGATAGCAGAACGGGGATTCGAACGCGCGTCTCACGAGAATGCGAGGCCAGAGCGTTACTGCGCACCCACCACGCTCGGTCATACCGCAACAAGTGACAGTGAAAATGGGATATTTAACTCGGCATTGCTGCTTCATGTTTTGAGCTGGACAAATATTTATATTCCGAGCATGAACGGAACCGGACACGCTCTAGCCTAGCATTCGGAATGTCACGGTTTTAAGTCCAAGTAGAACTTTCCTGATTTTGGTTTTCCAAGGTTACCCGAAATTAATCCAGGCGAATGCCGGAGTGAATCCTTGAAGAGGCCATGGTCAATTTCCGTCCCTTTCTTTGTCCCATGTTCTTTTTTTTCTTTGACGATCTCGAAGTCAAAGTGTGATGTCATAATAAAAAAAATAAAGAAAAATAGTAATAACCAACAGATTGAGGGCGTATAGAGGCATGTAATGGTAACGCGAACATCAAGAACAGCGAACAACCATTCAAGAAAAACTTCTCGCGAATCTTTGATTAGTAAAAACATGTCCATAACACCTGCTCTTCTTGATATAACCCATATTCGAGCAGTTTTAGATCGTTGATCATGTTTCCAAATACTATTCCTGAGAAGAAGCTCAAAGAGACTTCAGGGCAGAAAACGGCAGCAGAATAATCACTACAACGTTTTTGATTCTACTGAACCAGTGCTGGCATTAAAATCTATTTTGTTCTTTCTAGACCACAAGCTGCCACTCGATTTCAGGCACAAGGGTGTGGGAAGATTCTCTTTTTTAGGTAAGGGTGTCAGGGATTGGAATGAGTTACCAAGAGATATGATGAATAATTTACCAAAAATGTTGAAAGAATTTAAAGATAAAATTTGTAGAGGGCAAATGTAGGTGAGTGCAGGATAGGGGGAAGATGGGTGTGTAGGAAAATTGCCACCGGAGCCTGTGCTCCATTGCAATTAAATTAAATTTAAAAAAACTTACGTCTCCGGTGATTTCTTTTCTTCGGTGTGATATATTTTACTACACAAATGTCTTAATGGCATTATGTATCATCAGTGATCATAAAAATCCGATTATTAAAACTGATTTTACATGTACTAACAACGATAGCAATTACACGCGTCAAATGCGTGGCAAAGATATCCAAACCAGTTCCCCGAGATACTTTTACGTTTGTTTTATTGCCGTTGTTCATACGATACGTTTCAGCTGTCACAGCTGCGTATAGAGGAGCCACTATCTGCTCTGATTAATGGCCCATAAAAACAAATTTTAATCGCCGACCTGTATCGTGTCTTTCGGCAGGCCATCTGATGGCCTTTAAATCCTCACCAAGTGCCCGTGGCTGGTCAGTGGTCACGAGAGCTCCGAAATTCCTGTTGCCACTCTCCGTCCTTCGTTTCTTTCTTCTTTATCCGCTGGCTGGAGCCTTAGGTACGCAAAATGTCAATAGACTGTCATCTCGTTGGTGTTGTGACTGCAATATGTTCCAGTCGAGGCAAATGTTCCTGCTTATCGCCCTCTTAAAATCTAAATCTGTCTGCAGCCAGTGCTGGTGAACCTAATGGCTTCGCCACCAAGCAAAAGACAGCAAACTGGCGAACCGAGAACTTCTCTGAGATTAAAGCAGAAATAATCGAGACTTTTTGTGGTCTGGCAGTTAAGATAGCAGAGAAATTCAAACTCCGGATGTGACCCGCTCCGAAGGCCAACGATATATCGCAGTTCGGACAAAGAAACAGTAGGGAAAAAAGGTTTCACTCATTAATAAGCAAAAATGGGACTCAGCAAAACAAAAACAAAAAACATATAACTGGAAAGGAAATACTAATTGACAGCTGATATGGCTGTTCGTTAACTCTGACCATTGGAATGGAATCGCACTATCATAAAACATGGTAAAATGAAGTTGTGTAATAGGTGAATCAAAAGTTTTTATTACATGAAAGCAAAAAATTTGTATCCTCCATGAATTACTACAGTGTTTTGATTGGGAATTGACAGTTCTATATGACTCACAATTTAATATAACTCAATTGCGATGGAGTACTTGCGGCGATGGTGATTTTCATACTTTTCCATTTCACTTTTCTTCGACTGTAATATTTCCATCCAGTTACAATTGACGTTTAAGAATTTTAATTTTGAATTTCTTCAGTGTTTCTGATAAATCGTTCAGCAAACCTCACGGTAATTTTTTCCATTCCGTGACTCCCTTGCCTTACGGCTGAAATCATTTGCCTGTTTGTAATTATGGTCATGTCTTTCGTTCCATGTAAAACAACTAATTCTTTTACCAATATTCGTCCAAGCATCGTAACAAAAATTCGCCGTTTACACTCCCGGCTCTAACTTCACTCGCCTCGTATCGTCCAAAAACATTATACAGATCAAGACCTAACAAACCTGCAAATACGACTCTATCGGAAATCACGCTTAGTAGATCTAGAGATCAAGAATAATAACTGCAATGATAAAGAGGAGGCACTTTACTCTAATTGACAAATGACTTCTTCTTCCTATCCAGTGTTAGGCCTGGTGGCCTTTTACGGTCTCAGTTCATATTCTTGGTGGTCTTCCTACATCTTTCCTGCCTCTGGGATGGTGTTCGTCCTTACTACACGGTCTGTCCAAGGTGTTCTGTGGCTTTGCACAGGTTGGGGCACTGGTTTAACTTTGAGTTCTTTAAGCATTTAACTGACAAATGTATGACTGAATATTGACAAAAAGAAATCTGAAATTCTGATCATCCGATAAGCGTGAAAAGAAGACTGTGGTTGCAGATTCTAGGAAACAAATGAACCTGTTTAGATTGCCTTAGCATGTAATAATAGAACGTGACAGAACAGGTCGCTAATCGATGTCAACATCTTTTTAATTTTTTTTCAATTTGTGGATTTGGTACCAAACAATCCTTCAAATATTCTTGATATGTTTAACTTCTTCATCTCTTCGTTACATTCATCGTTTAATCTTCTACCTCAGTATGTCATACGCTATTAACAATTTACCAAACTATCTATGTTTTAAAATGATACCCATCATCCCATCTCTTCTGTTCATAGCATTGTACCGTATGATCCTGTGTTACCTATTGCTTCCAAGACTAGTTCGTTTCGTTAGTCAATTTTTAACATCCTTGTACATTTTCACATTTTAAATGCATATATGAATAATTTGATATCCATTATTCTTAACATCAAATCTAAATATTCTGCACACACTATTTCATGAATATTATTTCTGAGTCATAGGCAAAATATTGCTGTCAAACAGTAATTCTTATGAAGAAAACTCATTTTAAAAATACCTCGATGTCTTTCCAGTATTCTTTCATCAAGCAATATGATGTAAGAATACGAAGTTATATTTATATTAGCCAGAACAGCAATTGTGTTTTTTATTCTTTTGTCGACACCAAAACACGAAGCAGTACTGAGATTCACTCAGACAGTCTAGAACTTGATTCTTTAGTTTTTTCCTCTGTTGTAAACGTTTGAGCAGAATGAGCCATCGACTACCGACCCATAATAATGTATCGAAGCTGGTAGTGGGATGTGTTGGTTTCGAGGTATTCGAAACATTACTTTCAGTAACATTCTAGGGAATTTCGACTCTGTGGGTAGCTACACAAACAAATGAATAAGAGACATTCTAATCTCTATAAGAGGTTATATAGAATAATTAGGATGAAATCTCTTGTAGTTGTGTTAACAGTTTAAGCCGACCCACGGAGGAATCTTCGAAGATATACATAAGTTTATTGTTCTAGAGATGTGTGACATTCATACCTCTAACGTGTTTCTCTCACTCATCTTGTTGGCCCTGCCCCCCCCCCCCAATCTTTATTTCTCTCAGTAACTAATTAGCTGAAGTCATCACACAGTTTCTTTAATAAGTACGTTAAAATAACACACAATTAAATTCTCCAACTGATATGAATAATACTGGCTAGTTTACAGCTTGTTTCGTTTGTCAAAGACAGTATTTTTATCCTTAAAGAACGAGAATAAATTAATGTAACTATTATGTTATTGCTCTCCAAAGTAATGTTCTATTTCTAATTAATTCTTTCTTGAATCTGCTACTTCATCTTCACAAAACAAGAAATTTCATGACAGTGAGAAGCTGCGGTCAGAACTTCCCGGAGACAACCACGCATAAACATGAGGTTTCGAATTGTTATTGTTTGTAGTAGGGATATCTTTTTTTTTTTATATTCATAATAAGTAAAATAACACTGTCTTGATAATCTATGAATGGATTCCGTTTTATGAAAGTAAATAACTGAGAAGATACCAGGGACTTACAAGAATGATTGCATCATTAGAGGACCAACATTTCGTCGTCTGAGTTGTGTGATTAGTGATCAGTCATGTGAGCTTATCAATAGCCTTGTCTTCTGGTCCTTACATTACTTTTGATCCGATCGTTATCTTTTATCTTTTCAGTGCTAGCTTATCGCAATCGTTATCTTCTCAGTCTCCAGAAACACCTCTATAACCTAAATGTATTGTGAAGAACCAACAGGTCTAAGGAATAAATAAGTATAAAGTTTTTTTTTTAAATTCTTGATAATATTAGTCTGCATTGGAATCTACAGTAGGATATGTGATGAAGTTAGGTATGCACCAGTAGGGGTCGTTTCGATTTTCTCTGTTGTGACCTAGTGCGTGATGGGTGAGTGGTAACGTTCTGGACTCACATTCGCGAGGACGCCGGTTCGAATCCCCATCTGGCCCTGCAGATTTGGGTTTTCCACGATTTCCTCAAATCACTTCAGACGATTTCAGCGATGGTTCCTCCAAAATACTAGACGGATTCATTTTTAATCCTTGATTCCATTCTTTCCCGCTTCTAATGACATTGACGAGGCGTAAAGCCATAAGCAAAAAAAAAAAAAAAAAATCTCGCAAGAGGAAAGAAAAGGGGTTAGTGAGGAACCTCATTTTCTAAACTTATCTGTTGAATTTGTTAGTGTGGGGAAAAAATGCGGAAGAAGTATTTCACCGCAGCAAGAATATAATAAGAGAAATTATATACATTTTCCCTTGTTTAGTTCTTTCATTAAGTTCAACACACAACTGCTTTAACAGCCAATTACAGAACGCATAACCCTAATTTGAACTTTCCCAAACTCTTTACTACTAAATTCTGTATATTATTTCAGTATTCCAAGTGGGATCTACAAGAAGTTTATACGACTTCTCTTTAGCGTCTTGGACATATTTATTCAATATTCGTTCTTTATCTTGGAAGCGGTCTATGCAGATCCATTACACAGAATAAACGGTGACTATTGGTTTTCTGTTTGGAGATGATCATTTGAATAGCTAACCGAACTGACTTTTCATATTTATACAATTAACCTCTGTTTATGTCCACGCGTTAAGCTGTAAACTGCATGGTGGAAGCCTGTCCGTGTTCCAAACGAGCGATTTTTTGCCGGGCCCTGGACAGAAATATAGTAGTAATAAAAGATGTACGCGTAAAAAACCTTTAACAGAAATTTAAAACAATTCAGTTGAAACAAGATTCTGATATTCGTCAATTTTTGCGGAGTAAATATATAAAATCAATAGCTGCAGGGAACAGATTTTCTACTGCTTTCAATTTACTTAAAGAAATAGGTGTTCTCTGAGAGGCCCAGGTTATTGCTAAACACCGGAGTATTTAAACGGCGAGGGGAAACCAGAAAGCTTTGTTGTAAGTCAGGAGTTGTGTTCGAACCTAGTTGTTAATGAATCTGGTTATTCTCTAAATATGATGGCTATAGATGGTTCCGTAATATCATCGAAGGTACTTTTACTGAAAAATAGTCATCCATTGGCCCGATGCCTGACAACAACACTTTACAAGGAAAGATCAGAAATTAATTCCGCAGATTTTGATCAAAATTTGTACAGTTATTCCTGACCACTGAGAAACGATTAATGTGAATCCGCACGTCGAGTATTTTTGCAAAAAATCATTTTTTTGTTTTATGACTATGCCGATATTTACCGCAGGGCGGATCAACAGAGAACAAAAAGCGAGTAGTTTCTTTAGTATATATATCTTCGTGTAACAGCTTTGGGAAAATATGAGCTCTATTCAGTTAACTTTGGCTCTATTAGGCCTACCTACAAGATGCAATCAATTTGAACTATCATATATGTGAGCGGGTTTAGTCCTCCCTTTGAGGTTTTACTTTAATATACTCCAAATTTGTTTTTTGTAAATTGCAGTGTTTTTTGTTTTCATATTGAAAGATTTTTCCGAACTGTTTTTGGATGAATAAGTTAATTTTTGGTTTATCCTATGTGACACAGTTAAACTGATTCATATAAACCATATCGGCTGACTTAGTTGCTTTGAGATGGTAGATAGTCACGACAAAAACAGAAGATAAAAATAATTTGCGGTGCCATACATGGAGCGTTGCATGTGCATCATCTTACGATTACTGTACTGTACTGTACAATCGTTAAAGTTCGAAAATGCAGTTTTCCTTGTTTATAATAAATAGGGATTAGACAACACGCATATGTTGCAATGTATTAAAACACCACTTGGTCGAAGTGTCAATGAATATATTTTAATTATGGCCTCCCAGCTTTAAAATTACCAAATTTCTTGAAGGAGTGATGGAATACGTTGAGTTTTCAAAAATTACATTCTCCCCCCAACTGAAAAAGTATACATAACAGTGATGTTGTAGAGTGTTCGATGACTTTGTATCTCTATAAATTGTTCAGAAAATTATATTCCAACTGAAAATAACATTTTTAAAGAATTCGAAGTATTTTTTACCAATAAAACCAGGAAATTTCAGAAAAGAAAAATACGATACCATGAGGCGCCATACCACTTGTATGCAGAGAGTGTATTGACTGCTAGACCACAGTTGCCAGTTGAAGTGGGGTGCATTTTCTGAGAGTACTAAAAAAAGAATATATATATAATTTTTAATGCTTCTAGACTTTTACCAATACTCAGAAACATGGTTCATTATTTCACATCGAACATATTACAAACATTTTAGTAATTATGAAGCCACATTTTGTAGGAAAACTGAACCAAATTGATAATTTTCATTATCTGGGCAGTAAAATGGCTTCTGAGAGTCGATCTCAGGACGAAATTACCAGCAGAGTACAAAAGCAGCCTAATTCTATCATCAGCTTCAGTGAGACAAGCATATTCAAATATGAGCCAAGCTTCTTAACTTCGCAACATACAGTCTAGAGGTTACAAGCAGAGGTGACAGCAGACTCCAGCTGAGAGAATTGAAGTTCCTGAGAACAATGGTACAGAAAACCAGAAGAGACAAGATTAGGAATGAAGTGATCCGTAAACAGATCCCAGTCGATGAAACGTTATGTGATGGCTGTGACATGTTAAACGTATAAAACCGACAAGGGTAGTGAGGAAACTGCTGGAAAAAGAAATGAACGTTAAAAGAACATCGTTTAACAACAAACGCATTATATTTATAACACATTCCGCTTATACTATATTATTTCCAAACAGGTTTATATCTTGCAGTGAAGTCTTCAGGGGTGTACCGCCGATACACCCGTGAAGACTTCATTGCAAGCATACGCCGGAAAAGAATCCGTTCTTACAGGTTTATATCTGTTATAACCATTTAGTAGTATTACATAACGATTCTGTAACGATTTATATATTATTATTATTACTATTATTA
This sequence comes from Vandiemenella viatica, assembly GCA_031002005.1. Classification (NCBI taxonomy): domain Eukaryota; kingdom Metazoa; phylum Arthropoda; class Insecta; order Orthoptera; family Morabidae; genus Vandiemenella; species Vandiemenella viatica. The sequence goes on from CM061920.1 coordinate 81,000,500, forward strand.
TTCTCGAGTCACAAAACATCAAATACGCAGTTAAAACAACTTAAAACACATTTCGCCCAACACTTCGCAACCTCAAGGGCATTCGGTGTTGCTCGAAACAGATCATCTTCGTTGCAGGATGATGGTCACATTGGGCACTCGAGCATATGGATTATGGTTTGGTCCTCACCACATTCGCACTTAATACAGGTAGCATCAGTATAACTCCATTTCAATAGGTTTCCCTTGGACCTGCCCATTCCTGTTCGCAATCCATTTAAGGACCACCAGACGTTCCAGTCCTCTGCTTGAACAGGTGGCACGCGCTCTACAGCTGTCAGTGGTGGAGAGATGTTATGAACCTTCATTTCCCGCGACTGTGATTTCGCCATTTCAGATGACCCAATTAGTTCCCGCGATGATCCCAGGAAGCTTTTCCTGGACTTGAGTCATTGAGTTGGTGGTGTATGGCCGTGCAGAGGATAGCGCTTTGCGGTTCTTCTTTTATCATCTCCTTGTCCTCAGCCATTTCTCTCCGGATTTATATATGACACGTATTTTTGGGAGGTTGAGAAAAGTTTTAGTGCGTTTGATTATTTCTAACTGTAGTGTTCCACGACGTTTATATATGATAGACAGTTTGGCTTCGAAGAAATGCCTACCTCAGGTGCTTGAGCCAACGAACGAGAGACTAGCGAGTAAAAGTTACATGTAGAAGTGGCACTAAGTCACTTATAACATTTGTTTAACTTTTGGTTTTTTATCGGCCAGTTACTGAAGGAAATAAAGTGTTATGGCTGACTGATTGGGACGCCCCACACGAGGCAAAAAGCAGAAGCGACAGCAACGTTGTTAAGTGCACAAAGTAAAACCCATTCAGCACAACCACCGCCAACCCTGGTGATGCGAATGGCACAGATAAATTTTTCTGAGCTAGCAACTACGCGAATAATTTGCTTAAAAGTTTATACTGAACTGTTAAGATTGTTTTGTACACTCAATTTTTATGACAACTGTCCTTGTTTCGTTAAATGAATGAAGAGAGAAATAAATTGCTTAAATAGTCGATTGACATTGCGGATCTCATTTCATTGATATATCATCCTCTTCTCCCCTATTACAGCAAGTCCACTTAACATTTAAATATTACATTTGGCCATGTAATTACATAACAGTTCTATCCCCACTTTCTTTAATAATTCTAGGAATTATCTTAAGCTAGTTTGTTATTGAATGGTTGTTTTTCAGTGTTGGATGTTTATGGTCATTAGACGATGAAGTGTATTATGACTTCGTAGGCGCCTTATTATTCACATTCGGGTCAATTCTAACACAAACTTTTTGGAATTTAGCATTGTGTGCCATGATCCAAACCGTTTTATTATTATTATTTCCTTTCCGTTTAGTTTTAAATTGAACCATGACTTATTCGGTACAGAATATTGAATTCCGTGGCACCGTCTGGTAGCAAAAGCGTAAGTTACAAAAGCTCACATTTATCGATGGTTATTAGTTGATGGTTAGTATGCTTACTATAGGAAATTACTTGGTTTTTTATCTTCTGTTTCTCTAACAAAGGCCGTAAAACGTGATTTTTTCTATGAACAGCTGTAACATAAAACTTCACACAGTTGAGTCAGTGATCGAGTACAACTGTACACAATTTGATCAAAAGAGATACACCTGTCGTCCTCCCTTTTTACGTTTTCAAAGTTTTGTAAAGCAATAGTACTGAGGGTTTAAAAATAAACCAAGAATTCACCTTGAATGTCGATACGTTTATTTGGGATGAAGTGGCGTGTTTTTCGTACACAATTTAGTACTGTATTAATATTTTAGTTCGGTCTTAATGACGTAGAGATAATTTTTCTAGCAGGTTCCGTAACCCCGACAAACAAGCAGTAACAGATCCTGCAAGATAGCGTCCTGGGTAGAAACTACTTGGTGATGCACAGGTGGGGAATAATAGAGAATCCTTCTCGTGATTGTGGAAATTACCAGCAAACTGTCCACCACATCACCGTGGAATGCTCTCTGAGCAGACCGAGTGGAACTTGTTCCATCTATTGTAGCTAAGCATTAATTACTATATTTGTATCCTTATGCATTACGAAAAAAATAAAAATAAACAATCTAGTCCAGTAATCCTACCGGACAATGGGAACCAACAGCTTAATCTGAAATAGAAAACAAGAGCGCCCCAGCATATTTCACATCAACAAAGCAAAGTTTAAAGTATTATTAACTGGGAATCAGACGTTAAAAGTAATCTGTAATATTAACATTTATTACTGTACATAAAATACGTCTGCGGGGAATTTTGCGAGTGCAGTACGGATCGTACTAGGTATTGAAGTGTGTGTCTACTACGTGAAATGACGTTAACTCGACTCGAGCAATGACGTCGCATAAGAGAAGTTATTCCCGGCAGCGTGTGGCAAGTGCGGAGCTACCAGGCCACAACGGGCAAAACTACAGAAGTCTTCTCAAATCACCGTGAACGTTGATCCTAAGGGGAATTTCTATGCAACCTTGGTCCTACCTGTCATTAAGGAAATGACAGGGAACATAGGAGAGAACACGCTTCTGACCCACAATCACGTCGTATTTGACGTACCTTATGCGTCTGTGTAGTTGGCTCCACTTGCAATTATTCAATTTACCTTCTGGGAGCCGAGACTTTTGTAGAACGCGTCCCTGACAGTGTAGGAAAATATTTTCAAAACGAAGATAATCATTTCCAGAATTTTCCAGTACCGACTTCTGCAAGCGTGGAGGCTAGTGTATTTTATTCACAGTACAAACATGGAAATGGTTGTGGTTGAAATCGGTTTTGGGGCCTCGGCCTAGTGTGAATGTTTTGTAATGTCTGAGCTGCGTCCTGCCTACAAACTAAGTGAAATCATGTCAATGGGTGCAAGAAACAAATACAACCTTGGTCTTGGCTGTGTGGCTTAGTCGAATAAAGCGCTGACTTGTATTTAATACGCTTCATGGGCACATCGTGAAATAAGCCCCCTGAGAATATTTAAAAGAAGAAAAACTCATTGTTATAATGCCTGAGTACCTATTTCAATGAAGTTGCTAACATTCTATCACTAAATTTGTTTTGTAAGTAGTAGCGCAAAACAATAAAATTATGCACTGGTTTCTAGTTACTTTTAGTATTCTTTTCGTATCAAATAAATACTTTAATTTGCTATAATTATACGGTAAATTGTGGATATCAAATAAATTTTTGAAGCACTTGTGTTCTTTTCGTAATTAATGTTGATAAAATGAAGGGAATCAGGTGATTAATAGAGTATTACGCTAATTATATACTCAACGAGTTTAACAATTTTGTTATTGTTTCCTGCTTGTTATCAAGATAATGCAGATAAACAGAATGGAAAACAACATACGGGATACCCGACTATATTTAAGTATTCGGTCATTAATTCTGTTATGAAGCTGATAACGCACGATTCTGCAGCAGGATTGCACTCGGGAGGATAAGTGTTTTAAGAATTCTGCTAGCCTGAAAGAATCAAATCAAAAGGTCTTGTAGCGTTTAGTACCCTAACTCGCTGGATGAGAGTCAATATAACCACCTTCATATGAAAAAGGGTTACCGCCCACGGTAGTTATCTCACTATCTCACTACATAGATCTATTAACCATTTGTGCGAAATTTTAACACAACGATCACATTAATTTTAATTTTAGATCTTCTGCTGCAGATATTTCGCCTAGCGTCACTTAATTTTCCGGACCATAGCTTCTGAAAACATGAAAAATGTGACGAAGAAGGCAAACGCCTGCAAAAACCCGTTTCTGTGAGGCATGGAACGGAGGTGAATATCTTCTCAATTAAGCGAACCCAAATTAGACCCAGTTTGTATGGTTAATAGAGATTAAAGAGAACCTATTGTGAGCTCAATTATTCGGATGCTAAAGATTTCATTGCTATGAAAACTTAACACTTCCTACTCTGGTTTCTGCACTCACCTGTTAGCATTAAATGAACTTTTCTGCTTCCAGGATTATTTCATAATGCATACTGGTTTCTTAAACGTATTAAACTGATAATATTATATGAGATCGACTTACTATAAATGCAACAAATTCTTCAAACCCTCCAACGTTTTTTAAGCCGAGAAAAGCTTATCTTAAGTATTACTTGTGTAGCAAGGCAACCCATTAAAAAGTCTGTTAAAATGTTTGGTGTTTTAAATTAATTTCCAGTTTTATTCACGAAAAGTAAGGTATCACAAAATTAATTACCATCTACTTTTTGATTCTTTCGAAAATGTTTGAAAATCTTACAAATAAATTAATATGACTTTGCATTATACAAATCTTCATTTCGAGTACATTCACTGCTTGTAATAAATTCTTCAGCACACTATTTAATAATAAATCTCCACCCACTTTATGCCGGCTCAGAGCAATTAATAGTTTATAGTGATGATCGTCTCTTCGCATCGACATGCTACACCACGTTTTTCTCCAAATAACTGTCAAAGTCTCCTACGAATGTATGCCTTGCACATACTCAACAATATTTTCATGTGCCTCGTATCTTCCAATGTTTTCTAACCCAGCTCTTTTATTAAATGCATGACTGATGGTCTCCTGCTGTAATTTCCGCAAACAAGTTTATTTTTTCCCCCTTATAACCCATCTAAATCCTGTATTTGATGACGGTAGTGTACTCTGAGTACTACAAGAGCTCACTTGATACAGCGGCTTTCCCTTACTTCAGTTGTAATACCCTGAGTACCCTTTCTAAAAGATGCACCATTCCCATCTGCCGTGCCATCGTGTCCTACACGATTGAGTTTACCATCAAATGATGTTCTGAGATGTTTACAATTCACGGTTTCAACACGAAATTACTTCTCAACCTTATAATCATACAAAAACCTTTATTTTTCTGAATATGTACTTTTTTTACTTATGGCTTTACGCCTAGTCGATGTCAAGGTCATTAGAGGTGGGATGGGACTGGGTACAAGGGACGGGAAGGAATTCGGCCACATTCTTTCGAAAGAAGCATCCCGGCATTCGCCTAGAGTGATTTTGGGAAGCCATGAAAAACCCAAGTCTGGATACCGGGTATTCGAACCAACGTCCTCCTGAATGGGAGGCCAGAGCGTTAATCAGTCACCCACCACGCTTGGGCACTGTGTACGTATCCCGCCTCCAATCTTCTACTCATCCTCACTAATATTATATTTACTAGTCCCTACATGTTTTTTTCACCTACTTGATTCGCTCATAATACCCTCAAAAATATTTTAATTTCATCGCCTGCTCATTTCTATTTTTGTTTTATCCTCCTGATATTTCATCTTCCATCCCCTCATGACTATCCGTCATGGTATCATTAAATCAATTGCCTTAATGAGTGGTCTGGTGGCTCAGTGGTTAAGGTGTCTGACTGGGACTCGAATCCCTGTCTCGGCTGGGATTTTCATCGGCCCCTAACCCGACCATCAACTCTGAGATAGCTTATTGTGTAGTGTGAAGTACGCCAGAACGCTTCCGTGGTTCGCATTCCACGTTTAACTGTAGGTCCCCTGTACCCGGAAGGACTATTGAGTTAGATAAAGGTGGCTATGACAAGGGCGGAATGCGCAGCAGGTGGAAACCCTGTCACCAGGTCATTACGACCACACGGAATTATTATCATTACAATTGTTTTAATATTTTAGCCTTATTCTTTACTTCCTCCCTAACATCATCCACAATTCTCTAAATACCTTCTCTTTCCCTCAATTTCCTACCACAATAACAAATATTTCTAGTTGCGTTACTCAGCGTGCCCCATGAAAACGCCTTAAGCTTTTCTCGTTGAGTCTATTAAGTCCCTGTTCAGTTGTTTCAAATACGTATTATCTGTTGTCTTGATTCACTTGTTTTCTTTGTTGAGCCCCCTTGTTTTCTGTTTTAGAATAAAAATTTCTTCCCTTGTTCCTGCCGCATTTAGTTCTTCCTATTGTACTGGTGTCCTCCTTTCATTTACTGATACTTTCGCTGAAACTTCTCTTTTGTTCCATAATTCGTGCCGTCTTACAAATGTACGTAATTATATATTCCATAATTTTTGGCCACTAGTTTACTGAACAGTATTATATTCATCAAAACTGTTTCTTGATCAATTATTCCGTCTATAATCTGAGACTCAACTACTTATAATCTTGCTTTATTTCTAAGCTATTCAAAATGTTTTATCCCTTTGTGTTTTTCTCTGCCACGTCTGCAAAGCCTCTTTACGGCAATAAAACATTTAGAAATCCGTGCTGCCCTGAATTATTGTTCCAATTTCTTTCGTATTCTTCGCCTGACATTTTTCAGACCTCATCAGTTGTGAATAAACTGCTTCCAAATCCCCACTCCAAGTTTTAGTTTAGATTAGTCCCGAGAACCTTATCTTGGTAATTTTATTCAACCGTTAAGCAGCCAACACATTATTTTTCTTTCCCTATTTCCGCAGAACTTTACATCCAATAAATCAGAATAAAATTATCATCTGTGAGTGTAATGTGTCTGTGGTAGTCGTCACTAACTCCTTTCTATTTCTGTCGTAGAATTTACAATCCTCTGGGAAAACCTGTGATTAACATTTCTTCCGTTAACCAAGGATCTGTGCCTGTATTTATCTGTGGTTTGGACATCTCTGCTAATTTACTGAATTTATTACATTTTCGTTATACTCCTACAGATAATTAGGAGCGGTGTGATTAATGCATTTCTCATATTCTTGTTATTACCTTTGACTTTCCTTATTACAGCCCCCCATTTTATTGTTTTATTGATCTTTGAAAGATGTATTACACTATTCGATACTGAAGCCAAAAATGCTGCCCTATGGTGTATTCGTATGGTGAATTAATATTTATTTATTTATTATTATGGCCCAGTTTTTATTGAGATGTGTATATCTAGTGAATCTGTGTTATAGGAAGAGAATCTGTCTACTTAAAGTATAAGGTTTCACCTTAAATCAATCGGCCAAACTGTTCCGGACTTCTACCACTGTGGGCCTGCAAATTTCGTCGTTTTCCATAATTCTGTGCAGCCTGTAGTATGTCAGCACTATTTGTAAAACATCGGCATCTTGACCTAAGTTGGAAAATATTTTTTTAAGGGCTTTTCTCATAAAGGTGATTAGAGACGAGATAGTAATGGGAACATGGAGCTGCAGGTAATTCGACAATGTCCTTGGAAAGAATCATCCCAACATTGGCCTGGAGTGATTCCGGTAAACTGTGGAAAAGCGAAATCTGGATGGTGGGCAGGGATTTGAACCCGCATCCTCTTGAATGCCAGAACCAAACGTTACCGCTCAGCCAATGGACTCGATAAGTTGGAAACAATGTACAACCAAGCGAGGTAGTGAGAATTACATGGTCGCATTTATCAGCAGCTTTGACAATGATAATATCTAGAAACTATTATTTCTGATCAATATTCATTTAATCACTCTTGGCGACTGTTTTCAGGATGTGGCTAAATTGACACGTTGAGCAGTCGTTGGAACTTGGTCTGTATCGTGAGCTGAGCCGCTCGTCGATCACGGGAGGATGGGACCAGTTTTGGCAGCACCTGGTCTCTGCCAGCGGGAGTCCGTCCTTCTCTCCTGACCTCTCCGCTCAATTAATTTTTACGATACTCGCCGTCAGCGGCAGAATGCGGCCCTGCCTATTGTCCGCTACTGTCCCGAAGCGGTCGCAGCAAATTACAACTGCTGCCTAAATGGCCAACCGGCAGCTTGAGCTCTGTGATAAATGCGCGCAAAGAAACTTGGGTTCCCAACTTTTTGTTTCCATCTGCGGCCATTCCGAAAGTAAGTGGACAGAGTACCAGTCTAACATCTGGCTTGTATCCTGCCTGAAACACTGTTAATGATACAGTCGCCCTCTGGTTCATGAGTGGTCACATTCTTGTCGTTGTGTTTTGGGTCCGTCTGCGATGGAAATTTATGTCAGTTTGTGGAGAGATATAGTGCCTGCCGGTGCGAAAAGTTTGTGCTACCTACTAGACCCATAAACAAATACTTGTTCATCATATCATCTACTAAGTCACAGAACAAGAAACGACTAGCAGAAAAACCGTTAGTAAACCAAACAACGGTCACAGTGGTATCAGATACCTCCATCTTGACAGAACTTCGCTGTCCTATCAGCTTTGTATTCTTGTCGTATCTTCTTTTTCTGTCTTTGGCTTTCTTGTTTAAGTTTCGTAATATTTTTCGCTTAATTCCATAAAATTCAAACTAAGTTTATTTTTCTTCTTCTACTCTTCTTTGTCCCTTTTCATATTCCTTCCTCCGTTCTGAAACTCCGTTCTGAATCTTCGTCTTCCACTGCACTTGTTTAGTCTCTCATTCTTGCTTTCTCTGATTGTTTCTTTCTTTATGGTTAAATAGTACATATATTCATCATCCATTACTCCCTTTGTAATTTTTGTCTATTTCATTCGCTTTCTTTTCATCTTCCTATTATTATTTTTTACTTTTTTTTATAGGCGGGTTGGGACTGGGGACAAGAAACGGGAAGGATTCGGCCATGGCCTTTTTGAAGGAAGCATCCTGGCATTCGCCTGGAGTGGTTTCGGGAAACCATGGGAAAACCCAAATATGGATGCCCGGACGGGGATTCGAACCCACATCCTCCTGAATGCGAGGCCAGAACGTTAACCGACTGCTTTCATCCCTTCTTTCAGTGGCCAATTCTTTCTTGTAAATACGCTCTTCCTTAGTATTATCCTTCCCACTAGCTAGATTTCCTGTTTATTTATATATAAAAAAAGTTTCATCTCGCCTTCCTCTTCTACTTCTTTCTTTTAAATCATTAATCGTTTAGTTTGCTTCTCTTACTCTTTTACTTCTCCCCTTGCTTCCTCGAGTTCAGTCCAACTTTCATAGCAATCTTGTTTATCCTCGGCTTCCTTTCGTAGGTCATGTCTTATAAGTTCGACTCTCTTACGTACTTCTTCTGTCTTAATATCTCCCTTCTTGGTTGATAAATGTTCACATATTGCTTCAATTCGTTGATTAAAACATCCATCTAACGTTAACAAATCTTGTTTGAAGTATTGAAAATTTTCATCCACACCCGCATCATATCAGTTTTAGATTTTCCTGTCCATTTGCAAAGTCTTTCAACTGCTGCATAATTGTTGTCAGTACTTGTTCTGTTCCATTTTGTTGATTTTTCTTCATATCATTAGGGATCTACAACATTTTTGTACCTTCATACTCTTCCTTATAGTTCTCCCGTTTCTATACTATCATTTAACTACCCCTCAGCTCAATTCAAATGAAACTCAAATAGTTTATCCTCCAAATCGTCTAAATTAGTGTGAATAATAACACTATTTTCAGATTCATTAACCGTGTCTGATTTCAAAAGAAAAATTGTAAATTTATTCGGTTTTCCGGGTCCAATGACTACTCAAAGATATGCAAATAATCAATTAACTGTTACTCCACGCAGGAAGTAAATTATTCCAATTGTTTAGCTGTGATTCTCAGCTACCACAGATAAATTTAAATCGGATCACGAGTTGCGATATTGAGCGACTAATTTAATTTAAAATCTTGTATGTATCTCTAGACTGGAACCTTTATACTACCCGGCATCATAGGAAAAAGAAGTGACATGCATGTTGAAAATATTAATTATAAGTTTTATAATGCGAACTGCACCACGAGAAATAACTTAATAAAAAAAAATACTTTTTCTACAACTAAATAAAAATTTTAAGTTTGTTTTGTGTTTAAGAAATTTTTTAATCGCACTGAGGAATTTGCTTCTACTTTCTTGAACAACGAGGGAATTTCAAACTCGATCAATCATTATGTTAAAAACTCCCACCATATATATCTCATACCTACTGATAACATTGGTTACAAATCAAGTAGCCTTGATCTCAATAAACAGATCAACCCGAAGATAAAGTAAATCCTTGTGGTGTTAGTGACAGCTTCGATTTGCCGATCATGCCACCTCTGTGATGGCTGGAGTTATAGCTTAACGTGGAACCAGAATTACGTATAGTTGGTAGCTTAATTCACATACGCAAAGCAGATTTTTTTCAGAAGTGTTATCGAGTTTCCATAAAAAATTACAACCCAGATCGAGATTGGAGCTAGGGACCTCAGGTTTCAAGACCACTGTATTTACTTTGCGAACTGCTCAAGTACAAGATGTTGAGGAGTAATTGTTAATTAGAGCCTTGTCGCTTATCATTTACTTTGATCACCTCATACAGTTTTATTAAAATTTGGCACACCTTAACCAACTCTAATTATTATCATTTCTGTTACACACGCTGAAATATTTTTAAATTCACAATGATTCTTAGAAATGTTAATTAAAAAATTGGAAACAGTGACTTAATGTCGGAAAAAAAACTTTCGCCAGAAGGAATCCAATTCAGAAAAGGTTTTTCAGTGGGAAATTTGTTATCGTAATAGTTTTCGGATTCCTCCGAGCGTTAAACAAATGAGCGAAATTCTAAAATACGACAAACACATTCAGGTTTCTCAACAGTACGAAAGTTGACCAAAAATGTAAGAATAGAAGTCAAATGAAACCTTAAAATCACTGCATCAAAAGTTTGAGAATGGTACTTCACGGTTTCTAATACCAGCTGCCTGCAATTCAGTTCTGATATTAACATTACAGTTCATGCCAGTCAATTCGTTAAAATGACGAAATATGACATACGAAGAATCCACCAGCTAATGATACATTTTTTAAGTAAAAAACCGTGGACGGCATTACGTTTCATTGAACCATAAAACTTTTAAAACTAACTTAATACATGTTCCTTAAAAACTATAAAACCTGATACACAGCCTGATCCAAGAGCTACGCGCAACTTGTCGATTAGCAGCGAAGTAGCAATTCTGAAAGGATCAATAGAGAGAATGAAAGAGAAAAATGAATGAAGAGTATATAATCGTTCAATCACAGTTGAAAGAGTCTCTAAAAATAATCTAGTTACCTGTTATTACCGTATATAGACATCTGAAGTCATGCAATGTAACAGAGATTCTAGTCAGTCACGATATGGTATTAGATGACAGTGAAATGTCATCTCGTTCTTTTAGCACGACAGAAAGGCTTTAACATAACATTAATACAATACAATTGTAGTAACTACTTTCAGCTAAACAATACAACTCATGAAATATAAAGAAATCAAATAAATAATTAAGATAAATAAAAATAAGTAGCAGTTAAGTGAGGAAGCGTTTTATAAAAGGCCCGCTAAAATGTCGAAACAAAAGAAGAGCCAACGTCCATAATATGTATGAACACTCTGGCTTGATATCAAATATGACTATTTTACACGTGCCCTTGATAGTAATGCCGTTACTTGAAAGTGTCATTAAATTTTCCGCTTAACAGAGCTCTTATATGATAAGTCAGAAGCCTTTTCATTACAATGACGCACCTATTGGAGAGGCTTGAATTCTTATCTTACTGCGCAGTAGTAAAATTTTCAGTTCTTGGCAATCAGTCACGCTAACCGCTGCAAAAATGGCGAAAAATAATTCGTAGGTACTGCTTTGTAGTTTTAACAGCGGATGTATAAAAAGTGGATCTATTATTTGGAACCTCGGACAGAACCCGCACACATGTATGTATGGTAGAAAGCAATCCCTGCATAGAGTCGCCATGTATTAACTGGCTCATAAGTGTTCAGCTACGTGAATCGTTCGTCGCTCCAATTCATCGTGCAGCTTGTTCAGTACTTCACAAATTACTGCGAAGACAGTTCTATATGCTGCAGAACGAATGATACAATCAGCGATTATCCCAAACTTTACACTCCACTACAACAAAAACGTAATATATTTCATCTTTCTGGATTTTAAATTTGGAATGGTCGTTTTTTTTTAAGTTTGTGAAAATTTTTAAATCACAGAGTTTAAAATGAATTGGTGCTAACACATCTTTAAAATTTAAGGGGAAAATAGGCATAGGTATGAAAATGCACAGATTTCGAAACTGAAAAGATATTTCAAGGAAATTTTCAGCTAATGGAAGGATAGCACAAGTACAGTGGAGTCGAAGTGGGAAGAGTTAAAGGAGATAATAAAATGGGGTGAAGAAATATTTATTCCAAAACAGAAAATCAAGAGAAGTACAGTGCCTACGTACTATAATTGGGAAGTTAGGCGTTAAAGAGGTTGGTAAGTAAACATAACAAAGTTAAGATATAGCAAGGCAGCAGGGAATACTTGATACAAGGAACCGATAATAGGGAAGAAGGTGGCTAAAGACTGGTTTATGAAGAGAATTATTGGTGCAGGAGGACCACTGATAGAGACAGAAATTTCTATGGCGATGTTAGCAAACTGAGGAGAAGGAAGGGTGCTGATAGAATTGTTGATAAGGATAGAGAAGAAGTTACTGAGTACTTCAAAATGGCAGAGATTTAAAATAACTGGTTTAGTGAGACCATTAGGGTTGATGATTCATTAATTGGAATTTGTAAATCGGAGAACGAGCTTATCCACACAATTAGAAATGTGCAGACTGAAAATTTTGAAATTCATCCTGAAGATGTCATAAGGGAACTAAGAAAGCTGAAAAACACAAAAGGGGCTGGTGTAAATAATATTACCAAGGATGTCTTAAAGATAGCAGAATGACATCTCATTTTGAAACGTTATTTAAACTGAGTCTGGATACTTGATACTTACCAGAGGACTAGAAAAGTGCGATAGTAGCACCGGTACATAAAGGATTGGTGAGAAATAGAGTCGAAAATAATAGTCCATTCAGTTTGACATCATTGGTAGATAAGTTAATTGGAAGGTTGATATGCAGCCACATTACAATGTATGTGAGGACTGTATGTGGTTTTCATGTTTGCAGTTAGTAAACGATATGCAAGATGTTTCGCATGAAATAGATAAGGGAGACCAAATTGACAGTGTAGCACTAGATCTTTCAAAGGTCTTTGACACAGTGAGCCATAAAATGGTGTAAAATAAAGTAAAACTATTGGAGTTGATGAGAAAGTGATTTTCTGGTAGCAGAATTCTTAAAATGTAGAATGTAGGGTAGGAAAATGTAGTATAAAAGAAGTGGAAGTGCCAATGGGAGTGTCACAGGGCAGCGTAATGGGACTATCGCAAATCATTAGTATAAAGAATGATTGTGTTGATGGTCTAATATTCAGAAGTTAGGTTGTTTGTATATGCCATAATGATATACTTGTGTAATAGGATCAAAACGCCAGAAGACTGTGAACAGCTGCAGAGAGGTCTGGATAGGATATCTAATTCACAGTTGCTCAGCATGGGATAAATGCAAAGAACAGCACCTTATTAGGTGCACAGAAAAAAAAAACTAAAGACTTATTATGATTATAAGGTGGATAAAGAATTCCTTGTTGAAGACTTGAAATATAAATACCTTGACATAACATTTAATAACAAACTCAACTAAGCAAGACATATTGAACAGTTAACAGGTAGATGTTTCAAAATTCTTCACTTGTTGGGAAGAGCGATGAGCGGCTATTGGTTGAATATGGTGGTGTAGTATGGGACCCACATTTTGAGGATCAAATACAGTGTTAGAGGGGGTGCAAAGAAGGGCTGCTAAATTTGTCTCCGGAAATTACCAACAGAACACAACCCAATTACCGATATAACAAAGGTGCTAGAATGGTAGTCATTGGAAGATAGGGGGAGGGTGAAGAGAGCCATGGGAGTGTACAAGGCGTATATTGGTAATGAGGTGTGGAATGATATAGATGTAAGAATTAGGAGAGTTGCATGGAAGGAAAAAGATGATCATGGCCACAAACTGACACTGCCATGAAGATTTTCTTTCGCAGGTGAGGGGGTTAGCGATTGGTGTAAGTTGGCAAGAGAAATGAATAATTTACCAACAACGCGAAAAGAATTTAAACTAGAAATTTGTAGAGGGCGAAAGTAGGTGGATATAGCGATTGAAAAAAATCGGGTTTGTAGCTAATTTGGCACAGTAGCGCGCACTCCATCGCAACTGAATTAAGGCGGTAATGTTTATATACAGGATTCTTCAAAAACAAGGAGCAGATTTTGCATTTTTATTCCTCACAAACTATTAAAAAAAATACAAATATGTGCCACTCACCACTCGATAGGGGAAATTTCAAAGTTTTACTGCATCCATTTGACATGAGCACCATTTGCGAAAGCACTTCGAATGCGCTCAATATCTTCATTTGACGTTCGAGCACGGTCAGTGCTTTTTCCTTTGCATGTGGCACCTTCTACGAATTTCTTATGCCAATCTTAAATGTGTTTATGAAGAAATGGCACGTTATTCAACTTACAACGTATTGCACGCTGCACATCAAATAATTGATTACTTTTTTCAAATTGTATCACATAAATCTACTTCTTCTGTGGCATCAAAGGTTTGCTGCCAACAGGACATTTCGCGTTTTCTCTGAACAAGGCACAGAGTTCTTGTGACGTCACGGTGCTGTTACCCCAGCCTAAATTAACCTTGTTTTGCCACCAAGGCTACGCATTTGCATATTTTTGTTTTTTTTTATTTTAGGTTCAGTTAATAGATTATTCAAAATTTTTTCTGAGGTAATACTGCAACATTTCAACAGCTTTCCACTGTAGTTCTTGTTGTTGTAAGCACCAGTCCAGCCATAACGAGGAGTTCAAAAGCAGGTGAAATTACGGCAGTGAACCATGTATACCATGGCAAGATAACTACTTGCTAATGATATAAGATTAGCATTTTCAGCTCGAAATGTATCTGGAAATGTAGCTGAGTGTCGCATACTTTTAATAAATTTAGTTTCTGGAAGAAAGAAACCTGCACATTACCTACCAGTGTATATCTAATATATTAGAAAGAATTGCTTTTCATCCGAGAAAATCGTGCTTTGCAATACGTAAGTTAAGATTATAAGGTGTAAACAAGATGCTGATTGAGTTAATAACGTGTTCATTGTTTAAGCCTCTTGATGTTACACCACGTACGCCAAATTTGAATCTATAATTGACATCATAAAAAATATTGCAGTTTTCGCAACTGTCATGTGTAACCATATACCTGTAATTGACATCGATTTACGTAGAAAACATTCCATTCCAATGAATAATCTGAACTTCCTGAGATTTTTGAATAGATGACAGACTGCTACTGTACAAATGACTTTTGTTTATTCATAATGATCGTTAATACTTTCACATACACACGTAAATGCATCTGACTGCTTATTGCAACAAATATTGTTTACTGTTACTGAATAATATGATACTTGATGCTGTTTAAATCTGTCTGTTGATATACTAAGTACATGTTGAAGTTGAACCTTCCCCCCAATACGTTAAACGAGATTAAATATTGCCTACGTGAATGTACTGTATACTGCACACAATATTACGCGACCTGCGTCAAATGTTTCACAAGAATCTCGGCAAAACAAAAAATCCGACATTGTCAAAAATTTTCACAACAATCAATCAATGCAAAATATTAATTAAAATGAGCTTGAATAGATTTTAAATGATGTGAAAAAATAATAAATACTGATTATGAGTACGGCTCATAAAGGACTGACCAAAAAAACCTACGAAATAAAGTCGCAAAAGTGCCGCGATACTGCGCAAGCATACAGGAATATTGTAAAAGGACTCTAAAAAAGATTAAATGAATTTAATTGGTTAAGGTAGGCTGAAAAGAATGATCGAAGCAAACAAAATTGAATCGCTAGATACTGATTTCTGCATTTCGAATTATTCGTGATTGAAGTCCCGTTTCCAGCAACCTCTTCCTTCTATTTCCTACATTTCCATAGGCGTAATTGTATCGGTTATGAACGGGATACTATTATACGCGAACCATGATGAACTGTAATTCCCATGACCTCCATCACCACTCTTCTTGGAAAGGACTTTTTGCTGCTCTTCAGAAAAGTATAATCTCATATTCTTGATTTACTTTTTCACTGCAGCTACATCCATCGAATATTTTCCTCCAAGGACTTTAGGACATTTTTCCACTTGATTTTGTTGATATAGTCTTTATTTTTGGCGTTCCATAACAATGGTAACGAACGGTAATCTTCGAAAAATGAAAGTGTTTCCTCGTTGGAAGGCGACATATTACAAGCGGAGACGCTCGAGAATCCACTTAGCTGGAAACGCTTGCAATACGCCGTGCCTCCTGGTTTGTTGAACGAACTGAGGATCTCGGGCATGTCCCTGACGCATGCCTTCCGAGCCTCTCCCCCGTGCAATATGACGCTTGCCTCAGACGACCAAAATTTGAACAAGTGTGGGCATAGCTAAAAGCCAACAGGTGCGTTCACGTGATGCGCTTTTAACCACATGGGGCCATGGAGCAAAGTAACAAATTGCAATTCCGGTCACCCAGTTGTTTCCACTGTTATTCTGGTCTACTCATATCACTGTAAAACTCTATTCACGATTAAAAACTCTATCCTGTAAGTTCTCTAAGAAAAGAGATTAAAGTGATCCCCAGTGTTCACTTTAAGTTCAAGATTATTGTAAAATCTTTGCAATATTTGGGTGAAACTTCCTAAAAATATGAATATTATTCCTGCAAGAATCATGCGGAAAACAGCGTGCCAAACACTCACAGCTCAGAAAGGGTAACATATGAGTTTTGTGATTGTATGGTCAGATAATACAAAAGTTGAGAATAAATAGAAGACTGATTTGCACAAGTGCAGATACTTGTTCCAGAAATATGAAAGTGGACCGTTAGTTTTAAATACTTTCAAATGCCAGACTCTAAATTTATGCTCGATGCGGACAACAGAAATTAAAAGACTGCCCGTTATACAACAGGTGTCAGCGGAATTCAGACGCACCAAACATCGATGGTGTGCACAAAATCTAATCATTTCTGCTGCTTGCTCTGTTCAGAATTAGTCCCTATTGCACTGTGCAACACATTCTCTGATTTTATAATGGTGCTATTGTGCAATTAAATAAACTCTCGTCGTGTTCTCCGGCCATCTAGCCGTGAAATGACTGCGTAGTTCCCGAGAACGTGGAGGTCTAAAATGAAGCTGACGTAGTCGGGAGCACGTTCCGACACGGTACTTCAAAATAAAGAGTGCTCCCGCCGCGCCGTGACGGAGATAACGAAACCGGTTTTCTCCTGATCGCCGGCTGCTCTGCAGATTATCTGTCACGCATACCGAAAAGCTTTTTCGTGTTTCCAAAAGTAATCGCTCTCAGTTCTTAGACACTTGTTACATAAACGAAAGATAACCCGCAAACTTTCTGCAGAAACGTGTCCTCGACGTGTTCTTAAGAAATCTATTGTCTGATTGGTTTTCGTCAGAGATTGAACTCTGAATCAGTTTATGCAATCAGAATGCTGAAGATATAACTTGTACCAGAACAAATCACTTGAACCGACACTTAACACGAAATTTTGGCAAAAATATGAACTGTAATGCAAAATACTCCTGATTTTCTGTACATGAAAGAACTAAAAGATATTTAACCTGCAAACTGCAGAGAAATCAGATAACTGTAAACGTATTTTCTATTGAAGAATCAATACATTTAGTTCTTGTTCCAAATATCGACTATTTCCCGTATTGAAACGAAACATATTAAAAATATTTAAATCTGATATTCGCTGATGAGCCAAAACATTCTGACCACTGCCCTCCATTACACTGAATGCCATGTGGTGACGCCGAAGGTACGACACGCTGTAAGGAAAATATACAAGAAGGGTACAGGCGAATGAGAAGTCATTCCAGCGATGATAGGTGTGTCAAATGGGAAAATCAGTTGACACTATCACGTTAATTACTTTTCTGTTAATTTTAATATTTCAGTGAACCTCTTATGTATATTGTTTCTGCAACGGCACAATCTTCCACGGATAGTGGAGTACAGCAAACGCCTTAGTCGTAGGATATAACCCAAAACAATTTTTCGCAGGTTGGAAGCTATATAATGTAAGTGTAGGCAACCCGACCAACATGTAATGTACTGTACGGTTGGCAAATAAAACTCTACTAATTCAGTTCGTGAGTTTCTAACTTCTGTAACGCAATATTACATAGTCCGTCCTGATATACTGCGCATGTGTTTAGACTGCAGTCTATGCTTAGAAGTTGAAATGTATATTTCATTCGATCAGCGCAAGTGAAATATGCAGTTATGTCCGTGTACTGAAAAGCAAATGGAAATAGTAAGAAAGCTTACAGGATGTTTCGTGCTAACTATCCACGAAGAAGACATCTGATTACGCCACGTTTCTAACACTTTTCTAACGGTTTAGAGAAACCGGGGAAGTGGCATTGCAACACAAACTTGGAGGAAGAGGGACTATGCTGACTCCTGACCAGTGTTTCTACCGTGGCTGAGGAGCCATCAATAACCACTTCATCAGTAGGATGAGAAATGTGTGTCACATCGACTACTGTTTCGGGGATCATCCCTACCACCCACAGCGCTGTATGGCTGATACTGCGTTAGTAGTTTTCACTGATGAAGCTTGTTTCACCAGAAATGATGGATTAAATAATCGGAATAGTCATATACAGAGCGATAAGAAAGCCAGCTCTACAGTTATAAGGTGCAATCAACACAAATTTGCAGTGAACTAGTTGGGG
The DNA here is from genome assembly GCA_031002005.1 of Vandiemenella viatica. Classification (NCBI taxonomy): domain Eukaryota; kingdom Metazoa; phylum Arthropoda; class Insecta; order Orthoptera; family Morabidae; genus Vandiemenella; species Vandiemenella viatica. Next base: position 81,019,112 of record CM061920.1, read on the forward strand.
AGCATAATAAATGATTATTTAAGAGTCTCATAACATATTCCACTCCGTTTAGTTATACTGTACCTCGCCTGATTATTTTCTTATGGAGTCGTGTGATGTGTTGCGCATCAGGTACCTGTAGAGACCGAGGAACATCTAGCAAGAATTCTCGCTGCCTACAACATCGTTAGAATGTCACCGGGATTGCTCCATCGGGTAAGACAGAACTTAATGCTACATAGTAGGCCTGCATGGAAGCTGGGAGACTGTCAAGAACAGCTGCAACTGTATTCCCTGTTTGTGAAATTAGTACAGATAAATGCATCTACAAACAAAGATGAGTAACACAATTGTAAATGAAAACACCGTCTATTAGCAACTGGTTTTATTGAAATAGGTTCAGACGCGTTTCGCCCTTGTGGAATGGGGCATCGTCAGTGACTGTGGATGTATATACATGTTGGTGTTAACAAAATTACAATATTAATATACATCACTAATTAATAATAAACTACATTCTACTTACGACTTATGGTTGAGGCAGTTACATAGTGGTCAGGAATAGCTCCATTTGCACTTTTTTGTGACGTGAACTGTAGTTATGGTTCCACATAACTATGAGAATAGCTATTGTTACCCTGTTTTTGGAGGTAACCCCACCACTGTTTTCAAAATCTATTGATATTGACACTTTTTTGTCTGACAAACAGCAAAACCTTGTTTACATTCGTTTACAGTGATGCCAACCTAATGTTTTTTCCTTGTTATGTAACGTCTATGTATTATTAAAATATGTCTCTGTTTGTGCAGTGGTGTCAGTGTTGTAATTAACTTTTTATGTGTATTATATTCCTGTGCCTTACAAGCAACTGCGGAAGGATGGCCAATATACCATATAAAAGATGAGTAAGGTCACTTGCTTCACTTTCATCGTTACCCCAGAACAACTTATAACCTGCGTTTCTCCCTACACCATCGTCACTGAAACACCCAGCATAAAGGGACCGAATGAGCATCTGTTTATACAACAGCGACATCATTTCTATCCGTTATAATACTTCTAATTCCATTCAAAATCAACAGAAATGCCTCAAATTTTGCAGAGCGAACCGATAAGATGGAATACAGTTCAGGCTCATATCTGAGCGAGATTAGGTAAAGTCGTCATGAGGTTTAACCCTAAATACTCAATTTTTTCTGTCCGTATGGACCAATGCTTGTCATTTTTATACTCTGTTTTTATTTAAAACCGGTCTAGCAACGATAAAACTCAAGAAATAGATCAGATCAAGTCACGTTATCGTGACCTGTGACACTAAAAACTCTTTTTTTTGTTCTTAAAAACACTTCATTTTGATTATTGTCATAAAGTGCTGAGTGGGAGTGCCAAGGAGGAGGTTGCGTATATTCCACGTGTAATCCTGATAACACACGAAAAAAAGAGGCAAATTTCTTATTAAGTTAGAAAAAGGAAAAAATTCCTTGTCATATTTTTTCCTTTATAGCTTTACGCCTCGTTGACGTCGAGGTGACTGGAGGCAGGAATGGACTCGGGGTAAGGAAGGTGCAGGAATTCTGTCATGGATTTTGAAGGAACTAACTCGGAATTAGTCTGGAGTGATTTTTGGAAACCATGGAAAACCGAAATCTTGATGACCGGGGATTAGAACACACGTCTCCCCGAATCCACCCATCAGACTCGCAGTCTTGGGATTAGCGATGACCCTGCAGAACCTAGGCATTTACGTATCTGAACGTATCTGCCAGCTAGAAAACTATTCTAGATCAGCGAGCATACCCGAAACACCGTCAATAACCTACGCCTAGTTAAAATAGTAACCACTCATGCAGTTTACCATTGAATCTGTTGTTTACTGAACAGTAGCATAATGGAGCTCGTTCCAGAACTACGCAGTCTACTGTAGCTACATGGAATCGAAAATAAACATTAAATACGTAGCCGTCACATGTTAAATAATAAAAATGTTTCCAATGCTTTGAGATTACAGATTCGATTTGGAACTTCAAATTTTAAATTTAAACAGAGCAATGAGGTTATAAAATTAAAAAAATAGTTTGTGCTGAATGCGATGCGTGTGTTCAGTTGTAGGTGATTATCCGGAATAGAGGAGGCCGTAACTGGATGACTGACTACAGTTTCCAGATAAATCACTTCAAGTACAGGACACTGACTAACCTAAATCCTCAGGGTAGCTCATCTAGCACTCAAATATGATTTTTGTCAATTTTTAAATGCAAAACTGTACTGTGATTAATCCCTTTTTGAGCCTAAAAGTTTAACGTAAGATCATCAGTGTGATACAATATCCTACATATATCTCTGTTGTGTAATTATAATAATGTATTTTTCCAATTTTCGTTAGTAATATGTCCGCATTTAAACGAAAAAAAAAAAAAAAAACTGGAAAACTATGGTCTGCAAAATCCAGATGGTCCAAATTGTCAACATATATTTTTAGATGAAAACATCTCCCCTGTCTTATTTTGTGTAAAACTATAAATATTGCTAATAGTTTCTTCCGAAAAAATCTATTCTCGGTGGCTATCTCTAAATTTCACTCTATAACATTACGCTGCAAGGTTCAGGAGCATCTTTTTCTGGAGAAGAAATAACTCGTCCTGCAGCCGTCAAAAGAAGTGATGCTTACATTATCGTTCGTTTGAATGATTTAATGTAAGTGTTTTAAATACCGATTGAGAACTGATTCTTTGTTTTTTCTGTGAAAAAGAAATCTTTAAAATGGTAATTGCAGACATTTACTTAAAAATAAACTACAGCAGATTTCTTTACCAATCCTTAATTGCTTGAAATAGAAACATGGGGACGATTGAAGTGCAAAGCTATAATCGATTAGGAAAAAGGAAAATAATATTGCTGTTGATTGATTGCCATGTCGCAGAAGCAGGCTTCTTTCGTTGCGGTTTCTTTCCTCAATTCGAAGATTTGTGGTGAAACTCATAGATAAAATTAAATGTGACGTTCAAGTACAGGCCCCCCATTACGAGTCTGAGAGCGTTCTTGACTACACAAGATAAGAGGGTCTGATAATCGCACATAATATGGATATATGAAACTCACCGATAATGTGTGAATTAATTTGGTCTCTTTTCCTTGTTTTCCATACTTATCTCAAGTATCCCACTCTGGTGCTTGAAGAAATACATATGTAACAAATTTTTGATGTTTTTTATTTATTTTTTGTCTCAATTAATGTTATTGCCTAAGAACGTTTGCTCGACAGGTAGAGATTGTTAGGAGTAAAAACTCAGACTCAGAAGTGAGTTACGAATTTCTTATTTTGGAAACTATTATCTGCTGATCACAGTCCATAGTCTAAGATTTTCCTTCCTATAGCGGTACTAATTAAAATAAAGCAATACCACAGGTGATTAAAACCATATAATTGTGTAAGGCATTCATCGTTATGTAGTATTTTTTGGCGTTTATAGTAGACTAATTAGAAAAATTATATGCTATGTGCTGAAAAGGTGGTTGATCTAGTTAACACCTCACCCATCAGAACACACAGCAAACTACATTTTCGGATTTGGTATTATTCCCTTTGTCCTTTCACGCCTTGTTTCTTTGATATTCATATTTAGGCAGAAAATAAATTAATTCATGTAATATCTAAGATTTAGTATCGTCTGTTGAGTTGTAGTTATAAAAACCACATTGATGGGAGTATAAATTATTGCTATAAATACAAAATTATTATAATGAAACATTTTAGGATAAATCATTTCATTCTTCAGTATCAAATTAATTATACTAAACCGGCGAATCGACAAAATACGGTAAGTTATTTTTAAGATTTGACGGAATTAGGGTATTCAATCCCAAACAAGGTTTCAATATGTGACGCATAGATGAGATGAAACATTCCATCACTCAGTCACTGGTTCGATCTCATAGCATCAAATAAATAACTGTGGACGCGTGGTAAATAGAACGGAACTGCTCAGAAACTGTAAAAGATTGTCATTACAGAAGTATCCAGCCAATTATCCCCGCAAAGCCAAGATGTTATAACTGAAATATTGACAGATGCACTGATCCTTGAGAGTGAGCTGTAACACTCGGGCCTGGAATTTGGAAGGACGCGGCTTCAAATCTCCGTTCGGCCATTTATATTTCGGATTACCATGGTTGCTGTAATAACTCCAGGTGAATGCCGGGATCCTCGACAAGACTTACAGTCCCAAGCAAACAAATCAGCGCCATTGGGAATGAAACGTTCACAGTATCGTCAATATCTGATAACAGTGAAATACTAGTGAAAATTAGACGATTGTGGGGTACTGAGATAAACCAAAGTGGACATACTTAATCGCAGGCAGAAGTCGAACACCAGGATTTGGATAGAATTTTTAAGAAATTGAATAATAATTTTCTTTCCTACAAATACACACAAACACGAAAAATGAAAATTTGAGTCCAACTATGCCTTTAACAACGTATAGTGCAAGGTAGATAAATGCAACTTATGTCTCAAAAAGTCTTATAAATACATCATGTTTTACTATAACATGCAAATGATTAGAGTTCTGACTGTACTTACCTCTCACTTGATTTCTTAATCAGTTTAAGATTTTATTAGAAAATTAATTAATCTGCGGTGAACCACTCTCACCAGCACTGAACCAATGCTAGGAAAGGACTCGGTGTAAACAGGAGCGTCAATTCTACGACCAGATTTCTTATGAGTTGCGAATAAAAGACAGGAGAGGTGTGGGTTGCTGCAACCGTTGCCGACAGCAAGTAGTTATCGGCTGTGAGGAGTCAGCACAGTGTTAACGGTCTCTGATCTGCATAGAGCGGCCGAGAGCCCGCAGCAGCCGCACCTGCAGTGTCGCCCCTTTGTGTACCGCTAATGAGGGTTCTGAACGGCCGAGGGTGGGCTGTGCGGGTCCGTGTTTGCGGACAAAAGACAAGCGTGTGTCTGTGTCGCCTCGCACTGCTGGCGGGCTGGCTAAATAATATTTTGTGGAAACACATTTAGGCTGCGCCCGGGACCAGTGCAAATAAACAGCCGTGTGTGGTTCCGCCACATGACATACGCCAGCCTGCTCGGTGGGGTCCGCCTCTGGATTTCAGAAATAAATAACATGGCCCGCTAATATTATATCTTCATAACACTGACTTACTCTTATGTATTTACACAAATAACGCGATATGTTGTGACGGTCCAATCGCCTGTATGCGTTGTAATAGCAATAATTATAATTTAATATTTTGTTTTATGTGTATTCCAAAACTTCTTGCACTGATATATAAGCATTGTAATCTTTGCAGGGAATGGGTCAGATTTGCTCTGAACAAAAGATTTATATACATAATTAAACATTTATTTTCACATATGCAAAACCTAATACTCTTTTAATTATAAAAAGAATTGTCAATCACTTTATATTAATATAATGATTGAATATAATAAAACACTGTATATTGTAGGTACCAGCCTACATGAGACTACTTTTATGTTTACTTGCCGTTGCTAACAAACATACTTGAATTTTTATTAGAAATTATATTTGTCCGGACTACCTCAATTTCAAAACCTCTTAATGGACATGACGAGATCTCATCTGGCGAATTGCTTCACCCAGGAGCGTGAACTGGTTTAATTATCCAGAAATTCTGTAGTGTTCAGAAATAATCGCATTACTATTTTGGTATTGCGTGCTATATTAAATAATGCATGGCCACGCCAAGCACCCAAAGACTTTATCAAACTGCAACTTCAGCCACTTCACAACTTAGATGAGATCACCTCTGAAACAACGTCTCTACTGATAACTTTTCACTTCATAACGAAGTTGAGATCTCGAACCTCTAAAGCCGCGTATACACTTGAGCATTTGCCCCGAATGAGCATACGGGTTGAGAGGAGGGGGTGCGCACGGCCACCCCCAGCATAGCAGTGGGCCACTGTGTTCGGACCCCATGCGGCCCGAACAGGGAACCCAGTCTGCTTTGCGCAAGTGCTGAGTACACTGCAATGGTTAACCGGAATTTGGTTATTGTTACATGTATTTGTTGCAGTGTTCGAACAAGAAATCGAGAAAGCGGAGAAGAAAAGTTTCAAGAGAGGTTCAACGCTTTACTATTAAAAACAATAGGACACGAAACAAATGAAAAATTTAAAAATTTTACAAGAATGTCACCTGAGGATTTTCAGTTTATATTGAATAGTGTCAGGACTACAATTGAGAGGCAAGACACAACATTTGGAAAATTAAAAACTGCCGGCGAACGCCTAGCTGTGACACTGCGATTTCTGGCTTCAGGAGATTCGTACTCGAGTTTCCAGTACCTCTTTAAAATTTCAAAACAAGCAATTGGCAGAATCATAACTGAAACCTGTCAAATAAGGCACGAGACACGTGTGTCTACAGCAGAGGATTCACTGAAACTGGATGGGGCAGTCGGCTCATATTGTTCGGTTCGACCGCATACACAAATCGCGTACCCACTGAGCACGAACAGAGCACGTGCTCACTTTGAAGTACCGACAACCCTCGGATCGGGCTAAGGCATGCGGACCTATTCTGCTGGCCCCGTATACATCTGAGCAAAACGGGCCGAACGCATGCTCATTCGGGGCAAATGCTCAAGTGTATACGCGGCTTAAGATGTAACGCAGAAGTCTTGCTGCCTCGAGCACCTTTCGGCCAGTCTCTCTTCTCAGGCAGTCTACGCACCCTTTGTCCTTTCGGCGCGAAAAATTCCAACGGCCAATCGGGTGTCGATCGTTCGAGTTGCAACAAAGAAAATAAAACACATCTTACCATTTCCGTCCATAGGTGACATGAGCTGTCACTCAAACTACCCACTGAAACATTGATGATGCCATTTCCGTCCACGCAAAAATACTTCGTGATTAATACAAAAGAATATAGAGTGACATTGTTCATTACAATGTTCAAATAGAGCGTGGTGGGTGAGTAGTAACGCTCTGTCCTCGCATTCGGGAGGTCGCGCTTTCGAATTCCCGTCCAGCCATTCAGATTTGGGTACTCCGTGGTTTCCCAATATCACTCCATATGAATTCTGGGATAGTTAATTAAAAAAGGCCATTGACGAATTCCTTTCCGTTCCTTTCCCACCACTAATGACCTTTTCGTCGATGAGGTGCAACGCCAGAAGCAAAAATTATTAATGTAGTGATTACAAGACGAAAAACGTGAAAGCTTACGAAATATTGTGTCGCAAAAAATGAAAAAAAAACATGGAAATTTATGCAGAGCGCTTATCATTATAGGTACAAGGAATACTAGCACAATACTTGACTTTGCTGTCTTTTTGGTGTGCGTGGCGAAAGAGCAATAACACGTTTCTGAAGTAAAAGTAATTTTACCTGCTTTAATGTAGATGAACGATTATTGTATCCAAGCAGACACTCCTCGTATTTTATCAACAAATTTTTGAGACGTTTTCACACTAAGCGAGTTATTGACTTGATTGTCTGGTGGCTTATGTGGAAACATTTTATTAAACATTTAATTAATCGCACCGTTGCTATCAAAGCATCTTGTAATCTGGGGATAATTAAGATAAAGGATCTGAAAAGGGATTGACTGGAAGGCAGGAGGAGGGTGAAGAAGAGTCATGGGAGTGTACAAGGAGAATGTTGGTGATGAGACGTGTATAGATATTTCGTGGAAGAACTAAGAGAGTTTCATGGAAGTTAAAAGATGACCATGACCAGAAGCTGGCACTCGATTTCAGGTCTATTTCTCAAGTAAGAGAATTAGGGATTGGAATAAATTGCCAAGAAAAATGATGAATAATTTACAAAAATCGCTGACAGAATTTAAAGTCGATATTTCTACAGGGCAAAAGGGTGGGTAAAGGAAAGATGAAAAATAGATCGTACGCTCCATTTAAAATAAATTCATTTAAATATTGGGAAATATATGAGTCAAATATTTGCTATATTTATTGATTTCAGACCAAACTTCTCATCGCCTAGCACTCCTTTAAAGCAAATCAGCTGGACGAAAACCTCCACGCGATATGCTCTTCAATATTTTCTCTATCGTGTCGTGAATTTAATACACTGGGAAAATTCCGTTAAATGCTTAACTAACTGGTCAACTTGAGAAAGCTCAGAAGATGAGTAATTTGTAATTCATTCCACAATTGCAATCAAACGGCAATTTAGTTTATCGAAAGTGTTCTTGATTTGTAATGATAGATATTATATCAGTTTATTCTCTAGTATTATAAACTAAATGCTTTGGTAGTACAGTAGAAGTCCGATTATCCGAGGTAAACGGGACCGGGACCACCTCGGATAGCGAAAGAGGTAACGAAGCGGTTACAATGAATCAAAAAAATATTTGAACTGAAATAATACAATTTATTTACAGTGTAAAAATAATTTGTAAAGCAATAAAGTTGTTTTTTGTACATTAATTACGATAACTTGCCAAAAAAGTCTTTAATTGTCTTCTGTGTCATAATTTTGTTTCTCTTCTTAGCGGAAGTATAGCGCCAACGCTGTAGCAGCATTATGTCGGCTGCTGTGCTTTCTTCCTGTTGCTGCTTCCATTCTTTTAAACCTTCAGCATGATAAATTTTTGGAACAGTTTCATTTTTATCTTCTTCGTCTTCATCTCCTTGTCCGCTGACAACCATATTAACAATTTTATCATTTGCCTCGGTTAACCCGGGGGCTCGGATAATCGGAACTCGGGTAACCGGACTTTTACTGTAATTATTTAATTGAATCTAGTTTTTAAACGAAATTAATCATGTAAACAAAAAATACTTTATCCTTGACTGCCTGATATTGTGTGTACTGTTCCTCCAACATTATGTATCCTGTTTGTAATATAGGTTTACACTACCAACCTGTGAACAACTGGCTATCAGAAACACAGATTTTAAGGTGCATTAGTTATTTTTGAAAATCTAAGACTAAATCTGACAACGGCTGAATATGGTAAGTTGCAACAATGAGAGGTTTGTTTACTTTGGGATTAAAGTTGATGGCACTTCTTCAGTGAAGCAGGAAGTTGAGTTCCACCTGCTTGTCTTGCTGGTTCACGTTACAGGTGTAAGAGGAATGCCTGATCTGTTATTGGAAGCTAAAAACACATATTGGCAAGTTCACGCAGCAGAGATAATAACAGAGTTTAGAGCTACCTCACGTCCAAGATTGTAGGTTCAACACAATCTGTGATTAAAGCGATAATAGGCTCCCCTCAAACGCAGGTCGATTGTTGTGTATTTTCTGCTGTTTCTCCCCTTGTAATTGTCTGACCATTGTATCTTCCAGATCTACTTCTGGAGGCCGCCGGAATGGGTTTGAACATTCATCATAAATTTTTAGAGTTCATTGCTTAACATCATCTCTACGGTATAGATTTGGTCAGCTCTGAAAGGTTGTATTACCATTGGATTTATTAAAAAAATTCACTATAAAGTTTGTGTAACGCCTAGTACATTGGATTCAATCTGAATTTGAACATATGAGACCAAATAATGATGGCGATTTGTATGCACCAGCGATCATTGAAATATTCACACAAAATAATGCTAAACAATAGACAGAATGAAATAAGATATTCATTAAAATTGCTTAAATCAAATAATTATTTGTTTCCACAATTTTTATCTTTTACCGTATAAAGAAATTACCATGGGAGCCTAAATTTCTGGAAAAAGTTATATTTTTCTTAAAATCAAAACCCTTTCCAACAAGCAAGTTTTTCACAAATGAGTTCAAAAAATGTTTGTACCAATTTAAAAAAATAAAAAAGTGTGCTTTTTTGCTACCGAACCACAGATTTCAATATAAAAATACGTGACATGCAATAGATGTCTAGAAATTTCTACCGGTGTGAACAATTTAATTGTATATACAAATTACACAAAACTATATCAGAAACTGTAAAAGAAATATAGTACAAATTTTGATCGCTGATGATACAACAAAGTTCACTGGCGCAACGCGTTTGATAATAAACATTACATTAATAAAAGTTATGTACATTGGCACTTTTGATTAATAATTAATTATTTAGTATTTTATTTTCAATTTTAAGCGCTTCCCCTCAAAGTAATTTGAAATAAAAACTATAATTACGGAAATTACTAGCATTAACCGTTTTGATTATTTCAGTGGACGAATAGACACCAACGATGGATATAAAAAATTTTGCCCTAGCCATCTAAACGTCCCAACATAAGACTATAATTTGCTACAAACAAAGTGATTGATTATTAGTGTTGAGAATATGTAGAGAAAAAGCCACTCGATTTTAAATCGCTTTTCACATTCCTTATGAAAGTGCCACAGAATTGATACAGATATAGGACTGGGATTCTCTGATATACATATGACGTATTTTCCGCATAAATTTATTATCTTGCGAACAAGATCTGTCATTTACAAATGCAGTGAAATACTTCTTCGAGTGGAATTTCCCCAACCACCTGAATAGAGATTAGATTTTGTGCAAAACACCCTCAGTCATCCAAAGTTTTACTGTGAAATACAGAGTACAGATTGTAAGGGACATACTTCATAAATAACAGAAGATGTTGAATATGAGAAGACACCAACAGACAAGAGCTAGATAGAAATATTTTCAACGGTGTTTTATGAAACTTGTTTGAAGATTTAACGAAGTGGTTCGATGTATCTGTTGTTAATAAAATTGTGTTTGAAAGTGATTGACAGATTAATAGCTTATAGTCAAGAAGAAAAGCGGACGATAAGTGTATCTCTTTCGGATAAACAAAAATAACGTATACGAAATATATGAGCGATCCTACATGCGACGTCATAATTACGCTAAATATGATGCATAATGTGCTCAGATGGGAAAGGAAAATACGGTATGAAATGATAATATAAAATATTTTTACTAATACGTAGAAATTTGAGAGAAGGATATTGAAGCGAGATTACGGTAAAACCGCTTATTACCACCTGTTTCTCCTTATAGGATGCAGATGAAAGTCAAGCTTGGTTTAAGGTCGGCAGTATTCCAGATTACTGTTGGAAGTGGGGCTGGGTCTGTGCCGGAGATGACGCCCGCACGTGTGCCGTGATCCTGATTAATGTGGCGCGGGTGAAGATGTTGCTACGAGCCGGCGGCAATTACAGCAGCCATTGTGGAGCCCTCGAGTTGACAACTTGCAGCTGTCTGTCCAGCACCTGCGGCCAGCAAACAAACCCCTTCCAGACACCGCCCTACGGAGCGGATAAACATAGCTGCTCCCTCGGGAGTCTCGGCATAGCAGGGTGCACCCCCTGAACATCAATACCGACAGCCAATGCATAACAAGAAAATTCTTTGCTCCGGGCTAAATATGAAAATCTCAAACGCGCTATCAAGCGTTCAAATGTAGACGCATGCTTTAACATGTAGGCGATATATTCAAGCCATAGAAAGGAAGCCGATTGTTTGATTACAGTATTTAATGTTCACTTCGGTTTCGTATGATGACCAACACACGGTCAAGAACAGTTTTGAACTGTTGCCTCTGCCACCGCAAGGAATAAAAGCTACGTCCACAAGGAAAGCTGTGCTTAGAATTGTGTGAATCAACTAGACCCGAAATTAAAATTTTCTGAAGCTTTCATAGGCTCAAAAACTATAAAAAGCATACTGCAAAATCGTAACACTTTTACACTAATAGAAGAAGTTTGTTCTTCGTAATTTTTGCTATATCATCAAGGAAATTTCATATCAGACTTGAAAAAATTGGGATTTTATTATTATTTTGGGGGGGAGGGGGAAGTAATACACCAGCACTCGCCTGACGTGATTTCGGGAAACCATGAAAAACCGAAATAGTGATGGCCTGACGGGGATTCGAACATACCTCCTCCTCACCCACCAAATTTTGAATACATTGCTGAAACAGTATTTAATGTAGGTATAGTACAGGGTGTCCATATGAAGCCTCCCTGATTTCAAAGTAAAATGTGAAATAAGCTATTAAACACCGAACCTTGCGGTTTGAACCATCCTATAAAGTAACTCAAAAAATTTTAAACAAAAAATCAGTGCAGGTCTACGTGTGGTCCTGTAGTAGCCCTCAAAACGACTAAACAATACTCAATTTCTGCCCATGTACGCTCAAGCATGTCAGGAGTGATGGAATCGATTGCATCCATAAATATATATATATATATATATATATATATATATATATATATATATATACCGAGCCTTAATTTTCTGTACATCTGGAAGCACTATACCAAACACACGTCGGAAATTTCTTTGGTCAGCAATTTTGATGATGATGCACACCTCGCTCTTGTGAAGTAGTCATTTTTGATAAGTATTCAGTACCTAACTTAGCAAAATTACACACACACACACACACACACACATATATATATATATTAGTTGCTTTACAGGATGGTAAAAACCACAAGGTTCTAAGTTTAATAGTTTTTTTTTATATATTGTATTTTGAAATCAGGGAAGTTTCCTGTGGTTACCCTGTTTAACGCAGGTACTTTGAACGATTTATTCTAAATAATGTGATGCAGGGATTTCTTCTTTGAATCTATACGTACGGAGTTATAAATCAATAATAATAGTTTTGGTTGATTATATGATTAACTGAGTCATTTATTTTCTAAGTATTTCTTACTATTATTTTCGTTTTCCGATGCATACTACGTAGTTTATTATTGCATGGTATAAAATCATGACGAGTAAAAAAAAAAATTTCTCTTGTGTTCAAAACCATATTTATTAGTTAAAAGTATACTTCTTTATGCTGTGCAGTACGGTCTTACAAATATAATTTCCTGTGTTGTTTCGTCTGAGTGCCTATTTTTACCTGTGGTAGCAGAAAAGTAGTCCCGGCAATTTTACGTGTTCGTTAACTCACGATAATTATAATAGTACTCTTAGTGCGAAAATACGAAATATGTACAATTAAATAACTCTACCTGGAAGTAGTATGCTTTTATTCAAAGAATCGCCATTGGAATTAATAACAGGAAGAACGTGATTCCAGCCATTGTATCTCCAGCGACTCTCGAGGAATGCAGTAAGACAAAACAACAGAAAAAGAAAAGAACAAAAGGTAAGCGCAACAGGTGCAGTGTGATGGAACATTAATTAAATTTGCTGTTGCTGGCGTTGTAGCAACTCGCTTATGAATTAGCAATTAATAACGCGCTTAGTCACTGCAGCACAACGAGCACTAGGCAGGTGCAATTCATATGTGTTACTTTTTGCTGTTATGGTTTCAAATTCAGAAAGACAGAAGATGTCAAACACTCATCGGCTTAGTTTTTGCCCAGTTGATGAAACTTCAAAAATAAATCTTGTAACAAGGAAACATTAGTGCCTCAATGTACACGTCTACACACATCTGCGTATGCCAGTGAATGCTGCGTCATAAATTTTGAGAAAAACCGTAGAAACAGGGTGAGCGTTAAGCTTGTGTCCCGTCAGTATTCGAAATAATTCAGTGTGTGACTATTAATGGCATTGTGTTTCCATCAGCGTAACATTCCTTGCAGAAATCGTGAAAAAAATGAATAAATATCTATTTGTGATTCTGTTAATAATCACTTCTTTGTACCCTCCGATGGATAGTTTTTAGCAACCTTTCATTTGTGGCATTAAAACAGTGGCGAGAACACTGTGTTGCTAAAATGACAAGAAAGTTTATTGTACGGATCTGAATATTATTAGTAGATAATCCGGAACCTTACAAGCTTCTTGGATAACATAAAATGGAAACAGACGGCCAATGTAATCGAGAATTTTTGCTTCTGTTACGTAGTTCAGTTTTTTTAAATAACAAAATGTACTGAACAAATTACAACAAATTACAACGATAATAAACATAATACGTTTCTCTAAATAGCTTTATAGCGTTCAGGCATTCTTATTTTCTATTTGATTAAAATTTAAAAACTTCCAAAAAATTAAAGGTAAGTTAGTAGTTAAATTAATGAAAAAGTTGAAATAAAAACATGAAATGCAAAAATAATAGGATAGTTGCCAACAAGGCGTCAGATGCAACACAATTAGATTAAATTAAAAACAATATTAGTAATTTGATAAATTGTCTGCTTCTACATCAAATAAAAACTGGTATTAGCGAACAACTCACAATTTGCAGCTGTATTACATTCTGCAATTAGCCGTTTTGGTCTCGTATTCGGAAGACGCGGGTTCGAATCTCCGTGCGGGTATCCAGATTTGGGTTTTCCATGGCTTCTCCAAATCACTTCAGGCGAATGCCGGGATGCTTCCTTCAAAAAGGCATGGCCGAACTCCTTCCTGTTCCTTGTCCCCAGTCCCAACCCGCCTTTAATGACCTTAGCCTTCAACGAGGCGTAAAGCAATAAGTAAAAAATAAAATAAAAAAAAAATAAAAATTGCAATTAGCATATAAATTTTAGCCTCGCACAGAAACAGTATTAATATTTGACTCATCGCAATACTAATTTTACATTAGAGAAACGCTAGTAAGGGAGCGTGCATAAACCACGTAGCTCCATTTTGGCCTCCTGTGAACCCCCCCTCCCCCCCACGTAGCCCTACGTAGCTTTTGGCTCTACCTCCCCCCCTCCCCCACGTAGCACGTAGCTTTTTTTCCCTTTTGATTCCAGTAGACATTTTGTGCTGTTTTCTCTTGTCAGACTATTGTAAATAGATAATTAACTGTGGGAAATAAGTATTCACATGCTGTTGTGGGTTCTGTTCCTCATTTTAACTGTGAAAAATGTTATGAAAGGTAAGCTACGTGACCTGGCTCGGAATCCCCCCCCTCCCCCCACGTAGCCCAGCGTAGCCTTCCAGCAAACCCCTCCCCCCCCCTGGATCGAGCCACGTAGTTTGTGCACGGTCCCTAAGGACCGTTCCTTCTTTACTGAGTCTGAGAACTCATGACAGTATATCGATGGCCTGTTAATTCTGCAGTGAGCCATTAAAACGAAATTTTCTCCAGTGATGTAAAAGAATCTCGACTCTCATTGTTGCTGGAAAAGATCTAGTGAGTAGAAAGTAACGCAGTGTAGGGAGTGGATTTTCGTTTCCTCAGATCTGTAGCCAAGTGTCGTACTCCAAGCGATCTGGTTAACAAACATTTAGTAAAAGCACCTACTAGAGAACAACGATAAGCGGTTGTTCACCTATATCACGTTTTCGCCTGCAACTTATTCACCTATCGGGTAATAAAATTTGTCCCTTCTTTCTAGATTGTTCTATTAACTGTCGAACAATTCCTACAAATAATTACTCTGATTCAAAAGAAAAGTTATATTAAAAATAAAACAAAAAATGTTTGTTTCTAATCTCAATCGAAGTTTGAAGTTGAGTGTTTAGACGTTGTGTAATCTTAAGAGGGAAAGCCCAAGTACAATTCCCCTATATTTATTGACTAAAAATTATTTTCTGTAGCCGTTGCAAAACATACCACAAATTTGTTTGTCGAACCTTTTTTTCCTGTCCCATGACATTTCAGATGAATAATGAAGGGCTCTTGGTACTAAAAATTAACATTCAATAAATAATTTTTGCTGAAACAATGAATACAACAAGAAAACTGAGCTAAGATTTGTTTCACTTGAGAAACCAATGTCTTCTTTTTAGCCCTTTGATCTATTTATATCGATCCCCAAGCACGCAACTTAAATATCTGGGAAAGAATCGTTCCAAACACAAAATTATTTTCCGTACTGACATTGCTGCTTCTTTTCTATAAATGGTCCATTAAAGCTCCAACAAACGTAAATTAGAATTTTAAAAAAGCTTACATACGTGACTGAATAGAGTCCAACTTAGCATTGCAGCAACCACAAACGCTTAAAAACATAAAACAAATGCGACTAGGTTTAAAGTGGGCAGCCGACTAATAAGTAGCAGACACTTTTTTTCCGGAAGTTACCAACAACGAGTCAGAAGACAGAAGAACGTAAAATGTTAGTTGAGTTGCCAGGATTGTGATGTAAACCAGAGGACATGTCGTTGGCAAAGCTTATTTCTCTGTGGAATACAAAATACCTCGAACATACTACAAAAAATCTTCACTCATACGGTAGATTACAACGGGCCCTCTCCTGTCCCACAAGGTCTCCGACTATCACCGGAAGGTGTACTGGACGTGTGGTAGTAAAAAAGTAAAATTAGAAGATTCCGGCGTTTGAAAGAGTTTTTTTTAGTTCAAAAAGGCTTTTATTTTTTATACACGGTTCCCTTCAGTTGTTTGCCCTTTTGAAGGAAATCAATAAAAGAATCCATTTCGTATCCCACAAAACACTAGCAATGATCTCTATCGCAGATGAAATCGATTTCTCCCTTCTTGGTGCAGGCTTCTACGCATAGTTTTGAATGCTGCTTCGTTTCTAATGTTCAGAAGCTAATCAGTGTCTTACCTACAGTACTAAACGTGCGGATAAAAATATAAGACATTTTTCGAGTCAGTATAAACATTGTTGAGAAATCCGTTTTCGTATTTGTTTCTGGTCAGCGTTTTACAAATTATTAAGCCACTTTGTATAAAACTTTCTCAATTTAATTATTTATAGAAGGTGTACCGTACCCTTCCTTCTGAAATGCCTTCTGCCTCAGCTGCGTCAAACACCGACCGTTCCAGCTTCTCGATGTTTTCACCTGCGGTTGCAGTATTTCACATCGATCATGTTCAAGAGAAGTAACAACACGTTTAAACACAGCCACTTGCTCAATGTTGTATATGAAGGAGAATAATTACTAATTTTCGAAGAATTTCCGTTAGTCATAAAGCGTTCAAAATGATGAATTATATGACTGAGCGAAGTTCAAGGTTATTAATTTCAACGAAATTCACGAAATACGTCTTCCTTAAAATACAACAAAAGGAAATTAGAACTCCACGTTCGTTACTGGGATACATAAACCACAAGATAAATATTGATAACAATGTCAGGTCGACTAATTTTCATCTTACATTCGTAAGTACGAAATTCTTACTCTTTGAGCCTCAAAGTGAAAGCAAGGTAACATCTGTATTGAGGTAATATTGAATTACAGGCCTACAGTTGTCTCTGGTAAGGTGCAGCAGTTTGCTGGGACTAAGTCTGGTAGGCAGCCTGCAAACAGCAGGTGGAGGCAGCTGATCCGACACTCCAAATAAACCGCGCTGTGTTTGACCAGCTTCCGGCTCGCCACCTCTTTCTGTTCGCCATTTCGCCTCGCCACCCATTTGCCGTGTCCTGCAGCAAACAGAACTCAGTAGAAGCTTCCACCCTTCCCTGAGCCATTGTTTAACCTTTAGCGGTCTGTTGACTCAGTGGTTAAGGCGTCGACTAAAGGTCGGAAGGCCCTCGGTTCGAATACCGGGTCTCTTGAGGAATTTTCGCAGGCACTTAACCCGACCTTCACCTCTAGCACAGCTTGGTGTGCAATGTTAAGTACGTCAGAATGTTTCTGTTCGGATTACATATTAAGCTGTACGTCCCTTACATCCGCTAGGATTACCGGGCTAATTAGTGACGACATGGGGCGCTTTGTACAGTGAATCGAAAATCTTGTCACCAGCTATAGGATATGGTAATTTGATTTGTTTGAGGTCCCCTTGATGAAATGCTAATAGTTGCTGCGGATACTGTATTCCTAAGAGTCGTAATATCACAACGTTTTCCGACATCGTTTGTTACACCCTACGAAGCATATTCTTACTAAGCTAAAGATTCTCGTTCTGAAGCAATAAAAGATTTAAGTATAGGATGCAAAATCTGCTACCTCAGAGTTAACTAATATCTCCAAACTACTTCAATCCAATTTGCTATCTTGCTTAATAGCTGCACTAAATGGGATGTTCACTGACATGGTAAAAACAAGTTCACATGATCAGATTGGATTTTGGAGCACTACTAAACCACCAATCGTGCAGGATATTTGTTGTTAAATAATAATTTTGGTGTGAGGATCAAGATTATCTTCCAGCAGAACGTAGGACTTTTGAAATTTTGTCTCTGGTTGAATTATGGATGAAAGCTATCAGATAAGTACAGGGCGTTCGCCGGGAAACGCAACCCACTGTTAGCGCTACAAGGAAGAAACTGCTCCCGGCGAGCGAGCGCTCAGTTTCCGGCATTGTTCGACCGTCGGCCGCGGACTATTTCATAATAATTACGCTTCATAAACTTGTGTGCTAAGCATTTAAATGTGGCGTAATTCATTAGCTTACCTTATAAAAGATGCTGGAAGTGTTGACCCTCTTGTGTAATGCACATTTCACATCTTCTGAACATATTTCGAGACACACACTGCCCTAACTGACTTAATGATTTTTTGGGTGACTGTTCTAGTCGAAAAGCGATATCGTTAATTTTCTCCTCTGTGAGAATACGGTTGACCGACAGTCTCTTTTTGTTAAAAAATGAACCCGTTTCTCTTACTTTTTTAACCAGACGCAGAATTGTTGATTTAGCTGGCAGTAAAGCGCCAGGAAATTCGCGACGAAATTTACTGCGACACTTTTTAAACGACTTCTTCTTCACATATGTATCGTAGAGAAATATTCTTTGTTGCAAACTGTAACGTACCATAATTATACTCACACTCAAACACGGTACAGATTAATAAGAGTATGAAGCCCCAAACCAGCCAAACCGCAAAGAAACGTTTATTCACAACACTGATTAATAAGAGACTGAAGTCACAAACTATCTACAATGCAAAGAAACCGTTCTTAACAATGTAAGGGTCACTGCACTGCACTGTTGGGGCAGCGGAGGTGTTAAACAGTGCGGTGATTCACGGTGGCGGTTGGCGGAAACTGCTGGCACGACTGACCGAGCAAGTTGCCGACGGCAACAGACTGGGAGGGTAGCGTTTTCCGGCGAACGCCCTGTACTAAGACTGCGCTCCTCGCTGAAGCTTCCACACGCATGACACGGTGTCCAGTAGCTTTTATCACAGATGTACTGTACCAAATACTCAGTCATTTAGCATCGTCACTCGTGGAGTCGACCCACGCTGCAGATGAGAATACCGACAAAGTAAAATACAATCAAACTAATCAGACAGAAGAATGTCATTTTGTCCAAGGCCTCTGTTTTATAGAAACATCCCCAATAAACTAAGTTTAATCAACCCCTTCGAAACACATTACAAAGTTCCCTACGATATTGAAAAGTCTCAATAATTTCCTTGGTCGCAATGAAACAACTCGTACATTTTTTCTGTTTTTTTTTTCTGGAGGCAGAGAATGTCTGAAAACTCAGGTACTAACCTTTAATGGGGTTGCTGCTGCTGACCTCCGGCGACCTCGGCTCCACTCTCCAGCTCAGCTGTAAGGCTATTTACTAATATCAGGACCTGACACCACTGTGGGTTAAGGTCACAGACCTGTGTTATTGTTAATATGGCTTCACCAACTTAGGCTTACTATGGCAAACAGCAGATTCTCTTATATTCTACCAGTGAGAACATAGCCTAACTGCTGTACGATACTGTTTATTGCTCGTCCTTGACTGAATACATATCATCCGTTTTGACGCCATCTGCGAGGCTATCCCCGTAGGCTTCTATTGGATTTACATCTTCTGAAATACTAGTAGATGATGGAACAATTAGTTACATACATTGAGAGTGGTTATCGGAGGAATCCACCAAGTGTTGCAGCATTGTCGTCACTAAAGCGAGACCAGGCTATTGGAGAGAGAGAGGCTATTTTCTATCCGCTAACTGGCATAGTGACGTGCCTACTGTCAATCTGTCACTGAGAAGGCATGTCCTGCGTTCCTTATATTGCCCGTATTGAGCATTCTAGACTTCTTTCGGTAATTGACCGGCCAGTGTCCCTGGCTGTGGTATGCGCTGATCGTTTTCGTCAGCAAAACGTGACTCATTACTCGCGTGCATACGGCACGCCACTCTGGCGTACTGTCTCGACTCACCTAACACTCGTTTAATTCTAAATCACACAACTAAATCTTTTGCCCCAAAACTTGGCCCGTTACACCTGATACTCTGTCCGCTTCTTTCCAGTTTACCCAGAAAAGTTATTATCAAAACTGAACTCTATCTGTACAGAAGCTTTCTAGGTTTTTTGCGCTACTCTTGAGGTGTCCGTCGATTCCCAGGAGATAATTCAGCATGTAAACCTCCGCGTTTGTTCCTTCAGAACTGCGCTTTTTGCATTAGTGATGCCCAAACCTTTTTTTTCCGACCAGGAATAGACAGTCAAGTGAAGACGTCAACTGAGATTGCCTGGTTATTTTAGGAGTAGACAGCGTCAGGTTTTGCTGTATTAAAACCGAAACTGAAGGCAGTCCTACTCAGGTCAGTGAGAGGGATGGTTCAGAGCTCCCAATGAAACGAGAACTGCTTCGGAAGTTTCTTCTCGAGTAAAAATGTTGGACTCCTAGCTGTTCGAACGGAATTTTCCAATTCGTAGTCAGTTGGTTTTTTCTCTTATAACTAGTTAAATTAGTTCACAACCGAAGGTTGGTTGGATCCTTCCAACGTAGGCATACTAAACCACTGTATCAGAGGTAGGAGGCCAGTTCCTTTTCCTGTGGGTCCTACAGTTTAACTTAGAAACCGAACCACGGAATGTCCTGGCGTAACTCATATGATCAAACACAATTCTTAAAAATTCCTGGCCTCACCGGAATCTGAAGCTTGGACCGTTCTGATAAATGATTAAAGCTACTTGGCTTTGGAAACAAAAGAAAGAAAATTAATATTTTCAAATGTTATAGGTCTATTACAGAGGAAGATGAAATTTAGAACACAGAATCAACACATTGACGGGTGAAGAAACGATTCCGCGGAAGAACTGCAATATAAAGGGAGTATGAAAAACCAGATTTTAAGACATACGAAGTTGGTTTATTTGTTGGTAAGAGTATGAATGAAAGAAAAAACTACAGAGTAGAACAAAATCCAAGTATGGTTGACTGATAACTGAGGACGTGAGTTGCAATGAATATTTGCAGATGAACAGACGAGTTCATGACGGAAAAATGATTGGCTCCATTGGACCACTAGAGAAGGCGATAAGACATACAAACTTGGGAGAGTATTCGATCAAGACAGGTCTAGGCAGTTAGTTCTGTTGCTGAAGATTAGTAATTTTAAACAACGATTGAGCTTTTTTTGAGATGCTTCCTTCGAAAGGCCATGGGTGAATTCCTTTCCAGTTCCATCCCGCCTTTAATGACCTCGACGTCGAGGCGTAAGGACATAAGTAAAAAGGTCATTAAGATGGCTCTAACCGGTGTCAGTGAATAGTAGAAACTCTGGGAAAATACGTGTAGTGTTATTATTTTTATGTAATATTTGAGTTTTGAGGTATAAGGTGGGCGGTCCGGTTGCATCACCCTACACTCACTATTGTAATGAGTGTTTCATTTATTGCTACAGAATTCAAACCAAATAGTTCTGAAATGTAAATGAAATATTTACCCACTAGCTGGTGCCCACGACTTCGTAGGTGTTTGTAAAGAATTTGGACTGACAGCTTCCGACATCTAACCACCATAGTGCACGATGGGAGACTCGATGATATTACCACACACAAACACCAGTCATCTGCGCTATATAGTTCAGGCAGCAAAAGTAAAACATACGGACAAGCATATGTCTTTGGTCGAAATGCAAAAATATCCTTGATCGACCCCTTTCAACCACCATATCTCCCAAACTCCCACAGCTACCGAAATTCGGCCAATGTTATGACTCTGTACTACTAAAACATACAAACACCAGTGATCTGCGCTAGATAGTTTTGGCTGAAAAGTGATAGACCATGACACATACGTCTTTGGTAAAAATATGAAAGTGGCGCAGGTCGACCACTTTCAACCACCATATCTCCCACACCTCCATAGCTACAGACATCTAACCACCATAGTGCACGATGGGAGATTCGATGTTATTACCAAACACAAACATGAATGGTCCATCCTATGTAGTTATGACAGGAAAGAGAAGTATAAGGGCTACACAAGTCTTTGGTCGAAATATAAAATGCGCTGCATCGACCCCTTTTAACCAGCATATCTCCCATATCCCCACAGCTATCGACATTCGGCCAACGTTGTGCACGACAGGAAACTCCATGCTACTTCCACACACAAACACCAGTGTTCTGTGCAAGGTAGTGGTGGCTGAAAAGTGAAAAATATGGTTAAGGCGCTTGCTTTCAAAACATTCAATGCCCCGGTCCCGTGTTCGAATCCCGGCAGGCGCAGGAATTTTGAAAGTTGTGTTTGATTATATGAGCTATGCCAGGGCGCTCCGTGGTTCGGATTCCACGTTAAACTGTAGGTCCCAGAGGAAAGGAACTGGCCGTCCTACCTCTGACACAATGGCTTAGTATGCCTACTTTGGGAGGATCCAACCAACCTTCGGGTTGTGGACTAAGTTAAGTTTTATATATATAAGATTATGCTGACAACAAGGTGTAGCTTTTCGTGTACGTGGGGAGACTGCAGCAGTTGAAGTTTACTCGCTTATAATGCTGCTCATTACTATACCACAAGCTGGTAGTTGTCGTTAGTATGATTTTATCCTTCCAACGACACTCCTTATCTGTGCAACGCACAAGTTAACATGTTCCATTAATACTACGAGACACTTGACTCAGAGTCGATGATACTGCGAGGCACGGGACTGAGCGGCAGCCAGCGTGCAGTGATTAGTCGGAGCTTCGCTGGCCCACGCGCCTCGGAGATAAGCATCGGTCTGGCCGCGCTGTCGTGGGCGGGCTCAGACGCATAAATCGCCCACGCGACCACCCGAGCGCCGCCATTGTGGCCGCCCGCTCAGGTGAGGCGGGCTTTGTGGGCCGCGGATGCCTTCTGCCGAGTCACAGTGGCCAGAGAAAGGGCTGCAGCTGAGGACTTCCGGCTCTGAATGGCACTTAACAGTTATTTGGCTCCGTTCGCGGGTGAATTAGCTGGCGGCGGAACAGTGACAGGTCTTTGTCGCTGCCACTTACGGTGAAGAGTGGAATTTCCTTCCAGGACTTTTCCTCTCAGAATACAGAACCCAGCTTAGACAAACCATTATTTACGAGCGAAAAGGCTTTACGTCGACCAGGTGGTTGAAACACAAAGGATGGTTTTTAGTTTTTTGAGTCAGTATCCTCCTTATATACGGTAAGTTGTTATTAATAATCCTTAGTTTGGCTAATCGAAAAACTGGAAACTGACAATTTACTGTTAGTTAACGAAGGGTTTTTATAATTGGCCTGCATTTAATATCAGAACAGGGGCGTAGCTACCATAGGGCTAGGCGGTGCAGTGCACCGGGGCCCTCAGCTCAGGGGGTCCCGAAGCTCAGCTCAGAGGACCCCCAAGCTCTGCACAGGGGGCCTCTACCAGCAACTTGGAAGAGCTAAAAAAAATCGTCCATTTGGCCTGAGGGCCCAAAATAATTTTATTTTGCACCGGGGCCCTTGGTGACCTAGCTAAGCCAGTGTATCAGCGTTTTATTTTCCGTTAGAAAGAAGTGAATTTTACACGCGCCATGAAACAGGCAATGAAACCATAGGCTGTTCTTTTAGATATTGAAACAGTTCCAACGAACTGTAATGCGGATTACGGCGCGATACTAGCAGTATGACTGGCCACAGTTTCCGAGAATCGTCGGTGGGAGAACGGGTAATGGTGTGAGTGGATTTAATTACGTGCTTTTTTTTGCCTCGGGCTTTACGCTTCGTCGACGTGGAGATATTTAAAAGCGGGAAAGGACTGGAGGAAGGAACGAGAAGGAATTCAGCCATGGTCTTCTGAAGGAACCATCGCGGTATTCGCCGAAGTTATTTAGGGAAACGATGGAAAACCCAAATATGGATGGCCGGACGTGGATTCGAACCCGCGTCCTCTCAAATGCGAGGTTATAGCGTTACCGCTCATCCACCACGCTTGGTTAAATGTGAGTCGTGCACTCGTGCTTCATACTCAGAATGTGCTGCGCGAGGTGAAATTTAAATACGAATGAACATAGAGGATACTCAATTGGTTATTGGCCATTCATCCGCAGTTGCTTGCTAAATATTTGTAAATGAAAACACCGTCTCATTGCAACTGTTATCTGATTCGTGTAATCTCAAACGCGCTTCGTCCTTATGGAATGCCGCATCATCAGTGATTGTAAATGTACTTAGATACCTGGCGTTGTTAGGAAAAAATTATATTATTTGTAAACACGAATAGCTATTAACAAAGTATACTCTTACTACGAATTTCGGCAGAAACAGTCACATGTTGTTCGGGAATAGCTCTACTTGCAATTTCGTTGAACATGACTATCACAATGAATGTACGTACATTTACAGTCGCTGATGATGCCTGATTCCATAAGGGCGAAATTCCTCTGAGATTACATGAATTAAATAACAGTTGCAAAGAGACAGTGTTTTCATTTCCTAACGTAGTGAAATGTCTGACTAAATGGCATAAACCAACCGAAAACAAAATAATGACCAAGAAGATCCCATAGACTTAAGTGGCCTATCGTGACCAGAGTTCAGCTGTTACGGCATGGATGCTACGGTATGGTGCGGAAATCCAACCCGTTTTCGTTACTATTATATTTATATAAAATTCCTGCAAAGGTTAATTCTAGATTGTAAGATTTTACGTTCTGTATAGTACCGAAATAAGAAAGAAGGAACTTAGCATTTTCGTTATGTCTGAGATGCGAGGCTAGTCTATAATGCTGTCATAACTATGTAATGACGTACAGATTTAAACGTAATTTGTTTACAGAATGTTACAATCAGAGAATGTTTGCGAACTTGTATTTTATATTGACTGTCGATGAAACGAGTTCCATGATCGAGGCGAAGAAATTTTCGGAACATCGTTGAAATACTTCTGTACTGAGTACTGCCGTTAGTGAAAATTCTTAAGACCATGGCATCAGTCTCCCAGACAGGTGCAAGAGTCCTGAAAATGGTGGCCGTGGTTAAGGACACCGCACAAAGGTGGGTGGATTTCTGTCCCCTGCGAATACGAATTTAAAACACAGATAACTGTATTTTTTATTGCTTTTAGGATATGGGTTCAGGGAAGTATGGTAAACAAAGTAACTAAACAAAAACTTGCTAACCACAAAGTCCACAATGATCGACGTAATAAATGACTGAGTTAAGAGTTTAGGCCTTCATCAAAACAGGTGAAGAGTTAAATGCTTATACTTATGGCTTCCTCGGGCAAATGTTGATTAGAGACAATATTCAACTCTGTAGATAACACAGGAATACAATTGTACGCTTTTAATTATGTTTCATCTCCATACAGAAAAGATAACATTTGCATTAAATACCTGCCAAAATCTTATGGGCTGTGCATACTGGAAGACCGAAAGTTACTGCTCGTCAAATATTTGTTGGCTAGTGTAGTATGTGGCAAACACTATAAACACAGTTTTTGTATTACGTCCTTGCTATCAAATTCTCTATGATGGCGCATCTGTATGACAGCAAGTTACATCCTGCTAGTCACAAAGTCAGCAAAAATAGTTGAACAGGTTCCAGGAGTATCCGACAGTATAATCCAATTATTTTTAACCCTTTCTAGAAAAAAATAAGAAATTAGATAGTTTTCCGTGAACTCTCTTCCTCGTACCAAAATTGAAAGTTTTTTTTATGATTCATCGGAGCTGGAAGTTTACTTTTAACCACAAATGGCAATGAAAACTACTTTGAGCTACATGAAGTTTCATTCAACGACCCGGGACTCCTAGGTCAACGTAGGTTTCAGTGTGTGAAATCGAAAAGTGGATGGGCTCGGACAGGAGAATCGACATAGAAAACAAAAAGCATCAGTTACTGAAAACTGAAGCGACCACTCCTTAACTTCTGCTCCATTGTTTGTGTGGTGGATGTGGTGTAATGATTTTTACCTGATGTGGGAGCTCTCGCTGAGGCAGCAGGTAGTTTGGCCCGAGGCGTGCAGGCACCTGCCGCCGCTCGCCGTGCCCTATGATCTTCAGTGCTAATGGACGCAGCCATCACGAGGGCGCGTGGTTCTCACCTCCAGTCAGGCGCCCACTCTCACTCCTTACATCCACTACGACATACTCTTGTTGTTTTTACTTACTTTCTTCAACAATTTTTATCTGTGAAATTAAAGGAACAGTATGTGATTAATGTCGGGCATTTTTTCCACAGTTGCTTGTTAAACTAATAATTATTGTTTAATAGTTGTTGTTGGATATTATTTATTTAAATAATATCCAACAGAGTTGTGCTGGCGTATTTATTAAACAATAATTATTAGTTTAAAGTAACAGTGCTTCTACCTTACGAACTACGTCAGAGTTTCCATCCAGTTATACAGTTATCTTCTTCTTCTTCTTTTTTTTTTTTTGCTTTATACCTTGTCGAAATCGATGTCGATGTCGAGGTCATTAGAGGCGAGAAAGGAACGGGAATGAATTCGGCCATGACCTTGTGAAAGAAGCATTTCAGCATTCGCCTGGAGTCATTAGGATAAACCATGCAAAAATCCAAATCTGGATGCCTGTACAGGGATTCGAACCCACGTCCTCCCAAATGCGAGTCTACAGTATAGAACTTGATTCCTGAATCTCTGTTTGACCATGATATAATCTAGCTGATATCCGCCTGTATCCCCAGGACGTTTCTAGGTGTATATCCTTCTTGCATGGTTCTTAAACAATGTGTTTGCCACAATTAGCTTATATCTTTCACAAAATTATAACAACCTGCTTACTCGCTCATTTCTTTCTCCTAGACCAAAACTTCCTACAGTATTCCCCTCTTTTCCTTCTCCCACTATAACATTCCATTCACCCATGATTATTAGATATTCCTCCCCCTTTACATATTTGATTAATTCTTCAATTTCGGCGTATATTTTCTCTATTTCTTCGTCATCTTCCTGCGACGTTGCCATATATACTTGTACTAACGTGGTTGAGGCGGGCTTAGTTTCTAACCTCATCAAAATAATCCTGTCACTAAACTGTTAATAATAACTCACCCTGACCTACCCTGACGAATACAAAATCGAACGTTAAGTTTCTAGGGTGTCTCTCGGATTCTTTTTATGTCACAATTGGCGTCAAGCATGGTTACGGTCTCTCTCCACTACTTTTTAACTGCTTTCTCGAAAAAATTACTCGGATATGGCGACCGAAATAAAGCAAACTGATTGCAGTCCACAGAGAATAGGAACTAAATCTAAAGGGATCACAACAGACACTTTAGCTATCAAATTACTTAAGAACTGCTGAGATCCAGATTGATTTGCTGAAATATATCGCCATACGAACCTGCTTCGGAAAAAACTGAAGTAATGAGCAACGTGAAAGACGCTTCACTAAAAATTCAAACTAAATACGGAGCCATAAACCGAGTTGAAAAATTTAAGTACCTGGGTGAGATCAAAATGAAAAATAAATTGTACAGTGAAGGTATTCGGGAAAGGATACACAAACTCGAAACAGCTTACCAAATTTCGCGGGAGATCTACAACAAAAAATGTCTTTCACAAAATAATATGTTACGTCATTATGAAACAGTTATGTAATCAGTAGTTTTATATCCAGCCGAAATCTTGTTACTGAATGCTGATAAAAGATTCCTGGGACAATTGGAGAAAAATTATTAAAGGAATTCTAGGTTCCAACTTCAAGAATGGCGCCCATCAAAAGCAATCGAACAAAGAAATTTACAGTAAAATAAAGAGAATCACTGAAACAATCCGCGAAAGAGGGGCACTTCAAACGAATGAAGGAAAACAAACTAACTAAAACGTCTTTGTATGAAATGCTCTCGGGTGACTAGCCGAGTCAAGAATGCGTTGTCATACGATATTTCGGCGACTAAATACATTATCGCCATCTTCTAGCCGAGTCAATAATGCGTTGTCGGCGATTAAAACATTGTCGCCATCTTCTGGTGAAGTGAATGCGTTGTCACACGATATTTCGGCGACTAAATTCATTGTCGCCATCTTCTGGTGAACGGAGAGCATTTCATACATTCTGAACGCCGAGAAAGACTTCGTTCTTATATAAAACGTCTTTAATTACTCTGACGCAAAACCAAAATCCAAGATGCCCTGGTTTGTAAGTATCAAAGGAAATCTTCATCATTTAGGATTAAAAGTTGATTTTTATAGAGATCTCTTTCTGACACATAGGAAAGCCGAGACGAACAATCCGCAATATTCCTTGGACGTAATAGCGCAAACGGGCCCACTCAAAACGAATGACTTCTGAGCCCAAAACAAAATGAAACTCGCCACCGAATGCAAGAAGGCTTAACTTGCATTTAGTCGGCCACAAGGAACATACATTACACAATAATAATGTATTGAGTAGATTTGTAGAAAATTTTGGACACGTATGAAAATGATAGTAGTTCCCCTAATATCCGTAAGTAGCTAACAGAAATTTTATGAAATCTAAACACAGTTCTGATCAATAACAAAAAATGTCTTAAAGATTTTTAAGTATTTCCCTAACTGTCCCTAAATATTCTCTTTCAACCGTTTGCTTATCTATTACGCAATGGCGATTTATCGTGCGTCTTCCATTTAACAAAATTCCTAAAAGTTTCAAAAAAACACATGCCTATCTTTTGCACAATGGAGATTTAATATGTATCTTTCATAAATTTAAAGTTCCTAGCCTTCCCTGCATTTGTTACACCATTACAAGTTAAAACACTATCTTCAGAAATACTTAACGGCTCATCCACTGCTTCTAACTTGGGCACATTACACGATGATGTTGTAATAACAGTGGACTATTCCCTGCGATTTACAGCTCTGCAAAATCTGAGAGTCGACAACAAACTAAATTGGTAGTTTCAATTCCCTAACCCTATTAATGACCTCTTTTGGTAACATTTCAATAAACTTGGTACCTTGTAACAACGAAAAAACCTAACCTGGAGTGACTATAGGAAAAAAAATTAGTAAAAGACAAACACTTTTTTCCAATAACTAAAAATGATAAACTCAGACTATTTAATCAATAGTCACATGCACACACGGTTCTGAACGCTAATATCTAGTAAAAAACTAGCTACCAAGCAAGTGCACCGCGCGACGATCAGTGATGAAGAAGCATCGATCTGTGGCTGCGTCTTTATATATAGCTTCTGCAGGAATGATTAACACTGGTGCACTACCATGACGTGTTTTCGACTTCTTGTTCTGTCACTGAGGATCTTTGTCGCAATAATTTCCTCTAGGTGTGAATTCTGTCATTGTACCACGCGCGCAATGCTTAAAACTCGTAAAAAAAACAGAATAAAAACCTAATTACACTCAATAAAGGCCTAGAGGTGTCACAAACTCTGGCGTCAAACATCGTGCATAATTACTTAACATCACTACATTTAGAAACTTACCGATGTAGTGAAATTTAGTGAACCCTCTTCGTTCATCAAACATATACATTTCTTTTTTATTTCTGTGTTGCTTCATAAAATTTCTTATTATAACTCCGACTTTCTTAACTCTAGTTATCATAACCACAAGTGCAGCATTAACCACTGGGCAGTGTACGAGTATAATAAACTTAACTTAGTCCACAACCCGAAGGTTGGTTGGATCCTCCCAAAGGAGGCATACTAAGCCATTGTGTCAGAGGTAGGACGGCCAGTTCCTTTCCTCTGGGCCCTACAGTTTAACGTTGAATCGGAATCACGGAACGAGTATAATATGGTAGTATAAAGCAATGAATTATCTGCCCACAGTATAAATTGCACCACAACATCTTTTAGTCACGAAAATTAAAAAATAATTGTTCAGAACATTAAAAATAGCAAAAAATTAAATATTTCAATTCAATGCAGAAGTAGAAGTAAGAAGTTTAATATGACAGTGCATCACAACTCATAGACCATCTGGGTTCGTTAAAACTGCATTCGTGGAAAAATTCGTCTTACTGGAATTGTCCTGTGGGGGGAAAAAAAAACACGAAACTTCACCCAGGAACAGCAGAATATGAGTAAAATTTTGAGGTGGATAGATTTGACTATGGTAACATTTTGTATTTAAAAACTGGCGAATTTTAGGCATTCTTACCATATGTGTTCTGGGCTACCTACTCATGTGAAGACCACAATATTTAGGTCCCGTTCCCAAAGGGAAATTTTGGCTATTACACGTGTTTCGTTGATCTAAAACCGTTCTGTATTGTTAAAATATATTCTAAGATGGTTATATAGAAATAAATAAGGTAAAAAGTTATTTCCTGCCCCAGCGTGTGGTATCCTGATGTTTAGAGCTCGCCAAGTAGGAGACTAAGATTTTTTTTCAGTTTTTATACTGGAAAATAAAGACATGAGTAGATGTGAAGGATCAATTTTAGACCATATCTGCTATCTCAAAAACGCTGTTACCTAGACTTGAAATTTGCTACCAATATATACTATATAATGTATTTGTACGATACATACAAAATCGAGTATTGATTTTGAGCTGAAGTTTGTTGATGAGTTCGGTCTGTTAGTACCATTTCGATAGGGGTGTCTCAAAGAAAGAACGCCACGCCTTGTTATCGTTACATGTGCGTCAGGAACATGATGGTTGAGTAGGCTGATTGATAAGGACCCAGAATGGATTATTAAAACGTGATCTTGACAAGGAGTAGGCTACATTCCAGATATAATTTTTGTTAGCACATTGGCTGTTCCCTACAGTTAAAATGAATCATCTATATTATTTCTAACAGAGATTTTTTTTTTTTTCTAGGCATCATTATCCCCTCATAATTAGTGAAAATCGATAAATGAGATATCATTTTAAATATTAAGTCATCCACTTTTTTGTAACCTCATTAATTGAGACATGAATTTGTCGGAATTCAACCCGTAAATGTCAACATTATGAGCAATCAAGACACTGGAGATCCAGCAATTGAACTTCCGGGATTCCATCTGAAGAGATTCTAGTGGATCAAACTAAACCACCTAAGAACAGGCCACGCCAAATGCAACTCCATGCTCCATAAGCGGGGAACTTCAGGATTCTCCTGTCTGTGACTGCCGAGTTCCTTCCCAGAATGTGGAGCACGTCATCAATGAATGCACTCTGTGGAAGTACGACGGACCATTTAAAGCGATGCTTTCAGTGCTATAACGTCCTTCATAGCATGGCTGCAACAACTGGACATCAATTTGTGAGTGCTAGCAACGTTCTGAAAGTTGTATATACTGTACTTATTTATATGCATTACATTATTTGCTTAGCCATACAACAAATAAATAAACAAGGTGACGGGTTTACCGAATTCAGAGTAAAGCCACCAGGCTTCTCTGGCATGGATAAGGATTGATCGCATTACCGCTAGATAGCAGCACCACATGTCACATAGTGTGTGTGTGTGTGTGTTTTATAGAGCAAGGAGCTTTTCAGATATTTTTGTTTCTGTTAGGAAAACATTTCTAGTTGTTTAGTAGGATGTTGTCAGTGTATTGCTATGTGCATACTTCAGTTGACAAATGAACAATTGCTACAAATGTGCCGGTTATTCTTACATACTGCTACAAATAACAAACATCGCTATACACCGTTTACCATTCGCAAAATTTTCTCACTGGCCGCCTAGTATCCCAAGATTTGTGCGTGTTAGAAATAACACCCTGTCTCCGGTATTATACACTAGAAACCTGTAACAGAAGAACAAATGAGTGGGATCGGTATTGATTTAACGTGTGCTCGTCGTAGGCGGTGTGACGGAGGCTGCTGGGAGAGGAAGCGTGGGCCGCGGACCATTACCGAGGACAATGGGTCCTCCTGACACCTGCTGCGCCAGGACGCCGGAAGTGGGGGCACGCGCCGGCACGCACGCGACCTGCGCCACGCGCTCTGCATACACTGTGAAACAGTCATACGGGGACCCGCGTAATCGGCGTTAAATAAGCGAGCGTCGTAAACAGGACTTTTAATAGCAAAAGATTCTCACGTCCATAATCGATTTGACATGCTCTCCACTAATTAAATTGGAGTTTATTTCGTAACACTCCGTCTTTTTGGAGCTAACTGGTTGAGCCTTTATGTATACACGGTGTCCAGGAATGAAAGGATAATCCTGCAGATAGGTCAAATCATTTCCCACTATATGACTAAATTTTATTTTAGTAAAAGTCTCACCGTTTTCGAGATATTGATTATTTAAATAGTTTTTCGAAACATGTGACTTTGTTCAATTTATTCGATGCCATTTCTAGAAATTAAGACTTTTTGAACCCTGTTTTTTTTTTTTTTTTTAAATTACTCAAAGATATTTGAGTCATCTAAAAATATGTTCTTTTTTTCTTAAAATGTTAAAAAAAAAATCTTGTAAAAAATCTTAAATGGTATAATTATTTTAAAATGATTGTTTTATGGTAGTCCAATCTGCTAAAGAAACCTTTTTGCATTTTAAACATGCAGTAAAAAAATGATGGTAATGATTTTTTTACGATTTTTTAACGTTTTAAGAAAATTAACATCGTTGTAGATGACTCAAACATCCTTGAATAAATTTTTAAAAAACCTGGTTCAAAAAGTCTTAATTTGTATAAATGACGTGGAATGAACTGAACAAAGTCAGATGTTTCGAAAAAGATTTAAAAAATCAATACCTCGAAAATGGTGTGACTTTTACTAAAATAAAATTTTGTCATATAGTAGGACATGATGTGACCTGTCTGCGGTTGCAGGATTATCCTTGTTTCCTGGACAGCCTGAATGAATATTGTGCTTTATACTTTTATACCTGCAGGAAGTAAAGATTGACCGCCTGTACGAATACTTCGTTTATTATAAACTGCAGTGTCTAAGATCATGGGATAGGAAGATTTAAATATTCAGATGGTAGGAGCATCTTGCATGAAATGTATAAACGTGAGGTGCAGTGCTAAGGCTTTCATTTGTATACTTGTCATTCGTGTGAAAGTTTTTCTGACGTGATTTTGGCATCACGACATCAATCAACTATCTTTCAATGTGGAATGATAGTTGCCGCAAGACGTGTGGAGCATTGTAATAGAGCTCTAGATGTTGAGGCGGGGTTTCAGTCCCGCACTTGACGCCTGAGTATGTAATATGACCGGGTGGCTAATGACTGAATGGTCAATTGGGCTTTTTATTGAGTAACCTGCCCCGAAATGACCACTTCTTCTTTTTTCAAGTTTCTGTTTTCTTCAGGCTGACTATTTCTTGATTCTAACAACAGAAATTTTTTATGTAAAACAGAATTACCAAACTGCGCGATCAATAGGTTAATGATTGCAGATAAATACTTTGAAGTTGTTATATGTTTGAAATGTGGGCTCGAATGAGTTCTTGTGACTTGAGTGTTCTGTTTGATACGGGTAGATAAAGCGTTGCTAAATGAGAATTGCTGTTATAAGTATAAATTCCGATTTATTACACAATCTGTCGCTATACTCCAGTTACAGTCGTAAAAATACATAACTGTAGCGAACCATCCACGCAAGCCGTTAGAACCTTACCCCCTGCTAGCCTGAATTTAGATATTACTGCAAAAACAGGGTATAGTGAAGTTTCTGGTAGTGCGCTCTTTATCCACACCGAGCGTGGTGGTGTAACGGCTAGCGTTCTGGCCTCGCATTCGGGAGGACAGCGGTTCGAATCCCCGTCCGGGCATCCAGATTTGGGTTTTCCATGGTTTCCCAAATCACTCCAGGCAAATGCTGGGATGTTTCCTTCAAAAGGCCATGGCCGAATTCCTTCCCATTCCTTGCCCCCCATCCTTTCCCGTCTCTAATGACCTCGCTGTTAGAGAGACGTTAAGCAGATTCAAAAAAAAATCTTTATCGATGTGTGGAACTAACGCAACCGGGGTCTGCCTGCGACTGCCAGCGTGACAACTGCAGAGACGGTGCCACGCCGCGCGATCACGTATCATGCGTGTCCACTGACTGCAGGGCCACGTGCACTTAAGAAGGAAGGAAAATTCACCCAGACAACTGCAAAATATTATAGAGATTAATGTTTCCCTTACAACATTCGACTTCGAAAGTTGATTGTGAATTCAACATTCCTCGAATCACACTGTCAAGAATGTGGCATAAATATGTAATTTTCGGCCCAACCTCCTGCCATAGGAAACGCAGTGACCTACCGTGTCTTCCTAATGACTGCGTCGAGATGTCAGTGTTGTGAGACAGGCAACGCTGTGGCAAAGAACAGCAGCTCTCAGCGTGGGACGTACAACAGATGTTTCCGTGTGAACAATGTAGCAAACTTTGTCGTGATGGGAAGACAGACACAAGTGCCGCTGAAAAAGAAACGCCGTCGGCAACTATGACTCTTTGGGTCTTGTGCACGTATCCCTTGAACGCTGGATGAGTGTTCACATGACTCACAGTTCCAGTTGGTACGAGCTGATGGGAGTGTTCGACTGTTTGGCAGACCCCACGAGGCATTGGATGCAGGCAGTGTGGAAGTTGGTGGTGGCTCCATCCA
This sequence comes from Vandiemenella viatica, assembly GCA_031002005.1. Taxonomy (NCBI): domain Eukaryota; kingdom Metazoa; phylum Arthropoda; class Insecta; order Orthoptera; family Morabidae; genus Vandiemenella; species Vandiemenella viatica. The sequence goes on from CM061920.1 coordinate 81,053,515, forward strand.
CCTGGACCTCTGGTCAGACTCAACAAATCGTTGAGTGAAAATTATTAAGTTCAGCTACTTGGAGACCATTTTCAGCCATTCATCACCTTTGCCTTCCCATAAAAATATTGACTTTTCCATGACGACAATGCGTCATGTCCCCGGGCCCAAAATCGTTCACGATTGGTTCGGGGGTCATTCTGCACAATTCCAGGGAATGATTTGGTCACCTAGATAGCCACGAATTAATCCAATCGAATATATCTGGGCCATGATCGAAAGATCATTTTGTGCACTATGTTCTCCACCGACCACACTTTGCCCATTATGGACGGCTGTAGAGGAAGCGCGGGTGAATATTTTTTCGAAGCGACTTCCGAAGACGAGTCAATGCCACGTCGGATTGCTGCAATTCGCCAGGCAAACGAGTGTTAGGAGGTGTCCCAAGGCTTACGGCACTTCGGTGTACCTGCGGAGACGTTCCCTGACTCAGCAATTCCGTTGTATTCCCAACTCGACTAGTGAATGTTTACGTTTATGACTAAAACGAAACGTAAACTAAGTAAAAAAGTGTAAGGCGTAATTAAACCATCATGTCACTGTCTTTAATTAATTAGAATACAAATAGGCATTTATTTTTGTCACACAGCAGATGTCGCAACCAGTCGTCGAGATATAGTGTTTTAAAAACACAATCCGGCCTTATATATGTGAATACTTTCTAGAAAACATATGGTGAGGACATCACCGTTCTTACATCAGCGTAGACGGTGTTTTGTCGGTTCATGGTTCGTTATTCAGCTAACATGAGTTTTCCCGCATAGTGTAGGGTGCAGTCTTTAAATTCATACGTTCCAACACAAATCGAGAGATTGCACTAAACGTTTCATCGTTTACAATGTAATCTGCATACGAAAAAAGATAAGAATTCTTTAAGATGCTAAGTGATGTCTGGTTTCTACACAGCTGTAATAGGGGATCGCATACTGAGTACACTTTCCTCTTGCTTTTAGGTATGCGACATAGTTAACGATGTTAAGTAATTTTTTTCATGTAAAGTAAAGGCAATGCGTGATGACCCCTAACAGGTCCCCTAAAGCACTTCCGCCGTCGTGCGTGTTGGGAGATAATTCCATGTACAGAGATTTACCGGCCAGTCAGTGGATGAAACGTGCCGCGCTTAGAGATAAATCACCTCCACAGCGAGAACTCTGAAAGACGATGGTCAGAGGCGGAAAGCACAGCCAGGCTGAGTCACGAAGGGATCCGGGTTTGTAGGCCGAGAACATGGCGTCGGACAGTCGGCGCCAAGAGCAAGAAACTATTAATACTGAGGAGGACAGTATTTATGGGGATTCGTGGTAGTGGTCAACTATTAAGCGGGCGAAAACTCCGTAGCATTGTTCCTAGACTATCGCATAATTAAACTAAATATAATGCAACCTGCGGATCAAATAAACAACCTATATCCCTAGATTTTAATAAAATTTCCGTCTAAAAACAACTGTTGATTTATTTTTATTTATTTCCATACGCATTTCGCCTTTATGCTGTGGGGCATCATCAGTTGCTGTGAATTTATGTTTACATGCGTGTTATTACAATTTGGTCGGAATATTACAAATTAATATATACATATTTACATTGTACTTACAGGTATGGTTATGACCTTCACATGGCGGCCTGGAACAGCACTTTATGCAGCTTTGCAGATCTTCTTCTGTATAAGTAACACTGTTTCAAAACTTTCATAGAGTTCTGCATAACTATTTGGCAGTGTATAGATTATAATATCAACTGTACACTGTTTTTCCTTTTTACTGCATTTGTATGCTAATTAAATGATTTTTGGTTTGGTGATACAATAGTGCCAACTTCGTTTAATTATTTTTTGTGTTGTTGTATCTGTGTTGCTCTCTTGAACTTAAATCTATTGATCAACAACTGAGGAAGATGGCCTATAACCAGATTTGTAACCTATATCCCCGTCGGGAATTAAAAACATAAAAACAGTTACGCAGTTATCCGAGGAAATAAAGTAAAGCACCAGTGTGTATAGTATGGACTGTCATAGTTGTTTCTGTTTTCGTTATGTTGTACCATCATCAGAATATTTTATGCGTGGAAGCGTTTAAGAGACCTGCTTGGACGCAGAAAGAATGTATAAAATAGGGAAATGATATTGAGTCTGTAGTATTGACTGAAGGGTTAGTAATTTCCAGTTGACAGCATGCCTATGCAGCTATTTAATACTTTGTGGAAATGAATGTGATTTCAGTTCACTGCTGGAGGGAGAAGAAAATATTGTTAGATATACAATAACATATTTGTTTCTTCGTAGAACTGATTACGCTGATGACTAAAGCGAAACGTAAACTGAGTGAATAAAGTGTAAGGCGTCATTAAACCACCATGTCACTGTCTTTAATTGATTAGAATACAAACAGGCATTTATTTTTGTAATACAGTAGCTATCGCAACTTACCAATCTAATCATCCACAAGTAAAACAAACAATAGCAATAACACCGGTCTCTTGACAGACTTTATCGACGACAACACCATGGTCATCTTCTACGTATTTTTTTCCGGATCCCATTAAATACTACATTCCCAATTACCTGTAAATACTTTAATCTTTCTTCACAACAACGATTTCTGCCTTCAGATTTTTTCTATATCATTGTCATAGGTTCCCGCGTGCAGTATACTCCTTATTTCAAGCCACGATATGATATGCAGGACACACGGAAAGCCTCTCTGATCGATAGAGGAGTGCTGATATGGTAACATCACGTTGTGAATCGTGTGAATTCTTTTCTGGGTCTGAGGAGTTATTTTTTGTACGTCAAATGTATAGGCCCGAGGCGAAAAATTGGCAATACCCGGCTCTTCAGTTAGATGAATACGGGACACCGACTAAACTACAATCGGGACTAGGGGAAGGTCTAAGCTAATATTTGAACCTGCGTCCGCCGTACTTCTTCAGTCCACTATGATGGCGCTTCAAGCGAAACTTTTTCCTATACTCTGTGAACCAGAAAAAAATATTGGTCTTCCAAAATTTTGTTCAAATAGTTTCAAAGTGTCGATTCAATATTAGCAGCTGTAAAGTTACATGCCGTTGACGAACCCTAGTTACTTATATATCGTTGAATAAAAATTGAATAGTATCTTAAAAATCGAATTCCGCTGTGTAATGTTCGAAGTTCATGTGAGAGGAATACGTGAATCATCCCTCTAGGAGGCACTGCAGAAGACTTTCCCACAAGAATGGGCGGCTGTGTGTGTGTGTGTGTGGCTACGTTAATTTGCGGGTACCACTCCAGCAAATGGTTTTTGGTCGGGCAGCAGGCGAACTTTATTGGTGGGCCGTCGGTATCGGATGCACTTAACGAGTCTCTCTGCCCATTAGGGGGGAGGGACGCGTGGGGGAGTCAAGCACCTGCACGCACACCTGTACCTGCCGGGAGACGCTAAGTACAGGGAACGCTCTCTGCCTCAGCCGCACACTCCACAGTCCTGAATGCTCGCAGAGAAACATTTGTCGGTAATAAAATGCTATGAACAGATAAGAACCGACCACGCAGTGATTGGTGCGCTTGCTAATGCATTTGCCGGTTGTTACTCTGTTAACAGCAAATTATAAATGTTTATAGTGTAGTATCCTTGTAACGTTTTCGTAAATTAAATTTCACGATTCCATTTGCGCTTAATGGAGTGCTTATCTTTGATTGAAAACTGAACAAATAAATAACCAAAAGTTACATAGTTAAAAAAAATCAACAGAATCCAAAGAGTGAAGTTTTTATATATGAGCGCGATCTTTAATAGACTATCGTAAAGGAGTATCCATCTGTGGCTCCTATCTGTTCTGGGTATGAAAGGATCATCATTTCTTGCTCCATTCATCGATCACGTAGAGTGAAGAGATATGCCACAGATAGACTATAAGCTCTTAACTTGTGAAATCACCATCCCAATTGATTCTCTAGTTTTTTCTGGAAGCTTAGACAAATGACAAATCACACGAAGCCCGCTTAAAGATTTATAATAGTATACGTGGTCCTCCACAAGATAATTTGCGATTATACTCCTCCAGTGGTTAACAAATGAACTAAGGACGCTAACGACCCCATCGTCGATGCCTCCTAAAGCCACAACAACAACAACAATAAATGTATTACTGCTGTTAGTTGTACTCGCCGAGAAACCAGTTAGATGTTTAGTTTAAAATGCTAGATCTTTTACTTTAAACATGATACAACTGACGATTTTTATACCGTTTTTTGTCTTTCGTCATTAGCGTTCCCGACTTAATCTCATTCTAGTTACAAAAAACAGTGCTTCTTATCGCTATTATGTCAAACAGCCGTTTTTTTTTTTTTTTTTTTTTTTTTTTTTTTTTTTTTTTTTAATCGCATTTGGCAACGGAGTCTATATAGCCAGCTCGATGTAATTATTATAGCTTTCAGTGCATATGTCGTCATCCAGTATGTATATTGTATTTTTCCAATGTATGGACGCCACAGGACGGACAGGACATTCACACAGACACACAACACTTAACAACCATGCCCGCGGCCGGATTCGAACCGGCGGCCTTCGGCACGCGGAGTTAGCACTCTAGCCCCAACGCTACCGAGGCCGGCTCAAACAGCCGTTATCTTATAAGCACAGCTCTTTGGATTGTTCAATAATGCCAGCATGGGGAAACTTCTTAAATACTTAGAAGGAGTAAGGTATGTCGCTACACAAAGGACAGATACAAATTAAGTCCATCAAAATTATAAATGTACGTACAAGGAAGGTAAGCGGTCCTAACTGATGACATCGGTTGCCATTTCCAAATTATTACAAGTAAATATTTGCTTTATATGTATCAACAAACATTATATTACACACTCGTTATTTCTGTGCACCAATAGTTGATAGGAATGACACACTGATCAGCCAGAATATTATGTCCACCAACCTACTTCGATATAAACCCGTACAGGCGATACCAGCGTCACCTGACGAGGTATGACTGCTAGTCAGACACACGCACGGTGCATGTAGTATCAGTGAGCGTGCTATCCGTGTTTAGAATGGGGAAGGCTCGCGATCTATCTTAGTTTGGCCAGGGCAGATTATGATGGCTCGGAAGCTCGGCACAAGCATTTCGGAAACTGCACGACTTGCCGGGTGTTCGAGTTGTGCTGCGGTGAGTATCTTCAACAAGTGGCGAAAGAACGGTGAAACCATGTCCAAACGTCGAGGGGTTGGGTGGCCACTCTTCATTACATATGTCGAACGTCGTGGGCTGGGCAGACTGGTAAAACAGGAATGGCGGTGAACTGTAGCTAACTAACATCAGACTTTAATGCTGGGCAGAGTACAAGTGTGTCTGAACATTCAGTGCACCGAACATTCCTAACGACGGGCCTCCGCAGCCGACCACCCATGCATATCCCAATGTTAACACCACGACATCGGCAACTACGACTGAAATGGGCACGTGACCATCGTCACAGGACGGTGGCGCAGTGGCAGAGCGTTGCATGGTTTGATGAATCCCGATACTTTCTTCACCATGCTGATGGGACGGTCCGAATGGTTTTCCAGGGCAACAGCTTCTTGACACCTGTACTGCGGGACGGAGACAAGCTGCGACGGCTCAATTATGCTCTAGGGAATATTCACGTTGGCATCCATGGGGCCAGTGGAGCCCGTGCAAGGCACCACGACGGCCAACAACTATTTTACACTGGCTGCATACCATGTACATCCCTTCATGACGACCATGTTTCCCAACTGCAGTGGCATTTTTTTAAAAGATAGTGCGCCGTTTCATAAGGCCAGTAGTGTGAAGGAGAGGTTCGAGGAACACAGTGGCGAGTTTCAATTGATGTGCTGGTCCCCCAACTCGCCAGATATGAAACCGATCGGACACATCTGGGATGAGATTGAACGTGGCTTCAGAGCTCATTACCCCCCTCCCCGGAATTTACGGGAATTAGGTGACTTGTGTGTGCAGATGTGGTGCCAACTCCCTCCAGTGATCTACCAAGGCCTCATTGCTTCCATGCCAAGACGCGTGGCCGCTGTTATCCGTGCCAAAGGTGGACATACCGGCTATTAGGTAGATGGTCATAATGTTCTGGCTGATTAATGTAGTGTTTATACGGTAAGAGGCCGAATCAAAAGTGAAAAACGGGATTGCTAATGTTCACTGCGATACTGAGATTTAATTTGGTACTAGGCATTCTTCCGCAATTGCTTATTAAATGTTTGAAAATGAAAACACCATCTGTTAACAACTTTTTTTAATTCATATAATATAAGAAGCGTTTCGTCTTTGTGGAAAAGGGTATTGTCAGTGATTGTAAAAGTACATACATGGTGTTGTTAAGAAAAAAATAACTATTAACAAAGTAGACTCTACTTACGAAGTTGGTAGAAACAGTTACATGTTGGTCGGAACAGTTCTATTTTTAGTTCTATAGAACCCTATGTTCAACATTGAACATACGTGCTTGCAGATTGGAAAAAAATCTTTCAAAAAAAAAATCCCAAAACTACCAATCTCAAAAGTGATCCAAAAATACACACTCCCAAACGGACAGTAATAAACTTTAGGAACGCATCATCATACAAACTAAATAGATCCACACTTGAATTTCTCAGTGAAAATTAAAGCTACCACAACAACAGTACCGTCCTAAACACAATACTGTTAATACACACCATAAAGACAATACAGATCCCAAAACTCCTACCATTTGATGTAGTTAACATGTGCAGTACTCTGTCATTAATATCATACAGAACAATCTCTACACAATACTGTTGCCAAATTACAAATGTAGCAGGTAAAGGAAATACTACTTATCGTCAACTTACAAAATTATTTCCACTTCAGTCATTATTTGCATTTTAAACCACCAAGTCTGGAACTAGTCGTTAGAGTGATACCCGATGGATTCCTTTCAATCTTCATAGTGACCTTAACAAGTTGTTTTTATGCTTACAGATTGCATCGGAGAACTTTGCTTTGTACTACAGAACTATTGAGACACGTGTTTGAAGTTCATAAGCATGCACGTCAAGTATAATAATTTATTTTCATCATTTTAAGATTTAAGGGTTTCACTGCCTCGTCTATTAATAAAAAATTCTCTAACTTCCATCGCGTCAAAATGTCGTACTCCTGGTATGTTTTCAGGGTCAGAACCTGTGTCCTCATTTTCAACCATTGCTTAAATGATTTGTATCTTTTAGTATAATAGGCTTAATGTAGCGTGTCACACCTACGTCATGTCACGCGGTGGCGTCAATCTATGACGTTGCGCTATGACGTTGCGCTATGACGTCACGCTTTACGATATTATTTGTGGGAGTGCGCGTTATTTAATATCATTTCCAAGCAACAGTCAATAAATTAACTCACAGAACACTGAAAGAAAAGTATGTATTGCGTTAAATCGATATATCAATCATTAGATGCTTATATTTACGTAATATTCTTTTGATATATTGAAGTATTCCTTAAATTCTTTGTCCATAGATATTGTAAGATAAAAGCTTTGTATTTCGAGCATCAATGTTGAGAAAAGTTTGGTTAAAGTGTTACTTAAAATGAATCAGAATTACAATTGGCATTTGACGCTACGGCAGAGGGCATGAATAATTTAGCTTTTTTTTCAAAATAATTTAAACTGTACCTATTATTGAAATTATTAATTCGTTTGAACCGAAATAGTTGCCCACTCATCTCGAATTGTGCAGCCTACACTACAATTAATAATGTAAGTTTATCAGATTTATTTTAATCTTCTTTGAATCCACTGAGTAATATTACTGAGGCTATTACGTATTTCCGCAATGTGTAACTATGACAGCTATTCGAACATTGTAATATCGGTCTGAATCACGTTGCAGATTTTTGGTTTATTACCTTCCTTTTTATTGAATGTTTTTGATGAAATTTATGTTGTTGCGTAATGTATCTCATCAATGAATTGTCGTTTTGGTCGAAAACTGTTGCACACGTTCGTTTTGTGATATTATTGGCTATGGCAAAATAAAAACGAGGCCCAAAGAATTGTGCTATTCGTTTGAAATTTACCACATACGTTCCTGTGGTCATACCTTTTAAGAAAAAGTGTACATGAAAGCAAAAGGCAGCTTACGTTAGACGTGAAGCAACATGAAAATTACGAATTAACATAACACAAAACCGCCAATTCAAATACTCAAGTCAAAGATAGCATCTGTACAGCAACAACTGTAAAAACACTGGCAACGTTTCTTGATAGGATATAAATATATTCCTGCGTTGTATAATTCACTTCTTACAACAAATTATTTTATACTTATGTCGCGATACATGACATCACCATCAATGCGCATGCGATTAAAGCTTTCATTTTGTAGCGGCAGTATTACCCGAGATTGTGGTTAGGCTGAAATCCTGTCGCGTGTTGACCGAGCGAGTGCCGAACTTACCCACTGTGGGTCCGTCCTAGCGTCTACTTACTGTCGGCTGAGGTACTTCGGGTTTCCAGTCGGCATCTGTAAGCTCCTGGCTAGGAAAAAATACATTCACAGAGACTTAATTTGCATAAAATCAGGATGTAGGGGCTCCTTGAAATGATATGAAGAGTTGTGGCTACTTGATTTATTGTGAAAGCGGCTGTGTGGTACAGTTACAAGTTGCTGGTACATGAAATCGGTGTTTCCCGATATTGGAATAATGGACCATAGGATCCGATTAATGCAGTATGCATTCCAAGCCAGCAGAGGGAGAATGATAGGAGAAAATGCCTAAAACGGCCTAATTGGATGGTAACAGGTCTGCCCCACGAAATTTCACATCACGGACTGGGGCGAATCGTGCGCGCAAAGAGGCGCCCTCGATTCCGGAAGGTGGGGAAAGCCTTCCTCTCATTGGCTGTTTGTCACTATGAACACGCGTGTGGTTCACGTGCTCATAGTGTGTAAGCCTCGTGTACTAGCCGTGTTGGCTGAGTTTCCCACAGTACGGACCGCAAGATCAGCGGCCTTGAGCCTGGTGTCGTATATGAGCGGAGTAATCTACACACTACTGCGTTGGCTTGGAAGCACTCCGCCTTCATTACCGCTAAACTCTATACTAAAATCAGTCACCGCGACAATCCAGCCTGGACAAAAATATATAATGATCCTTATCACAGCAATAGCATGTTGAATTTAGCTATTATCAGTTATTTAAGCAGGTTTCAGAAGCACTATGTCACGTTTTGATATCATGAATCACGATGTAAACTACTCCCGTATGTGGTTAGTTTTAAAATGCAACCTGGACCAGGATAGCAACCGAAACCTTTTGTCATAGCGCCAGGCAATAGGAATTGCATTTATTTTATAACAATTCAATTTATTTCAACAATTGCTAAGAAAGGAATTGCTACAACACTGAAAGAAAAATATGAATTTTGTTTAAATTGTCATATTGATTATTAGTTGCTTTTTTTTAGTGATATGATTACTTGGTTTGAATGAAAGAAGTTCCAAATTGTTCGCGATCTATGCAACCTGAACCACAATTAAAACTGATATTACATGACGTAAGAAGTTAAGATTTATTTTTAGCATCCTTCGATTTCACTAGGATCATTATTTCAGCCCAATGTAAGCTGTGCCAGGCGTTAAAACATCGATCTTCATCATAGACAATAAGAAAGTTGTAAGAAACTGTGAAGATTTTGGATCAAGTTTGTATCGCATAATGCATGATTGGTATAGATGCATGATGACATTGACATGCGATTCAGGGATTGTATAAATTCGCGTGTGAATGAAGCTTTGATTTTCTACTAGATTACACGTGCTAGTTGCAAATCCCGCTTTAGCAACATCGCTTTCAATTTGACTAAGCATTTTGTTGGAAAACTCAATCCTAGTTGTTTCAAAACAACATTGTTAGTGAATAGCTGAACGATTTTGTTTGATAGCTTCTGGTTTAGTTACCTAATGTTGTCGTGAATCACATTTTCTCCCATAATGTAAAAACTATAACGAAATAATTGTGGTCAGCACGTCGCAGCCACTGCTTTGCTTCTTACTGAAAAACTTTCTCGATAACCGAGCGTGGTGGACGAGCGGCAAATCTCTGGCATCGCATTCTGGAGGACGCGGGTTTGAGTCCCCGTTCAACCATCCAGGTTTGTGTTTTCCATCGTTTCATGGTTCCTTCGAAAGGCCATGGCTGATTTCATTTCCGTTGTTCCTTTCCCCCATTTCTTTCCCTCCTCCAATGAACTCTTTTCTCGATAATCAGCTTATAGAAAGCTGAGTGGGCCTAGCAGGCTTGTTCCTCTTCGGAAAATTCTCATCTACTTGAGACTAAGATGTTCTACCAAGTTGTGAGGGCCGAGCTCCTTCAGTTGAATTCCTGCGACCTCGATACCACTAAGACAAAATAGAAGAGGTATTTTATCCCGGTTAGCCGTCCAGCAGCGTCGAGTCTGAGATGTCTTTGCTTCCCTTCAAACTGTAGCTCCCTCCAGTCATTCAGCGTTGGCGCTATGGTTACCAGCATTTGAATTTTAATTCAACAAGCAACCAGTCACCCAGTACTCTAAAAGGTTAAACACAATTTTGTGCAGAAGAGACATATGCCGAATCATTGGCTAACTTTAAACGTACTGTAGCCTTGTTTAAAACCAACCAATGTCACTATCAAAGAATCACTTCCATTTCTCCAGTTATTTTGGAAATAATACCTGTCCTGGAGTACTTCTATATGCATAACTGTGTCTGATTTAGACACATTTTCGAATAGTTACTGGACGTGAGGTGTACATATCCTAATACACAAACTTTGAACTTCGCAAGAGCAGAAATAACACAAAACTTACTGCCCTCCCTGAATACAATGTTAAACGTGCAAAAGTCATGGCTCAATAACATGAACATCAGCTGGATTATCAAAATGATTCAAGACTACAATTCTTATCAAATGTTACGCTAAAATCGAAACGGTATAAACTATTTGAATTGAAATAGTTTTTTATTTGATTAAATTTTTTATATTTGTATCAGTTACTAAACGTTCTTCAGTAATTTTCATGAAAAGTGGTCATGTAGCATTTGGACATGATCACTCTTCAGAAGATAAGATACTCATGTTTAAGGAAATTTTTTATCAACATTGAACATAATCAGCTATACCAAATCAGAAATAAAGAGAACAAAATAGCCCTACCCCAGCTGAACACAAACATCTTCAAGCAAATAAGGAATGTAATACATAACATATTCTCAACACCGCAGATGGCAAATACGAAGACACAGTGCCAAACAAATACACACTCACAAAACAAAATAAAAGCTATGGCAAATAATAAAATTATCTACAAAAAAAAAAACACAAACAAAACAAAAAACAAACTCTAAAAGAATTCAAACTACCAGCCAAAAAATAAAATTCGCTACAAATAAAAGAACATTAAAACCACCAAACAACTCAACAAATTCAAGAATAATGCATATGTCAGGTGTACAGAAAATTTAAAACAAGAAACAAAATAGACCTAAGAGCACTCAAATACAACGATCATACGACATATTCAGAACACTCCTTAGGACACAACAACCACCAGAGAGATATTGACAGACATACGAACAGTATAAACAACCACATACATTATCATGCGAAGAAAAGTCTTATATAGCAAGAAATGACTGAGGGAAAACATGTAACAAGGAGATACACAAACCTGACAAATGAAGCTCTGAACTCAAACGAAATAAGAGAGTGCAGAGCAGTGGACTGCGATCTTATTAAAATGATTTAACAAACAGGAAGATAATCTACCCGAAACCAGTGCGAATGAGATAATTCTTAGCATAATTTCAATTTACACACTGTTCTGATAAAACAAACAATAACATGTTATACACATTGCAATAGAAAAACTGTCGTAAATGCTTGAAAGCGACTTCACAAATTTAATGTCGATATATTATCTAACATACTGTCACAAAACTTTACAGTCATATTGTTGTCAACTTCTTGCCAAATTTGGTGGTCTGTTGAAAAGCACTGTTGACGCCAGCTCGCAGCTCTGGTAGATTTATTGGTAGACACTAAATCTTTCAAGTAAATCCACAACAGGGCAGACTGATATGAATGAAATTCAAGCCCAGACATAAGCAATCTGGACACTGCTCACGTCTGCGCTCTCGTGGCAGAAATCTGAAACGCGGCTGCAAAACTTTTTAAGTTTTCTATAGGACTGTAAAATTTTATGACAATACGTCAAATAATAAATCCACAGTAAATTAGTGAAATCGCTTCAATCATTTATAATAACCCTGTATAGGATAAAGACTAGTTCAATTATCAACCATCAGTTCTGATGGCTTTTCCCTAACAGTTCTACTCACAGGGTTGCACAGCTAAATTCTTAATGACGCATGTAGTACATGTACACTTAAAGCAAAGTTGAAAACAAACACTAAAGTAGCCTAGTTCAGTCGGTGGAGAGACTGACAAATTTTCTCGTATATTGGAACAAAAGTTTGGCTAATGTGATTATTTTGTCAACAGGTGTAAAAACTATTTAGTATCAGAAGAGGTAACCAGTGTCGTTTAAGTTTAAGAACCGTAATTAATTGAGGCGAGAAGAATTTAATTGGCCGCAAACCGGAGCGAAAACCTTCGAAGCAGGTTTGCTTCGAAACAGGAACGAAGACAGGAACGAACACGTGATCAGAACATCGAAATATTTGTTGCTAGTTTTCAGCGTAATTTTCTTTATATACCCGTGTATAAAAATTATGTTTTCAAATATAATTACTACGTTTAGAGACTTTCAGCTACCATACATAACGCCCTTTGAATTCACTGCTGCTTAACGTCTCTTAACAGCGAGGTCTTTAGAGACGGGAAAGGATTGGGGGGGGGGGGCAAGGAATGGGAAGGAATTCGGCCATGGCCTTTTAAAGGAAGCATGCCGGCATTTGCCTGGAGTGATTTGGAAAACCATGGAAAACCCAAACCTGGATGCCCGGACGGGGATTCGAACCGCCGCGCCGTCCTCCCGAATGCGAGGCCAGAACGCTAACTGTTACACCACTACGCTCGGTTTGAATTCACATTTTCCAGAGAATGTATACCATAGTGATGTGTGCCTGCATGACTAGGGAGTGTTGTGACACGTCGTAGCTACTCTTGTTGATAAGCCATGTCGCGAGCAGATGACAGGTAGTTAATCAGAGGCCTGTGTCTACACTCCGTGAGACTGAAGGGTCGGGTGTGAACAGAGGCAGGCGCTCAGCAATTAATGAAGCGGAGTGTTTGCCGGGCTGGTGAGGTGCTGCATACATTACGCCTCGCCCACGCCGGGAATGTCTGTGAACTCGCCGCTCACTCACAACAAAGAGCCGACACCACGGCAGCTCAGCTCGCTTCACGATCACTCCCTCCACGGTCATATTTCTGACTAGTCCCTTCAGGCAACGGAATTTTCTCAGGAAAATCGGAAACGTAGATCACATTTTAAATTGTTAGTTGGAAGCGGAGTTGCCAGTCTACTATTACTATAGCGAGTATCGAAGAAATAAAGAGAAAAATTTGAAAGAAGCTGAATATAAAAATCTTTTAAGACCATTTTCAAATTGCTATAGTAGTATAACGAAGCTTTATCAGGAAGCAATGTTGATAAATACATGTTCAAGGAATAGCTGCGCATTATACAACAGGTTGCCGTAAGTCATATGTCGAACTGACTGCAGTGGCGTAGTTATCGGAGGGCTAGGCGGTGCCGTGCATCAGGGCCCTAGGTTCAGGGGGCCCACAAGATAAGCTCAGGGGGCCCCAAGCTCAGTTCAGGGGGCCCCAAAGCTCAGGCAGTTCCTGCCAGCAAACCTCACAAGACTTGGTAGAGCTAAGAAAAAAAAATGTCGCCTATCTGGTTTGAGGGCCCCTTTTTTGGGGGGGGCGTGGGGGGCGGGCTGTTAACCTAGATACGCCACTGACTGAATGCAGTTAACTCTGATAATTACTCCATCATAAATCTTTTTTTTTTCAGACACAAAAATTGATTAGTAAACAAATAAATTATATTCAGCACCCAACGGAATTAAATATCGCTTCCAGCCATCTATTTGGTTATAGTACTTTTAGGCTAGTACAGTGTGTTATGTCCCTATTTAAAAATATTAATTGCTGTGTTGACTACTAATTAAACTAGAAGCGGTTTTACATTGATACAAGCATGCTCGACCATTACAATTATAAGTTTGCAAAAGTGTGATGCGTAATTCCAAATTACGTCCAGCTTATAGCTACCCACTGCATCGTTTTTTATGGATTTAAGATTCATCGAAGATGATGTCATTAGAGGCGGTAAAGGACTGAGGACAAGAAACGGGAAGTAATTCGGCAATCCCCCGGCATTCGTCTGGAATGATTTTCGGAAACTGTGGAAAAGAGAAATGTGAGTTGTCGGACTGTGATTTGAACACCGTCTTCCAGAATGCTACGCCCGGTCAATGAGGTCAATTCTCGTAATCCGAGGAACAACTTCCCTCTTGGTCTACATGGAAGAATTTGTTTGGGAACTCTATTATCTACCATTCTATCCACATGATGGAATGATTTATTTCGATATTTACGATTTTTTTCTTTATGCATACATCCTTTCATATATCCCAAAAATGTGTTTCCTGATGACAAGTTCCTACTTGTATCTTTCTGTTTTCCAACCAAATCATTTCTTCCACATAACATAGTACGCACTGCCATGATTTCGTAGAACTTTGTTGGAATTTATTTTGTCTTTTTCGTACGAAATGTGTTTCGTATAGTTCAGCAGACCGAATTAAGTTTTATTAGTTTGTTATCTATTTCTTTTCTTATCGAAAAGTGATATCATATCATATCAAAATACTGAAAGAAACAACGTTTAACACAATTTTTCGATCTGATATGGAACTTTTCTGTAAATACTATTTTTTCGGCCTCCGATGTAGAGAATTTTGTACTATATTCAGCCCCCTGAAAAGTTCCAGGACATTGCAGAGAATTCAAAGATAGATCTTATTCCAATCCAGGTCCATTCGCCAAGGATTGAAGCGAGGCAATATTCCACCCGCCCACCCATGTTGAAATTAAATCTACAAAAATGTCATCGTTTTATATGCAGTCAAAGCTCCAGAATTTCTGTAAATAAGACGTAGATAAACCACCCAAACAGTTAGGTAGCGTAGAATAGAGGTATATATTACAATGAATTCTGTTTCAAATCCTCTGCTGATCAGTAGTGATATCGTTGAAAGCATAATCAGACTGCTTTATCCTTCAATAGATGATGTCCAATCATTCTCGGTTATGGAGTGACAACAGGGACAGATTATACAGTCAGTGGGTTGTTGTTATCCGATATCCACCAAGTCTCCGAAAGGAAATCGATATAAATATATGATATTGTACCTGTAAATTGCCCTTCTTTACAAGGTATTTCTTAATTTTTTATAATAATGTGCTCCTATTTTCGTGACAGTGTGTTTTACATTTATGTGTCTGTTTACGGGGAATAACAGCGGAAAAAAAGGTTCGTTTGACTGAACGTCTGGGATTAATTTTCAACAATTTATCTGTAGCAGTTCCCTTAGCGCGCACTCTTAAAAGAGAGGAAATAGAATGTATCTTGTGTTTGTTCCAATTATCCTGTTCTCAGTTGATGAGAGCTAACTTATTAGACAAGGCAGTGTTTTCCGTAACGAGGTTACACTCAAAGTCAACATTTAATTTTTAGACAGTTCCTCGTCTGTCAAGCTGGATCGGGGAGGTCGTTAGCGTCACGCTGTAATGGAAATGAACGTCTCGTGCGGGAAAGCTGAGCAATCTCGTTTAGCCGTCAGCCGGCGGCTGCGTAAATAAACAACGCCATTGCTCTGGACGACTCAATGTTAAAATACGTATAACAGCGGGCAACGCAAGACAATGGCTCCCTTCACACCCTCTGTAAGGGATTGGTTGCGCCGTCGCGCTTTCCTCTGGTCTGTAGGGTAAACTGAGGTGCGGCAGAAAGCCAGAATTTCTCGTTATGCCCCGAGACAACTGTCGGCCGGGCACACAGGGCTCCATTGTTATTGGAGGCAGACTAATGTTTGCTTCTCAGTACAAACGAGCCAAGCAAGCAGGCTGTCCGCCGCGCCAGACATGATGAATAACTGTCGTTAATCCTACCTAATTGTCGTCTGGTACGCATTAGCCCGCTCCAATCGCCTCTTCATAAAGGCAACTCGTGTAAAAACTACCATTCGTTATTCCGATAGTGACTGCGACCGTAACATCATCTTCCGCTGTATGAACACGGAACGATTAAATCTCTGATCGTCTGGACGTTACATTAACTTTACTATCGAGCTTCTTGAACAACCAGTGATAAAAAGAAAAAAATACATGAAAAGGGAAACTGGTTTTTACTGGCGGTGAGTACAACGTAGATCGAGGGCCTTCAAAACACCTCAGAATAGTAATAAGCAATTATCATTGGAGCTAACGGGGCGAAGATAGTAATTTCGTTACACATGGCGTTAGGAAATCTGCGTTTTGGAATCGAGCACAGTTACTACCGAGTTTTCTTGATCAAGCTGTCATCAAGGGAATCAGGTAATGGAAACTGTTTTTATGTTCTTTTTTTTTAACTGCTTAACGTCTCTTAACAGCGAGGTCTTTAGAGACGGGAAAGGATGGGGGGAAAAGAATGGGAAGGAATTCGGCCATGGACTTTTGAAGGAAGCATCCCGGTATTTATTTGTCTGGAGTGATTTGGGAAACCATGGAAAACCCAAATCTGGATGCCCAGACGGGGATTCGAACCGCCGTCCTCCCGAATGCGAGGCGAGAACGCTAACCATTACACCACCACGCTCGGTTGGTTTTATCATATTGCAAAGAATTTAATTCAAGCAGCGTCACCGACAGGATAACTACAGCTGGAGCTTTAAACAAGAAACGGAAATGCAAGCATCACGTATTAAACTGCTTTTACAGAAAACACTCTCAGAGATTTCTTGTAAAACTGGGCAGGGCACATAGAATAGGGGGTAGGAAAAACAGAAGTCTTCCTTTACAGGACAGGAAGGTGAGAGGATGTCCCAGGGCAGTGAGGGAACTGGATTACAAAACTTCGGTCAGACCTTTGCTTGAATATAGTGGTGCTGTTTGGCACTCATAATTTGGCTATACAAGAGATGGAGGTCGTGCAAAGAACAGTAGCTAGATTTGTTTCTGCAATTACTGCAGGTCCCAGTCAGTAACTGATATGATAAAGAAGCTGGATGACGAAGAGTGTGCTGGGAGTGTACAAGGCGTATTTTAGTGATGAAGCTGGGAGGGATATTGATTGAATAATCAAAAGTGGTGGATGGAAAGAAAAAGATAGCCATTACCACAAGTTGACACTGGATTGCATACAAAAGGAGATGGGAAAATTTTCAGTTGTGGGTAAGGTTGTTTTGGATTCGAATGAATGACCAAGGGAAGTGATGAATAAGTTTCCAAAAACAATGAAGGAATTTAAAACAAGAAAATTGTAAATGGCAAAAATAGATGGGTGGGGGAATTTAAGATTACAGTAGATAAGGGGGTGTCCATTAATTACGTGAGATGTTTTTCCGAAATTCTGGACCCCACCCCACTGTGGTGGGGTTTGGTGAAAATTGATTTTTTAGCTTTCTTGCTATCTAGGGCGGTTATAATCTCCCCTAAAGTCGGTATGGGTGCCGTTATACCACCCCCCCCCCCGTCCTAAAGTCGGTATCGACCTTTTTTTCAACCTCTACTGTTCTTCAACAAATTAAAAAGATTACGTGAGATTTCCGTCGACCCCTCCCCCCCCAATCCTGGTGAGAATTCACCGGATCTCCCCCCACCCATTTCACCCCATAAGACGCCCCATAAGATAATAATAAAAATAATAACAACAATAAGAAATGGGTACATATGTGACTTGGAAAATTTTCACTAGAGCATCGCAATAAAATTCAATTCATCTTTGAAAACTAAAATATTTATTTTCAGATAACTATGCCGCGTAGGATCGAAACCATAGGTTCCTTGTGTATCACAATCATACAAAGCTTTTTTATGCAGCCAAGCTTTAGATTGTCGCTCTCCTGATTCCACAAGTTGTCCTATTCATTTATGAAGTTACTTCGTATATGGAATCAGATGAGAGATTGTTTTTTTATTTAAGTTTTACGGTTCTTCGACGACGTGATCAATAGAGCGGAGAGAAAATCGGGCACGAGGCTCGGCAAAAAAATTGACCACAGCTTTAATGAAGCAACCATTCAAGGAAAACCTAAATTTGGATGGTCGTACCGGGAAACGAACTCAGGTCCTCCAAATACGGACTGAAATAAAAGAGGGAAAATTATTCTTATTTCTTTATCAGTTCACCTTAGTTTCTCAAAGCTGCATATTTCAGTTCTGATTGCTTCTATTCAATGCGAAAACTTCTCTCGTCATATCTGGACTAAAGTGACCACACTACTGACCAAACGTAAATATCATAAGACAAGGAATGGAGTTAAATTGGAAGTCTTCACCACATCATTGGTATGCACACTGTTCACGCAGTATAAATGTGGAGATAACTCCGGCTCTCTGTGACAGGAGAGAAAGCCACCGAAGTCTGGTCGGTCGACCTTGTGGGCCCTCAGGTGGCTACCTCACGTAATAGTTGTCAGGCGGCACAAGAAAGAAACCGCAGCGCCACATCAGAGGCGCCGCGCTGCCTAAACACAGGCCCTCCGACACCAGCGGCAGGAGACTCATTTCGCAGGCAAATTGACTCTCACCTGCATCTACCACAACTCATTACTTCCACGATATGAGTTTTTGATACTCTAAAAAGAAAAAAAAATCTCTGGAACAACTTGATACCGGCCGTCTCACAACCTGTTGAAATGACTGCCAACCAGGTCATCCCAACACGGATGTCTCAGAGTTAAGTGAAAATCCGCAAGCCACTGACTGGACAGGCCTCTGCGATGTCTTAGGAATTTGTATGTTAAGCGATGGCTAATTCCACGTCGAATTTCGGTCTTAAATGTATGATTTAGCAACAACGACACAAAAGATTGTTTTCTACAATTTCTGAAGTTATTTTTTAACATTTTTTTTTTTACTTGCAAATATTTCTTTTCTTACTTCCTGAAATAGGATATCCGAGAAGAAAACCTGAAAAATAGTAAACAGACTATTAATTATATTTTCATTTAATTTCACATTCTTCCAGTTAACTCAAACCAGTAATCTTTCTCTGATTTTAAACAAAACTTGTTTATTTATTCAACTCATCATCATTAGCGTTCTGTACTAACGCAAGTTTACACATGGAGAGTCATAGCATGCACTACTTGGGTTGCTTTCCACAGTTTATTCAACTGCTCACTTCCATGAATAAAATCAATTACACTTGGTGTAAATCTTTGACAAAACGTTTTACATAAATCAATTGATCCTTATAAGTTTTACACAATTCACGTTTATCGCAAGGAACGGGAAAGAATTTGGCCGTGGTCTTTTTTAGGAACGATCCCGGCATTCACCTAGTGCAGTGTTTTTACAACCTGTGGGTCGCGAACCCCTGGAAGTCTTGCCCGGGGGGGGGGGGGGGTGAGTAGGCTGTGTGTGTGTGTGTATGTTTTTTTTTTTTATTTGTCGAATCGTGGTTGTATTTTTGAGACGCAGACCACCAAATCATTTTCTACTTGGAGCCTATTTCTCTTCTTTCAGGTAATGGGGACTTGACACAACTATGAAATCTTGAAACCTTAATTTACACTGATAGAGTAAGTTGTAAGGATACCGAAAATCAACTTCATTTGTTTGATAGGAGTTAAAAACATACTATTTTTAATGAAATAAACATGAAAAAAGACAGCTGTTAGTCACGTGACACGAAACACCAATCGGAGCGCAAGACGTCAGTGTTCAGCTCGCGCCAGTTTAGCTGCCGTGTATTTTCATGTGTTGACTATCTTTCCGTCGCTTATTTAAGTTTGTTAAGGTTTCAGTACTGGTTGTAAAACAATTGTTCTTCTTATACTCTCAGTGGAAGTTGGTTTTATTAAGGCAAATACCTCTGATTTACCCAGAATTGACGTGATGATGCTGGGAATGTTTTTTGCATCAAACACCGATTTCTGCTCAGCAGAATTCCGGAATGTCCAAGTAAATACTGCGATGTTGTTGCAGGCCATGTTTCCACAGATGCTTAATTAATTACTTGTTCTTTCAACTAGTAAATACTTACTTGTTATACGTTGTATATAATACCATATTACGATAAAACGATATAATATAAGGTATTTTAGCAGCGTGTGTGTTAGTGGAGCGTTTTACTTAATATAGATTGGTAATTTGCGATTTTAATCAACAGGTCTGCATTTCAAGTAATTTCGAGTATTTCACTGTAGTATCTTTTAAAATGTGTTTAATATTACCGTTATTTGCAGAAGCATCTGTAGTATTTAATCGTTATGTAACTACTATTTGAAATAATCCTTGAGTGATTTCTACAACTATTTTTTGCCGCGCTGGGTTAGTTAAAGATAAGTCTGTTTACATTCGTTCGACGCTATTTTTTCGGCAGTAATGTTGTGAATATAAAGCTTTTTCTTTCTATTTTAGAGGTTATACAAATGTTTGCATAGCTGGAAAAATATTTTGATCACATTTTCTAAGAAAGTCGTAAACTATCGTCCTATTCATGTCGATATATTTTTCGATATTCGTTGAAGCGGGGATTCTACGATAACCGTAGCGCCGCAATTTGGTGATGGATTCTTAAGTAACGTGGCAAATCGAAAGTAAGGGATAATTTTTTTTTATATCTCGCTTAGTTCTAGAGATACACTGTCTCAAAAGTGAGGTGGTAACGTCGGAATGCGGCCTCAACCATAAGAAAAATTTCTCGAAATCTAAATTCGATGATGGATTCTTCAGTAACTCGATGAGAGAAATCACAAGTAAGGAATAAAAAAAAAAAAAAAATTTCATGAGTACTTTTGATACTGATCCCATTATATGATACTCCATATAGTTTTCCAAATCGTTTGGCAACTATTTCAATAAAAAAATTGATACATTTACAACTAACAGCATTTTAACCTCCAGGGTCGTAATTCATTTACCGGTAATAATTTAAGTTTTTCACAGCGCAAAATATTGAGGTACATAGCTTATTAAACATAATAAAATATTGAGCACAAACTTACGTCAAAGAGGTCTTCATAAAAATATATTGAGGATGTTGTAGACACATAAGCTGGATCGCGTCGTTCAAGCATTAACCACTTTTTCCACATTACTTCGTTGTATGGAACGGAAACAAATAATTTGTTTGGTGTATTTAAGGTTGTGTTTACACACAGAGGCACCACACACCATTTGTAAACTCTAGAACTCATTTTATTAATAAAATAAGCAAACCGCCTATCTGTTTACAATGGCACGAGCCAACAACTGACGTCACAAGAGACCAACTGACAGCTGGGAGCGTTTTGGCGCCAATATTCAAATCATCGCATAAAAATGCAAAATTTTGCTATTTTCCGTTCGTTATTTCAAGAAATAACATTTTTTTTGTTTATAGTATACGACCAGCCACAATACTGACTACTTTCCCAAAATTAGTCAAGTACCCCATAGTCGTCATAAAGTCACCCTTTTTTTCTTTGGTTCCGGCACTGCAACTTGTAGCAGACGTGCAGGGTTGCGCAAATCTTTTGAGAGTTACATTTTATCCTCTCTCGCAACGGAGCTACTCCGTACTCACTGGCGTACGCGGATTACTGACTAAATGAATAAAAACAAACTGTTCCGAGATGGCTGCTAAACTCTACCTCCTCGCCTCCGGCGCCGCCACCTCGGCGAAGAATTTATCACTGCTCGCGACTACCTTGGACAGCACTTGATTTCTCGATCAGTAGGTACAGTATCAAAGGAAATAAAATTAAAAACGTCGTTTTTTAAATCACTGACATAGTTATTACGGATCGGGGGGGAGGGAATTGGGTGGGTGGGCGGGTCACCAAAAGTTTTTACAGACATGGAGGGAGGGGAGAATGGGTATCGCCAAATGATTTTTACTTATAAAGGGGTCGCGTATTCAAAAAGGTTGAAAAATACTGCACTAGAATGATTTGGGGAAATCATGGGAAACCTAAATCCCGATGGTCGGACGGGGATTCAAACCCGCATTCTTCCGAAAGCGAAGCCTGAGCGATACCGCTCACCCACAACGCTCGGTTTTTCAAGTTATGAAATCCGTTTGTGTCCTTTCACCATGTTTGTCAGTCTTGCTGCAGACTCATCTGTAGCGAACTTCTCATCTTCAAGCCATCTTACGTTCAAACACTGGTACCAACCCCTTTGGTGTCTTCTTCGGCCGGCATTACACTGTAAAAGATCTTTGTCAAAGACCTTTGATAAAAGATATTTTATGAAATATTTTACAGTGTAATGGGATATATTTTATAAAAGATATCTTTTATAAAATGTAATACGTTGGCATTGTATTTTATAAAAGATTTCAAAAGTAAACAAAGAAAATGGCGCAAGTGACGTTGCCGAAGTTGGTTAGGACTGCAGAACCCAAGGAAATCTTATTTTCTGAGTATGAACAGAAGGAAATGTGCTGTCGGAAACATGTAGAATATAGGAAGAAAAAGGTGGACACATAGGCAAATATTGGAAAGATAATTAGTTTTATGAAAGATGGCTGTGCTATCGGTGACGTGAAAAAAAAGTAATGGATTAAGAAGCTAGTACTTGACAGGTTTCTGGAATAATAGCTGAGCAATACAGGTGTCATTCTGCAGAATAGTATAAATCCGCCACGAGCAATTGAGTACAACTCATTGCACATACACCGTAAAAATAGACACCCAATAGTGTACATCGTTAATTTCGGGAGTAATAATTCTGACATAGACATTTTTTGAAAATACTGCGGTTATAATTTATTGGACCTAACTGGAGGTTTGACCATAATTTTAAAAATATGTCACGTCCTCACAATGAATCTCTTTCACTAATCTTTAATAGATTCCTTTCATATCAAGTCTTGCAATCCACGTGCTAATCCTAATACTTTACTTCTCTTCGTTTTCTTCATTAAAACTCATATTGTGACAGCTGCACATACAAGTTTACTTCATTCATTTCAGAAACTATGATGAAAAATTTTATGTAGTGCAATGGGCCTGATAAAATATCTTTTATGAAATAAATATGATAAAATATTTCATAAACTATCTTTGACAAATATCTTTTACAGAGTAATGCCGGCCTTACCGGTCAGCGTTGCTAATGCTTCTCAATCGATTTCGCCCAATACTTCTATTTTCTTAAAAAAATGTTAACTACAAATATATTTGAAGTAAATTCTTACAAACATCTTAAAGACTAGTGAGCAGTAGATATATCCGACTGCTAACAACATTCATTTATGAAATAACGAAGGCTTTTCTGGTGTATCAACTGTTTAAAATGTCACCAGAAATAGAACATAGACTGACTCTGAAAGGCAGCATCAAATTGATGAGAGGTCCAAAAATGTTTTGTACAACATACATTTAGTTTTAGTTTTAGATATAGACCTGTTTGCATAGAGTGGATTTAAAATTCAATTGGTTGTATTAAAATCTGTTCAGATTGGGTCAGAGTAATCTCCGTAAGGTATGCTTTTCCACAAATTATCTGAATAGCGTATTTAAATTTTCGGTTACCATAGTTTGAAAAATCTGTCACACAGAAAACGAGGAGCACTGAAAAATCTCAGAACGTTTCCACGGAATATAAAACGCAGACGCCTGCTGAAATTTCCACTAGCAAATTTCGATCATTACCGTACATTCTAAGCATGGTGAAATTGTTCAGAAGTAACATACACACTTCTGTCGCGCGATACATTCTGGCTTCGTCATCCTTCAATACGCTGTAACACTATTTGCTGATAATATGCTGTTGATTCCTATATGAGTGTTTTCGCAATACGCCGCACCAGCTTCTGGAATTGCTGGCCATCTGTTAAGCCGAACAGACACTCCGCAGCTGTCACAGCAGGTCGTCAGCTGCTGCTAATTGAACACAGATACCGCCTGCAAAGTAGGCAGCACGTGACGCGACAACATCTCAGCACTCACGAGTCACGGTACGCTCAAGCCACAGTGTGTTTGGCAACAAGAAACGTGATTTCCTTCGAATTAGATAGGAAAATTCCCTTGGTCTTACGACATAGTCTGTTAGGCGAGCATTAACGTTCGGGACTGGCAATCGGGAGGACGCGGGTTCAAATTCCAGTCCATCCATTCAGATTTCGGCTTCCAATCATACCAGATACAGTGTAGGGATGGTTCCTTCAAAGAGGCCGGGGCAGAATTACTTTCGGTCACTTGCGCCCTTTTACACCTGTAATTACCTTGACGCCGCGAAAAAAAAAAGCCCTGCTGACAAAGTCTCAAGTTGCCGCGTGTTACTTTTTTTTTGCTTGGGCTTTACGCCTCGTCAACAGCGAGGTCATTAGAGGCGGGATAGGATTGGGGCAAGGAAAGGGAAGGAATTCGGCCATGGCGTTTTTGAAGGAAGCATCCCGGCATTCGCCTGAAGTGATTTGGGGAAACCATGGAAAACCCAAATCTGGATGCCTGGACGGGGATTCGAACCCGCGTCTTCCCGAATGCGAGGCCAGAACGTGCGTGTTCCTACTCTGTTTGAGCTCAAAATGGAATTCCCGAACCACTGAGGATCCTAACGCATTCCACGAATTTACGAGGCATGCGTCTTAATCAATAATCTACACCACGTTTCTTCTGACCAGTGATACTAGTTAATTGCTTTACTTTGTCCATATTCGATTATTGGGGAAAATTATTTGCACGAATTTCTGTTGATTTTGCTATGATGAGTTCTGTAAATCCTTTTTGACTAATGCTGTGGAACTGGTCTACTGTCTACATGCCAACGCGGAAATAAATGATTGTCTCCGGAATTGTGATCTTTCTACCACAATGTATTTTAGTGTCTTCCAAATTACAACCGATGCCTGATCAAAAACGACGTGAAGAGCACAGCGTTTTGTGTTAATTGAAGTTTAGAATTCCAGAACACCAAAACCATTTGAAGTATAGTGCTGCAGGCGGATGTCGTAGATTAAGTGGGAAGATGTGATACGAAATGAACATATTTTATAAATGATCAATGAAGGAAGAAATTTGATGAACAGTTTCAGAGAAAGAAAAGGAACAGAATGATTCCTCCTCCCCCAGCCAATTCGAGTAACGAATGATGTGACCTCTTTAGATTCATGACCATTAATCACCACACTTGCTTGAATGACGGATTTGTTTTTCCATCTCTCTGGGAAACGTGTAACTTGATTTCTTTATGACAAGTGTATTTTGAGTTTGTGAAATAAGCAAAAGTTGGGGACCACCCAAACATTCGCCTTAGTGACTGCGTGAAAGCTAAAAATCTGGAAGTCCGGTTTGCAGAGGCTCGTTGTACCTACTCCCCATCAAGTGGGGTGGTGCTTTAACGCTCGCAGTCAGAGTAGGATGGTGGGTTAACATTCTTAAAAAAAAAAAAAAAAAAAAATGCGTTTGGCTGATGTGTTGGCGGAAGGATCGGTACAACACAAGAATTAAAGAAGAAGGCAACGTTTATAACTTGTGAAGCAGATAATTTGGACTTACATTGAAATGGATATGTTAAAACAAAGAGAAACACTCAGAATATGAAGAGATAAAGGGTTGCGTCAAGCCAGGGGCGGATCCAGGATTTTCGTTTGGGGGGGGGGGGGGCTTGAGCGGACTATGGTTTGGGGGGGGCTTGGCTTGAGTGAAATTTGGTTTAGAGGGCTTGCCTTCAGTGGGTTTTGGTTTTGGGAGGGGGGGGCTTGAGTCGGCCTTATGGTAGTCTTTATAGCCTTCTCGGGCCTCAAATCCGTAGAGCTAAAAAAAAAAGGTCTCCAAAATTAAAGTGTCAGGGGTGGACCTAGATACTTTTAGGGGGTCCGCCCCTGCGTCAAGCTAGATAAACGGCTAACGACAGCATTCTAAAAGATTTGTTAAGTAGTGACCAAAAAGTAACGTAAATTGTTTAGCAACTTTGAACAGGATCCTACCAATTTTGTGCATCGGTTTGTCATGAAGCTCCCAGATTCGAAACAGAAATAAAAAATGTTTCCTGGAATGAAAAAGGATTGTTTTATTAATTACCATGAAAATGATGGGAAAATAACTGGCGGATAATACTTCACTACTGTGGTCCAACTGTATGAAAAAATTTGTGAAATGAGACCTGGATTGCAAAAGAAAATTGCCATCTTTTATCAGGACAGTGAACATGGGTAAGTGCGGAAATTCGTGATCTGTATGGCAAGCGAATGACAGAAGCTACGCCCAACTAAATGTGATGCCTGACAGTTAACTGCTCACCCTCCAAGCTATAGGTTAGAAACGAAACAATCTTACCATCGATAGAAACACTCCTAAAAGTGATTACATAGCGACATTATGCACGTAGCGTTAAAATGATTTTACTGAAGAGATTCGATATTGCGGCTGTGAAAAATTAATGTCGCAACTTTCTCAAATATTGGTGATTCGTCATACAGTTTTAAGTAATTATTCAAATTGTAGTATCAAACACACAAAAATTATAAAAGTGAACTTCTTATTGATAGATACATATAAATTACAAAACAGGAAACGGGAAACTTAAAATGAATGTGTGGAATATGAAAAGTCAATCACTATTATACCGTTTCTTGTTTTCAAAAACGCTGAAATTTCAACGTAACTAAATATGACACACATCTAGCCAATTTCAATGAAGTTTCTACTTTTTGATAAAAATAATCGTGATAATTGCTGTATCCAATATCATGTAACTTCTTACCGATGTGAGACGAAAAGAATTGATTTAAAGGGAAAAAACCTGACGCATTGTTTTTACATATATATATATATATATATATATATATATATATATATATATATATATGTACAAACTGCATTCCAACTTAAAGCCAACAATAAATACGATCTACGAAGACATTTGTGAACGGAGGAAAGCTAATGTCGCCATTAGAAACTAAAACAGTTCACAGTTACACCAGGGGTTCTGTATGGCTCTGCTAAGCTACAATTTCGGATGATTTAGAACAATGCAGAAGTAGGAAATTCCATGTAAATCTGGTCATTAACACTCAGTTTATCATGTTCTTCTTAAGTGGCGTCTACACGAGCATCGTTTTTACGGCAATGTGTTGCCGGCAAGTATTGCGTATGAGTGGCCGCAATGTTGCGGCAATATGGACGTGTGGCTGGGCAATAATGCCCAGTTGTCCGGCAATATGTCCGCCTTGTTGCCGGCAATGCTGTGTGTTGCTGAGTGTGGCCGGCGTGTTGACGGTGAGATCGCTCTCCGGCCGAACATTCGCAACAACTTCGCGTGTTTCCGGCCACGGTAGCATAGTGGTACTGAAGGAATGTCGCCGTTTCCATTCCTGCTGGGGACAGAGGTAGTTTTAATTAAACGTTATGTTAATATTGTCTTGCATACCCTACCCTAAATTAACACGAGAAATACGTATACCTGAGCAGAAAACATTGTAGCTAACTGTAATGCTGGAAGGGGCCGAATGTCATTCTTGTAAATAAAAACACTAAGTGTGTTTGAGTATAATACTGTTTTACCTTCATTCATTCGGCAATTAGGCATACTGCAAGGGATTTTTTACCTATTTTTTTAATAAAATCATTGAAGTAGTTTATACTATAGACATGAATATCTGGTCAATGGGAAAGTAAATTTCAACAAAAAAATACGCTTTCACCCAAAGTTGTGGAAAGTAGAAGCATCTATTTACAAATTCTGATTGTAGACAGTCGTAGCTCCTTTAGTCCTTTCATCATTGCTTTTGCACGCCTCTGTGGCATTATGACAGACGGATGCTGAAACTCTAAATAAATAGATTATATCAAACTTTTGTACGAGTCACACAAATCGTAGAGTAATAGCCAATCTGGTACTGAATTTTTTATTTTTTTCAGTCATATAAATTGAATCTTTGAACTCTGTCTGCCGCCCTGTTGGCTCGGGTAGTTGTGGCACAGTGATGGCGTCCGGCACTGACACGGGGTTAGCTGGTTCAAGTCTTGGTGGTCGAAGAAATTTTCGCCATCGGGACTTGGCCGATAGGGGAGAGGTGGTGGTGCACAGTTCCTAATCACCATATTGTGCATCAAAGTACTGTTTATATCCCAAACCTCTCCACAGTGCGTATAGAGCGAAAGTACACGACGCTGTTTATGGTGATTCAGGAGAGTAGATCTGAATGGGCCACCCTCTCCCTTCTTCATCTCTCTTTTCATACATCACAAAAAACACTGTACACTGAACATACAAACTATCACAGTCATCAGAACTTACGATAACACACACGTGGGAAGGCAACGGAAACCACCGGACATCGTCTTCGCAAAGGTGTCGCTCCTCCATGGAAACAGAAGAGGATTTATGTGTCTACAGCAGTGGTCGTATCACGTTTAGTTAAGTAGAGACGCGCCCACCCTATTTTCTTTCCTTCTTTTAATTTTTCCAAGATGATATGCAGCAGCCACTACAACTCCTTCCTCTGCCATGATGCTGATTTCCGATCACACAATGCGTGTAGACGGCAAATGTTGAGCAATAATATGGAGCATCAAATGCCCGGCAATAGTTGAGCGACACATTGCTGGGCCATATATTGAGCATCTATTGACCAACTGTTGAGCAATAGCTGCCAGTATGTTGCCGTAAAAATGATGCTCGTGTAGACGCCCCTTTACGACTGTAATAGGGCCATTTCAGTTGCGTCTTAGGGCGACATTCGAACTAAAAGTGGGGAAACTTACAGTCAGGAGTTAAAATAAGTGTAAAGGATCGTTAAATACTCCATGTGTTCCTTTACGTCAATGATCACGAGAACCAATCATCGTGTAACAAATAAACCTCTTAATATCAAGAGGTTATCTGTTTCTCCTTATATTGACAGTCAGACTATCTCGGAAGAAGAGCAATCTAGATACAGATTCTCAGAAAAGAAACACTCTGATTAAAAGAACTGAGTGTTATGCAAAATCCGTATCCGTCAACAATACACTTGAAATCAAGCATAACTCTTTTTGCCATCAGTAATCTACCGAAACGATCAACTTATCTACGAATTAAAGAGAATGATATTGTATTGAACATCCTGTCCAACATATTATGACCATCTAAACAAGAAATGAGTACACAGTCCGGTGGGTTAGCTGTAGCCGAACGCTCGGGCCTCGTATTCGGGAGGACGCGGGTCAAATCCCACTCACGCTATCAAGGTTTCAATTTTCCAAGGTTTACAGACATCACTTTAGGTGAATACAGCCATGTTAGCATGAAAAGGCCATTTCCAAATTCCTTCAATGGACCTAAAGCTGCGCGCCTTGTTCGAGCGCGCCAAACCGGTGATTTGCCGCGCGTGTCAATTCTGCTGAAAGAAGCGGCTGACCCAGCTAGGACTGCAAGGCGCGCTATCCAGGCACGGTCTTTTCGTGAAGGTACCGTGGACGTTTCACGTGCACGAGTGGCTGCCATTTTCACTGTTATTCATCACGTTATATACTAGAAACCTAAACGTAAAGTGCATTGGTGGATAAGGATATTGTATTTTACAAGAATACAGTATGGCGTGAAACTTATGGAAGACAAAAAATAAAATAAAAAAAGATGAAATTGACAACGGTAGAATTGGAGTTAATTAAGTGATGTGTGAATAAAATGGGATTTTAGGAGATTTCAGTTACTGAATACGCTGTAACTTGAAGATTTCTCGAGTGTCAAAACATTTTCGATAATAGTTCCAAACATTTTTGGCGCATTTACGAAGCTCTGCAAGAATGGCTAAAGATAAGGAAATAATGCCCATTTTATATTAAAGTTTTTATTGTTATTCAATTTTCTGTTGTCATTCTTAACGAGAACTTACTTCTTACTGAGTGTACTGAGTTAATCCTGTCATTTGGCAATTCTACAGATTCGTTGATTGAGTTTCGAATGACGGTTGTGGTGGTAATGGAGTTGATACCATCGGCGTCTGATTACGATGCACATTTACTATTCCACAAAAAATCTTTGGCATCGTACAATTGTATTAAATGGCGACCCTTTTCGTTATCCATGGTAGCAAACTATCGCAGTGCCGCGCGAGCCAACTCGAACAAAGACATCCCCATCTCAATTGCACGCGAGCCAAGTAGTGGGGGCCTTTGTCAGGTGCTTAAATACCGGCAGAGAATGGCCCGCAGCGCAGCATGTTCGATCGCGCCAATGTTTGAGTTTGCTTGCGAGCCAACAGCGTATCCATTATGCGCAGCTGCCGCTCGAGCCAATGAGGCTTTGCCACGCGTAGTGGATGCGCGGTTTAAGACATTGCAATAGGATGGTTTGGCATGAAATTACTCGGTGTTGTTTCTGGAATTGTATGCGACATATATTAAGCTACACAATGATCTCAACGACAGTGGGTGTACGTTTGGTACAAAGTGGTACAGCATTTTAGTGGAGTTCTCCCTGTAGCGTTGGCTAGTGAGTGTACCGGATGCGTCGTTGAGCCCGTGTCCTAATGAGGCAGACAGGTCTCTCCGCTACGCTAACCTTCCTAATTATCTGCCTCATTAATGGAACCGAGAGATGTCGCGTGTCCTTGTGGGCTGGATCGTAATAGAATTTCGACAAGGACGACACAAATCCCTTATAAAATACAGTCTGTAACACCATTTGTTGAAAGTAATGTGTTGTTGATAGCACGGTATCAATTAATTGTTGTTTCTAATACGTCTGTCGCATTTGTATCTGCATTAAATGTTGTGTAACGCGATTCTCATTAGGAAAATTCCATCATAAACTAAGTAGTTCGGTCAAGCTGGTAGGGGTTGGGTAGAAAACTACGCTAAATTGCGTGGGGGATGTACGAGCCAAGCTACGTAGATGTTCAATCATTTGGCTACACGATAGGATGTGGATATTTATTTCGACCAGTTAATTACCTCCGTATTGATACCCTACATACTGACAGTTCCAAGCATTCATCTGATTTGAAGTCACAGTGTTAAGAGTCGCCCGGAGTCGGCGAATTTGATCTAAATCTAATTTTGATTTGCCAACTAAATTACAGTGGATCTGCTTATAGTGCTCACTGAAGTGTTATTTCAAGTTGAAAATGTGGTGTAAAACGGCGCTGTACAATAACTAAGTATACGAAGCTTATCGAAAAAAAACTTCAATATTAAGCATGACCAAGAATAATAGACTGACAATGTTGAAAGAAATGTGACAGAACTGCAGCAAAAGAACCGAAAAATGCAGCTCTTTCTAGTTTTTTTATTTTTATTTACGCAGCGGAAATGGTTTTTTTCGTTTTTTTTAGTTAATAAAGAAATGAAGATATTTTCAGTAACGCCTCAAGAAGAAAACGATCAATGACTGTACTTGAGGAAGTGGTTTTTTTCCCCAATAACTGAGAAATGTCTTGTGTTACATTTCATTCAAAATATTTATAAATATGTAAAACTATATAAAGCAATTTCGGTCTATTCATTATGTATGCAATAATTTTAGTCTGGTAAGAGGAAACAGCACAAAATATCGCCTGCAATTAATAGCGAAAAACTACGTTCCTCATGTGATGGCGGATGGTGGGGGGGTTTGCCAAGGAAGAGGCCATGTCAGGTTACGTGGAGGATGGACAGGTTCAAAAGAGGAAGAATCAGAACCACGTAGTAGCTTTACAGTGAGCCTCAATCCGTGAGTTAGTACCGTCCCTAACACCGCGCTAAAGAAAAAAGCGAATGTTAGAACGAAGTTCTGCTTTCTTCCTAACTACGCTGCAAAACAGCCAGTCAGTGAACTTTACAGGTTGGAACTAGTCTGTGTAATTCACGAGTGTGGTGTAGTGTATGTTACATTCTGATGCGTTTTAAATTAAGATTTACTTCTCTCCACATGTTTTTCATTTTTTATAAATTATTTCAGCACATCACAATGGTTAGTGTAAACATTTTTTGTTCTGTTTAGTCAAGCGGTGAGGGTTAGTCCATTACATTTCAGGAACATGTGACTATCATAGCGACGTCTTACAGTTCTTGCGTATAATTATCATGTAGTTTGTGTTAAAACCCGACAAATATCATCGAATTGCAATGTGTGCATTGGCGATTGCCTGTCCACAGCCGGAAAACACTTGACGCATGGCCCTTCGAATTACTCCTCATCACAATAGTTCCTTATTCATTTTTTATTAATATTTTTTATTTTATTCAATATTTTTTATTATTATTTTTTTTTTTACGTCATAGTTGGATAGTGGGTCATATGTAATTCACGCAACTGACAAAATCGATATATACATTTCTCAACAATTACTCACGCAGCTATTTAGATTAAAATTAAAGTATAAACTACGAATGTTGGATCGTTGGACATACAGCGTGTGTTTGATTAAGCTGCTACAACCTGAGACGGGGACTAGTGTGATAAAGCTATATTAATGTGTCCATTAAAACGATCCACTGCATAAACAACAGCGCTAACGTCAGTTATCAGCGGCGCCGTCAGAGTGCGGGCTCCGTAATGGACGTTTACTAATTAGCGGGCGCGCTGCGCCTTTCTCTCCGTCGGCCTCGCCTCGCCTCGCCGCCTGCCCGTCAGCAAGTAGTTTGCCTTTGTCGGCAGCCACAGACACACGTGGAGCCGCCCTCCCCTGCTCATCGCACACAAGAGATAGTCTCACTGCAAGGCTGCACGCAACTCACGGGTGAGCAGGAGTGTCAACGGTACACGATCAACAGGTGACAGACACCTGTCAAATGGAATGATTTTCCGAGGCACCCAGGGATAGCCTGTGGGGTACATTGCTCCATGATTCCGGACCTAGAATGTGGGTGGTATGGAGAGAAGCACTCCTCGTTCACCACTACATAGTTGCAGTGTGGTCTGGAGGCTCATTAGTCAAGGCTTCTGACTGGAGATCGAAACGTTTCAGTTTCGAATCCGTATCTCGACTGGGATTTTCAAATATCCTTAACCTGCCCTTCACCGCTGGCACAGTCTGCTGTGTAATATGAAGTACGACAGACGCTTCAGTGGTTCGGATCCCACATTACATTGTAGGCCATCTATACAAGGTAGAATTCCCGGGTAAGGTTAGGTAGGGAGGAAAGGAACTGGCCATTCTGTATCTGATACCAAGGAGAGTCCAATCAAACTTCGGGTTGAGAACCACGGTTAGTTTAATTCTTGCTGAACACCTTCATTTCTTCTAAAGCAAGTTAATTAGCCAGTTCCGGAGACTCAGCTTCTTGCAGAAATCCTCGACTTCGTCGAGATATGAACGCCGATCAGTTAGCAGTCATTCGCTATGCCAATGGAGTTAAGGTTCGCGATTAATAATTAAACTCCAGTTACAGTAAGACCTATTATCTGAGTAGGAATGATAACAGCAATTGAGAGATGTGACACATTACTTCAAAATTTTGTTTAGTTTGACTTTGGGATAGAAGCGAGCTCAATGGAATGAAATTTGAGTTGGGGGAATTAAAAATGTATATAAATGATCGCGTGCCTCCTCACCGAAGCTAAGAGATACTTTTGATATCAGTAGTATCTCAAATACACGGACAACAGTTTTTAACGAGAAACTTCTAGAGGTGTGTTATATGATGTTTGGACGGGGTTAAATCCGTGAGTGCGTGACGTCACGTCACCAATATGCAACCTGTTATGCGCGTTACCAACATGTCACCTGCTGCGCGTATGATATTCGTGTTGGACGCTTTTGCCAAATTTTTATAGAAACATGCAGTTTTTATCCGATTTTAGTGGAACTTTGTATACCTTTACTTTAAAACAAATAGAAAAACACTGTTTACGTTTGATTTACGGAAACCTAAACCCTCTCCTCCTTTAACTTAATTTCTGCCACCGTTGTTCAAACAAACGCCCAGTTTTTATCCGATTTTCATAGCAGTTAGCATTCGTATACTTCATAATAAGGGGTCTGGTAGCTCAGCGGTTGAGACGCTTACTTACGAAAGTTCTCTCTCCGGTCGCGGGTTCAAATCCTGCGGTGAGAAGGAATTTTTAGAAGTTGTATTTGATAGTATGAGCTACGCCGGGACGTTCCGTGGTTCTGATTCCACGTTAAACTGCAGGCCCCTGAAGAAAGGAATTAGCCTTGTAGCCTTTAACACTATAGCTTGGTTCATCTCCTTAGAGAAGATTCGATGAACCTTCGGGTTGTGGACTAAGTTAGACTTTTAGTTTTTGAAGTGAAAACTTTTGTAGGCGCATTCCGCGATTTTTGGATGGGTAAAATCTTATGAGTTCACATTACCGACATGCTAATGTCAAGAGTATATCTGCTGTGGTCTGGTGGCTCAGTGGTTAAGGTGTCTGGCTGGCGAACGAAAGGCCCCCTGTTCGAATCTTTTCATCGGGAGAACGCAGGATTGATCCGTGATCCGGTATCCTTGATTTCCGTTCACCGCTGTTTACTGAAATCAATACAGGAGAATGCCGGTACGAAAAGCAGTAGTTGAAATTCTTCCTGTTCCTTGACCCCTCTTCCTGCAACGGATTTAATATCTACGAATCGTAAAGCCCTATTACATTAAACAAAAATACTGCTACTGAAGGCAAATATTTCTGCGCACGCAGTACTGCTAGTTTCTGACCCACGGCGGATCTTGAAGAAGTTGATCTACTTTAGACTAACGATATACCACTGTATCATTCACATTGGAGACAGTGACAATTGCTAGTTATGGGTGCTGCCTGGAGACTATTATGTAGAACTATATTTCTGGCAGGTGAGGAATCCACACGGCGGGTACTATAGGAATTGCGATAATCTCCCCCGTATATCGATATGATATTCAACAATCTAATGCTTGGAAAATCAATATCAGAAACTTCCAACAAATCTATAACTAGTGCAGTTTCCAGATAGTTCCTTCCAACTGTATGCACAATTTTGCCTCGCGCATAACTGTTACGAATTTAAGTCCTATTGGGAGATCCAGATTCATGGAATCGAAAACTACACAAATAAATTGTCTGATCTGAAATTAGTATGTATTGGAATACTGAAAGGGCGAAAAATAAATCTATAGTTATGTGATCAGATAGACATATTTGTGTTTGTTATATACGTAAGCAATTGGTTAATGAAAAATCAGAACAAAGTTAAATAAGAAGTAATAATGAATTTTTAATTAGCTGCTAAATAAATTCCAAATGATTTTTTGAATTTCCTTCTTTTCATATCGAGGAATTTTACGAAATACTTTCGTAAGAGTACATCAGGTGATCAAGCTTTTCACTTTTATCAACACAGTTCACTGTCCAAGAGACCTAAACTTGTTTTCCTCACTAATCTGTTTACGCGTTGAGACACCTTCATTAATCACTGAGTGAAGAGACTTTATCTCTTGAGCATATAGCTCATGCTGGACGCAATTGCTATCGCTTAGATCGCTTCTCGGTGACTTCGTAACTACTGCCTCGCTTAGGTGGTATTTCATTAACTATAGCTGCAACACAGCCTGGGAATGACAACTAGACAGTGAGAACTATGAGGTTTATTTCCACTTAAAAAAATACTGTTCAGGCTGCCAGTAAAGGCCCCTGCCAGGCAGACCTCACACACAACGCGCCTGCACGCCGGGATACATATACGACTCCAAACAGGCGCAGAGACATCAAAACAAACCAGGAAAACAAATAGAATCATCTAGAAGCTAAGTGGGACTATTTCTTACAGAGGTCGCCGTACTACCACACAACGGAATTCCTGCGCCAGGCCGCCTATATAAGCGTAGCCGGCCGCTCCACCGCCAGTTCCGGCCTGACCGCGGAACCAGCTTCAACTACAGAAGACCACCGGAAGTTCGCGAGAAGTAGAAGCCGTCTCTCTCTACCCCGGATCAGGACCAGGCTAAATTTCTCGACGGTCATCCGCTAACTGTACCACATTTGTTATTGTTTACCAGTGTTTTGTGTACATAGTAATAAACCTCAAGGAACCATTAAGTGTAGTTCACTTCAGTGGCGACAAGGTTGGGATAAGAACTCTCGACCATCATGGCTACGCCAGCAGCACCTACGGAATGGCAACAGTTCCTCCAAGGACTTCTACATCAGTTCTTCGAATCTCAGAGACAACTGATTGCGGAAGTCAGGAATCTCCGCCAACCCACGGCCCCGCCTCCGTTCCCAGCATTCAACGACGACGTCGAAGAATGGGAGACCTACGAGAAGCGCATAAAACAACACTTCGCAATTCATCACA
Organism: Vandiemenella viatica; assembly: GCA_031002005.1. Lineage (NCBI taxonomy): Eukaryota > Metazoa > Arthropoda > Insecta > Orthoptera > Morabidae > Vandiemenella > Vandiemenella viatica. The sequence continues at coordinate 81,089,921 of CM061920.1, forward strand.
TATCCAAAGAAGAAGACCAGCGTGCATATTTCCTTTCCTGGAACCAATCGAAGATGTATGTCTTGCTCACCAAACTTCAGCCACAAGACCCCGACACCCTCACCTTCACGACCATCTGTACGACACTGAATGCATACTACAGACGCCGGTACCATGTCGTCGCGGCCCGCGTCGAATTCTATCAATGCCGGAAGAAGCCCGATCAGACGTATCGCCAGTGGGCGGCCGAACTCCAAGGCCTTAGCAGAAAATGTAAGTTTCAAACTCGTTGTTCCCACGAATCCTACGCCGACGACATGGTGCGTGATCACATCATACAGGCTGCACCAGATGCCGCACTCCGGCATGACGCCCTCAAGTTAGAGGACCCATCCCTGGAGCAGGTCATCGAACTTGCCTACAAATTCGAAATATCTACGGCCGCAGATCGCCGCCTGGAGTCCTGGGCGGATGTGGCCGCAATCCGAACCGACGTAGAGGACACACAGGACGTCGCCGCCATCCAGAGCTCCCAGTCGCGCTCCTCCCGACACCACAACCGGGGACCGCTTCCTCAGAAGGACATCGAACCGGCCCGTTCCGGCAGGGGCACCAAGTCTCGGCAGCAGCAGCGGATCCCGCAGCGCCGACGCCGCAGCCCGCTCCGCCTACCCTCCTGCCCCGCCTGTTATTCAGCACATGAGAGGGAAAATTGTCCGGATCGTTGGGCTGAATGCTCACGTTGCGGCAAGGAAGGACACCTGGCGTCCGTCTGCCGCACCAACACCACCAATGCCAATCCCGGCTCTCGCCGCCCAGGGTCTTACCAAGACAGGTTGAGCGGCGCACCTATGGATATCAATCAGGTAGACACTTCCACAGCATCCAAACTTTTTATTGACGTTACGGTCAATGGCAAGCCCCTGCGCCTACAAGTCGACACAGGAGCAGCAGTCTCATTGCTTAATTATACTACTTATGTGCAAATTGGCTCGCCCCCCCTCTCGCCGGCCCCCAAGCGCCTCCTGACATACAACAAACAGGAAATAGCACTCCTGGGACAATTCACAGCAAACGTCATGTATAAGTCTGTACATCGTTCAGTCCCCTTTTTAGTAGTTAACAGTTCTCTCACAGCAGACTTATTTGGACTGGACGCTTTCCGCTTATTCGGATTTTCAATTGAGGATAACATACACCTCGTATCTCAGCATGTTCCTTTTCCTGAAGTGGACGCCCTTTGCACCGAGTTTCAGGACCTGTTCTCACCAGGCGTCGGCTGTGCAAAGGACTTCGAAGCATCACTCCAACTCCGGCCGGACGTACGGCCTCGATACTTCCGGGCACGCCAGGTACCCGTAGCGCTTCAACAACCACTTCAGGAAGAACTTCAACGTCTCCAAGACGAAGGGATCCTCCAGCCGGTGCGGTTCAGCCCCTGGGCCACGCCGTTGGTCATAGTTCAGAAGCCAGGACGCCGCTTACGTCTCTGTGGTGACTTTAAGACCACCGTCAACCCGCATCTGCTGGTAGACGACTATCCACTTCCGAGACCGGACGACCTCTTCCGTAAACTAGCAGGAGGTACCTACTTTACAAAAATTGACCTGGCAGAAGCATACCTTCAAATCCCTTTGGATATCCAGTCCCGACAATACACAGTCATCAACACTCCCTCTGGCCTCTTCCAACTCAACCGGCTCATGTTCGGCTTGGCCAGTGCTCCAGCGATTTTTCAACGGTATCTCGAACAACTTCTCCAGGATATTCCGGGATGCATCAACTATCTCGACGACATAGTCGTCACGGGACCCTCCGCTGCCGAACACATGACCAACCTCCGCCTACTCTTCCTCCGCCTCCGTGCAGCAGGATTGAAATGCAACCTTTCCAAGTGTCAATTTTTTCAACAATCCATTTCCTACCTGGGTCACATCATCGCTCAGGAAGGCATTTCCCCAGCATTTTCCTATGTGGACGCTATTTCCAACTTACCTCGGCCTCAGGATCTACATCAGTTGAAATCTTTTTTAGGCAAGATTTCATACTACAGAAAATTTATACCCTCAGCAGCACAAGTGGCAGCACCCCTGTACCACCTCTGTCGCAAGAATGTCCCGTTCCGTTGGACCCCAGCTTGCGAGACCGCATTCCACACCCTTAAACAGCAGCTCAAGTCCGCAGCATGCCTCATGCCATACACTCCAAACCTCCCCTTGATACTTGCCACAGATGCATCCGATTACGGTGTGGGGGCAGTTCTGTCTCATAAATTACCAGATGGCACGGAACGCCCCGTAGCTTACATCTCCAAAGCCCTATCGGCTGCTCAGCTTAAATATTCTCAAATCGAGAAAGAGGCGCTAGCTATTGTTTTTGCCTGCTCCAAATTCTATTCCCTTTTATATGGGATTTCTTTTCATCTCATTACCGACCACAAGCCACTCCTATCACTATTTGATCCGTCCACACGTCTGCCTACCAAAACATCCCACCGCATCCAGCGTTGGGCACTATTCCTGTCCCAGTTCAGATATACCATGCATTTCCGTACCACCTCCAGGCATGCCAATGCAGACGCCTTATCCAGACTACCGCAGGGACCAGACCTTGCCTTCGACAAGTCGGAACTTCTGGTGTTCCAGATCGACGATGACATACAAGAAGCACTGAAGACATTTCCAGTCACGGCCTCAAAAGTCGCGGCAGCCACAGGGGAGGACCCCCTCCTCCGTGTCATCCGACACCACATCCAACACGGGTGGCAAACACGTTCCCCTCCACGCCATCATCAAGACCTCAAGTTCTACTACTCCATCCGCCACCAGCTCTCAGTAGTAGAGGGAGTGCTCCTCCGCACAGAACCAAATTCCACCCCGAGGGTCGTCGTTCCGAGATCCCTACAACCGACAATCCTCCAAACTCTCCACCAAGGACACTGGGGAATTGCCCGCACCAAATCCCTTGCCAGACGCCATGTATTCTGGATCGGCCTTACCACGGATGTCACGAAGATGGTGCGGCGCTGTACCATCTGTGCCCAACAACTGCCCCGCCCCCCTCAAAAGTTCCTTTCCTGGCCGGCACCGTCCGGACCCTGGGAACGCATTCACCTCGACTTCGCTGGCCCATTCCTAGGCCACCAGTGGCTCCTAGTGACGGATGCCTTTTCCCACTTCCCATATGTCGTCCGTTGCTCCACAATCACCACAGAGGTCACCATTTCAGCCCTCACGAAGATCTTTTCCATCGAAGGATTACCATACGCTATCGTCACAGATAACGGACCGCAATTTCGAAGTCGGGAATTCCTATCCTTCTGTACCGCCAACAATATCCAACACCTCCTCACCCCGCCCTTCCACCCCCAATCTAACGGGGAGGCGGAACGGCTAGTCAGAACATTCAAAACCCAAATGACCAAATACACCACAAGTCACAAACTCGAAGAGGCATTGACACTCTTCCTCAGTTCCTATCGAACCACTCCAGTGGGGGCCAAAAGCCCGGCGGAATTGCTGCATGGCCGCCAACCTCGCACTCTCCTCCATCTCCTCTTACCCCCGCCCAAAGTACAGGTACCTTCGGGCCCATTCCGTTTCACCCCGGGCTCCCTAGTCTGGGCCCGCGGGTTTGGCTCCCGGGCCGGTTGGCTTCCGGGGGTCATCCAGCGGCCCCGGGGCCGCCAACTGTTCGACGTCAGCCTGGATGGCCGGATAGTGCGACGCCATCGAAACCAACTACGTCCCCGCTACCCCACGGCACCGTCCTCTTCCACCACGGCACGGCCATCCACTTCTTCCTCTCCTTCCCTGCCACCTCCACCACTCCTGCCGTCTAACCGTTGCTCAGGGACAGTTACAGCGCCACCAACGACGCCACAACCTGTCGGTCGCTCCGACACCCTTCAGCCGCAGCCTCTCGACCACCTGCGGGGACCATCTTCAGCGCCCCCCGTACAGCCCCCGGCCATCGACGCCGACGAACCGATGCCGTTAGCTCCACAAGTACCTCCACCACAACCTGCACCACGACGCAGGTCGGCACGCATCGCCAGGGGAACAGCTCCGTACTCCCCTGGAGGTAGCCTTCATAGTCTGCTCCAGGGCGCCGCGGCAGACGACCTCGCAGACGTCGCAGACATCGCTTCCCCCCCCCCCCCCGGGAGGGAGGTATGTTCAGTCTGCCAGTAAAGGCCCCTGCCAGGCAGACCTCACACACAACGCGCCTGCACGCCGGGATACATATACGACTCCAAACAGGCGCAGAGACATCAAAACAAACCAGGAAAACAAATAGAATCATCTAGAAGCTAAGTGGGACTATTTCTTACAGAGGTCGCCGTACTACCACACAACGGAATTCCTGCGCCAGGCCGCCTATATAAGCGTAGCCGGCCGCTCCACCGCCAGTTCCGGCCTGACCGCGGAACCAGCTTCAACTACAGAAGACCACCGGAAGTTCGCGAGAAGTAGAAGCCGTCTCTCTCTACCCCGGATCAGGACCAGGCTAAATTTCTCGACGGTCATCCGCTAACTGTACCACATTTGTTATTGTTTACCAGTGTTTTGTGTACATAGTAATAAACCTCAAGGAACCATTAAGTGTAGTTCACTTCAATACCCTTCCATGTAAAAGCAAAACAGCTCCATTTATGTATGATGAGGCAATCAGTTCGAAATAGTGATTTCAGTTCAAGTTCAGAGGGTTCGCTTAAGATGGCCCTGCTTGAATTGCAACACCAAAAGAAATTTCATGAAGCTACACAATACAGCAACCCAAAATTAATAAACACCATTTGGATTTTAAAACGAAGACTGTCTCGAGAAGGGACTCGATTGGACATGATGCTACAGCAATTTTCTTATGGCTAACTGAATTTTAAAGACATTATTTGTCATGAGCTACTCTCGCAACCAGACAATCAGTTTGGATGTGGACTTCAGATTGGTTTGAAAAATTCTACAGAAACATTCATCAGATCAAGAGGAGTGTATTATTGCACAGATGGAACCCACCATCCGCATTTTTCTCATCTCAGTTAGTCAATTTGTAGACGTAACGTGTGTATCAGACAGATCCACGAACGTTTATTTAAAAAAAAAAGATTTAATTCTTAAACGACACATTTTGCTACATATACTGACCCAATTCGTGTGTCCAGTACCAACGAGGTACTAACGTAAACATTTTTAACGAAGGACCCTTATTATATCCAGAAAATGTAACATTATTGCTACAGACCTTTATACCTCAAAAAAATATGTGCAGTTAAGATGCGAAACGAGGACTACTGATAAGCCTAAAGGTTTAAGGAGTTTGTTGGTTTTATTATTATTGTTACCGAGGCTTGTTTTTGGGTCATTAGCACCCTACAATTTAATTTATCCGCAAGCGAAATGTGATAAGGAAGGGATATAAAATGAGGCTGACAGACTGTAAAGCAGAGGTAAAGATGACGGTAAACTCCTGATATTAAATGTAACCAAAACAGACAGCAAAAGAAATAACATAGACAACAAGCGGTCGCGAGTGCTGTTTCCGAACGACCAGGTGAGTGGGAGTTTACAAGAAACATTGGACCGGCGGGCAATACTGTACATACTACGGTGTTTTCTATCGCTTTCCCGAATCACTCCGGATGGTTTCTTCAACAGGCCAGGACAGCATTCCGTCCCACTCCTTATCTTTAATCCCTCTCACTCTTCCAATAACTTCAACTTGGCTATTGCACCTAAAAGTTTAGGGACGAGTGAAACAACGTACGAAATACCATATTCTTCATTCAGTCTGTGTAATATCGATTATCCACACTCGAGTTTAATTTTCAGACATTATTGTCGACTTTTCATTGCCATTTCATGTGGTAAGTCGTCCAATTTTCTCATTATGGACCACATATTTATAGACCTTTCTGAAACGTTTGTACCCCTGTGAGGACAATGGCAGAAAGACTTCACCATTTCCGATACGTCGCGGTTCTTTAATCCATTTCTGCACCAAATTCGATTAAATGTTTTGGTTGTTCCACTTTTGTAATTAAAGCCTTACATATCACTCGACAACCGCTGAACACATTCCAATGACTGAAATAAAAATAGTTGGAAAGTTATCAGAAATGCATCAGATGTTTTATAATTTCTATGTAACAATGCGGTGAACATACTTAACGACATCGGTTGAAAATAAATCGCTTCAGATGGATATTACAACAAAATCTGCCGGATTAATCTATGATAAATTAAAAACCTTGAGAGAAAGTCTTCTGTGTCACCTAACAAATTACGAGCGATATTACTGGATTCAAGATTTTCATAAGCCTGTGAACTTTCGAGAAAATCAGTAGTAGGCAGTGATCACAATGTTCGAAATTTTTAAAGTGATATGAATCCACGGAACCAAATCCGTATCTACAGTCAGAAACTTATCTTGCATACAATTCTTTTTTCCGAAAGAGACATTCTTCCTTAGAAACGGACACCTGCAGTGAAAGTACTCCCACTGCGGTGATTGGAGAAGATAACAGATTTGGAAAAAAATCTTTTTCTTATTCTTTATTAGGGGTATCCACCACATCCTCGGAGATGACTTTAGAGTAATAGACGATCTTCTATACCCTTTATAGTACCCAGACATAGGCTTGAAGTTAGTTCAAAGAGTCCTGAAAAATCTAAATCTGACTTCGTGCACGGCGAATGGGAATCAGAGACAGACGCGTTGCAGGCCACTTTACGAGCCTATCCCCAGTAATGGACAGGACTCAGACAGTGTTGATTTTCCTTTTACGGTTTGAATTTCGATTAGAGACTAATAGAGATAAATTTGCATTCCTGCCGCGCCCGCGGCAAGATCTCTGTTGGCGCCGCTCACATAAATACTTAGGGCAGAATTATTGGAAACTTTATTTGCTTCCTTTTTCCCCCCTTGCGCCGTCCCGACTATTCAGATTTTAATTACCTGCAGTCGGCGCGCCGCTACATCAAAGTACCTCGGCGCTGGAAATTAACATATTTGTTTACAGGGTAAAACGAAAATATACGCACTTCTGACAGTAAAATAATAGCCGTCCAAAGTAATATCGCGTTCGACAGCGCGCGTAGCCGGAGGAGGGTCGTTTGTGCGCTGCTTATTGTGCCAACGACGCGACGCCCACGCGCGGCGATAAATTATTCGTTCTGTTTCGAAGCTCCGAAATATCCTTTTTTATTTTTG
>CM061920.1:81098111-81313984 GCA_031002005.1 Vandiemenella viatica
TCTTGCTCTCAATTTGCGCCGCACACTCAGTACTTCTCAGTGCTGGAGGGGATCTTCAGAGCAGTTCGCTACAGCACTTGCGGTGGTCAGTGAGCGGCCGGAAGTGTCGGAGCAGCTGTCCAGAGCGTGCCCAATCGTGATCTCAGTCAGAGGGTCACGTCTTGCAAGGCGATAAATGGCTGCAGTCCAGTGTCGGCCGTGAAATGGCCAGATTCGGCACGCGTCACAGCTAAAATAGCTGCTAAATGGCGAGCCACCCCCAAGGGGGGTACAATGGGACCTTCCCGATACGGTCCCACCCCCAAGAGCTCGACAAACTCCAGCACACTGCAACGCGTTACCCTCGAACTGTTAACCATACGACTGCCACCGAGCGTGCTGGGTGAGCCGTAACGCTCTGGCCTCGCTTTCGGCTGGTCGCGGATTCGAATCCCCGTCCGGTATACAGATCTGGTTTTTCCACGGTTTTCCCAGATCACTCCAGGCTAATGCAGGGATGGTTCCTTCTAAAGGACTTGGTTTAAGTCTTTCCCGTTCCTTGTTCTCAGTCTTCCCCCCCTCCCCCTTTAATGACATCGACGTTGACAAGACGTGAAAAAAGTACATAAAAAAAGAATCACGATATCGCTACCACAACAATATGCAGCAAAATTTTTTCTAAGTGAATTAGTTTTTAGCAAACATGCTGTCTCAAATTCTAACTAGAACTTACGAAGGATATGAACTGAAAATTGAATGGTTGTGAATTTATGAACCCTGAATGTGGAGCTATACACTAACTGGGCATCCATGGACACATGTAAAGGGAGCGTCCATTATTAACGTGAGCAGTTTTCTCGTAAATCTGGACGCCTCTCCCCATTGGTGAGACCCGGTGGGACCCCCCCCCCCCCCCCCGAGATTTCGTTGGAATCACGCTCCCCTATTTGTGCTCAGGTAATTTATGGACGGCCCCAAAGACCAACGAATATGTACTGATTCCTGCCGTATAGTCTGTCTGTGCAAGAATAATTGTAGGATGCCATCTATGAACCTAAAAAATTCCCTGAATTCGGCTACCAAGAAGAATTTTTTTAAATAGAACTGATGTAAACTGATTACATCGTTCTAAGTTTTCTAGTTACTAATAATCACCTAATGCTAGTATGGTTAATATTATATAAAGAGAGCAAGAAAAATGAAGAAACATTTACAGTACTTTAAACGAAAGTATTTAACAATGGTAATACGTCTATATTAACGACGTATGGCATTATGTTTATAAAATATTTGGGCAGTAAAATGGCTTTTTTTCTTCTATATCAGAATCGGCTGCTTGTTAGTAAAGCTGATGTCCAAGAATCAAGAATTCACGGAGAGGCAGCGACGGGGTCTGAAACCGCTAGCATTCACCATGTAATTAAGAAAGTCAATCATCGAGTTAAACAAGAATTTCAATGTGGGATGTACATTCGAGGGGAAAAAAGTAATTTCTCCGAGCGAATTGTCCTACTAGCGTAAAAGAAAAACAAGTAAATCGTGAAATTTCTGAGCGCAGTAAGTAAATATTGGTAGAGGCATATGAACTACCTCATGGAGACAGCTTACATTTACCTTAAATTTATATTGAATATGAGTAATTAATATTACTTTTCTAATACGAGCTATTTCAGAGAGCCCCGTTAACAGGGAGAAATTATATAACTCGACAGAGGTGAAGAATCTTTGGCCCAGAGAAAAATAAAGGATAGGGTGCGTCTAACACTTTGAGGAGGGAGAGGGGCGAGGTAATTTAAAGCTGAATTCAATGGTTATAATGTGCTAACTGTGATAAATTTTAAAACAATTTTTATTTGTAGGGAAATTTTAATTCATATGGAAATTAAAGTATCTATTGGCACATCTACAATGTTGTGAAATAAAAGCGACGTATAATTTATTTTATTATTTTCATTCGGATTGTATTTAATTCTTATATTTCACAGAATCAACAAAAACTATGGATTTGATACCGTGTTTGGTAAATTGTCGTGGAGCACAGAGGGTGAGGAAGCTGTTTAGTGAAGGAAAAAGTATAAGAGCAAAGTTAGCAGGTACTCGAGGAATGGGGAGTAGTGGGAAGGACTGGAGGACACGGGCGGCACGTTTTGGCGTGTTTGGAATCTGTAGTGTTCGGTGGCAGGTGCAGGCGGAGGCTAGCCTGGGGCGATGACCGACCGGGTCACAGGTGAAGGTGAGCGGCTACACGCCAGCACGGCACGGCACAGCACACAAAATAAGGGGACTGCCTTCACTGTAGAGGTGGGGATTCACCAAGCTCGCTAAATGCTTGCTAACGTTTGTAATATTTGTCTGGCGGAGACGTGAATGGCGCGCACGAACATAGATTTGCAGGTGTTTGCTGTCGTTCCCACCGGCGATGTCCGTACATCAAAGGAATTCGCTGCTCGTGCGCTGACAGTGCGCGTTCAGTGCAGACGGTTCATCTTCATTGGAGCGTGATTTGAACAGTAATACACCCATTACCTGATTCGCACATTACAGACTATACAGATTTGTGAAAACACAATACAGAACGCCAATATGTTGTACGTGACATCGACATCAGTGAATCTCACAGTAAATGCCAACATTCCACCCTCAATAGCAGACTATTTTAATAACTTTAACGAACCTGCACAGTAATCAACTATATAACGTTCTATAATTATTGTTTTTCTTCTTATATATGTGTAGTTTTTTTACGTTTGCGAACTATGCGTTCATGGTAGATCCCAGGCTGTAGAGGAATTTCGGCGTACATGCCACTGAGAATCAAGCTGTTGCAAACTGATCATCTTTGCATAGAATGTTTTCTTTCCTGGTGGTAGTATGGATAAAGAAGGAAAAATAACACTATCGTACCGATTTCCATGCCAGGAATGTCTTCTGCAAATCGATTTATCAAAAACCGAAGGACAAAATCAAGTGGTTTTTGAATAACCTTAATTTTAACTTCGTCTAAAGTACGAGTACATCCACCTTCATGATACTATATTTTTCCGAAGACATAGTAATTTCAGTTTCTTTAAACGCTAACTACACCAGCTTTACTGAGACTACACCTCAGCATAATTCTTTTTCACATCCGAAAGTTTGGGGGATTTTCTGTAGTACTTTAATTTTTATCACATAAACTGTGATTTCGCAGCCATCGGGGCGAATTCCGGGACGGTTCCTAATCTCCGCCACATAAACTACACATTTCACAAACAAAAAATACACTTATCACACACAGAACATAGTTACACATGTCACAGACAGATGGCAACACTTCACTTTGTACAACCTGGCAGTAGGTATAAAATGATTGGTGTGCCATAAATCAAAGCTGACGACTCGAAATATTGAGAAAAGGTGGTGAAGAAGAAATGTAAGAATCTGTGTATAACATAATTGTGATTGTCGATGCCAGAATTGGATGTTACGAGCCGAATATTGTGCCTACAGAAAGTTAACTATGAAGTATCATTTGGTACTCATAAAAACGTCAGTACTTGATCCATACAAAACGAATCTTGTGACGTGGTGTTTACTAACAAGTGTGTGAAACTAGCTGCGTGTAAAGACTTTGTATTATCTAGATATCATAAAATTCGCTTGGGTTTTTAATTGAGCTAGAATGTCGATTTGCTGATATTTGTTCTTCCTCTACAAGTTCTGGCAAACCGAACACGTCAATGCAATTTGGAGGACGACGAAGATTGTTGAGAAATCAGCCAGAAATATATATATATATATATCCGTTTCCACGCTGGAAACACTGTTCGTTATCCTGGTGATATGAAAATACCTTTGTTCCAGTGAATATTACAGTTTATAACAATGTATCATTAATATCTCATCTATCAAGCTTTCGTGATCGGATTTGCATGTTATGAATGTTGTCGGCGCTTACTGGATAAACTGGTGTAGTCTGCAGTAGCTCACTACCTCGTCCTTACATTTCTGGATTCTGAGTTTATAGTAATAAGTCAAACGACATCTTGCTAAGAAAAATGTGGGATCCTCTTCTGTAGACTGATTTACCTAGGTCTTAAAACAACTTCGATGTTCAGCCCCCGAAACTCGAGGCACCATTCAACTTGTTGGCCAGGGTTTTGTTATCACTCGGCCCAGAATACGAGGCGCTACACGGGGGAACCGCAGGGTTAACGTCACTGCTGCTGCCGTATCGAATACCAGCCTTATCTCCACGCACATAAAACGAACCCGGCGACGATAAATCTGAGCGAACGGTGCCGGCGGAACTGGCCCACTAAATCAATGCAACTCGGTCTCTTGTAGGCTGGCGATACAGAGATAGTCTGCTTTAATGGGGAGCCCGGCCGCTTCGTTACCGTGAAATATTTCTACAAGTGAATAAAGAGCTGTTGATTGGTTCGATAGTAGGTACACTTTTACGAGCTGGCTGACACGGCAGTTAAGGTGCCCGTATTGGTTTATGGTGAGCAAAACCGAAGGGAAACGAACGCGGTTTTTGTCCGCTGACTTTTATTGCGCGGTGTTCCTGTGAGGAGAGAGGACCTGCTGGTTAGGGACCACTCTCATCCTGGATTGGCTCTCCAGTCGTGTTGTGACACACTGCTAGTACTTATAGCGCTGCTACAGTCTCTGATTGGTAAGTACGGTATGATTTGGAGGAGTACTGGAAATGAAATAACGTATTACCTAAACCGGTAATCACATATCCATTTTCTTGCTTCTTGCACATTCTTTTTCCCTACTTCCAGCCATCTAAAGACTGTGTACCACCGGCAGGCACCCTGTATTATGGTGGCTTCCCACGTCCAGTGGTTTCATAGGCCGCGCCATGCAGCACGCGCCACAGGCTAACCCTCACCACCGCGCAGCCACCTACTCTCCTAATTGCCTAGTGTCGTTGCAGCTGCCCGGGCGTTTGATGTTTACCGACTAGGTGACGGATAGAGGCGCGCCATCCCGGTCAGCAGAGGCAGGACCCTTCCCACGGCCCGCTATTTATAGCTAGGCCGGCGCGGCCGGAAATGCACAGGCCGTGAAAAGGTACCTTTGTACAGGTGACCATGAGAATTATGGGAGAGGGGAAGGAATTGTGTCCTGTTCGAATTAAAATCGGGTCTGTAACACCACACAAGGCGTACTTACATCAACAAAGACACGTAAAAAATTGCAAATATATTTAAAAAACAGGGATTAAAAATAGCATTCAGAACAGACAACACAATACAGAAAAATATAAAAAATAACACACAACTCAATAAATATCACAATTCAGGAATATACAGGCTAAGATGTAATAAATGTCAAGCACAGTACATAGGACAAACATGTAGAAAATTCGAAACCAGATACAAGGAACACATAAGACCTATAAAATATAGTAACCATTCAACATTTGCAGAACACTTACAGGAACACAACCAAAAAATACTGACACGGACGTGCTAATACTCACCATTAACAACAACAAACCACAAATACTAACATTCCAAGAGATCTACCACATACAAAAAGCACTAACAGAAGGCAAACAAATAATTAACGAATACACAAACCTGACACCCTACACTATACACAGCACTCAAACTAAAATAAAAAACATCAACGTAGGCAAAACAACATTAAACAAAGACACAAAAAAACATAAAAAAACTAATGACAATCATTTACATTCAAAAACGCGCCTAACAAACTGAAGACTAAAATAAAAATACGAAACAGCACCACATAGCGACACAAAGTCGACAGTAAACAAAACTGATCTGCCATTCGTAAGAGACGTACAGTTCAGTGCAATGCAGTGCAGTGCAGTGTTTGTGATACTCTCTTAAATTGCTTTCCAAGTCTTTATTATGATAATCTCCAGTTTAAAAAAACATCTGGAAAACAAATAACTGATGCTGAGAGTGGAGCTAGACAGAAAAATGTAAATAGATTATAATTTAGCAAAACCCAGTGTATAACATTTGTACATAATTACCAGGAGAACCCGCTGAAGATACTTCTGCAAAAGAAGTGAAGCGCGTTCGGGAGTCCAATAAATATTCAAACATTTAATTGCTTTGGCGTCATTTATTTACCAAAACGTACACTTTTAGGTTTAAGTAGGGTACCATCTACGCATTCACATGCATGATTTCATAAAACCAGGCAGGCGCGAGTCGAGTCTCACACAATTATGGCCTTAACAAATACAGGGCGTTCGCCGGAAAACGCTACCCTCCCAGTCTGTTGCCGTCGGCAACTTGCTCGGTCAGTAGTGCCAGCAGTTTCCGCCACACGACTCCGTGAATCGCCGCACTGTTTAACACCTCCGCTGCCCCAACAGTGCGTGCAGTGACCCTTACATTGTTAAGAACGGTTTCTTTGCATTGTAGATAGTTTGTGACTTCAGTCTCTTATTAATCAGTGTTGTGAATAAACGTTTCTTTGCGGTTTGGCTGGTTTGGGGCTTCATACTCTTATTAATCTGTACCGTGTTTGAGTGTGAGTAAAATTATGGCACGTTACAGTTTGCAAGAAAGAATATTTCTCTACGATACATATGTGAAGAAGAAGTCGTTTAAAAAGTGTCGCAGTAAATTTCGTCGCGAATTTCCTGGCGCTTTACTGCCAGCTAAATCAACAATTCTGCGTCTGGTTAAAAAAGTAAGAGAAACGGGTTCATTTTTTAACAAAAAGAGACTGTCGGTCAACCGTATTCTCACAGAGGAGAAAATTGACGATATCGCTTTTCGACTAGAACAGTCACCCAAAAAATCATTAAGTCAGTTAGGGCAGCGTGTGTCTCGAAATATGTTCAGAAAATGTGAAATGTGCATTACACAAGAGGGTCAACACTTCCAGCATCTTTTATAAGGTAAGCTTATGAATTACGTCACATTTAAATGCTTAGCACATACAAGTTTATGAAGTTTATGAAGCGTAATTATTATGAAATAGTCCGCGGCCGACGGTCGAACAATGCCGGCACAGTATCCTCGTAGCAGCCGACCGGGAAGGTTGTGCATCCGGCTCTCTCATCGTGTGCGCGATCAGCTCGTTCGGAAGTTTTCGAGTTCGCGAGTGTGTTTATATTATTTTATAATACATTCAGTCTGATTCTTCCGAGTGATATAATTAGTATACTACTAAAATATTTCTTGGGACAGCTAAACGATGGCTGACCCGCCTGATACGGGACAGACTATAAAGACGGCATTAGAAACGTGCTACACAAACATCCCAATTCCAGTCTCACAATCAGTGATCTATACCACGAGTGATATGCTACAAACTCAAACAGCAAGATCAGCAAACGAGCAGCTATTTACCTCTCACACCTCAGAAGAAGAGCAGCAATGCTATCAACAACTCCAACATCTGCAGCAACAACATCAGCAGCGCCAGCAGCAGCAACTACAACAACAGCAGCAGCAGCATCAACAGCAGCAGTTACAGCAGCAGCAGCAGCAACAACAACATCAGCAGCAGCAGCAGCAGCAGCAGCATCAGCAACAACATCAGCAGCAGCATCAGCAGCAGCAACAGCAGCAGCAGCAACAGCAGCAGCAGCAACAGCAGCAGTTACAGCAACAGCAGCAACAGCAGCAGTTACAGCAGCAAGAGCATCAGCAGCGTCAACAGCAGCAGCAGCAGCAACATCATCAACAGCAGCATCAACAACAGAGGCGGTATCTGGAGATGGAAACTGGGCCGGGAGGCGTCCCACAACAGGACCCGCACTTACCTCTAGGCGCAGCCATTCATCACATGGCTCGGAGAGGCGACAATCCTAAAATTACGGGTGAGTCAAACCAACCAGTGAAACGTAGATGTGTGCAGAGACCAGAAATGGGGCAGACCAATGTAGTCCCACAACTAACAGAACAGACGGAAGAAGTAGATATGCTCGATACAACAAGGTCCATCGAGGTTAATCTATCCCTAGCTACGGCACTAGACCAATCCAGTCCCAACCACACGCAGTCTGATTCGATAGCTCCAACTTACAGAAGCAAAGACAATAGATACAACCCTACAGACAGTGGTCCGTACTATATTTTCGTAGAGAGCCTGGATAGGAATGTCGGAAACTTGCATCCAATGGCTATAGGTAAATTAATATTCCAGCATAATAACACTATAAAAAGGGACATTATCAACATCACCTCCATGGGGAAAAACCGTCTTAGAATTGAAGCTAGCACTGCAGTTGTCGCCAATTCAATAGTACAACTAGAAATCTTCAAAACAAAAAACTTAGAAGTATACATTCCTAACTTCTTGATCCACAAACAGGGAATTATAAGGAATGTGGACACCTCCCTGAGTGAGGAAGAACTTGTACAGGAAATAGTCTCCCCTGTCCCAGTAGTGCGTATTAAACGCTTCACCAAAAGGAGTCAATCGAACCAAGATCTTGTAGTAGCCATACCAGTTTGTTTGGTATCCTTTCGATCTCAGAGCCTACCGACCCATGTAACGATACTCGGAACCCGATGTGCTGTGGAACCATACGTTTCCCCCGTTATCCAGTGTGCTGTTTGTTTACGGCTGGGTCACCGTCAAGGCCAATGTAAATCTCGTGAGCCACGATGCAGTAGATGTGCTGGCCCCCACTTGGCGGTCAACTGTAATAATCTCTCAACTATATGCTGCGCCCTCTGTCGTGGCCAACATCATGCTACAGACAGGAATTGCCCAGTATATCTCAAACACCGGGAAGCAAAACAAGCCATCGCGTTCAGAACAAACGCCACTTTTCCTGGCAGAGAACAACAATTTCGTGGCTACGCTCAGGTGGCCTCTTCTACACCACAATTAAGTAGTCACACGGAATTTCCGCCTCTACCAGCACGACTACAGCACTGTCTGCCTACTCTATACTCAACACAACAGCCAATGTCACCTCTACTACAGGCACAACCACAACAGCCAGTACTACAGACGCAGCATCTGACCATAACACCACAACAACTACCGACCGCAGACGCGGCACGCCAAGTCGCACAGGCACCATCAGCTCCCAGTGGGGGACCCATGCAAACAGTAGTAAATACACCCAGTGCGCTTGAGCTCCCGTTGCTACACAGTTATGAAAATACCGCTGCAGATTCTCCTCGATCTCTATATCCACGAACAGAAAGTATGCTCTCTATACAGCCAGAATCTTCAAGCTCTGCTCAGCAAAACATTGAACAAAACCTCATCAATAGATATGTCTGGTCAGAAGGACCAAAGTCCTATAAAAACTCTCGGTTTACTAAAGAAAACTCATCTACAAATCTAAGACAACATTTGTTTACATACAATGGTCCCATGTCTCCAATTATCACGAGTAACCAGCATCCCGCCACTCCAGTCAGTCTGATCGAAAACCCTCAAACCTGCACCCTGCCCTGGGAGGGCGCTCAAATCACCCGCAACATACAGCCTGATGCAGTGCAACAACCAAATGCCTTCAACCAACCTGCCGAGATACATTATACCAAAAACGGAACCTTGTTAGAAAAAATATTTAATCTAATTATGCTTCTGATCCAAGAAGCCAAAACTCCAACAGCGGGTACATTTAATCCAACAATAATTTTAGAAACTCTGTCAAATATTCTACAACAAGATGGGAGAAATTAAGCTATACAATGGAACGCTCGTTCAATCAGAGAAAATAGGGAACAATTTCAACGAGAACTATGTGTTAATATCTCTTTATAAAGAAAGCACTTACAATAATAATAAAAAAGGCCTCCATAAATCATGTAATTTACTTACAGTTATACTAAATGTAACGATCTTTGTTGTACATTGGCTGTTAGGAGATTAACATAAAACGTCGAGTGTTATTGTATTGAATGTTATTGTCCATACCAAGATTATACCAACATTGTTTTACTGATTTAATTTATGATCCATTGTGAAATATGACTTTATTACTTTACTTGTTTAAACTAATGTAAATGTTGAAGCTGGCCGTATGGTCGATAGACCGAAGGCCATTAAAATAAATTTAAAAAAAAAAAAAAAAAAAAAAACAATGCCGGAAACTGAGCGCTCGCTTGCCGGGAGCAGTTTCTTCCTTGTAGCGCTAACAGTGGGTTGCGTTTCCCGGCGAACGCCCTGTATTTGGCATCTGGTATGCTTGACATATTTTCAGATTAAGCAGCGGACCTCACATTGGTAGTGCAAACATTTGTTGAAACAATAGATACTGTGGGTATAATACGTGATCACTGTAGGCCATTTCTTATGCAATTGCTTGTTAAAATAATTATTATTATTTAAAAAGTACAGCGATGTGGACGCGTTTCATCTCTAGTCGACGTATCTTCAGCGTCAACAGTTTTTCTGTAATATATTGTCGGTTTTTAACTTTTTGTTTACATGTAATAAAACTAATTTTACACATATGCATATACATGAATCATTATCGGTTTTTAAATTTCGTACAGAATGATTTGTTTACATTCCATATGACTATGAATCATACTGTAACTTACATTTATATTTCTGTTTTGAGGTGCATTATTGATCACTTGTGTTCTCAACCAGCGTGCTGCTTCCAATATTGTACATAACTACACTACTTAGGTACCGCTGAGACGTTATGACTTGTCCTACAGAGATTTGTTTTAACGTTCACCATTTCAAACTCAAGATTTCTTACGCTCGCTGCTGTTGTTCAGCAGCTTTTCTCGGCGGTGCTCTTTCGGAAGTATTTAGAGCAGGGGTGGCCAACCCGCGGACTCTTTTCTGGCCCACGAGATTTATCACACTTTTAGAAAATACATATTATATTTCATTTTTAGTGTAATATATTTCTTTAAAATGTGATTTTAGTATCATTATTATTGCATTATCTATGTTTACATGTAAGAATAATAGTAAACACTATAATAACTCATGTCTCAATTTTCACTCCAAAAAAATGTTTTTAGTGGGGATATATAATTTTATATGCGGCCCACGGAGATATGATGCACTTCCAAAGTGGCCCGCGAGATCATTTGGGTTGCGCACCCCTGGTGTAGAGCGAGAAGATTGGATTTTGTAATTATATTTGTGTGTGTTTTGTTCTGTTTAATTAAAATGTGTATGAGTGGTAGAGAAGAGAGGTATAAACTGCTATCACCTTACTTTTTGGGGGGGATTTGTGCCTTTGTGATGTTTTGTGTGATTTTGTGCTTGTTAATTTTGATAGTATTGAGAGCACTTCTAAAAAAAAAAAAATAGTGTTAATACTCACTAAACTAACCTTAAAATAGAAACTTCTGCTTCCGTTGTTCGCGACATACAAATTGTACTAAATATGAATATACTTTTAGTATTTGTAGTTTAACTGCAGAATGTGGTGATATTGGAGACATATTTGAAGCTTCTAGATAACAGTATTTTTCAGATAGACTGAGCAAGAAAAATCCAAACCTGAAAACTTTTACTATCGCTCACATTTTGATTTTTCATTGAACAAAAATGGAAAAAATCATAGTCTCTTACTTAATAAGTTCTAAATACGCTGCATTTAAAAAAATAATAAAAATCGATCTCATTTGTTGTTATAGAACACACCAGAGTATAATTTGGCAAAATTTTAGATTCTATATTCAGTTTTGGGTCAACTAAACATATGAAACTGAAATCCACTTCACAGCTAACGACACTGTTATTGGTGTCATTAAGTCCTTATGGCAGAATAATACTTATTTCAGACAATACCTGGATAATATTATCTATGGAGGAGCAGTGAAGGCTGATTATAGTTTAATCAATTAGTATTCACATTCTGAAAAGTAATTTCTGCATGGTGTTTGTTGTAGGTTACAATCTTATAATACTGTTCTATTGGTTGAAAACTTGGAAAGCTTCATAACAATCCCCCTAAAAATTTCAAGTAATATATATGCATTTTCAAAACTACTCCAAGTGGCAATTGAAATCATAAATCCATCACAGAGTAAGACTTTTAACTGGCCATGAGGAGAGCTGAGAACAGCATCCAGGAAGTAGTCGGAGCCTTTTACTCGATATCAAAATCAAATTAAAAAATTGAAACGAGAATAGTTCTTTGGTACTTTTAATATTAAATCACTTCTTAAAGTTGTAAAATTGAAAGAATTCAAATTTTTTACGACAAGAACATCTTAATTCCTACCGTACTGTAAACATTATATACAAATGAGAGTGCACTGGATTCAGAAAACTACAGGATGTACAAAGGAGGGCCAGAGAAAAAAACTTTGAAATTGTATTGCTTTTATATTCAACAAAACACAAATAAATCAGTGAATTCTTCCCTGGAAGATTGTCACTTTTTAAAATAAACTACACTCTTATCAATTTTCATGACGATAACAAGAAAAATCCAGATGAAGTAAACGAACGCTGGTACTGCACGTCGAGAAGCCGGCAGGTAGCTGCTGGCTGACGCCTGCCAGTGCTGCAACCCGAATCACGCAACTGTTTCGGTTGCTCCGATGACGTCAGTCGGGACACACGCCGCTGCAGACAACAGCCATAAATTGTTTTGTTTCTCGTTTTCTTCTTTACATTCCTCCGACGACAAGGTCGCTAGATCTGGAAGAAGATACTAAGCAGGAAAATAGCAAGAAAAATCGGCCATGGGCCGAATGAAATAACCATCCCAACTTTCGCTTGGAGTGATTTCGGAAAATCGTGGATTGCAGAAGTGTGGATGATCGTACCAAGATCCAAAAAGAAATCCTACCCACTATGCTACACCATTACCACTTACTCATGAGACTAGTAATTGTACCTATTTTGCTGTCTGGAAGCTTCTGGTACTATATCATAAGGTAAATAGAAACTGGAAACGACAATACGATCCACGTATAACAGAACTAAAATTTTAACAAAATAAAAATTAGGGGAGTAGAATTATTGTGATCACATCATGCCTCCACATCACGATATAAACAAGTATTTGTCTAATCTTAATATGTTGTAGTCATTAATTAAATTAGATAATCCAAACACAAATTCTCAATAAGAAAAAAAATCCACTGAGAACTAAGTGTTGCGTGCTTATTTCTAATTGATCACAGATAGGAGGAACTATGATTTATCTTCACTAGACTTGATTATTACCAACATGCTTACATACGTACAACTGGTAGTAATTTAATTTTTTCATGTGTTTTAATGAAGAATACATTAGATAAAGTCACGCCTCCGACTTCTACGCGTCCTGCGTGATTCGCGGGGGTGGTACTCCTGTTAGAACCTTCCGCGCTAGGGAGGAAACGCCTTGCTCTGCAGAATACTCTGAATGTTCTTTACCTTCCCCAGGCAGAAACTGCTCACAGTCATTCGACAGCAGGCTGAATGGATCTGAGGAGTATATGTTTAAGAAATATCGTGACAAACTTGTAACTGTTTGTACACAGTGAAGAGCATTGAATTGTCTGATACTTCCCTGATTTTCCTAAAGCATCACCGTCTTTTTTCTAAATTTTAAAGGTTATTAATCCATTTTGGAAGTCGTCACTGATATCCAGTTGCAGATTAAAATGATTTATTGCTTTTCGAATCCAGATTCCGCATAAGTAGCTAGTTTTCAAAATTTTTAATTTGATAAAAGGTATCACACTTGGGGAATAGTGATAAATATGAGCTAATATGTTGAAAGGACTTGAGTATCCAAGTTATCACACGTATTCACCAGAGATTGTCCTTAGCTGCCTTTGTGCAGTAGGTGAAGGTTGGTCATGTTGTGATAACTTAAAAATAAAGTAACTTTCTTCTTAACGAAATTTAATAACGCGAATGATCCAACTCTGATGGGGGTTAGATGAGTATCTTACGAGTATCGAGTCAGTGTTCTGAAGCTCATTGCAAAGATACAAACACGAATTTAGGCGTAATCAGACTTCTCAGCGTAGGGCTCAGAAGAAAACTTGCAATGCGACACAGATATTTTAAGTTTAGTAAACAAAAATTAGAAGCTTTCTAACATTTAAAATTATTCTAGAGAGGTAACCTAGTCCCAAAGATTCCATTTTATTATATAAGCTATAAAAGACTTTTTCTATTAGCTTTAATGGTTTGACTTACTGCTTAGTGGTCTTATGATCCTGACAGTTCATACGATTGTTTGAATCATCGCCACCAAGAGGGACCTGATTTTAATTTGTCTTCAGTCTAAGAGACGATGAAACAGACTGGTTAGACTGGTTACAAAGAAGCCAGATTTCGTCTTTCCCTCCAGAAACACTACTTCCGTGTACACTAAACAATAATACTGTTTTACTGAAATATAATGCTACGTAGTTATTTCTGCATGATAAATACTAAAGAAGTACTACTAACATACGATTACATGATCTGGCAAGGAAAGAGAGCGTTTTTTCAATTAAAATATGCATTTATTTTAATACTTACTACCCTGATAGCTAGAGCTACTTTGTGCAATGTTTTCCGTCGATGTAGTGCGAATCTGGAAGATGTGAAAGATCCCCATCTAAGGTTGGTTTCACCTCTTCATTTGACTAAAAAGGTTTAACAGCCATAAATATTTAGTTTTGGAAATAGGTACGAACCAGAACGGGGGAATTGGGTAGCCGTTCCAACAATGTTTACATCACATTTCTCAGTTTTTTCCGTTTCCAAAGTAAATTTTTAAGCAGGTGTATTGTCCTAACAAAAAAATGATTTTTTTGCTTTTGTAATTCATATCACTTCTCACCAATGTTTTATAAAGAATACTTTCGTAGTATATCCCTGAAGTTTTATTCTACTGAATGTACCCTATCGAATGATACCAATTATTGATTTTTCTGCAGATTTCCCGGTAGGCTCAGTTGGAGTGATAAGATGCCTTTAAAGAAATACTGACATTAACTTAATTTTGTTAAGAGAAGCAATTTTAAGCAATAAATCTGCTGAATTTGGGAAAAAAACCTTCAAAGCGGATAACATATCTACAGTTTTGCTTAATGTGGGCTGTTTAGAGATTTACTAGGTTAATATTTCAACTCTAAAGCTATCATCAGAAATCACAGATGTCAAAATCTGCGGTACGGAAGTTCTCAAATTTTTCCTCATTCTAGAATAACATTTTTAAAAGTAACGGAAATACATTCGGCTACTTAAAGGTGTTAATGAGCTTTGCGTCAGCGTGTATTTGTCTAGCTCAGATCCAAGTTGTAGAGGGATACGGCTGTTGGCTACAGATTTTCGCTTAAAGTATTTTGCATTTAAAATAAATTTGAAGAGATTGGAGAGGGGATGTTTATAAGAGTGTTATGTGAAGTTTTTAGCCTTTGGCAGGAAGAAATTTCTTTGTTGGTAATTATTTTGTGGTTTAATCAAAAGGAAATTTTCAGAAACTATAAGAAAGTTAGGTTTCTTGTTTTATATTGAGTATGATTTTTCCAGTGTTGGTGTAATTTCGTTTTTCGTGATGGGCCAAGATCATTGCCACCTTTGATCGATTTTACGGTTTTTTTTTTATCTGCTTAACGTCTCTCTAACAGCGAGGTCTTTAGAGACGGGAAAGGATTGGGGGGGGGGGGCAAGGAATGGGAAGGAATTCGGCCATGGCCTTTTGAAGGAACCATTCCGGCATTTGCCTGGAGTGATTTGGGAAACCATGGAAAACCCAAATCTGGATGCCCGGACGGGGATTCGAATCGCCGTCCTCCCGAATGCGAGGCCAGAACGCTAGCCGTTACACCACCACGCTCGGTTTACTGTTATTACTGACACCTTACGACAGTTAGGAACGGGAAGTGGGTCGGACATGCAGTTTGTGCATTCATGTCGAGTGATTGTGAAAATCCATGGAAAATAGAATCCTGGATCGTACAACCAAGGATAGAACCAGCGTCCTAGCAAATGTTCAAGGTCACCCATCACACTCGGTCTGTAATTGACATCTAAAACTTTTCAAATTACCATCCCACACATGACGCTCTGGCCGGTGGTGGAATGTTGTGCCGTATCCTTCATCCTGCGGCGCCACTCCAAAGACAATAGCTAGCAGAGCGACTGGCGGTAACCTCTGAGGCCGTGACGCGTCATGAATCACAAAGCGGGAGCGACAAAGCGTCCGCAAGAATCTCTGTGACGCCGCCGCCTCATAAATCATAGTCCCTTTGTACGCTCGTTATTCGATCGGATAAGTAGTTTTTATGCAGGTTACCGTCCTATATTATACATGCAAATCCCGCGTCTCGAATGACGTCACACCGTGTTTCGGCGTCATTTGTCACCGCGGATAACGTTCGGAGCAAAAAACAATATTCACAGGAACTCGTTCTGTGTCCCTTCGTCATTTGCATTTCTCTGCCCGACCGAACGTAAAGGAATGTTTAATTGACGTGGTCGCGGCGGAGAGGGAGTAAAAAAACTGTTGACTCGTGGACTGAATGCGTTGTACGTTTGTTTAATTAGGGTCTATTGTGGGACAGAGGTACATAAAGAAGCCGACAGTTGGCAAGTCCAAACACACGTCAACGAAGAGGTGATGATTCCGCCTGCATATTTGGATTAGCGTCTTTGTAGCGGCGTTAGAAAAAAATAATATCGCTAATAGTGTATGCAAATACGTGAACCGTTGGTGATGGTAGCGCTCCACGCGGCCAGTGAATACAAACACGTGTTCAAAGACTTAGCATTAATATCTCTGGGACTGTCCGTTACGTAACGCGCAGCATTTTTTTTCCTTAAAGTCGCAGAGGTACTCGTTATTATAATGTAGAGAGACGGGAAGAAGGAAGAGATTAGAACTTAGTATTGCAAGGGTTTGATTAGCCAAGGGTGTTATACACCAAACCTGGTTGATGAGCTGATAACGGCATTCGGGAAGAGTGCATTCAAAACCCCGTCCGACAACCCGCACCTAGGTTTCCCATGGTATCACTCCTGATGAATGACTGATTGGTAAGTTCAAAAAGTCTACGGCCAAATTCCTTCCCTTTCCTCTTCCCCAGCCTTGTCTTGTCTGTAATGAGCCTGATGTCAACGTGCCAAAAAGCTTTATAGAAAAAAACGACAAAAGAAAATTTTTACTGTATCGTATACACAAATAGAGCTAATATAAGTGTTTGCAGGACTTTTACTATGAAATGTATGGAAGCAAAAAAAAAAAATATGCAAGAAAGGAAAAATGGGAGGAAGTGTTGTGTTGTCCATACAAATCTTACAGATATCGTTCTGAATACAGTTAAGTGACTAAGGGATAGCTGAGACCTTGGAGAATTAAATATACGTAAACCGTTGATTCTCTCTCTCTCACACACACACTCTCCCACTCACACACACACACACACACACACACACACACACACACACACACACACACACACACACACACACACTATTCGTTGCTGTCCCACCACATTTGGCCACACTCTAGTCCAGGAGTCCCCAAAGTGGCCGATACCAACCCCTTGGTGTCGATAAGAGATCTCCCGATTAATACAGAGGGTCGAAAGGGGGTTGATTAATACTGAAGAGGATAAATTAAACTGTACAGGAGAAAATAGGAATGCTCTTGTAAAAATCAGGTCAATAAGTAAAATTAAAGCTCATCCTCTCAATTCTCGTATGTCGAAGTCATGTGAATGATGAAACTTTCAACCAATTACTTTTGCTCACTGAGGTAAGGTGGTTGTCAAGAGGTGATGGTTGCAGTATTGAGAGTTGAAGAGTGCCTAAGAATGGTGGATCCATTGCTACGTGAGAAGTTTAAACAGAATAATAACCTAATTTTATCCATAATTCTCTATATTGACGTGATTGTATTAATCAGACAAAAGGTGACTGAAGGCTGTTTCTCATTCTACCGTTTGTCAGAACAATAACCATCTGTTCTTCTTGGCAGGTCTTTATTTGAAATTTATTCCATCTATCCATAGTTTTGTTCCTATTTTTGAGATTTTAATAACAGTGGAAAGTATCTCGTTTTTCTGTTAATGTTGTTGGGTGGATTTTATAAATTACTTCGTTGAGTTGTTATGCAGGCCTCCTTATTGTTAATGATTTAATGTTTTTATTAAATACTTGTGTGGGTCGGTAAGAAGGCAAATATTCTATTAAGGGGGAAAAGTTTGGGGACCCCCGCTCTAGTCCAACCACTGGCAACAGACAGTATAACCAATAAAGAGCAACAACTGTGAAATATTTAAAATCTCTCAATTTTTCTTTTGAGAAAACTGAAGTTGTCTCTGAATGCGACATGGGACACGTGCAGTCGCGGGTTTTCCACGAGGGCTCCTTGATGACCGTGTCGTTACAATCCAGGAATGCTGTGGTCAAGAGTGGTGAAGAAAATAGACCATGACCGTTACAAGTGAATCGCGCCGACATTTACCTGGAGTGAAATCAAGGAAATCCGTGAAGTGTATTCCCTGACCGGCAACCGAACCCGGATAGCTCCCTCCGAGAATACCTGTTCCGAGCGCTACCTCTCACTCAGCAAGCTGGTTTGTGTGCCACACGGAACAAGAAATGGCAGCGCGCTGGGAGAGATCGCAGGTGGGAGTCAAGCTCGGTTAGCTAATGTATGAGGACAGGACTGTCCGCCCGCTGACCAGCTGGACGGCCAATTACGGCGGCAAGCCAAACGACTCAATTAACAGACGGGAACTGCACACACGAAACAGTATTACAAGTTGTGTTTCGTCGAAGTTTCCACCTCATGTCCATGTCTACATGTAAATGAACGCCCAAACTTGCTTCAGCTGAACCTATATTACGCTGTTTAATATTTATTTCGTAGATTTTGATTTGGCATTTCTTAATGTATTCTGCTGTAGTTTTAGAGGAAAACAGGGAATAATAATCGAGCATGTCCTCCTGGAACGGATGCGGTAGGACGGCAGCTTCAGCATTGGAACACGGACTGTGGTTTCGCCGCAGCGTGACTGCCACACGCCTCTAATGAAGGCTCCACCTGCGGCGTAATTACTGGGGGTGAGCACGACATTGTGCCTCTGCTCTTCTGGATGCTGGACCAGCTCGGAGCCTGCATCCAGCACAGACAACACACCAGATCGTCCACTTCCGTGAAAGACAACGTCCTTTATCACATAGTTTTCTTATTTCGAGTTCTACACTTAAACCAGCACATTAAATCTACTGCAAAAATAAGAATAAGACTTAGAAATGTTTTTTGCTTATATACAGGATAATTTCGAATCCCAACAGGACTCAGTGTTTCAAGAAAATAGTTCATCATTTCCCTCCATAATTTATTCCATTTCTTTGCGTACATTACTCCTGAAATCAAGTGCTAACTTGTGGTAAGGCAATTTCTTCTGTTGAGAATATTTCTCACAATTTTTCCACCAATATCTATCCATGCCTTGTTTCCAATACACATCTTATTGTGTTTGGCATTAGGTCACACGTTAAGGGGGAGGGAGGGGGTCAAAAAAGTGAGGCTTCTGAGACAAGAGGAGACTGGGACTATTCAGAAGCTTTGTGATGTCATATACATTATTTGTATCACTACCTTTCATCATACAAAGCCACTAACCAACTCAAGCAATCACATAACAGGCAAGAAGGAGTTTTGCCCATCACGAAGATTTGTCCTCAAAGAATTCCAACCAGACGTCACAAAGAAGTTCTTTGTTTGCTAAACGATGACAAGATTTGGATGAAGTTCTTGACACATCATATGATATTAACATTATCCAAACCTAGAATGAAGTGATTGCTATGCCAGTCATAAATAATATAAATGAATGGATTTAAAGTCAATGCACACAAGATCATTAAATTTTATTTCGGTCATTTGATTTGCTATGTTTTGTCAATTTCCTAAAATGTTTGCTTTATTGTTGATTTAATGAAAAAATATTTTATACGGAAATAAATAAATAATTTTGAAGCGCTATTTTAATTTAATAATTTCTAAATTTAAAATGTGACGTCATATCAAGGGAGGGCTCAGACAAATGTCACCAACTGCGACAAAGACGGAGGGGGAGAAATTCATGTGGCGTAACTTATGAATGGTCACTTAAGATGAGAACGCAAGAAAAAAACCATGGGCCACAAGAAGCAGGAATTCTAACAGGAGTCTGAACATTTTATTTACATACCGTATCAGTCTCCAGTGAAACAATTTTTCAGAATACTCCAAAAAAATAAGTGATTATTTTAAGCCACCTCTTCTGAAATTGTTTGTAAAAAATATTTATTGTTTAATAAGTACGCCAATACAACTTTTGTTAGATTTTATTAATTCTCGGACGAGTTTCGCCTCTCGTCGAGGTATATTCAGAGTAGGCACTGCACAATTTCACTGTTTATCTGCGTGTTTTTTTTTTTTTTTTCCTTTTCTTATGGCTTTGGTCTTTTGAAGGAAGAATCCCGGTATTCGCCTGAAGTGAATTGGGGATACCATGGACACCCGGACTTGAATTCGAACCCGCGTCCTCTCGAAGATGAGGCCGCAGCATTACCGCTCACCCTCACTAGGTCTGTTTTTCTGCAATATGTTATCGGTTTTTAACTTTTGTACAAAATGGTTTTGTTTACGTATAATAAAACATGTATATGAAACATAATGCAATTTACATTTACGTTTACATGCGTTTTTTCAGCAGAGCTGGTTTAATCTATTCAGAAAAGCGGAACAATTTTTTTGTCCTGGTCATATGATTTTTTCGTTATCTACAGTCACGCATGAGAGTGATATCAGTTATGTCATTAAAGTGTGTTCAGTGTTGTACAGTGATATAAATCCTTACGAGGCATCAGATATATTTGACAGTCTGTTTAGGGTTTTAATAACGCTGATGATGATACCATGTTGAGAGGCGAAAGGCGTCCGAAAATAAATAAAATCCAACAACAGTTAAACTTATTAAATAATAGTTATTACTCCAAAAATAAAGTCTGAAGCTTTTGTATTATTCAACGAGCTCTCCGTTCGCAGAGAAAAAGCGCTTTCTGATCTACCAGTTTTTCAACTCCTGTCAACTTCTTAACTCTAATTACGACCTACACGATCTGTTTTAAAATCAACAACCATTTTGAACCTTTTAAAGACCTAAAAAACTAATTACGCTC
This sequence comes from Vandiemenella viatica, assembly GCA_031002005.1. Taxonomy (NCBI): domain Eukaryota; kingdom Metazoa; phylum Arthropoda; class Insecta; order Orthoptera; family Morabidae; genus Vandiemenella; species Vandiemenella viatica. The sequence continues at coordinate 81,119,133 of CM061920.1, forward strand.
CAGAAAAGGTGAAACAACCGTTTCCTGCACCACCTCTTTTGGATTTTTCAGCCATCTCTTTAAGATAGTTACTTTTTTCTATTTAACTGTTTCTCATTTTCGTATCTGAATAAGAAGATTTAACTGCTGACCCCAATTTAGTTTACATTAAGTTTTACATCCCAGTATGTTCAAACTTAGAAGTCGCATCTAATTCACCTTCGTATAGCAAATCGAAATCAATCTCCAACTAATAAAGAAAAATCTTAAATCTCAAAGCATCGTAAAATTTCGCGCTAATGGAAACAAAAATACCGGTATTACACTTTGAACTTGATTGGTGGCGTGAATAATTCCTTGTGAAGTTAGTAAATAAATTGTGAAGTGGGAGATCTTCGTTCTTCTCAAGTAGTTTAATTTAAAAAATTACATCATAATGAATAAGTTACTACCGAACTCACTTAGCGTACTTCTTCACTACGAATAAAACTGATTAAATTACCTATAAAAAATTGTAACGTCGTATTCATTTAGGACTCAGTGTGTAATAGCGCTCCTTTTGGCGTTTTTATTACGATTATACGGGCACCTCCAAGATTTGATAGCATTTTAAGATACGAACACTACCTCAGTAGAGAAGTAGCATTTTTTTGTTTCGCATCATCTGGAAATCTTCCCCGAATGACATAAGTAATTTATTCTTAGGGAGGCCGTAAACCAACAAGCGGCTTCATAATTGAGCGTCTGCTGCATTAATCTGAGCCAGTGCTCAGCTGCCAGTGCTGGAGAGGGTGCCTCCCTAATTGGAGATACTCCATTTACTGGCTCCCTCTCTGGCCGCCACTAATTTCCACGCTCGGAGCCTGGCTGGTCCAACTTTAATCAACAACCACCGCAGCCCACGGCATTATTTCTTTACGGCGCATCCCCCTTTGTTACAGTCTAAAGAGGGCCCGAACATTTTTTTTGTGTCGCCTTACTGAATACGGGAGCTACTCGGGGATATTAACACCTGTTTTACGCGTTGCCAGCACCTCGAGAGTCGCGTGCAAGCTCATGCTGCTTAACTGGGGCACTTCTCAAAGGCACAACACTTCTGTCCGTCACTCTTTTCGAGCACCGTGAATGCGGTCTGAATCACAATACAATGTAACTACTCGAGATATAAGGGGTATGAAGATAAGATATAAAAGTCAAAAGTTTTTCAAAGATAAACTTCCTCATTTGACGTTTCTCATTCTGAAAGCCCCAAAAAAGCATGAATTCCTTATTAAGGAAGAGCATACAAACCGCCAACGTGGCTGCACGCAGAGGTATAACAGAACGAGGTTAGAGTGGTCTTAGTTCTCGCGTACTCGGCCGTACTCACTGCGGTTTTTCGCAATCATCTAAGTTGTAAATGTCCTGTTTGTACCCCCTGTGCCGAACCCTACGTTGTCAAGTGGAGTGGATAGTGGGTGTAATTGTGGGCTTTTGGTGGAAGCAGACTTAAGGTCGGAAGCTTACTGATCTTCGGGACATTTGCTAAAATCTTCTATTCCTCTTGCGCTATCTTCTCTCTTGAAGATGTCTTCTCATTTGTTGAGGCATCGTGGTCTTCTGCTGATATAAACAATGAGTTGTGGACTATAGTAAGATGTTGATTGTCAGGAAAAATTGACACCACTCCATTAGTTACGGTTGGAGAACCGGTTTATGCAGGGAAAAGCCAAGGGCAAAATGATAACCTAGCTGAGAATCTACCTAATAAATAATGTAGGCGACTATCGTCTTTCGAGTTCCTTTTACTTACCACTGAAGACTGCATGAACAGTATGAGAGTATGTACAGCTGAAAGCGCCATCGGTAAGGATAACTCCCGATAACCACTACAAATCATAATTGACTGAACCGGTTCTCGGCTGCGCAAACTGACCGTTAGAGAATGTCAACTTACTGACTGAATGGCGAATTGACATGATGGATGTACGGTGGCGAGTCAAGCTAACGAGACACGGTCTAGCTGAGAATTAAGCCATATTGACTGGACGGTAATGACTGACAAAGTGAGGGCGAGTATGGCTCGCTGTGCTCGCTCGTAAGTTCGGTTTTGCGTCACTGAACGGAGCGATGTCCTCTTAGTCAGCCGTCAGCGTTTTACCAATAAACAGCTCTCGCTGGCGATGGCGATTGCATACTGTTGTGACATGAGGCTCCACTAAATTTTAAATGAAAAATCCGTCTTTTAGCAACTGTTTTTTTTTATTGTTATTATTATCTCTCAGACGCGTTTCGCCTCCTCTGAATGGGGCATCGTCAGTGACTGTGAATGTATACATGTGTTGTTAATACAAAGTTTACAAACATTACTATATACAATTAAATATTTACAAGGTACATTCTACTTACGAATTTTTGATTATGACAATTACATGTTGATCAGGAACACCTCTCCTTGCATGTTTTGTGTAGCCCGATTTGGTGTTGGTTTTTTCATCACTCCTATTCCACTTTTGAGGTCACTATTCTAATATGTTTCTTGCTTTTTGCACTTTTTCTTATATTGCATATCACAAATCACATTCCTCACTATTTACATTTGTGTACAGTGGTGCCAACTTCTTTTTCGTTATGTTGTAACATCTGTGTCTGTGTTGTTATTAAATTATGTCTCTGTTTGTGTATTGTAAGTGATGTGATTTACTGCTTTGTGTATTCTCTTCGTTTGTCAGGATTATTCTTCAGTGTTTGGAACAGTGTTTCATTTGTTAAATGCGTGAATTCGTTAAGTACATTTCGCTTTGATCCGATGGCTTTGTGGATGTAGTAACTTTCCTGGAGTGTGAGCAAGTGTTTCTTGTGGTTGTTTATTCTCATTATTCTCATGTCTGTCTGTATCGTGGTGGGTTGATGGTTGTGGTCTAACGAAATATTTCATCCACCTAAAAATCCTCATTCTTCCAAATACATGTATACGTCGCCTCTCCTTAGCCAACCTAGAGACCCCGGATTCCTCTAGGGTCTCCATGTTGATGGCAGGCTTAGTGCGGACGCTAGATCGACATGGGAAACTTAGCACGAGTACTCCCGGCCTCAAACCATCCACAACATCTGACCTCCAAGTAGCTGGATTACAGGAATGAGCCACCATTCCCAGTCTATGTGTCCAAAATGACCTTCACAAGGTGAGTGCTGGGATGGTCCCCAATCGCCGACACATAAACTACACATTTCACAAACAAAAATTACAATTATCATACATAACACCAAGTTACTGTTTCGCAGACAGGTGGCAACACAAACATTCCACGCAGGGCTGGCATTATGGGAGAGGGGGGAGGGGGGAGTAAAGGGGCAAAAGTACCCCAGACCTTCGAAGGGGGCTCGCCGTCGAGGGTGACTAGCTAAGTATAAATCAAATACAACATTTTTATCCGCACCTATGACTTTGAACGATTTTGCATTAAAATTTTCTGACTTTATCCAAACAACCAAAGTTCAAAGAAAAAAAAATTACCGGAAATGCGGGGAGAGGGCGTTGCTAAGAACGCTTACCCAGGGCACGGAAATCCTACCGCCGGCCCTGATTCCAACTGTAGGTTGGATGTTTCGGGTCTCGCAGACCCATTCTAATTCATGTTCTCTCTCCCCCTCTCATGATACACACTGCCCGCCTGTGTAAACAGGTTGCACCGCTACTCCTGTCCCTGTTGTTATTATAGATTTTGCATTACACTGGTGACGTATATACGGACTCGTACTGGCTGTGCTAATAAGTCTTAAATTATTACTGATTCGATCTTACCACAGTCACCACTGGAATTACCAGATATTAGTTACTTACAGTCTCTCAAATAAAGTTCGCCTTGCCCACTGAATTGCACACAGATCGAATACTAAGTTTATCTTGAACCACGACTACACAAATCCCTCAGTCTTTCATCAACACAGATTTCTTGCAATCAAGTCTACAGCTAATTAGTTCGAGCGGACTTTGTAATCCTGAAGAATGCGCGGCTCGAATTAGGAAACAGACACCAATTGCTATTGCCGCTACAATATTACGACTCTGGCTTACACTGTCCACAGTTCTTTATTATCCCCGCGCTACACTCTCAAGACACCGTAGACATCGTCACAAAAGTTCTTGGCACACGATCAAAAGCGATTGAATTAGGGTTGTAACAGAATTCATCTTTGTGGATGCTAATGCGGATTTTCAATGCTTGACATCCACGGATGCGAATGTTATGCGGATGCGGAAGTGGAAAAATAAATGTATAATTATTTAGATTTTAATATTTTACCAAAAATAAACTTAAAATCAAAATAAGTATTTTTTTATGCCAGATTCTATATTTTTCAGAAGTAACATCTAATTCCATATAACACCACCACATTGATTTATTTTTGCCTCATCTTTCAACAACAAAAAACATGGGATGATTTCACAAGAGAATTAAATTATTTACACAACGACGCACGCGTTTTAAAAAACAATGTTTTTCATGTGAACTTTGCGGACTTAGCGGCTCGAATAATTCAATCGCCAAGAACAATGTCATGCTACCACACTTTTCCGTGCCCGCTACCTGGCTTTCCATCGCTATAGCGCCCCATTCACTGTACAACTTGTAGGACTTAGGTTCATCCGATTTTCGATAAAGAACCTTGATGGGCGTGAAAAGAGTTAGAGAACTACATGCAGCACGTGTTGGATGTTGGGACTCCCAAACAACCAACACGAGTCCTTGCTGTCCAACCAGCTATGGTGTTAGATCATGACTGCAGGAAAACTCCTGCGAGTGTGCGATAAGAACATGTGGTGTGCCGCGAGAAAGTACGAGTGAAAAGGATTGCTTGGAACATTTTGTTAGACTCCTTTTACTAGCGTGAATGTGTGAGCGCATCCTACTGTAGTTCTACGCGGATGTCCTGTAAGTTGGACCGTGAAGAAGGCGCTTTACTTTACATGCAAGTTTAAACTTGTAAATTCGTCGCATAACACTGTTTAGTTCATTGTTATTTTTATTGCAAGATCGTCAGAAAAAAACCACCACATTGTTGTTAGCTAAGTGACGATTGGCAGAATCTCGTATGAAGAGTAAAGAATAATAGCCTATATATTGCAATGTAAACAAAACATCTACTATACATCCGCAATAAATATTGCAGGTGTGAAAGCGGATGTGGGATTTCACGTGAAAGTTCTGCACTTGCGGATGCGGATATGGAGATCCGTTACATCCCTAATTTAAACCACAGTACCGTTACTAGTACATATCACTCGCTGCACTAGGACAACGTGCGCCTTACCATTTTCACTGCCAATTCGCGTCTCTCGCCATCTTGATCAGATCCTATACCCAGAGGCAAGTATCTAGGGATTGCAATCCAGCAAAGCGGGTTCCCGCAATCCCGCGGGATCCCGCATCATTAGACAGTCTGGCGGATCCCGCACAAAATTATGCGGATCCGCAATCCGCAAAATCAGGCGGAAACGTGTGTCAGTCTGCGTGACTCGCTGCCCCACTCGGTCTCTATAGGATGTATTGCACTGTTTGCCTGTATTCTTGCAGTTGGCATTTAACTCGTGTGAACAAACGTTTGTTTTTGTCAACCTTCGTCATTCATAAGTAAATAGATATACTTTTACGTATTGATATTTCTGTAATTTGAGTTATGTTGCGTATTTAGTACGATTTTTTATGTGTCGCACACATTATCTGAACTACACAGTTACAGATTTTTATTCATGGTTTCATTATTCCCATTTTCTGTATTTGCAGATAAAGTAAATGTGACAATTTCTTTATTTGCGACTGAAAATTTGACTATTCGTTGATAGGGAAACCAATGTTATCGTAATTTTAACGATCGCATACCAATTTATTTACCAGCTATCAAATGCAATTGTACAGGGCGTTCGCCGGGAAACGCAACCCACTGTTAGCGCTACAAGGAAGAAACTGCTCGCGGCGAGCGAGCGGTCAGCTCCCGGCATTGTTCGACCGTCGGCCGCGGACTATTTCATAAACTTGTATGTGCTAAGCATTTAAATGTGACGTAATTCATTAGCTTACCTTATAAAAGATGCTGGAAGTGTTGACACTCTTGTGTAATGCACATTTCACATCTTCTGAACATATTTCGAGACACACGCTGCCCTAACTGACTTAATGATTTTTTGGGTGACTGTTCTAGTCGAAAAGCGATATCGTCAATTTTCTCCTCTGTGAGAATACGGTTGACCGACAGTCTCTTTTTGTTAAAAAATGAACCCGTTTCTCTTACTTTTTTAACCAGACGCAGAATTGTTGATTTAGCTGGCAGTAAAGCGCCAGGATATTCGCGACGAAATTTACTGCGACACTTTTTAAACGACTTCTTCTTCACATATGTATCATAGAGAAATATTCTTTGTTGCAAACTGTAACGTACCATAATTTTACTCACACTCAAACACGGTACAGATTAGTAAGAGTATGAAGCCCCAAACCAGCCAAACCGCAAAGAAACGTTTATTCACAACACTCATTAATAAGAGACTGAAGTCACAAACTAGCTACAATGCAAAGAAACCGTTCTTAACAATGTAAGGGTCACTGCACTGCACTGTTGGGGGAGCGGAGGTGTTAAACAGTGCGGTGATTCACGGTGCCGCGTGGCGGAAACTGCTGGCCCGCTGTCCGAGCAAGTTGCCGACGGCAACAGACTGGGAGGGTTGCGTTTTCCGGCGAACGCCCTGTATATCCTTTGACTTATTGTTGTTTTGGCCGCTGCCTCAATGCGTTTCTTTGACGAAAGCCACCTGGTTACATGTGCCGCTCAGGCTTTCGATTAATCCCTCTACTCCTTTTTATTATTTCGACTATAGGCAAAAAAAGTTATACTGAAGGTTTCACGGGTGTATCGACGAATTGTGTTGTACGAACACCATACTTCGACGGCTGCCTCCGCCGTCTTCCTCACGTGGGAAATTTCGTGTTTTTACAATGAAATCTAGAGACACAACCTATCAGGACTTCACTGCAATCATTCGCCGAGAAAGACTCCTTTCTTACTAAAAAGTAATAATTTCCACTCTAAAAACGTCGTTACGCCACATAAGTAAAACTGAAATACTTGACAGTTTACGTGTTGGTGAGTAGTTTCTTTTAATAACATTGAATCAACTGTAAGATCAATCGAAGAATCAGGAGATATAATAATTAATCCCACAAAAACAATTATTGTAAAAAAGGCCAAGTCTCGTGCTTGTGCAGTGAAAAAAAAAAAAAAAAAAAAAAAAAAAAAAAAAAAAAAAAAAACCTCTGGTAACTTGGCCATTAAGCAACCCATGTTTTTAAACTTATGTGATGTATTGTATGGCACATAATGTGACCTAACACTGAATATTTTCCATTTTTTTATTTATTTAAAAATTGATTTAGATTAAAAAACAAAAATTGAAAACCTCGAAATATAATTAAGACATGCAAAAAGTTTTAATGTCATTTTGCCAATTAAAATATTGTTAACTGTTAATTTTTATCATTTAACATTAAAATTTATTTATTAATGATTATTTAATTTATTACCGTTTTAAGTAACTATGTTTTAAATATATGCGTTAAAAAACTGTTTGCGCTAATCCCGCGCGGATCCCGCGGGATCCCGCAGGATTGGTGCAAATCCCGCACGGATCCCGCGGGATTGAAAACACTGCAGGATTGCAATCCTTACAAGTATCGATATATCACACATTCGATAGTATCGTTACAAGATCAACAGGAAGCCATTTCAAGGAGAAAAAAAAGTATACAGGGCAGATGAGCATGGCCGGAAAAATTTACAGCGATATCTGTAAGAGTCGATCTCAGTAACGATAAAGTTCTTGCTTCGAATTGCAAGAGTTGCCGTTTCGAATCCTGCCAAGGACTTGGATGGTTTTAATTAAGTATTGTGTTGTACCTACTAATCAGAGAATAGTAACGACGATGATATGATTTGTACTCATTGGTAAAAAACATTAACACTGTAACGTTCCAGAGAGATCGAGCGTTATGTTAGAGTAATGCCTCTTACCGGAAACGGTTTCGGAGGCGACAAGTGAGCAGGAACAGTCGCATGTGGGTAAGAAACGTGAACGGTTGGTCACGGGAGGATATAATGTGCCGGATCGGATATTGAATGAAATCAGAAGGATTACGGGCGGAAGTGGTGTTTAAGTGAAAGAAGTGTGTTGGTGCAGAAGACTAATGAACGGTTACGAGTGGTGAAAAATAAATACTGATTGTTAGGCGAGCTGCGAGCTTAACGCAACTCGGTTCGATTACTTTCCACTGAATCAGCAATCTTTGGGTAAAGAAATCTTTGCAATCTTATTGGTCTGGTGGCTATCTTGGCGTATCTTATTATTCGGGAGTGATTGAACTATTATTTAGCCTATTTGTATCTACTTCGTACTGACGAACTACTTTCCTCGTCGCAGTATGATCATCAAGTCCATCCAGCCTGGCGGCAGTACTTCGAGCCATTTAAAATACCTATTAGTGTTTTGAAAAAGCAAAGTGAACAACTTTGTTTAACATTTCCCGCATAAAACGGCATGTTAGCTTACAAAACGTTGAGCTGGCTGAGTGGTTACTATGACCAAATGCCAACTGTTTTAAATACAAAAAATCGATAGGTATCCGTGCCAATTATTAAGAGCTGTTAAGTTTAGTAAATGCAACAACATTTGATATTGTCGGTTTCTGCGATCATATGTTTTTAATAGTAGTGTTTCCTATTGTTTTGATAATAGGAGTTGCAGCAATTTCAACGAGAACAGCCGGCTAATTCTCGATAACGTTTGACGGGCTTTGATGCGAAACACAAAAAGAACAAGGCATGCACTCAAGGCTGCAGCAGGACATTCAAAAGCTCACAGCGAGGAAAGATTATTCGCCATTAACTGGAAAACGAAGTTGCTTCCACGAACATTTGTTTGCATGCAGTAATGAGTTCTTGATTTCGTTTTTAATAGTTTGCAGACAGCATCGCTATGGCTCTGGATGAGAACGTTTCAGACTACCGTCGAATGAAAGTTGAATTACTAGTGGCAGGCGATGTGTCACATCAACGATGCGTTCGAGAAGACGCATCTTCAGGTACCGTAGAGGCTACGGAATTTCTGTTTCTTGCTGATTATTGAAATCAGCGTAGCGGTAATGCTATTTTTCCGTCTCTCGTTTACATCTAAGTAGAAATTCGCGAACTTTTTAGTTGTCATCTTCAAAATACACTTCTAAAAACGGAACATCACAACACATTTTAACACTACTTGGACTCAAAGGCGACACTCAGACATTCGCATTACGTTCCCAAACAAGACACCGTGCGTGGTGGATGAGCGGTAACCACTCCGGAGGACGCGGATTCGAATCCCAGCAGAGATTTCGATTTACCAAAGGTTTCCACAAATTACTCACGACGAATGTCGGGATTGTATAGAAAAGGGCACGTAGGTGAAAATATTTAATTACAATTTTATTAATTATTAATCTGAAAATGAAAATGGTTTAATGGTTGCAAAAAGGTGAACTAGAACCATGAATATTGTACACAAAATCATATCCAATTTATTGAGTCTTATGGCTTATACAAGGCCGGGTAATAGTTAACTTTACGTTAAACATATTCCAAAGACAACAAAAACAAGCAATACCCGACGTTTACAATCCGCCGATGAAAAGCAAACATAAAACTGAATTAAATATTTCAACAAATAGCAAAGTCAACATATTATCAACGTGGCAACACAGGCCATCAAATTGAAGTTAACATTTACTACAAAAAGGAGTATCCCAGGGGCGCCATATAAAGTTAAAAAGCATCGTCTTGAATTTACACAAATTAGCAAGATGCTTGGAATTTGAAATTAAACATGAAAATTAGCTAGCTCAGTGATTTTATGACGGGAGCAGAGTCTTATCTCAGTGCCGCTTAAGGGCTCACAAGTCTCGTCAAAACCCAATGTACTGTGACTGTATGCGTCGGTACTTTACCATGAGTGCATCGTCGTGATGAAGTGTGACACGCACAGTGCCACTGCAGCTGTGAGAGCCAGGTTAGCGGATACGACCGCGTTACCACAACAGCTTCCAGATAATGGCGGGCATGCCATACAACTTCTCGCATCCCAGAGCAAGAGAGTGTGATCAGAAACAGTCACTGATAACCGGACGAGAGCGTGTCGGCTGACACGTCTGCACAGTGGCTCGTCCCGACAGCAAGTGTCCTCTAAAATGGCCTCTTCTCTTCTTCCTCGAAAAAGTCGTCTCCAACTCGCCACATGCAACAGAATCCCTTGAATTAACATTCGTGAACCCCTATAAACGTTCACGATTGGTGCATCGATATATGCCCATCATCACGTGTTTTATATCGCGGCCAGCATTCGCTGTCTCCGTTCGCGCACTTTTTCCTGACCTCGACCAAGCATCGGAGAGGGGTGAGTTCAGTGCACCCACGCCCAACGGTTCTCCGCTGTTGTGAGCGTCGGCGCCACCGAGTCGGGAGACCCAGCTATTGTCTCGATCTCGACTGTTCGAAAATGGCAGTTCCAGCTTCCCATATCCACTATATTACTGAGAAGCAATTTTTGTAGAAATTAAAATTATAATAATGATACCTCTGGCTGCCCGGGTTTAATATACAATTATTTACCCATGCAATATCCCTATTATTTATGATATTTACAACTTACAAAATTGAATATTATAAAGAAAATCTGAATATTAATTAAATTATTTAATTATATTCATTGTGGGTGACTCTGTCATACCACAGGATGGTTCCTTTAAAAGGCCACGGCCGAATTCGTTCCCTTCCCACCTCTAATTACATCGGTGAGGCGTAAAACGAAAAAAAAACCAAAACCAATCTTTGATTGTTTCATAGGGGACGAATCCAGTACTTACTAAGAAGCAGAAAAAACCTTTTTCTTAATCAGTATTTTACTATCTTTAGTAATTAATAAACGTTTTAATTGCATATAATTTTATTTAATTAATAGTCGATTGCATAAATAATTTTGTAAGATGCGCCTTTTCTTAAGCACGCACTCTATAAGTCACATGCGATTCTGTTGCATAAAACATTTACATACTACTTCCTGCCATCGTACATATCAACCAGTGTCTCAGATACTTCGTTGCTGATTTTGTTGTCAAGAGTAAACATTGTACACAATCTTACTAATGGTAAGCGTAATTTAAGTATATGTTTTCCTTGACTATCTGTTAAACGTTTTCTGCAACTCCATCCTCGATAACGCATCAATTGCCTACATCGAGTATTGATAACCTGCCAAAAAAACTTATTTTGGATGGCCACAGTCCCGGAAACAGGTCTCGTTCATTAACCTGATGAAAAGCTATCGAAATAACATTCGTCAGATGATGAATGAGCTGATAATCTAGGCACTAACGCGAGCAGCCGATAAATTAAGAGTGGAAGTGGCTCTCTGAATTTAGTGCCTCCGCGCTGGTTTTTAGGTGAGTATATAACCTGGGCCTATCTGAGCCGCCGAGGCGCGGTAACTGTTCCCTGTTTCCCGCCGCGCCCTTATTTAGAGTCAGCGGACACGCCCCGTCCGTAATCGATATCTAACGGCAGCGTAATGACATACACCTCGTGTGGGCAGCAAGTCGTTCGAGATAATCGATAGTCACGTTTCCGCTCAGTGTCGCGAGTTCTTCTGTCGCTCTGACAGCAGGATTGGTTTTGCATTAAAGAGTACTGTTACCCGCCTGAACGGCTTCTCTCGTGAATGCTGACACATTTCGACTTTTAAGGCAGCAACGGTCAGCAGGCAACTGACAAGTTTTCATGTTCCATTTCAAGCTTCGATTAATTGACGTAGAAAACTCTCCGTTGGTACCATTTCTTACGTCAGCGTGGTTTTAAGTGTAGGACTGTGATGAATAAATGGTCAAACACCTGGAGATTTCTGACATTACGATAATTGTCTGCCGCTCGCAACACACGGAACAGAACCATATTATCCTGAAATATCCCTCTTAAGAATTGGGATACTACCTCCCTCAGATCGGTGTTTGGAATTGATGGGATAGTATGGGTCTCACATTACGGGTATCAAATCTAGAAGTTGGAACAGACAAGAGCAAACCTGCGTAGTTATTGTAGAAGAGTTTGGATTACTACGTGGCAGGGATACATCACCATAACCATTTGATTTAAGGGTTTACAGAGAAGTAAAATCTTCTTTTGAGGGCAAGAGAGTCAGGAACTGTTTAAATCAATGAAGGAATTGCTGAAAAATTTGTGTGAAACATAGATGTAATTAAAATTCTTAAAAGATAGAATAAAATGGGGGGGGGGAATGCGCTAAAAGAATTTAAAATAAAAAAAATTTGAAAATAGCTGAGTAGGTAAATTGCTACCATGACATATGTTCCGAGATGATTATATTAAATTCAATTTAAAAAAAATTAAATTTATAAGAAAGTAGAGACTGCCACTTGTAGATAAAGGATGCGATGAATTTTCGTATTCGGGAATAAATGGTTGAACTAGATGCTTCCTAGAATATAATGTCAAAGAAAGAATCTCATTTTCTCATTTACCCAAATCAGCTGTCTACGTTCGTTTTTTCTCTCTCTCAGGCTTTTCACCTTATTGACTTTTATGCCATTAGAAGCGAGAAAGGACCGTGACCGAGTAACTATGGCCTTCTGAAGGAAATATCCCAGAATTGGCCTGGAGTGATTTCGCGAAACCCTGGAAAATCGAATTTTGGATGACTGGAAGGGAATTTCAACCCTCTTCCACCCAAATCCCAGGCGCGAGTGTTACTGCTAACCCACTGGGCTCCGTCTACGTTCGTTTTTTTATGTTCGAAGTTAACGTAGTACATAACTGTGTATAACGAAGTTAGATCAGAGAAAACAATAGATATACATTTCTGTAGATAGAACACTGCAAAGAAACAAAGTTAATAATATTGGTAGTATGTTTTTACCATCTTTTTTATAAAAATGAAAACATTTAAAAATAAAATTATAACAAAATTAAGTTACTATTCCGTAGTAAAAATCAGCAGTGGCCTGGTGGTTCAGTGGTTAAGGCAACTGGCTGGAGATCTAATAGTCCCTGGTTCCAATCACCGTCTCAGTGGAGATATTTCGTAGGCCCTTAACCGATCTTCACCTCTGGCACAGCTTGTCGTGTAATGTGAAGTACGCCAGAACGCTTCCGTGGTTCGGATTTCGCTTTAAACTGTAAGACCCCTTAACGCGATAGGATTACCGGGTTAGGATAGGTAAGGAGGAAAGGAACTGGCCACCCTACCTCTGATACCAAGCTTAGTATGCCTCCTTCGGGAGGGTCCAACCGACCTTCGGGTTGAATCCCAAGCTTAGGTTGTATTCGCTATGCAGTATTATTCTAAAACGTGGCAACCGATACGATATTACGCTCAAAGTCTACTCCTCACTGCATTGTGTTGAGCTATCATACCGCTCTCGATAACAGCAATATTTGATAAGATAAATTTCGCAAAAAGATTTACTCTGGATCCTTCAGAGCGTTTGCTACATTGGTATTTTTTTTTTTTTTTTTTTTTTTTTGAGACAGAAAAATAGTTTAGGGCCAGTAAGTATTTTATTGGTATAGACTTGCTAACCAGCTCCATAAACCCGTAAAATATGCTCCAAAAACATTTAACAGTTTGCCAATGAATCATATGAATACATCATAGATTCTCATTAGCAGAATGATGTTCCTGCTTCTTTTCATACTCTGGTTAAAAAGTTCTAACGTTTCTAAGGTTTTTAACTAAATTTACGGAAGATATTAATAAATTATTAGATACACTGATTACGAATTTTAATCCTGTCTGTTGCACCTGAAATTTTAATTAAATTTCTTTGTTGTCTAGAATATTTTATTTCAAATAAATATCTATATTCATTTAAAATTTTATTGATTTTTGAGCCAAGAAAAACCACAATCTTGTCTTCATTTTCTGTGTAGTTCAGACTTAAAAATTGAAAAAAAAATCAAAGTAGTTTTGGAAGAAACTGCTCCATCACTATAAAATTAAATAAAAAATTTCATTTTTGACGGAAAATAAAAGCCTATATCGTATGGGATAATATTCATGTTGGATACAGGCAGGAAATCATCAACACTAAGGTGCCATTTTATTTTAGAATACTTACTCTGGGAGTGAGAATATATAATTGACACAATCAAAGGAATTGTTTCAATGAGACTAAATTGAAATCCACGGCGGTTTGAATCTCCGTCCGGGCATCCAGATTTGGGTTTTCCATGGTTTCCAAAATCACTCCAGGCAAATGCTGGGATGCTTCCTTTAAAAAAAGGCCATGGCCGAATTCCTTCCCATTCCTTGCCCCCATCCTTTCCCGTCTCTAAAGACCTCCCTGTTAAGAGACGTAAAGCAGTTTTTAAAAAAAATTGCAATCAACATGAAAGCATATTTTTCTCTGTAACAAATGAATTTGTTACCACTTCTTCTTGGGAAGGAAATAAAATATGGTATTTTACCTTAAAAAGCTAAGTGATGTCTTGCACAATTGATCTTGTCGTATGATTATTAACACTCGTAAGGGAGAAGCAAGTGTTCTCACCTGTGTAGGAAGACGCATATTCTCCGATTATTTTCTGCTTTAGGAAATCTCACTTGCAAACTTAAAAATTACTCTTCTCTACCCTGAAAACACGTTTTGTTTGCACTGAGCTCAGGTCATATAGATATTTCGGACGAAATGGACAAAGGATGCATAACTGATAGTGTAGCACTAGATCTTTCAAAAGCTCTTTATAGAGTGAGCCATGAAATGTTGGTATATAAGGTAAAAACTATTGGAGTGAATGAAAAAGGGCTGGATAAAATAATTTTTAAAAATAGGTAGGTCAAGTCAGTAACTGGGATGATAAAGGAGCTGGAATGATATTCACTGGAAGATAGGAGGGTGCACAGTCATGGCAGTGTACAAGGTGTTTATTAGTGAAGAGGCGAGGAAAGATATTGTTGGAAGAATTAATAGAGGCGCATGGAAGGGAAAAGATGACCATCACCAAAAGCTGGCACTAGATTTTCCTTCTTAGATAATGGGGTCAGGGAATGGAATAAATTGACAAGAGGAATGACGAATAATTTACCAAAAACATTTAAAGAATTTAAAGTTAAAATTAGGAGAGGGCAAAAGTAGTAGGGAAAAGGAAAGAAGAAACATGGGTATGTAGGGAAATTGCTACCAGAGTGTGCGTTCCATAGCGATTAAATTATGTTTAATTAAATTATATTTTGTGATTCAGGGACAGTTTCTATGTTTGCACGTTTTTCCCGTTTGTTAGCAAAATAGCCTTTAGAAATTTAAACTAAACTGTTTAACATATTAACCAACACAATAAAAATATACCAGACCATAAAAAATGGAGTTGCTTAATTTGTTGTTTTCATAGAGAAAAGGAATTAAGAATATCTTTCTAAATTTTGAGGAAACTAAATTAATTTTGAGCTATGGAACAAGCGGGGTGTAGGGTGTTACGGACCCGTTGCCATAGTGATTTTTAGAGATACGGTATGACCTCACTGACAAGAATTCTGAATTCACCACTCTCACTTACACATCACTGCTCTGTTATAGGGGAGAGGTGTGCGGGAGTTGTGTGTTGGGCTGAGATTGTGTTCCACGCCTCCAGGGACCTCTCAGCCGCACCTGCAAGCGCTGTAAAACGGGAGGCGCGTCCCTCCCAGGAAACAACCGCGGCAGCACAAAAAACGAGAAGTAAAAAAGTGATGCGCAGTAAAAGCAGGCGACTCGGGGACTCTCCACTCGGGGGGAAGAATGGAACAATTACGGGCAGGAAGGTAACGCGCCGACGCTCCCTCAAGACCCACGGCTGAGGAACTCTTCAAAAGTGGAAAGATTGTGGACCGGCCTTCCTGTAGTCAAGGCGGAAAAAAATGTCCAGTTTCGTGTGAAATTACATTTTCTGCACAAAGGGTAGAATTAAGTGAGTGCCGCGTGGAGGGCTGATAATGCTGTTAGCTGGGCTGGCGGTCCCGAGTCGAGCCTTGCCGGAGGCGGGCCCAAGTCTTTGTCGACACCCCACACCGCAGCACGTTCAAAGGACCTCCCGTCTGCTCCCACACAATCCTTCCAGCCTCCTCTTTTTGTCCGCTCGACTCTTCCCGTCGAAGGCCTTGGCTGAGCGACACTCGTTCACGGATTCGACTCGATTTGTTGGTTGGACGAGCAGCGCGCGACATCAAACGCGAGGACAGTCCTTGACGTATCAGGAGTGTCCCCCCTTTTTTGTTCGCCACGGCTGGTTGGTCGCGGAGGTGGAAGTGTTTCTCGCCAGTCGAAACAAGTTAATGGACGATTGGTTTCAATGAAAACACCTGGCCGTGGCTTATTGAGGTGGCAGTGAATGAAATCGTCTGCAGTGGAGACGCTGTCCAGATTCCTTATTCCAGTCACGACACTTTCACGCCCACGCGAACACAGAGCAGCGTTCCTAACGACCGTACTTAGGAATCGCCTTCACCAGAAACCAGACCATCACGACTAGAAAATTATTTTCTTCTTCTTCACGGCATAGGCAAATACTAGTTCCACTGCATGTGAAGTGTGTAATTCATGCGATGTACTTAACATCTTATGGCTCCATCATTTTTCAATGTTTTAAAAAAATTTCCTCTTGAAGAAGAGTTGCTTTCAGTCCAGCGAAAGAATCTCATCTATCCTTTTTCAGCTGATCTTAAATTGGATAAACAAACGTTGGATTACTTGTTTTGGTCTGCCCCGAGTATTTCATTTAGTCTGTATCATCTATATCTGGAAGGCATGTGCCTAACCTCCTCCTGGTGGGGCCCAAAAAAGATCACTCTATGTTGGCTAATTTCTTTGATGTTCTAGTACAGAGCAGTGTCAAGCGTAGTAAACTTTCGAATTGTCTTCAAAGTTTCGTAAGTCTTTTCCGAAAAAATAACATCCATCCCCTTCCCCTCCTTCTCTTCCAACCTTAATCTAATCTCTTCATCTTTAAGTACCGTACCCTTTACATTTTTCAGATACCTGCTTCATATATTCTAACCGTTGTTTTCTTCTGCAGTTCCTTCCTTCAACTATTCCACTAAGAAATTAACCATTCCTTAAAATCCCACGATTCTATCACTTTCACTTTTTCACTTCAGTTGCAAAACAATTTAGTTTCTGTTGACTTAATATTCAACATTCTTCTATAGCACCGCAGTAACGAAGCGTTACGAAAATGTGCCATTGTGACGTAATGCTGGTAATTTACAAATTGTTAGCTTTATGAACGTAGAAATAGTTTTGTATGGATTTATTACTATTTTTGAGGATCTTATGGAAATTTAAACTAAGATTGAGACCGCAACTCGAATCAAATGTGATTTAAATAAATGGACAAACTGTATCTAACAGTCTTCTGATTTTTGCAGATAATTTTAGAGGTAATTTACGATAATTTACAGGAGCTCGGAACAGTCTGGTTGCTCGGTGTTTGAGGTGTCTGACTGGACACCGAAAGGGCCCCGGTTCGAATCCTAGTCTCGGCTGGGATTTTCAAACCTGACCTCCGCATTTGACACAGTTTGCTGTGTAATATGAAGTACGCAAAAAAGATTACGTGGTTCGGATTCTACGTTATGTTGTAGGTACTCTATACCCGATAGGATTAGCGGTATGGGTCATTTAGTCATGACAAGAGGCGCGTTGTGCGGCATTTCGAAAACTCTGTCACTTGGTGACCAAACTAGGTTCCCAATCCTTCGGGATCTCCCCTAAAAAAAAAATACGACACTATGATGCGATTTATAAGTTCAAAACTTCATTATGATATTAAAAAGCTGCGACTCAGTGTGACGTCGGTACTTAAAATGGCAGAAATATACTGGGGATATACATAGGAGAAATCATAAGTAGGCAACCATAAGGGCCAAAAAAATACTTTGAAAAATAATCCCCAATTTTAGATTGTTTTGTGCTTCTTTTACGAAAAAAAAATGATTTTCTAATGTTACAAAGGCTGATAAACAGCGATTTTATGGTCTGCTTTTAGATGTCATTCATCCACCAATCGTTTCTTCATTTTCACTTGGCCGAGTCTTTTTTTATTATTTGATTGCTGAAAAAATCCAAGTCGTTCTCGTAACATTGATTTTTAAACTGTTTTGCAGAGCTCTTAATTGTTTACTTAATGTAAGGTACATGAGACACGAACAGATTATGATATGAAAAAAAAAACTCACATTCCAGATGGGCAGAAAATACTTCGTATTTCGTTGTAATTATATATATCAAATTTTGTTTATGATTTTATTGGTTCCTTCGTTTCAATAACAAAACTCTTGACAGTTTTAGAGTTTACATTTGCAAACATAATCAAAAAACATTTGCTGTAATCACAATACTCTTCTGCATTTCTAGAAATCAAAGTGGAAATTAAATTACTTGCTTCACGCGTAACTTAGAAAAATTATTCACCAATTATTGTTTCTTCACGCTGTATAGTAACAGATCTGGCACAATAAAAAAAAAATATGGATCTCTAACGTATGCGTCTTCGGACTGCCCTTATCACCACTTATTGTTATGCTATTGAGAATCGTCTGTCATAGGCATGTTTTTCAACGAAACACATGATACAGGAAATCACAAAATTTCACTTATAACATGAATGAAACCTGTAAAAAAGTTATATGAGTGAAAAAAAATATTTTGCAGAGATGAAAGGATTACTAACAGTAAAAGGGTTTCTCAGTGAACTAAGAAAAAAGTTAAGGACCTGTTTTCCATTTTAATTAAATATTTCACTTACTTTTTTCGCGGATCGCACTGCTTTAATTGATGGATCATCAACTAAAGCAGTGTGATCCCCGAAAAAAGTAAGTGAAATATTTAATTAATACGACGCCTGCTAAAATCGTAAAATGTCGTTTTCCAGTTGTTATATGGCACTGGAATATGGGAAACAAGTAGCAGGGACTAAATGCATGCTTAATGAAAAGAATAATGATTATTAGCAAGGAAAATATCTCGGTTGCGCCACATGCTTTGCAGAAACTGTTCACCAAAGATGATTATGGAAGAAAACAACGAAGAAAACGTCGAAAAATAAAACAGACAATTGAAGACTCGGGGAAAAAACAGAATTTTTTTGCGAAATTGAGTTATGGTTACAGCTCGATTCAGAATGATCGTACGTATCAGCTGAGTGGTTGCAACTGGAAGTAAACCCTATCAGGTCAATAGATAGTAAGCTTGAAAGATTTTCTGTAAGGGAAAACAATCAGGGAAGTCAAATGCTCAGGGGAAAGAAACAGTTGAGATCAGTGGTAACCTGAAAAGGAACCAAAAATTGGAAGCAATTAAAAATAAAAAGGTGAATATCTGCATAGACTTTGCAAAAAAGTATATCTGCCAAATACAGCAACCAACGACGTTTACTATTAACGACAACTGACCATATAGTCATTCAGTATCCATATTCTAACAACTGGTAAATCTTTTTTATGTTCATCCAGAATGCATTGCAAAAAAAAAAAAAAAAAATGCTTGAAAGAAGTGGCCACACTTCACCACTCATGTCTTGGAAGAAGACACCAAAGAAGTCCCAATATGTTGTGATTCAGCTGGTGGTCACAATAAAAACTACAACCGTCTTTCGCTTCATTCTTTATGAAACTCTGATGGTGGTTTGAAGAAGTTCAAAATTACATTTCCTACGCGTGGTCATTTGCACCTAGAGTGGGATAAAAATGTTGCATTATGGAACGTAAAACAGTGATGCAAACATCTGAAGATTTCAAAGAAATTTTCAAAGCATCCAAATGTAAAATATTCTCTTTCGCTGTGTTTAGCGGTGCCCAAGTTTGAACTATATATGGTATAATTCCGTGTGGTCGTAATGACCTGGAGACAGGGTTTCTACAGTCTGCGCATTCCGCCCCTGTCGTAGCCGCCTTAACCTAACAGGGCAACCGCACCGGGTATAGGAGACCTACAGTTTAACGTGGAATCCGAACCACGGAATCTGTCTGGCTTACTTCACATTACACAGCAAGTTGTACCAGAGGTGAAGATCGAGTTAAGCGCTTTCGAAAATCCCCGCAGAGACAGGGATTCGAACCGGGGACCTTCATATCTCCAGTCTGAAGCGTTAACCACTGAGCCAACAGGCCGCTTAAGGTTGGACTGGAAAAACGATACAGGACTCAATATATGCTCCAAAATGGCTTTTAAAAACGCAGTCTATTAAAGTACTACATACTACACCCAGCTGCTTGCTGCATTATCGCATGACGTACCACGTAGGTATGACAACAGACACCACGACATGGTCAACCATCAGAGGATGGCTTATTTAAACATTGCTCTCCAGCTTAAGCTGGTACGTTAAACTTCAGAAAAAAATAGTTTATGAATATACCGTTTGTCGCAATATACTTCGAACATTTCCGTTTTTTATCTATATTTTAGGTCTCTTGCCGAGTTCCAGGATAAAATTTAAAGATTTGCAAAGCCTGATGAAGTTTTCACTCAGATGCAGCCCCCCCCCCCCCCATACCAAAATCCTGGATCCGCCCCTGCTCAGATGCCCTACGACTAAATTTCAGCGATGTGAGTACCATCACTGCTTACGCCTCTCATCCAGTCTTACGTTTACTCATGGTATTTACTGAATCATTGTGTCCTGTTTCACGTGACTTGACTTTATTTTTTTCCACTTACAGAGAGATTTTAACACGATTTCGGGGAATTACTTCACACTGAGAAGAAACTAGATGGAAACAACTACGATTTTATGTTCTCTGAACATAAGATGTTTTATTTTAGAAATCAGAATTCTTGTACGTGCAAATATACTAACGCCATGACATTTTAACATTAAAGTTGCTTTTTCTCAAGTTCCATAAAAAATGACTTACCTCATTTTTTGCAATTGGAATATTAACAACTAACAAAAAAGCAAAAAGATATTGGTAAATCTACCTTCCGGAATCAGGAAGGCAAAAAATATATAATATGTCGTATGACAGGAGCAGTGAAGAGCAGTTGTTCGTAAGTGTAGGTGTCGGTGAGGGCGTGGAAGCCAGTGCTAGGCAATAAGACGCTCGCTGGCAGCTCCTCTGTTGTCCGTGCGGGCCACGTGTGTGGACGTCTTTGTAGGCTCGCCGCCCGGAAGTCGACTTGGGGAAGGCAAGGGGAGCCACCACGGCTGTGTCAAGTGTTGACCTTGCAGGCTACTGATAACAGCAGCAGGGTCACGCTCAATAACACCCTCCACCAGTCAGGAGATGGCACTTGAAAGAATTACCGTATTAGTCCAGTTCTGCTAATACGATCTGCTACGAAAATTAATACATACCTTTTTTGTTTATAACAAAATTACATATTTACTTGATTATCAGAGAATTTTCCTTTTTCACTTTCGTTTCAGTCGTCTATGGACTACGAATACGAAACTTCATTTCTTCCTCTGAGTTTCCTTCCTCCGTCTCTGGCTCTTTTGTTTTCTTCCTCTGAGAATACCCTCCATTTCCCGATTGGTTTTTCTTCATTCAGATCCTTTACCTTCCACAACTTTTTCTCTGAATAATTCCCTGTCTTCGATGTCATCCACCTTGATTCCGCATCTTTTGAGATCCTAATGGACCTCATTCACCCATGTAACTTGAGTCTTCCTGTTTTCTTGAAAGTTGAGGATTTCCTTCGCCATTCTTTCTGGTTCATTCTCTTGATGTGGCTTTATAAAGCTAATCTCATTTTGTTAATTGTGTTTGATACCTTTTTAAACTTATTGTAAAATTCTTGCTTCGATCTCAAACAATTTTTGTATAAAACAGAGATCATTAATTACTTCCCCTTTGTCACAGCTCACATAATCTGCTCGGTTGTCGACTGTAGCTTCAAAGATAATCTCTCTATCTAGAAGGCACAGTCATCTTTTTCTCTTTGGTGTTGCCAACGATCTTAAATCCAGAAATCACGGGAAACGTTAGTCAATACAAATATTGACGCTTAATTCACTACCACACGATCAGTAAGTTGTTATCTTACACACTTCTCAGTTCGATCGAATGCAGATACCTCCTAACCGCAATTAATGCTACCGAAATGCTTTAAGGATGCATTTAAATACTCGAGGACAAACCACCCAGCGAGGAGACAAACTGGAGTGAATTTTGCTTTTGTAGTACAACGTGATTTCTGGGAAAATTTTTCTTTGGCATCGACAAAGTGATGTAATTTATTATATAATTTTACGAAATTCTGGTGATTTTTGCAGCTAATCAAAAAACAAAAACGTTAACAATTAGTTCTCCGCTCTAGCCATATCTCTTTTTACACACACCGAGTGTTGTGGGTTAACAGTAACGTTCTGGCCTCTTATTCGGGAGGACGAGGGTTCTAATATCTATACAGCCATCCAGATTTGCATTCTCTATGGTTTTCCCAAATCACTACAGGCCAAAGCAGGGATGGTTCATCCAAAAAGGCCATTACCGAATTCCTTCACGTTTCTTGCCCCCAGTTCTTTACCGCCTCTAATGACCTAGATGTGGACGAAGCGTAAAGCCATAAGAAAATATCTTTTCACTCATCATCATATCAGTCATTTTCAATTCGACGCATTTGTATAAATCGACACTTGTATTTCGCGGAGCGTTTAGCAACTGGGTAGCGGATCTAGAGGTCCCTGGGTCGAATCCCGGTCATAACCCTTACAGGCATTGAGTAGACTATTAACATAATGTTCTCGGGTAGCTATCAGAGTAAACACGATACGTACACACTATATTTCGGCGATTCAAACTCCGTTGCCATCTCTTGGTAAACGATGGAGATTCGTATCAGCCAAATACCGTGTAGTAGCACCGTATTCGCTCGGCTTGTCACTCGAGAGTATTTTAGCTACCGTACGTTGTTTTCCAGATATAACTTTAAGTCAGTAAGCGAATTTTGACACGTCACTCGAAAAATGTGAATTACTTCTTAAAAAAAGGTGGTGGGGGTGGGGAGGATGAAAATAAAGAAAAAAATTTAACAATATAAAAAAAGACAAAAAACAGCTTTTCAGTCTTTTAATTCCGACGGGCTCTATTATATATTGCTCACAAGTAATGTTCATTGTATCAAGCTGGTCGCCTTGATATTCAGTGGAGAGGGGCTGGGAGACTTTTTTTTATTTTTTTTTATGCCATCCACATTTAGGTTCACTGGTTCCTGAAATAACTCCAAGGAAATACCGAGATAGTTTTTTTAACAATGGCAACCGCCGACCGCCGATTTCCTTATTCTTCGAAGCACATAATTTAGGCCCTAATAAACTCTTCGTCGACGAACCGTGTAACCCACTGCTATTCTGTATCCAAGAAAATACAATACACATCAGACTTGCCGATGAGACGGTTACTGCTTTTCTTAAAAGCCGAACCGAGTCGAGTCGTTTGGGTCGATAGTTTCGAGTTTGAACATGTTATCAACTCGCGAAAGAAACTGCGATGTGTTATGAATGGTTATTTTGTGCTCGGAAACATTTTCCACAGTGCCAAGATGAGGAGAAGTGGAGGAGTCCGTAATGGCCGAGCAGGACTTGTGGGCGCGGTGCCTCATTAGAGGACTCGCTCTGCCTATCTGCCGACAGATCAGGCCTCTCACAAACACCGTAAATTCACTTTTAGGGTACGTCCTTTCCCCTGAGTGACGTTGCTTACCGTAACGACTTTGGCTTCTCGGGTGACGCTTGACTGTGGCGGCGAGATGCTCTCCGCTCTAGATTCCGACAGGATGTTCTGTTTGCTACCGTGCACTTACCCACCTCAGTTTAAAATGAACTGCCCGGCACGAAGTACTAGCACTGCATTCAATCCGTTTATACCCAAATAATTTTTAATTATTTTTATTTGTCAGTTCCAAGAATGGTTTACAAAAGTCCTGCCCTGCATTCTGTTTCTGCAAATCTGTTCATCTCCACACAACGTTTTCACGCTCCATACCTTGATGAAAACTATGAAAAACTAAAATAAAATGGTTCCCATCACTCCCCACACATAGATGTGTGTCTCTGAATATATGGTGTTAATCTGTTAAATATTATAACACACAATAACTAAACTTTGCTTTCCCTCATAGATTATACTTCGGCTGTAGTTTCTGCTAAAAAAAAAAAAATAACTAGAACTGCTCCTATTCCTTTCTCCTGCAATTTCTTCCATTAACTTCTATTTTCGCCCATTATTATTCAGGCATGCATTTTTTTTTATCAAATTATTTTCAGTAAAATTTTTGGTAAGCCGGTTGTGACCTATTTATACGATACTTGATGATAAAATACATAAACAGGCTTGATTCTGAATTATTAATAATCTAATTTCCGTAAATGAATCTTAATCAGATGAAAATATTTTTTAATGGTAGAAATACTTGAATTTAAATATCACAGACTAACCTTTATTAAACAATAAAAATATGAAATAACAGACACTTTGAACTTAAATCTCAGTCAAAATAAATGACAAACTGTGAGGGGTGTGGTGTGAGGTGTTATGCACGAGTGGTTGCTTATTATATTAGTTATCCAACATTACTAAAGATTTTCATCTAACTTTAATTTCACTTGTAACCGAAAAGGGGGGGGGGGAGGTGATTAGCTAGGAGATGTTATTCTAGCAATATATCAGGATTCTGACACCAGGTACTCTTTGATTACGCAGAGATTACCAGACTGCGATTGATTTTATACTTTCTTACCTCTTGGAAATAAAACTTCGTTCACTCTTCTTTAAAACATCAAATTAACAATATTATTCTGAAACACAATACAATAGCAGGATGTGTGAGGGCTATGGGTACTTAGTCTACGAGTGTTATTGAGACCAAACATGATGCGGATAAGTTACAAACCATTTAATATAAAAAGCCTAACATACATTTTAGTCCGATTCCAACTAACTGACCTGAAGAGAAAATGACACGTCTTTGCATTATTAAACTGAATTTACTGCTCAAGGTTATCACATAATTACTGCCTTTAACCCAACGAATGCTTCCTACAAATCACTTGTTACTTTACAACCATTAACACAAATAGGCCGCTCTCTCACACATACACATATTCACTGAAATACAACGGCGACTGAATAATTCTTATAACTGGCGGCATCTTCTACCAACACATATAAATGGAAGCCTAATCAACCAAATAAGTTACACCGGGGCAGTTGAGCTACTTTACGAAATATTATCCAACTTCAAACCAACCGAATACTTTAGAAATTACTATAACAAAGACTGAACACTTTTGGAAACAAACTGACTAACTCGGAAACCAAACTTATTGACCTGGAGAACAAACCGAGGCTGCTGCATGTCTTACCTTCTGTAAGCAACTACATGTTTGCTGCGCGCTGTTCCGTAAAGAATGAAGAACGACTGTAGCGTGCAGGCTAGCTATGTACCAAGCCCAAAAGTGCTGACACTGGGCGTCACCACGTGACCATAGCGTGATACACGTCTGCTCTAGCTGCAAGCAGCCGCTTCCGAGAGAGTTGTAACTTGCACGTACAATGACAAAATTTACGTACCAATTCTCAAATAAAATTAAATCCTGTTTATTATCTTGGTTCCCTTACAAAACACATTATTACCCATTTAAAAGTCATAAATTACATAGAAAAATACATTGACATGACGTTATTAGTATTTCGGTAAGTATTACAGTTTCTCACAAAAGTTGGATTTCTTTACGAGATTCTCCGTAGAGTGACATGGCAACAATTTAATTAATAGCTCTGACAAACTCATTGCATTGGTAGAATATGAACTCCTATCTCGCGAATGACTTCCCCAAGGTCAATAACTGGATATTTGAGCTGAAAGTTTCTTTTAGTGCAGACACAATTAACTGATTATAGATTTGAGCGTAGCGTAGTCAGCAAGAATCATAATTAGCCTCTGGAATCAGACACGTAATATATGACTATGAAAACAGCTATACAAACACTTTGAAAATGAGAACGATCATTTAAATTACTGAAAAATCCTCCAAGTCAATATCGTGAATAGCTCGCTTGCAGCTACGGATGAAATCCGCCCCCAGGCAATGGTTCTCGTCCAGTACTCGATATGTTTATCCTCAGCAGTCTCGACGTATGGAGCACCTTCTATACCACCATACCATTTTTTATGGCAAATCAGGTGCTATGTCGCCTCCTCCTCTTGAAGGCATTGGCGTGTAAAAAATATATCAACTATTGATTATTGCTATAGCAACAAATTTCTCACTCAGTCCCTCAATCGTCACAGTTTCTGCACTGATCTGGGCGATTCAGTTCCCTTCCACCAGCAGTTTTCGAAGAAGTTACTTATCTACCATCTCTCTCACACGTTTTTGTTACTTTCGAAACCCCATCGTGCGTGGTGGGTAAGCGGTTAACGCTCTGGCCTCGCATTTGGGAGGATGCCGGTTCGAATCCCCGTCCGGGCATCCAAATTTGAGTTTTACATGGTTTCCCCAAATCACTCCAGGTGAACGACGGGATGCTTCCTTCAAACGTCCATGGCCGAATTCCTTCCCGTTCCTTATCCCCAGTCCTTTCCCGACTCTAATGACCTCGACGAGACGTAAAGCCATAAGTAAAAAAAAGTCGAAACTCCATATTTTTCTTAGTCCACCAAACGTTACTTAAATCACGTAATGTCTGTTCGTCCTGGTTGTCACCTGTCAAGCCTCGGGAATCTTCCTCACTCCACTGGGAAATTTGCTAATGGAATCTCACGGTGTGCAAACTAGTGCCCACTCATATTCTGCCTCCAGAACCGCCGTCGCCTGAGTCACTTGTCACCGCAAATCATTGTCTCTCTCTCCACTTCCTGGGGACTCTGACCCTCCGTCAGCAGTTCGTGGCTTGCTCACGTATTTTGAAACACAGATAACAAAAGCTGCTTTTTCAAACATTTTTCTTTACACAAATAAAAATATGTGTTCGCTTAATACTCTGCGCACCTGACAGTTAAATATTAATAAATTAACGTGGTTGTTTGATAGCACCATAAATTCTGTGATTAAGCGATCACGAAACAGGTCTGATAGATTGAAAATGGTTGATTACACCAGTGGCCAAAATTGAAGGTGGTGACAGACACAGCTACAAACATGTACGTGTTACAAAACTGAAGTGATATTCCAGAGAAATTTTTAATATATGGAAGGAAGGCAAAAGCACAGTGGAGTCGAAGTGGGAAGAGTTCAAGGAAATAATAAGTTTGTGGGAAGAAATATTTATTCCATTACATAAAGTAAAGAAAAGCAAAGGCAACAGGGAACACTTAAAACAACGAAACAAAGGAATTAATAGCAGCAAAGAAGGAAGCTAAAGATGGGATTGTGAACAATATTTCTGTGGTTATGTTAGAAAATTACTGGGGAGGAAAGATATTAAGACCTTTATAAATATAGATGGAGAAGATTTCACTGGGGATTAGACAAAGGCAGCGATATTAAGTAAGTGGTTTAATGAGACCATGACGGACTATGGTTCAGGAATGGGAGGGTGTAAATCAGAGGAAGAACTTGTACACACAAGTAGAAATGAGCGGACTTAAATATCAGAAAGTCATAAAGAAAATATTAAGAAGGAATCAAGAAAGTTTAAAAGTTATATTAAAGATAGAGGGATATTACTTAGCACTTTGCGTTGAAATATTATTTAGATTGAGTCTGCTTACCATAGGACTCGAGAAGTGCGATAGTAGTACTGGTATATAAATCAGGGGTGACAAATAGAGTCTAAAATTAAAGGCATATTAGTTTGACATGACTGGTAGCTAAATTAATACCGAGGTTAACAAATGTCTGTGGGGAAAGAAACTGGTTTCACATTGACAACATGGCTTTAGCCACGGATATTCATGTGATTCTTAGTTAGTTAAATTTACAACATTTTGGATGAAATAGACAAGGGATACCAATCTGATGTTGTAGCACTAGATATTTTTAAGGCAGTGAGTCACACAATGATCTTAAGTAATGTTAAAACCTATGAAGTTGACGAATAGGTGATTTTTTGTGCAGAGAACTTCTTAAAAGGTAGAAACAACAGAGGGTAGGAAATGCAGTGGAAGTGGACATGGGAATCCCACTGGATAGTGTATTGGGACCATTGTTATTCATTATGCTAATGAATTATTGTATGGATGGTTTAAGGTCAGATATGAGGTTGCTTGCAGGTGACATAATGTTATACAATAGTATCAACACGGAAGAAGACTGTTAGCAGCTGTAGGTTGAATTGAATTGGATATCTGTCTAACTGGGTGCAGAATAAAATGACCACAACAGTCTCTTTATTAGCTACACGAATAAAAATGTAAAGGTAGTTTATGATTGTAAGGTACGGAAGGAATTGCTTGCTGTAAATATCTTGGCATAACATTTAATGATAAGCTTAACTAGGCTGGATACATTGAACAGCTGGCAGGAAAAGGTTTCAAAATCCTTCATTTGTTGGACTGGGTGACGAGGAGATGTATCAGAGAGGCTTAAATCTTATATATATATAAAAATAGACGTGTGTTTTCATATATTTCACTTTTCAACCACCACTACCAAACACAGATCACCGGTCTTTGTGTGTGGAAGTAACATGGAGTTTCCTGTCGTGCACAACGTTGGCCGAATGACGATAGCTGTGGGGATGTGGGAGATATGATGATTAAAGTTGGCCAATGCATGGCGTTTTCATATTTCGATCAAAAATTTTTGTCTTCTTATACTTCTCTTTCCTGCCACAACTACATAGCATAGACCATTGGTGTTTGTGTGTGGTAGTAGAATCGTGTCTCCTGTCATGCACTATGGTTGTTAGATGTCGGTAGCTATGGGGGTGTGGGAGATATGGGGGTTGAAAGTGGTCGACCTGCGGCAATTTAATATTTCTGCCAAAGACGCATGTGTCATGGTGTATCACTTTTCAGCTAAAACTATCTATCGAAGATCACTGGCGTTTGTGTGTGGTTGTAACACAGAGTCGCCTTTCGATCACAACATCGGCCGAATTTCAGTAACTGTGGTAGTGTGGGACATATGGTGGTTGAAAGTGGCTGGTCAAGGATATTTTCGTATTTCGACGAAAGACATGTGCCTCCGCAAATGTCACTTTTCTGCCAAAACTACATAACATAGAGCATTGGTGTTTGTGTATGGTAGTAGAATCGTATCTCCTGTCGTGCACTATGGTTGTTAGATCTCGGTAGCTGTCAATACAAATTCTTTACAAACACGAACGAAGTCGTGGGTACCAGCTAGTTGAGTTATAAAACTATGGCCAGATCTTTGCTTAAATATAATGGTGTTGTAAGAGATCCACGTTTTGAGTATCAGATACATGAATTGGAGGCCGTGTGAAGGAGAAAGGGAGCAGCTAGATTTATCTGTGGAAATTACCACTGAACACAATCAGTAACTGATATGGTAAAGGAGCTGGAAAGGGATTCAGTGGAAGATAGGAGGAGGGTGAAGAGAGTAGAGGTGGGCCAAAGAATCGTGAATCGATTCAAAGAGTCGACTCGTCTAAAAGAATCGTTTGCGGAATCGACTCACTTGGAAGAGTCACGGTTCACTCAAGAGTTGTTAAGAGGGAGCTCAGGAGCTGAGCCGTTGTTGCGCAATCGCTCACCGACTCGTCCAGGTTCTGGGTCGACGCCGAGTCGTTAACTCGATAATGTTTACGACTCTCGGCTCACTCGCTCTCGGCTCACTTCTGTCTTAATGACTCTTCCATGGATTCTGCTCTTTTTAACTCTTGATATCTGCGTAACTCGTGATTCCTTTCGATTCACAATCTTAGTTCCCACGGCGTGTTTCTTGGTTTGGCAACTTATTTGTAAGGAAATAAAGAATATTTATCTTTGGAACAGGAAAATTAAAAATATATTACAGAAATAAAAAGTATTTTTAAATTTAGGAATTTACTTTCTTAAATTTAGGAATTTACTTTCTTAAATATACATTTTTCTAGTGTTTTTGGAACTAGTTATAAGTTTTTGGTTTCCTTCCAGACTGTTATAGATGCTACCACAACACAGATTTAGATTTACAAATAAATTATCAATGAATTATACGTCCTATAACTTTTATATTTTACCACAAATAAAGTATTTCCCGAATATTTGAGGACAGGGAAAAGTATACCGATTTCAGAGCCATCTGCTATTCCCATGTTGCGTGGGTTTTTCAAATTGCGAATGCATCGAGTACTGAATTTAATTGCGATGGAGTGCGTCCGGTTATCATACGAACTTCATCAGTGTTTTAGTTGTTCTTCAGTTCTTAATTTTGTTGATAATGCAAACATTTTGCAATAGAAATGAACGAAGTTTGTGAATTAGACCATTACAAAAATTAGCAGGTGCTGAAGCGGCATAGATACTGTTCCAGCTGGTGAGGTTTCTACGAGGAAAAAGGTTAAACGAAAAGACGTTGGGGAACAGTGCCGTCGATGAATATAGGGGAGCGTCCAGAAATTACGTGAGACTTTTTAGGGGGGGGGAAGGGGTCCGGAAAATCTCACGAAATCTCACCAAGGGGGGGGGGGGTCGACGGATATCTCACGTGAAATTTTGAACTTGAACGAGTGTAGAACTAAAAAAAGCGTAAAAAATACCAGTTTACAGGGCCAAAAACCGGCTTTTGAGGGGGTATCATTCTTTCGGGGAGCACGACAGCTAAAAAAAGTTTCGATACTTCTCCTGGTCGAACAACGGGGGGGAGTGGGTTCCGTGAAAATCTCATGAAATCTCACCAACGGGGAGGGGGGGGGGTCCGGCAAAATCTCACCAAGTCTCACGGAGGGGGGGAGGGGGTCTAGATTTCCGGAAAATAGCCTCACGTAATTTCTGGACGTCCCCCAAAATACTAATACTGAAACCAAGAAAATAAATATAAAATTTAAATTATGCCATTTAAGCAAACACTGATTTATTGGTTTGTAGGTAAAATGCTAGTGATACGCTGTTTAACTTAAGAAAAGCACCATCCGGCAAATTCAAAAAATTTGCCAAATTTATGGATTAAAATTGGAGCATATGTAAGGGGCGTCCATAAACCATGTAGCTCCATTTTGGCTTCTTGTGAACCCTCCCTCCCCCCAAGTAACTCGACGTGGCTTACGTCTCTAACCCCCCTCTCCCCACGTAGTTTTTTCCATGACGGAAATAAATATTTACATGGTGTTGAGTGTTCTGTATCTCATTTTAAGTGTGACAAATAATATGAATGAAAAGCTATTTGGCCTGGCTCGGAATCCCACCTTCCAACCCCCTCCACCCACCTCTCAAGACCGATCTACGTGGTTTATGGACGCCCTCTAGCGAGACGTGTAACAAACATGCCACCTACAAAATCAACAATCTAAATCAACAATCTCAATCGACAATTACAATCTGCAACAAGGCTTAGAATCAGTAATGAGGTTTGACAACAATTAACTGGAAGCCTTGAAAATTTCACAGTGTGGCAATCTCACATTTTGTTGACCCGGTTCGGAAAATTGCCAGATCCATGTGAGATAACAACCACAGAATTAGTTAACTTGCGTAAGTAATAGATAAAATAATATAATGGGATGTTTAAGTTGGTAACCGTGTAAACCAAAGATTTAAGCTATGAATATCTCTGACTGTATCTATGTTTTGTTTTGTTTTACTCGTTGATTAGTAGACTGGCTTAAGAAATTGTTGGTTTGAGTTTTTTATTGTTAAACTTGTGAAAGTTTTAAAATATTGAGAGTACAATAAAAAGAAAATCAAACCGAAGGAGAATTATTTCCAATGACTGATGAATTAATTATTTTTTTTAGAGAAAGGCGAGGCGGCTAACGTTTGACATTTTTGGATAAAATCAAAAGTGCATAACGGGCCCAATTAAACAGCAGAAGTAAGTATAACCTCGCATCCACCACTGGTTGTAATTAGACAGGGAGCGGCGTAATCGGTATTGCGCAAGGGCGCTCAAATAGTTAGTGGAGAGCCTGCTTTTTGTGCTTCACTACATTCAAGTCACCGGTCCAGTTTCACGTTTCAGGTATTTACATTTACACTTATAATCTTGCCTAGTCTTTTTTAATAATGCATCCGCTGCCAAGAATGAGCACATCAGTCTCCATTCTTTGTGGTATTTATTTGTCACTGGGGGCAGGATTTTTACCGAGTTGCAGATCATATTTTAATATTTTTTAAACCAGTAGCTTTATTTCATTGAATTTTAGGGTATATTTCTGATTATCTTAAGAGTATGTATCCAGGATTCTATATAACTCGCTTCACTCATCTGAGTGTATAAGCTCCATATTCAACATCAGTATCTAAGAGTTCGTGAGACAATGTCATTGCCACAGTTAATCTCAGTAACTAAATCGTTATCACAATAAAAAAAAAATACCGTATTTTCGCCTTCCGAAATTTCTTCCGCCTATATTTCTTTTATTGTAACGAAAATCTCGTAAACAAGCCAGTGGCGAATATAGAATACATTTTCGGGGGGGGGGTCACGATTTCGGTTTGTGGGAGGCACGATTTCGGTTTGGGGGGGCTCGAGAGAATTTTCGTTTGGGTGGCCAAGGGAAGGAGGGGAACGATTGAAAATCACCTATTTTACACTGTTGGCCTTAAGTTACCTGTAGAGCAAAAAAAAAAAGTCTCCAACAAAATACGATTTTGTTCACATTCATTATTTCGGGGGGGGGGGGGCCGGGCCCCCTGGGCCCCCCCCCTTATATACGCCCTTGAAACAAGCAAATGCTCGAAATGAAATTATTACGGAAGTGGAAGCAGATATCGATTAAACTACAGTAATCGTTAGCTACGGTTTCAAGAAAAAAGATGGTACCAATTTCTTTGTATTAGAATATTATCTGTTAGTGAAATCATGAAGTACTTCTATGCATGCATGAAAATGATGGAAATTTCCAGTGACTTTCTTGGCAGTAAATGTGTTTCCTAATTTTTAAAACTTAATAATTTATCAAATATCAAAACTTTATTCAAAGTTTAATGTAAAAAAAAAAAAAAAAAAAAAAAAAAAAAAAAAAAAAAAAAAAAAAACTTTCAATATTTTGAAGGTAATTACGCTGGGAAACAATACAGATATCAGACAATCGCATTTCACCCTTCAGTGACTAACACGAGGCATCAGGCAAGTAACATTTAATTGACTGTCATGTAAGCATCTGCCATTTTTTGACTCATAAAGTCACTCTTATTTCATCTGTCATCAGGTAAAATGTTCGAGTCACGAACCCCTAGATCCTCGATTTGGTACCATTTCCAAAAGATGGATAAAAAGGGAAAATGCCTGTACTGCAATTCAGAAGTCGCTATTTCTTCAGGTTCGACAAGCAACCTTCGTCGCCACCTACAAAGGAAATATCCGACAGTCGCCATCGAAAGACAGAATTCTCGGTCTCGATCGCGTTCTCCTTCAGCATCAAGCTCAGCCACACAAGAACAACCACCACAATCAGGTTGTTCAGGTATATTAAGCTATGGCTCTGACTTCGGCACCTCTGTAAAGTCTGTGACGGACACATCCTCTTCACAGACTGACGACGTCGCTTCAGTTTCCTTCCTTGCTTTGTCGTCACAATCTACGCTCCCGCCAAAGACTTTGCTCAGTCAACAATGAGGCAGTTTGTAGATATCAAGAAACGTATCTCCCTCAAAACTAGTCGGGACATTGATATACAATTATTAAAAGTAATATGCAATGAATACCAACCGTTTAGCATAGTAGAAAATGAAGAGTTTAAAAAATTTGTCAAAATGCTGAATCCCAATTATAAATTGCCCAGCAGAAAAACCATTTCGTCCAGTCTCTTGCCATCAGTTTATCATGAAATGGTAGGGAAAATTAAAGTAATGGTACAAAAGACACCCGCCGTTTGCGTTACCTGTGATGGCTGGACAGGTTTAAATACCGCGAGTTTTTATGCCATCACTGCTCATTTCTTTGATGAGAATACAAATCTAAAATCTGCCCTTTTAGAGTGTAGTGAATTTCCAGGTAAGCATACCGCTGACAATATAGCTAGTTGGGTAAAAGGGGTGTTTGATCAATATCAAATCGGTTTTAAAGTGTGTGCAATGGTAACCGACAATGCGGCAAACATAAAAGCGGCTGTTGCTTCTTTAAACCTGGGGCACATAACATGTTTTGCTCATGGCCTTAATCTGGCCTTTCAATCTGCAATTAAGAGTTCTATAGGGAATATTGTTGACAAGGTAAAATCAACGGTACAATTTTTTAAGAGAAGCAGCCATGCAACTGCAAAATTGCACGAGATGCAAAAAACTATGGGTACTGCTACTTTAAAATTAAAATAGGACGTTCCTACTAGATGAAACTCCACATACACCGTGTTACATAGGTTTTCAGCTCTTAAGGAGCCTATAACAGCCGTATTAGCACTTGTGAATTCTCGTGTGACATTTACAGAGACTGAATGGAAAACTATTACACAGGCCGTAAATATGTTAGAAGTGTTTTTTGAAGTTACAGAGGAGGTGTCTGCTTCAGAAACGGTGTCCCTGTCAAAGATAGGCATATTGGGTCGTGGCATGGGGAAAAGAGTGAAATACATCTAGAAAACAAACAACTTTTGGGGGAGGTTAGGAAACTGGGGGAGGGTTTGCTGGAGAAGTTGACAAAACGATTCGGCGGAACAGAATCTGTAGAACTGGTTGGCCAGTCTATTTTCTTAGACCCAAGGTTCAAGAAACAAGGGTTTGGGGATGTTAGTCGATTCCAAGAATCTTATAATACCATTATTACAAGTGGAAGGGGACTAATTATGTCGTCACGTTCAAGGGTTCAGCCAGAAATTGGTTTTGAAGAATCTGAGGGAGAAGCTGGATTACCTAAACCACCAACAACACCAAGTTCTTCTATTTGGAATGAATTCGATGAGTCCGTCAGCCGACTTCAGGGACTTCATGTACCCGATGCAAAGGCTTCGGCTGTTATAGAGGTTGATAAATATTTATCTGAACCCCTTCTACCGAGAAACTTGGACCCTCTTTACTGGTGGAATGAAAGAAAGAACATATTTCCTAATTTGTATGAATTAGTACTAAAAAGACTTTGCATTCCAGCAACATCTGTACCTTGTGAACGGATTTTCTCGAAAGCTGGACAGTTAATGACTGAAAAGAGAAGTCGGCTCACATCACAAAAACTAACGAAAATGCTTTTTGTAAATAGCAATAAAAAACTTGTGTAGTTTTCATAAGTAAATTGAATCATTTTGATTGTAAAATTAGTGTTTTCATTTGTTTAAATAATAAAATAAATTGTTTTTTCAATAAATAACTTACAATTTAACTATCAAAAACAAATGTTATTATTTTAGTTAGAATTTGTTAATCATTTCCTTCTTGTTGGTTAATAACTCGTTATCTATTTTCGTCATTCAAAATATCATGTGAAAAGAATCGATTCTCAGCGAGGAGTGAATCGATTCCAAACGATTCATCAAAAAGAATCGGTTTGCCCATCACTAGAAGAGAGTGTTGGGAGTGTACAAGGCATGTAGTGGTGATGAGGCGTGGAAAGATTTTGTTGGAAGACTTAAGAGTGGTGGACAGAAGGTAAGAGATCAACATGACCACAAGCTGCTAATCGATTTCAACCAGAACGGTGTGAGAAAATTTTCTTTCGTAGGTATCGTTGTCAGGGTTTGGAATAAATTACCAAAGGAAGTCATGAATAATTTACCAAAAACGATTAAATTATTTAAAATCAAAATTCGTAAATGGTAAAGTAGGCAGGTAGAAGAAAGGGGAAGATTGGTGTGTAAGTAAAACGCCATTGTAGCGTGCCCCCCATCGCAGTTAAACTGAATTAAATTATATTCTATTCTACAACATTTATATATTTTTTTCTTTCTTTCGTTTCTGCTTCCCCAGGATCCATACTTCGATTCCGTTAAGTTCTGTGTTCACGTTTACAAATTTAGGAACTTGTTACTCGGACGTGGATCCAAGTATTATAGTGAAAGATTACTCCGCTTTTTAAAGAACGCTCTTCTTGGTGGCGTTAGTCTATTTTTCTTTTGTTGCTGGCATCTGACATCAGTTTTAATATTACTGCTAGGAAACATTATTGCAAATGTTTTACTTTTAAGATAAAGCATATTGTTCATATTTTTTATGCTTGACACGGATGTTTTCGTTTATATTTTATCAGAGTTCCTCTCACAACATTTTGTTAATATCATTCACCAGCTTTCCGAGCCGACACTCTCATCGTGTAACAACAGATTCTCATTAAATCGTGTTACATTGATTGGATTTCTTGAGTTTTCACTCTGAAAAGTTTCTTACGACATCTGTTGCTTACTTACAGTAAAGTTCAATCTCCGTTGTGACACGCTATAAAATTCTTCG
Organism: Vandiemenella viatica; assembly: GCA_031002005.1. Lineage (NCBI taxonomy): Eukaryota > Metazoa > Arthropoda > Insecta > Orthoptera > Morabidae > Vandiemenella > Vandiemenella viatica. Next base: position 81,155,585 of record CM061920.1, read on the forward strand.
CAATAATTATGTTTATCTCAGTTACTTCCGTTTCAACAGCATTTACTCCTTCAAATGTAATCGTATGATCTGTGACATGCATTCGAACTTTGACATCCGTTTCCTACCCCTTCTCGTTGGTGCCTTATGTGGAATGCTATGCTTGAAATCCGACTGCCTCTATTAGAGAACGACAATCCACGTTTCCTGATGTCCACTATTGGAGTCTTGACCTTGAGCGGCCCCCTGGCATTATGTTCGTTCCTATATAGCCCGGCACTTTGCGACAAAGCGATCCGATTCTGAAAGCCAGAGCAGTCCTTTGTGCAAGACGTGTTACGGGTTCTGTTCGGTAGCCAGAGCAGATGTTGTAATGCCAGCTCCGTGTGTTTCGCAAGCAGTACTGTTTTTTTCTTCACGTCTAATTTACAGAATTAATTTGTTCCATCACAGACCTGTGCATTAATGGAGAACTTTTGTTTGGAAGTTTTCTTAGCGTAATGCAGGATCGGTGAAGACCCACCAACAATTGCTTATTTGCGAATGAAAACCCAATACACACAAGGCATGATCCAATTCCGATGCTATTTAACAAAGCGAGAAATTTCTAACATGTTGACAGCGACACAAACTGAAAAGTGCTGATAAAGTTTTCTGTTCTGATGAGTGGAAGGATTGTATCAAGCTCAGTCCAGTCGACGATTATGACATTCTATAAAAATTATTTAGAATATCTAGAGTCCTCAAGAGACAATGTGTGGCACAAGAGTGACAGCATGGCATTGCTTGCTGGAAGCGTAGAGAAACGTTGAATAGCCGAGTGTTCATAGATGGAAAACCATATTGAAAAGAAGTGTCAGCTGAATGCTGCAGTGCGGGGAATTGCGAGTGGAACATCGCGCAGGTATGTTAACAGATATCAGGTATGCAGGAGTCAGAAGGCAGTCGCTTGCTAAAAAAATCAATGAAGTAATAATTTCATAACATGGCGATCATGAAAGAAACTTAAATTATTTTTAAAAAATGCTTGAATAACTTATTTAATCTGCAATAAGGAAAAATGGTCATATTTCTGATCGAAAATGAAAGCTTTCATCACAAGCTCAGTAATACAGCAACTGCATCATTCTATAAATGAAGTTCCACATTTCTTAGCTGACTGTAATAGTGGTCAGCAAATATAACGAAAACATCTACAGTGATCGATTATAAATCAACAAAAAGCAACTAATGATTAATACGTTGATTTTAAAGAAATTCGTTCTCTTGTTTCAGTTTTCAAAAACTTTATTTATTCGCAATGGCTTAACTAATTGGAACTGTCACTAAATAATGCTCTAAACCTCGCTATTTGCAAAAACATCTATGGCTGTTGTTAGTTCTGCAACGAAGACCGGGAATGTAACCTCACAGCGTCAAGGACATTATGACCAAGCGTAGCCTTTTATCAGTAATGATAAGCATTCTTAGCATTTCTCATTTAAATACAGTATATATTCTACATTAGAGTTAAATTTCAAGTTCATATGAAATACCGTTCTTTGTGATGGGCTCGGTAACACAAATATTCTAAAACTGACGACTCAAGCCCTCACGTCTTTATGTAGAGATTAAAATAATTGGGTACAAAAATATCTTAGCTCTCTAACCTAAGCATCCGCACTTCACACTTTATATTTTGATTCACCTTACTTCTTTATTGATATGAAAACTCCTCAGAATATAGTTTCTCAAAATTTTAAATACAGTATTCGAATTTGTGTCAACAAAGCATATTACATTTTGTAGTGGTGATACGTTACACCCATATATTAATGTTTATAAATATAAAATAATGTTGGTAATTATTCTAAATACGAATTGTAAATGTCTCATACTAATGCTATTTACTGCTAGAAAGAGAAGGCCGTCACTTTGCAGTCGAGGAAAAGGAATAAATATGCAGAAGAGAGTGGAAATAGATTACAGAAAGTTTAGGGTGGCTTGAGAATACGGCGGCAGCTTTTATGGACGCTGTACAAATTATAAAACGGATTGTAATTGGAAAAACAATTGGATCCTATAAAGGTTATTTTGGTGGTGGAAGAATAAGTCAACCATTAGTGAAGTAATTAGTTTGTAATAAAGCTTGGGAAGTTGTGAAATAAAATTGTACAATGTTCAAGGCGGTAACTTAATTGGCTAATAATTTTAAGTAAAGAATAGAAAGGAAAACCAGGTAGTGTAAACATTTTCTTTTGGATAGAATAAGAGGAAAGAATGAGGAGTTTTGAAGTATAACCGGAGACCTATGATCATGGATTATTTAAGCCAAAAATATAACGTAAGATGATCTCGTCCTGGCTGGAAACGACTAAAAAGACATATTAAGGTAAAATTGAAATAATAACTACTCTAAGACACAGTCATCGAATGAAAACACCTGATAGTTGTATATAAAAGTAAATTGGTCGAGTCATTTCTTTCGGGAAGCTTTTTCAAATTGTATCCAGTAGTAAATGTCAGGTGGAAGGTAATAATGTTTAAATATGAATTCTTCAACTTATTCCGTTGATAGAGGCCCGTGACAGACGGACAGACAACGGAGCTCCGTTTCCCGTTCGGTACGGATTTTTTTATGGTCTACTAACAGCTGTTGGGGTTCATGGTAAGTAATCAAGTGCTGAGCTGATCGAATCGCCCAGTCGCCCAGTGCCCCCGTTTGGTGTGTGCTGACCCGAGCTCTCGATGCGGTACGCCCGCTCTATTCTGCGGGCCCTCCCGTCATCATTCTCGTATCGCGCACTCGGTCCAGCGAGCAGTGGTAGGCGTTACCGAAATATTTGGTGGGCCAGCCGCCGCCCCGGGCAGGACCCTAGTCCTTTGTGGTCGTGGGCCAGCGCCCGCGAACTTCACCATAAATAATTTCCAATCGGTTTGTCGCGCAGCTGCCTGCCGAGAAGAGTTGGAGCGTAAGGCAGACCCACTTGCCGACAATGGCGTCTTCACCCGCCTCCAGGCTCCAGGCTACAGAGACATGTTGACGGGCTGTACCATCCGAACGTCGGCCCAATCTGCGAATCTACATCATGCTGTGCCTCTCAGTGTTCACTGTCTGAGAGGGCGATGAGAGCATAAACCAGTGAAGTGAGGAAACTGGGTTACAAAACTTTTGTGGTATAGTATGCAACCCGCAATTTGAGCATCAAATCCAGGAATTGAAGGTACTATGAATCAGCAACTGACAATATAAAGGAGCTTGACTGGGTGTAATTGGAAGACAGGAGGAGTGCAAAGAGATTGGTGGGAGTTATGGCGCATCTGACTAACCCGTTTCCCCCGTCAGAATTTAGAGGCAACCTGAGGAGCTAACGATAAAATTATTGTTTAACTGTGTTGGAAGCTTTTCGCTTGTAATCCTGCCGGTATATGGGAATTACATTTTATGGTGGAATCCGATCCGTGGAAAAGTTCCGGGGTACAGTAAGCTCTGCCACAGGTGAAGGTCGGGTCACGAGACATTGAAAATCCCAGCCGAGACCAGGATCCGAGTTGGGGACCTTTTAATGGTCAGTCAGAAGCCTTAGCCACTGAGCCACTAGAACGCTCCTTCAATTATAGTGTAATAGTTTTTTGTCTTCATTGTTTGTATTTGTCATAGAAATGTCCGCCACGGCATTTGTGACACAAGATCTGGATTTATTTCGCAACTGTATACTGGTCGCTGTTGGTGTCTCACAATTCCGGACCCACAGAAAAGTTTCACTCAGTGCCGTATCGCCGTCTTTTACACAACATATCACACGAACACATTTTCGATAATACTCCGCAGTACAGCTTCCAATTCATTTTTAAGAAGTCAAAATTTTCTAATCTACTTCCTGCAACGAAAATTACAAATCAACAGGTGTCTATGCTGTGGGTTCTCGAGGTAAGAAGGAATTACAGTGTAGCTTCGAAAGACTTACGAGAGGATTGCCTTCAGAACAAACATTGAAACCAGAAGAAATCTTACACGCGACTGCCATCAATTTCTATCAAAGAGGGAGCTTACTATCGCTCACTTACATGATGTACTACAAACATTTTTTACAAAATACTAAAAGTTTCACTTTTATGAAAGTTTCACGCTACTAGATAAATTATGAATTACAGATTGTATTCCAACATCTGTAAGATGCTTGTGTGTTTGGTTTGGGGTTAGAGCTCCGAAAATGCCCTGTAGCTAGCAATACCAAGAACTGTTTATCTGGCGTTGCAACTCGTGGACACCTTCAGCAGTAACTACCTTGTCGACAGCTCCAATAGCGCACGGGGCAGTGAGCTCGTCTCACGTTGCATGCGTCTCCAGTTCGTGTCCGATTTAGGGCAAGGGTGTTTGTCTTGTGCTATCCTTACCAGGTACAGAATAATAATGTTGTGATATGATCATATGACATGATATGTCCACAATCAAAGGCATAAAAACACATTCTTCTTCTTCTTATGATGCTGTGTCCGACGTAGGCGTTTACCATGTAGAATGTACCCCTCCGTGGGAATTACTTGGGAAGATGAACTGCCTTCCCCAGTGTGAGTGTTCTGTGTGTTATTATAGGTGCGTATAACTGTGTAGGGTGTCTGTACGGTATAGAGAGTTTTGAATGGAATGAGCAACAAAGAACCGAGAGGGTGGAACACTGTGCGGGACAATTCAGGCCTACTCTTCCAAAAAACACCATGTCGCCGCAAGGCTTAACTTCCACATCCAACGGATGGTGAGGTCACCTTCAACAGTGACTTAAGCCCTCACTCCAAACGCACTGCGGGGAGGTTTGGGACTTATTCCAGTACTTTGACTTAGAATCTGATGATTATTATAACTGTGCACTACCACCTCTCCTATCCGGTCGGTCAATTCCTGATAAAGAAAAAAATTTCTTCCTCTACCAGGACTCGAAACTTTTAACTTCGTGTCAGCCCGTCACAGTGTAGCAACCAACTAAGCAAACGGAACGGACACAAAGACAATTAACTGGCTATATTGTTAACATGGCCAAATGACATTAACAAAGAAAATATCTTGGGGGCAACAGCTGCATTTCAGTGGAAGGTAAAGGAATACAAGAGAAATACTTGTTCCTGCCTGAAACCTAAGGTATACTCAGTGTTATTCTATTCGAGATCATTATAACCACTTTTAGTGTTTAGCCAGCATTCATTTTAGTAACGAAATGGATGGTAAATTGAATTTCGACAGTTCATTTGATACCAACACATTTAAAAATTTTACCAAATCATTCATATCTACACATTGCCTTTGTTTTTAGTGTTGTAATTAAATACAGGTGATTTAATTGATTTTCGGTTATGGCACTAGATTTATTGAACAACATGGGTACAATTTTTAAGAGTAATCAAACGAAAATTTCCAATTTCGTACATGTTATAAATTACAATTACTTATTGTTGTTCAGTTTCATTAATTCTTGAAAACTTAGAAACACGTAACAGAAAAAAAAAAAAAAAAAAAAAAAAAAAAAACGCTAAAAAAGAAACTACGGTATTAATGACCGTGGAGGACAGAGTTTCAATTTGTCGTGTATGCGCCTTTTTCGTTAAGGAGACCTACGGTATAACATGGAAGCCGAAGCACGGAGATTCGTAGCGTACTTTACATGAATAAAACAAAGCTTTGCCAGAAGTGGAGGTCAGTTTCAACGCCTGTAAAAGTTTCAGACGAGACCAGGACTCGAACATCGATTCCACCGGCACCCGCCTTAACCAACTGAGCCACCAGACCACTTTACAGTAAACACTTGTAGTTATGTTTGCAATAATAATAGTGTGCGTGTGTTTTATAAAAATTCTAATGTAGCGTCATCCATGTTTTCAAAGATATTATACAACATACATGGTACTGTTTTCAGGTGGGTTGAGGTGCTGTCTTCTCTCGCTGTGGAAAGCTCCAGACTGAATAACAATTACTGTCAAAGATATTACTGCGGAAGTCAGCACCTAAACCTCCTCTATGTTATGTCAGTGTGGAGCTCCCCCGTCCGATCCATCACGTGACGACAGACGGGGTCCGCGGCCCGGCCTATGTCAACAAGGCCGCACAATGACCGCGCGACCCACAAAGCAGCCAAGTTCAGCCCCACAATATTTTGCGGGCAGGTGCTGGCCAGAGCACAAAGTAGCGGTCGTATTCGGCATCACGCGCAGCGAAACTGCCTTCAAGACGAACTCAGCATTACCTTGTTCTCTTCTTCAAGCTTCTGGACTCCTAACGTATTTCACGCGACCAGAGAAAAATAAACCAGTTTCACGTTAGCTTCTAACGTTGCCTATTTCGTTTCCGAAAAGAAAAACCAGCAAAAGTTTTACAATAAATTCTGAAACAAATTTTCATTGTTTAGCAATGGTTTCTTATGCGATTCGTAAAGGAACTTATTTTCCTTAATTTAGTCCAATGAGCTATTCTAACAATACGAGAACAAGAAATTGTAAGCAAAAACCGCATAATAGAGCGGTGGGTAAAGCAATTCACGTAAAGACTATGGCGTAATGGAGTAGAGCACGCTCAAAGGGCGCTATTCGAAATCCCACTGCTGTGTGCCTACCTGTTTATGGGAATTTTTTCCTTAGTGAAATAGAGGAACCGTCACCCGACATTTCTATTCTAAACCGCACACTTTCGAGACGCGAGCGTGGTGGGTGAGCGGTAACGCTCTGTTCTCGCATTCGAGAGGACGTGAGTTCGAATACCCTCCGGCCATCCATATTTCGGTTTCCCATGATCTCCCGAAATCACTCCAGGTGAATGTCAGGAGGGTTCCCTCAAAAAGCTGTGACCGAATTTCTTCCGGTTTCTTGCCCTCTGTCCTTTCCACCTCTAATGACCCCGACGTCGACGAGGCGTAAAGTCATGAGAAAAAAATACTTTCGGCAGTTCGTATTATGTCATTCTAGGTTTAGTCATAACAAATAATTTGTGGTTTTATGACATTATACTCGTCGACGTCGAGGTGATTTAGAGGCAGGAAATGACTGGGGTCGAGGAACGGGAAGGAATTCGGCAATGGCCTTTTAAAGAAAGCATCCCGGCATTAGCCTGGAGTGATTTGGGGAAACCATGGAAAACCCAAATCTGGATGCCCGGACGGGGGTTCGAACCAGCGTACTCCCAAATGCTAGGCCAGAGCGTTAACCACTCACCCAACACGCTCGGTAACAAATAATTTAATGTGAACTCGCAAGCTGTATACATGACTAAGCGAGTGCGTATTTTGCTATGTATGAGTCAGCAGTTATAGAGCTGACACCAAGATGTGTAACTTCCAGATCGTGAAACTGGCAATATGACAATTAAATCTTGGATCTCTCGTAATAAAACAGCAGTGTCTCGGTAACACCTGACAAACGAAGTCAGCAGCTTCACATTAGATGGATTCACCTAGTCAGGAGGGATCTGCAGCCATGCTGCCACCATCTCCATCCATAAATGTTCTGTTGTGATAGGTACTGGAACTCGGGCACGGCGCCTATGAAATCATATCCAAATATGAAGTACCAACAGTCATGTGATACCTCCTAATATCGAGCGGGATCCCATCTTTCCTGATGAAGTGCAGCCTTAATTCAACAAGCGATTGGAAGTCATCTGAAGAAATATTCAACCAAGCTTCCTCTACAGCCATTCATTATTGAGAAAGTGTTGCCAGTGTAGGACGTAGTGCACGAACTGTCCTTCCATCATGTCCATGATATGTTCGACTCGGTTCTTGTATAGCGATCTAGGTGGCCAAATCAGCTGCTGCAATTGTCCAGAATATTCCTCAAATCAGTCATGAACGATTTTGACCAGATGACATGGCACATTGTCGTCCTTGTGAAGTCTATGAATGGCTGTAAATAGTAATAACATATTATCGCTTTCAGACAATGGTTAGTTCACTTTTATCAGAGGTCCTAGTCCATGCATGTAAAACACAGCCCATACCAGGATGGAGCCACAACTACTTTGCACAGTGTCTTCCTGACATGCTGGGTCAATGGCCTTGTGGAATCTGCGGCACATTCGAACCGTACATCAGCTCTTTCCAATTGGAATCGTGACTCATATGACGACGCAACCTGTCTCCGATCATGTAGGGGTCAACCAATAATGTGCAAGAGGCGCTGCAGCTGATGGTAATATTTTTAGCTGAGGCAGTTGCATCGGTCATCTGTTGTAACATCGCAACGCCAAATGTCGCTACACTGCTCACAACGACACGTCTATCGTCTCTTTGACGCAGTGTACCCTGCCTGTCACCATTGATAACAACACGCATACGTCGCTGGTCTCGGTCATTAAGGAGACGTGGAAGTAATGCCGGAAATTATATATTGGCGGCACACTCTTGACACTAATATTTATTTCATGAAGTATTTCAGAAATCTAAAGCTTCAAGCGTTTAGCACTAAATGCCATCCCTCGTTCAAAGTCTGTTACCTCATGTCGTGTGACGATAATTAAGTCAGAAAACCTTTGAGACGACTCACGAGAGTACAAATAAAACACCTACACTGCACGGCACATTTAAACGACAGAGAGTGGTGGTGTAACGGTTAGCGTTCTGGCCTCGTATTCGGGATGACGTTGGTTCGAATCCCCGTCCGGGCATCCAGATTTGGGTTTTCCATGGTTTCCGAAATCCCTCCAGGCAAATGCCGGGATGCTTCCTTCAAAAGGCCATGGTGGAATTGTTTCCCATTCCTTGCCCACCATCCATTCCCGTATCTAAAGACCTCGCTGTTAAGAGACGTTAAGCAGATAAAAAAACATTTAAACGTTTCTTCCGCAGTGCTACCACCATCTAGAAATTTGCAACTTACTGTTCCATGACTTTTACTGTATTTCCTGATGTTGACGTAGAGCTATACAGGTTCTAAAAGTGTCCAGAATGTTCGTCAAATCGATCGCGCGTAATTTGAACTCGATAACACATAGCATTATCATTCTGGAATGTCCAGTCGTTATCGGAGTATGTGAAGTCCATAAAGCGAATCAAATAGTCACCAACAAGTTGGGTATAGTGATATCCCGCCATCGATCGGTACAGTTTGATCATACGACTCAATCAACCCTACATAAACACGCTTAACAGCAGTTTGGAACCACTTCCAGCTGCAGTCTTGGTAATAACATGGATCGCAATCCGATCATCGGCACCGAGAAACTGGAAACGTTGCCTATCCGAGCAAGCTACCTTCTTCCAGTAACCTATGGTCCAATTCATATGTCCTTGATCCGAGGAAAGTTTTTTTTTTTTTTTTTTTTTTTTAATTTATTGGCATCTAGGCATGCGCCCATACAGCCATTTTCATATTACAGGATAGCATCATTAACGTACAAATAATGATATATGCAACTAGTCATTTACATTTCACCGAATAACGTCGATGTTATAACAACAATAATAATAATAATAGCATGTCATTAGCCTTCTTCCTTTTACCGAATAACCACTATGGCATTACAATGGTAGTATACAATATACATTACAAATCAAAGTCCATAATATTACAGTAATGATATAATGCAGTTAAAACATATTGTTTGAGTTTGTTTGAATTGTGTCACTTAAAGGAGAGGAAAACATCAATAGTATAACAATAGTGATATACCGCAATTAAAACTTCTTACTTGACTATAAACTGTGTCACCCAAATGCTGTATCCAGCAACTTGAGATTTTCATTTTTTAGGAATAATTACAATAATATTCTACCAGAAGTATGATACATTTAAAACTAGTTATTTACATTTGTTGTGACTGAGTCACCCATATGTTCAAATCACACAACCACTCATTTTCATTTTGCAGGATGTCTACAATATTATTACAATAATGATATATTACAAAATGACATCCAGAAAGTATAATTAAAACACATATCATATCAGCTTGTTCAAATTGAGACACCAATGTTTTTCAAATGTTGGTATAGGAGCTGATATATGTCGTAGTCTTCCGTTGACAAGAGGGTAGCAGCACATGTGGGGAGAGGGATTCCTTTGTTCTTGAGAGAGTGTAGTAGAAGGTCTGTCTCTACTTTGTTTCGGCGGCACCCAAACAGCAAGTGGTTTGTATCCTCTATTTCCCCACATTGGCAATTAGGGGAGTCAGTGAGGTGGATTCTATGGAGGTGTTGTTTGTAGCAGCCGTGGTTGAATTTCAGTCTCGCGATACTTATAGTGAAGTTGCGGGAGCACTTATATATCTCATACCACTGGAGAGGGGGTATTTCCGGGTGGATACGACCGTAATGTAGGCCTTTTATCGAGAGTGAGCTCTTCCACGCCTTATCCCACTTGGCTGTCATGGTTCTTTTGATCTGTCGAATAGCGTCGGGTAGGGGGATCGTACTGTTGCGTATCGCACCGCTGTGTGCGGCTTGTTTGGCGTATCGGTCTGCCATCTCGTTGCCTGGAAGACTGCAATGTGATTTGATCCATTTAAACTCTACAGTCTTATTTGCTAGTTTTAATTCGTGAACTGCATTCACGATGTCGTGTACTCGTGAGTCGTTGTGCACTTTCCTATGGTGGTTTTTTATTAAAAGCAATGCTGACTTTGAATCTGATAGGATTACATGGTTGCTATAAGGGGAGGTCTTTGCGTATTTTAGTGCTTCCAAGATTCCCATCAGCTCTGCACTCATAATGGTATATTCTGTTGGTAACCGAAATAAACCCTTGTCTCCAGATCTTGGTATACAGTAGGCGCATCCAGTGGCATCTGGAAACTTGGAGCCATCCGTATATATCTGTTCCATGTGGGATCGGTTGTGTAGGTACTGATACACGTTTGCTCTGTAGTTTTCCAGCTGGGTGTTATCTTCCGCGCTTGTGTCTACTTCCAGATTCGTGACAGTTTCCCAATACGGAGTCTCGAAGGTAAGCATTTTCCTGCTTTGACGTATGCTGGCTCGTATCTTATATGTTTCTAGGTACTCCGCCGCAATGGGAGGCATTTTTTTCTTACTCCAGTAATTGTCAGTTAGGCATTGCATTGAGAGATTGTGTATAGAGTTGAGCAGTCTGGTCCCGGGGTACTGGCTATTCTTGATCAGGAATTTTGCAGTTAAGAAGCTTCTGCGGATCTCTAGGGGAGGTTCGTGTGCTTCCACTAGGAGCGCGTTGGTAGGTGTTGATTTCATAGCGCCAATACAAGTGCGCAGAGCTTTATATTGGACTTTGTCCAGTTCTTTAAGCACGGTGTTAGTTGCAGAACCGTAACATACACAGGCGTAATCAATATGTGGTCTCACCAGAGATTTATACAGCCTTAATAATATTGAGGTATCCCCTCCCCACTTTACGTTGGCTATTGCGCGGATGAGGTTGATCGCCTTGTCGCATTTCTTGACCGTATTTTTTACGTGAGTACCCCACTTGAGTCTGTTATCGATCCAAACGCCCAGGTATTTCACAGCGTTTTTAACTGGGATGGTAAAGGGTCCTAATTTTATGTTAGACATCGCGGGCATTCTGTGTCGGCTGTAAATCGATACTGCCGATTTCGCTGGTGATATGTCTAGCCCGTTGCTGAATAGCCATTGATTGAATTTGTACATTTCGGCGGATAGTACCATAAGGCATTCTTCCCATGTTTTTCCAATGATAAATATGCATATATCGTCGGCATATTGGAGAATGACGATTTTACTGTTCATGGAGTAATGAAGATCATGCGTATACAAGTTAAATAACAGGGGAGCCAGAACAGAGCCCTGCGGCAGGCCACGATTAGTTTTTCTGCTAGCAACAGTAGTTCCTCTTTGCGTTATTTCCAACCATCGATCCGAAAGTAGTGCGATTAGATTTCCTATAAATGTGTCCGGTATCCCTAGATGCCGAAGTTTTTTGGCTAGGATCGGTACACAGACGTGGTCATATGCGCTGTTTATATCAGTGTATACGGCCATCATATATTTGTTCTTGGTAAGGCAGGAGTGAATTTCGGAAGTGAGGTGTGCTAAGGTGTCTATGGTGCCTTTGCCTCTTCTAAAGCCGTACTGCGTTTCCGGAATTAATGCGTGGTGTTCCAGCCACCATTCCAGTCTCCGCTTTATCATATGCTCCAGTACTTTGTAGGTGCATGGCAGTAGGTTTATGGGTCTATAGGATTCTGCGTTGTTGCCTACTTTTCCAGGTTTTTTCACGGGAACTACCCGCGCAGTCTTCATCTCTTTTATTTGTAGCCTTTCCGACCATATCCTGTTAAGTATTTCGCATAGCTTCGTTTTTGCGGAATCTGGCAGATTTTTTAGCATGCCGTAGTGGATGTTATCAGGTCCTGGTGATGAGTCCGTGCCTTGCTTTAATGCAATATTGAATTCGTTCAGCTGGAAGGGTTGCAGGAGGAAGTGTGATTCAGTTGCCCTTGGTTCTGTGAGATTTGTCTCTACCCACGGTGGGGTTAGCCTTTCAAGGATGTTCTCTAATAATTCGGTTGTTAGGGGTGATTTTGCTTCTGCCTGGTGGATGAGAACTTCAATTTTCTGACCTTTTGCCATATATCGGATAATGGCGTTTCTTTATTAAAGGTTCCACAAAACTCTCTCCATTTTTCTCTCTTTTTATTCTTGGCCATCTTTTTCACTCTTGCCTGAGCTCTACGGTGTTCCAGATAGTTTTCGATCGTGGGACAGCTTTTGTATGCCCGTAGTGTCTCTCTGCGTCTTTGGACGGCTTCGTTGCATTCTTTATCCCACCAAGGAGTGCTTTTGTTCCTCATAATATGTACTGGTTTCCGAGCAGGAATAGAAGATATGGCAGCTTGGGTTATATCGTTGGTCATGGATTTATAGTCCAGTGCGGGGTTACCGCTACACTTCCATGAAGCTGTCAACCGTTCCATAGTTGTTGGAATTTATTCCAGTTCGCCTGGTGTATTTTCCATCTATAGGGAGATCTATAAGGAGAGGATATCAACCGCCCTGGCTGGGGAGTCAGTCTGGAGGCGAAGTAGGATAGGAGGTGGTCTGATCCCAGTGTGTCGTCTACTACTTCCCAGGTAATGTCTATAGCTATGTTCGACGATACGCAGGAGATGTCCACTGCTGATGGTGCTTGCCCTGGCGCATTAATTCTGGTTGGATTACCGTTGTTCAGTACCACCATATCTTCTTCCTCTAATATTTCCGCAATTATGTTCCCCAGTTTATCCGTGCTTTGGCATCCCCATACTGTATTATGTGCATTGAGATCTCCCAGCAAGATGACCGGTTTTGGCAATTGTCTGAGGATATTCGTGATAAATTGCTTGTTTGTCTTCTTATTCGCTGCTCTATATACTGACACAATGGTTATTAATTTGTTGGTAAGACGTACCCTGGCGGCACATATGTTGAAGTCTGGGTTTCCAGTGCAGGGTTGGAGTTGTTCGTAATAGATGGCGCTTCTAATTAAGATGGCAGACCCCCCGTAACCGTCTGCTCTGTCGGATCTGATGGCATTATATCCTTTGAGGTGGAATAGTTCGTCTGGTTTCAGCCAAGTTTCGCTTACAGCCAATACGGCTATGTTATTCTTTGAAGCATACTGTAGCAAGCTCTCCTTATTAGCCCGGATAGATCTCGCATTCCACTGAAGAATTGTGTCGTCCTGCAGTGTTGCTCTCGTGTTTTTAAAGGGAGCCGCCATTTTTCCCATCTGTTTGGCGATAACGATCTTAGCAGAAGTTGTTTTACGCTTGGGGCGTATTGCGTTGGATTGAGCAAATTATTTCCTGCAAACTGATTTAGAATGCACATTATTATTTCAAACATCTTGTTCGCACAGTATTCTGTTATTACAGGGTCCTGTAGGTTATTGCCAGGGAGAGGAGGGTATGGATTGTGGCCAATGGGTTCAATGTTCCTATTAGATGGGATCCAGTATTCTTTATACGAAGTTTCTCCCCCACTACCTGTGCTTTTGTCAGTTATTCTGTGGACTTCCGATGTTAGGAGTGGGTACCTGGTCCTGGATCCGGGGTTTAGTTGGAAATTCTCAGGTTCATTAGGGGTGTTTGACTGCATAATTATAGGCTGAGGAAGTGGATCCTGTTGAGGTGGTTGTGCCAGGACGACAGGGGGAGCGTCTGCGATAATGTGTTGCCCGGTATTGTAGTTTCTTTGCTCATAATTTGTTTGAGAAGTCATTTTTTGATGTTGCCTGTTAGTTCTTTCTAATCTTGCCGCGACACTGGCATACGATGCGGTGTTAGTTTTCTCTGAAGCTTGCTTGTACCCTACATTTTCTTGGGCCATTACCTGCTTTATCTTCTTTTGTCTGATATATTCCGGGCAATATCTATCAAAAGATGGGTGTCCACCATTGCAGTGGACGCATACTGGGGAGTTTTGTTTATCGCATTCTTTTCCGTCATGCGGGTCTGCACAGAAGGTGCAACGTTTTTTACTTCTACACTGGTTGCTAGGGTGTCCATACCGGAGACAGTTGAAGCATTGCATTACTGGTTTGACATACTGTTCTACAGGGCACCGCACTCCGTGTATGTACACGTAATTCGGACGCCTTTGTGCTTTAAACGTCAGTAGACATACGGGGAGTGGGATTTCTTTTGTTTGGCCATCTTCTTTAATTTTTTTTTGTAAACCTTTTAACTTTTACCACGCGATATTCGCACCTTGCCACAGTTTTTATCTCCTCTTCCGTTAGCTCAGTCATAACATTTCTTATAACCCCTTGTTGTGAGATGCAGGAGAGAGGAATGTAGGCCAGTAGGCCATTATGCTGCCAGATGGTGCTCTGAACAAGGCTATTGGCCGATACGACCGATCTCATCTCTATTTTGACCCGGTTTCGACCCGCTGGAGCTATCTGTATAATATTGTTACTTATTTCGTGGCTGAGGGAATATAGGAGGCGCCCAATGGCCATGGGATGGATCCTACCTATGTTTCTATCTTTACTTTCTATGAACACATAATAAGGGCCCAAGTCGTAGCTTTCATAATAGGCTGCCATTGCACTGTTTACCTGCAAGCCGATGTTTTCGCTTGTCCCTGCTGTCTGTTGGCGCTGCACACTTTCCGGCGGCGTTGTCTCCATGTTGATGTCTGCCGATGATGTGTCTTGTGGTGTTATTCTGGGGACCTTGATGTTTTCACCTCCGCTGCCGTATCCCGGGATGCATGGGCGTTTCTGGGGTGCGTATGTTGACATTTCTTCTTCTCTTGATAGCGGTGCATCTCGTTGATCTAGTGCACTGTTGTCAGCTGGCAGCGATGTAATCGATGTGTTAGACGTTGCAATTATAACGTCCATGGTTGCTGTCGGTTCATCGTCTGCGCTGTGCAGATATTGCTGCACCTGACTACCTGTGTTGTTTTCTTCTACCGCTGGAACCATGTTTATTACGCCATTTGGCTGACGTTGCATCGTTGGCTGCATCAGGTATTGTCCGCCTTCGCCATATTCACCGCCGTACATGGCGGATGAGGGCTGGGGCTGAGCTGTATTAGATGTTATTTGCTGCTTCTATCACTATTTCGGTGGCTGTAGTGAAACACACGGTTAGAGTCCCGAGAGACTGTTGCGCGGTCTCGGAAAGAGTCAGACGGGTATACGTAAACACTTATCCACACAAGTCACTGCCTCGCGGATACACAGAAGTTATCGCTACGAAGGTGAGACTCGACTCCCCGAGGAAAGTTCCCGACACTGAGGCTCTGCTCTGAGTAAAAGGCATCGGAGTAAATATCGCTGCACAGGTCGCAAAAATACATCTCATTGTTTTAGCAGCCGATTTTATGAGCGAGCGTATCGTTCATCTGTTGGCATTGACGCATTTACAGGTCTCGATCGTTAGCCGACTACTGCGTGAGATAATATCATAAATCTCTGTACATACCGACGGTGTGAAGCGTGGAAACCAAAAATTTGTAAGTGTCCATTTTGTCTGGTTCAAACAATCATACAATTTTCTATTATCACGTCAGTAAAGGTATCGAAGGATCCTCAGCAGTCCAATTTACTGCACCTTTAATCATCTGGCTATTTAAGCCCTTTTAATGAGATACGTGCTACGTCTGTATATTTTCATCATTTTATAAAATGACTTTTGAAGCGTACATTATATACAGTGGGAGTTTAAGTGTTAATAAAAAATATATGTCAATTCTTATTGTCGATGTACTGTGCTCTTAAGATCATAGAATGGGAGAGTTGTAATATCACTGTTTATGTGTTTTAGTTTGAGAGATAATATCTGGTGACAAGTGGGCTTCCACCTATTTTTTTATTTATTGCTTTACGCCTCGTCGACGGCTAAGGTCATTAGAGGCGGGATGGGACTGGGGACAAGGGACGGGAAGGAATTCAGCAATGGTCTTTTTGAAGTAAGCATCCCGGCATTCGCTGGAGTGATTTGGGGAAACCATGGAAAACCCAAATCTGGATACTCGGATGGAGATTCGAATCCGCGTCCTCCCGAATGTGAGGCCAGAACGGGGTTCGACCTACCGTAGTGGGTGAGTGGTAACGCTCTGGTCTTGCATTCGGGAGGATGTGGGTTGAAATCCTCGTCCGGCTATCCAAATTTCGGTTTTCCATGGTTTCCCTAAATCACTCAGTGCGAATGCATGGATGTTTCCTGCAAAGGCCATGCCCGAATTTATTCCCGTTCCTTTCTCCCAAATCTTTCCTTCCTCTAATGACCACATCCTTTACGAGGTGTAAAGCTAGACTGTTCTTACGTCGGGAATGAAGTCGTGTATCCAGTGGCAGCCGGACCGACTGTCGACACGCTCCTGCCGGCTCCTCTGTGGACTAATCGCCTGTTGGCGCTGTTGACCAGCAGCCAGCTGGACAAACAGAGGCTTTGTGCCGCCGAATAAGGAGCTGCTTCGGCGCCTGCGCGCGCAAATATTTGCCCCATGATAGCAGGATGGACGCAGTTTCACCCTACATCGTCCTCCTTTTAGCGATAATGAATACCTTTTACAAACTATCTCGAAGAATGGAGAACATAAATGTAGGAGTTAACATCTATTTCAGCATTTTGCATTCGAAAGAGGGTTTCTCCTTGGTCAATAATCAAGCAATTCCTCTTTTTCCAACAGCGTTATAGCTCAAGAAGAAAAGGAACAGGTGTTAGCGGAACGTTTAATATCTGCAGTTTCTTGTGTTGTGTCTTCAAGAGAATAATTATTGTAAGTGATTACGTGTTAGTCATGTAAATATAAAATGGCAGACATACTTCCGTTTTAGTTTCTTCCTATCCGACAATATGCAGATAGCGGTCCATTTTTGACAGAATTTTAGTTCAGAGACATAATCAAACAAAGTGTTAAGCTCAATAAAAAATAGGATTATGGAAGTTTATAGCTGCGCTTATTCTATGCAGTAAGTTGCCATACATATTCTGAAATACTGGAAGCTTTCCCGTGGTAACAAGTGCATAAAATATTCTCAGGCCTCCAAACTGAAGAGCGCTCGCCAGGTGGGAAGTCAGAGAACTTTACATACATATATATATTCTGACTTCGATATTTACGAAATTTTCAGGAAGTTTTCGAGCCAATTGAATGAAGGGTCATTTAACATTCCAGTCTAAAGGCCCGTTCCCACGATCCCTTGTAACGAAGGCAAGACGGGACGGGACGGGACGAATACACGACCACACGCCATGGGAACAGGGCCGCCTCTGCTAGCGGAGACGAGACGCAGCTACCCACTCTGAGTCGGTAAACATCACAGGTGTGTGTAGCGGTGCGCTGTTGCCATCGGTTTGCAGCAGCGGTGCGCACCCGTTCTGTTGCTGTAAAGTGCTCTGTGCCAAACGACACTAGGCAACGTGGTGCGGAGGTGGCGGCAAGGTAAGCTAGGACTAACCTGCGGCCCGCGGTCGTCCCTAGTCCCTACATTTCGGCTAATGAGGTCCCGTCTCGTCTCGCCTTCGTTACAAGGGATCGTGGTAATGCGCCTTGACACTGCAACTGTGAGAGTTTACATGCTGATGTTTGATTACGTGAGAGCGCATATTAAACATTCCTTATTCGATTTTCAATTTCATAGTGGATTACTGTTTTGGAGTTTGGTATCCGTATCGCAAGGGCTTGATTGAATCAGTGGAGAGTGTACAGAGAAAAGCCGCTCGATTCGTGACTGATTGCTACAGCCCCTATGAAAGCGTCACAGAATTGATACACAGATTGGGATCGTTTGGAAGATAGACGACGTCGTTTGCGTTTAAATTTATTGGAGAATATGCGAAATTCTTTGACTTACGAGTGCAATGAAATATTTCTTCCGCCAACCTATTTAGGTCACAATAAACGGAAGGATAATATTCGAGAAATAAGATGCCGTACTGATGTTTTTCTGTATTAATTCTTTCCTCGTGCTTTTTGGGACTGGAATGTGCAGAATTATTATTGGTGCTTAGCACTCTCTGCCACCCACTATGTTTGTGAATTGCAGAGTATGGATGTAGGGGAAAAAATAGTTTTCTCCGCATGGCAGCTTGGAATCAGTTAGAGCCCAAACTAAGTTTACTGTTGGCTGTATTTCCAGCGCCTATGGAGTGAGATAATTCGACACTGCTACGGGGTATGTCTGTTGGATTAGGACGTTAAACGTGGTCTCCGATCGGTGTCGTTGGGAGAAGTAATCTGGAACTGAGTAGTAAAATGTTTCATCATAGTCCTACTTTCATCTTCTCAAGGAACAACACAATAAAACAGAAGCGAACTCTGCTGGAATGACAACAAAATCCCAGTCATTCTAAAACCTTGAGCATGTAAAACAGCTTAAATAAGTCTTTCCCTCGGATACATCCCACTTCTTTATGTGGTATATCTTAAAATTATCACGACACATAAACATGCCGTGTAACAAATATCAGCCGTTACGACGGTATCAGCAACAGGTATCCCACAATGTTATCGTAACACTGATTTATGAAGTGGAAAACCAATCAGTAAGAACGCTAGACTGCACTTATTTTTCACGTAATGCATAAGAAAGACAAAAAAAAAATAAAAAAATATGTGGATGGATTCAGGAGCTACCCCGAGAAGAAAAATGGGGCAGACTATGTAGCACGTTGCTTTGACCATTTACTTTTAGAAAGAAAAAAAAAGCGTCCATGGTCCCATTAAAAATTAAGTGTTGATGAATTTATAGATGGAGGGCAAATTACTTGACGCTAAACCCATTTCGAACGCAAATGTTATTAAATTTTGTAGAGGCGGCCGGCCGTCCGTAACAGGTTAGATGTATTCTGGGCGATATAATAACGAGGCTCGTCGTGGTAGTAATTAGGACAGCGTCGGTGTTAGTTTAGCCTCTGCATTCCAGACACCTAGAATAGAGCCAGTCCGCATTGTGTGAAGCCGGCGCGGCGCCTCCACTTTGCCCATCCAGTCACTGCTCGACTAAATCTTTGTGGAGAAAGTGATAACATTTGAATGTACTGTATCACGTTCTGACTATAATTTCGTATGTATACCTTCTTTTACCTACGAGAAACAATTGGACAGTCGATAGTGCATTGATTCCCAAATTCTGACTGTTCGAATTCTACGAACGGAACGGGGTTTATAATCAAGTTTTATGTGTGTCTGTAAAAAGTGCATGCTGACCGCCTGGCATTTATACACATATGATTATCCATTAACCCGACTCAAGGGATTTAGGGTCACCTTTCCTATTCTCCACTTGGGTAATTCTTGCAGTTGAAAGATATTTGGGAAGCTTCATTGAAGAAAATTGAGGAAACTGAATGGATTAAATATGAAAGAAGAAAACGTGATGGTGGATTTTATTATGAGTATTAGAGGCCTGGTATGGAGTAGAGATATGCTCCAAAAAGTAAGGAGGTAATCTGTAAGGTCCACTTTGTGCCGATTTTTAAGAACGGTTTGGAAACATGGGTGATGCAGGAGAGGGAGTGGGGGAGCAACGAGAAAGGGGGCGTCCACTTAATTACGTGAGCTGAAATGGGGGGGGGGTGTCTGGCGAAATCTCACCATGAAGGGGGAGGAGGGGGTTCGACGGAAATTACACGTGAGATTTTGAAATTCTTGAAGCATAGTAGAGCCAAAAAAAGGTACACGGATGACCACTTTAGGGGAGAGGGGAATAATTTAATTTAATTGCAATTGAGCACAGGCTCCGGTGGCAATTTCCCTACACACCCAACATCCCCCTATCCTACACCCACCTACATTTGCCCTCTACAAATTTCAACTTTAAATTCTTTTAACGTTTTCGGTAAGTTATTCATCATTAACCTGGGTAACTGATTCCAATCCCTGACACCCTTACCTAAAAAAGAAAATCTTCCCACACCCTTGTGCCTGAAATCGAGTGCCAGCTTTGTGGTCATGGTCATCTTTTCCCTTACATGAACTACTTTTCATACCTACTGCAATATCTTTCCATGCCTCATCGCCAGTATACGCCCTGTACACTCCCATGACCCTCCTCATCCTTCTCCTGTTTTGCAATGAATCCCATTCCGGCTCCTTTATCATATCTGTCACTGATTGCATTCTGCAATAATTTCCAGAAACAAATCTAGCAGCCCTTCTTTGCACCTTCTCCAACTCCTGTATTTGATACTCAAAATGTGGGTCCCATACTACACTACCATATTCGAGCAATGCTCTGTGTCACATTACAGTAGGCTTGCCCCTTCAGTGCTTAACTTATTTTAATTATATTTATTCTATGAGTATCGGTGACTTACGAGTCGGACAGTTGAGGAGCGGTCAGAGAGAGATTGTAGTGGAGTCGTGCAGAGAACGTCGGGTGTATCGTTTCTCTGGTTTTGTGAAAGTGATGGAAAGAATTGTTTTTACACTCTGAAGAACCTGCATCTTCGGATCGTTTGTCACTAGTAATTTGCTGTGTGTGTGTTATTATTATTTTTTTTTTCCATTGGTGGCCGGGTACTATTGTGCAGCATAGAACTCAGAATAAATCTTTGGTCTACATACTCGAAGTGATTCTTTGAAGAAACTTATAGTTATATTTGTTCTGGATTTGTACCCTTGCCAGCCGATGGTGGCGACCAATAATTAATTATAACGAAGTCTGATCGACCTTATCTTAGGTGTTCAAAAAAAACTAATTATAAAGGGGACTAATTAGCAAGTCGGAAGGAACTGCTGTGATCATCCCGACACACTATTTCAAGCTTGTTCTCCGACATGGCTCGCGACAGGACAGTTTCCTGCTCTGACAAGTATTAGTGTGTGAAAAGAACGGCTAATCAAATAATAGTGACACTGTATTGTCGTCACGTATCAATATTTTTAATCTGACATTTGTCGTACAACATTTCACATTTGTTCTCCGACATGTCGACCGTAAATACAGGACTTGTGAGAATAATAGACGGTTAAAGTGATTATAAAGGCCGTCTAAATCACAAAAAGAGTTTTAAGTGCGTGGCATAAGACTAAACAGTTGAACAACAGCTGTTAAGAATTGCGAAGCAGATTCTACCAAAGACGGTACGCGCGAGAAGAATTACTCGGCGAACAGCAAGCTTGTGCAAAGACGGTAGCGCAAGAGAGTCAACACAGATAACCAGAGACGATTACTTCAGCAGTGGATACAGCGATGCAGTACCTGTGAATAACGCAACGCAGATAGCAGAACAACAAATCGTGGATCAGACGAGCAGTGAAAACGTTGCAGACAATAGCGGCAGGAGTTGAGAAGACATCTAACAGGCAACATTATACTATTAAACAACCGGAAAATAATTTCTAAATATAATAATTTTGAAGTAAAAGAATAGCAGATTAACGGGATTTTGTTTCAAAGATCTGTACCATCGGTTGTTATTTACCGGAGCTTCCGGAAAATTTATAGCATAATAGTAAGAGTTTATACTCGCGGAAAATTTTATTTCGCTCTCCCATAACATTTTATTTTGTACAGAAATTTCAAATTTCAGTTCTACTTACGAATGAAGTTTTTTTTTCCTTTCTGGAAAAATAAAAATAAAATAGATTGCAATTATTTACCTTTTTCAAAGACATTAATTGCGGGAGGAAGACGCGAAAACTTTTACGTTAACAAGTATAACTTTTTCTGTGCATGACATTTTCAGGTGGCAGTACCATTGAGCGACGAGACAGTATAGTCTGCATATGTGGTTCGACACCAACAGTCAGCAGTAGTAAATAAAAGTATAATTACTGTATTATCTACATGTGTTTTATTTACAGCAACAGATTGGAGAAGTGAAATTAACTGTTTTAAGAGCCAGCCTACGTTGTTTCCTTTTTTCTCTTTGGTGCAAATCTGTTTTTGGTTGTGGAATATATATACTGTGTTGTTTCATTTCATTTGACGAGTTATCACGGCGTTGTTGTGAGTTGATTTGAAACTGAGAGGATATATCTTTGACCTGTTTATCTAAGTTTGGGGAATAGGTAGCCTATTGCTAGAGTAACTTATTGTCCTCATATCCTCATTCAAGTTTGGTTTTGCTTTGATCTTTAAAAAAAAAAAAAAAAAAATGTAGACCAAGCAATCTGCAATGGAAGGGGTAGCAGAGCAAGGTGATATGCCACCCAGAACGGAAATGTTGGTGAAGTTAATGGAAGAGATGAATAAAAACTTTAAAGAACTTAAAGATGAAATAAATGGCGTTCAGGATAATGTGATTGCTCTTAAAGCTGAAATTTCTGAAAACAGCAATGCTCTTAAAGCTGAAATTGGAGCAAAAAGTGAAGCTCTTCGCTGTCAAATCACTGCTCATTTTGATGATAGACTTTTGCAATTAAGGGGCGAGTTAGTGCAATTACGACACTATTGTTTCGTGAGGAATGAAGATCAGTTCAAGGAGGAGAGTAATTTGAAACCTCTTAATGAGTCACAGGAGGGACCCCTAGTACCAGAAAAGGATAAGTACATTGTTTTGGTCCAGGAAGCAACTCCGGTTTCCCATGATGCTTTGTGTATTGAATCCCAAACTAGTGTTCAAATGGAATTGGTTAGTGTTCGGTCAATTTCAGAGAGTCGTTTTCCAGTTACAGATATTTATGTAAGTAATATTCCTACAATTTCTCTGAAGGAGAGCAAGCTGGCTATGCCCAGAGCAATTTTCAAACTCCGCAAACCAACTTGTGTCACTAAGTTTGCGAACCACATTTATGATTTAATGTTTCCTTTCGGGACTGACCTTGTTTTCCCCACTTACCACAGTACTAAAGTATTGGCAAATGATATTCCCATTGGGGATAAGCAATTTGTGCACGTTGAACAGTTCCTCGGTACTAGCCCATATGGTCATACTGTAGATATTTCAATCAACCTAATGAAATGTTTCATTCTCCAACGTTTACTTGAGACTTTTGAAAAGTGTAATCCCATAATACAAAGAAGAAAACGTAGGAAGAAGAAGAAGGATAGGAGGGAAGAACCAGGAGTACATGTGAAGAAAAAGGAAATAATCTCACTTTGGTCCAAAGGAAAACTGGATTTATTTCATGAGGGCATCAACAGATTTAAATTAAAAAAATATCCATTCTTCTTTTAGCATAAGAGATTCACACTACTTATGTACTACAGTTTAATTATATTTGTAAGTGATTTATGTTGTGCACAGTGATTTTCACAAAGCTGAAGTATGAAGTGTCTCTTCAACATAATGGTTTTCTAGAAACTTTGATTTTTTTTTAAAAACAAAAAGCCTTGTACTTTGTAGAGTTTTTTAGTTTAATATTTATTGGTAGATGTTCTCTTGATATAGATATAGATAGTGAGTTAGGGAACAAATGTTTTGAGTGACATTAAGTAACTTATATCTCAAGTGTCACTTTCTTAAGTTTTGGAGGGTGTGCCCTAGTGCTTAACGGAGTCCCTATCGCCGACACCCAGTAACCACCTCAAGGATATGTCGAAAGATGGACGTCTTTGTGTGTTAATAAACAGAACTATAAATATGTTCTTTATTGTTTGGTGTAGTCTTAAGTCGATTTTCTTGGAAGGGGTAGTAAGTGATTAGACCTAAGCGCAATTTCAGAAGGCTAGGTTGACAAACCTTCAAGTCATTGACCCCATTTTTTAACCGAGCATCTCCAAAGAAAGGAAATGTTACCTTATCATGGGAAGCTCTGGTAATAACAATCTGGTGTTTCACTGACAAAGATGTATCCTGGATAGAGAGTGATGTACTATCCCAGAGAAAAAAATAATTATGACTGATGTATTGGTGTTAATGTTCATGTGCGTTTGAGTGAGGAACAGACTTTAACCTCAAGAGATTATTATTTGTAATTTTGTGCTTTCTTTCCAGGGAGATACAATTGTATGTGAATGAAATTTTGTGAATATGTTTGTAATTTTGGTTCGGTAGGGACCGGCCACCAATACTCTTGTATAGTAATTTAATTCATGGTGTTCTTGTATAATGTAGGGATTTTTTTGTGTAACTACCTACTAAAAAACTAACCTAAAATATGTCCCAGGTTCAAATGTCTTGGCCTGCGGCTTCACATTAGAACCGTGACATGGAAGGGGTTGTCACATTACAGTAGGCTTGCCCCTTCAGTGCTTAACTTATTTTAATTATATTTATTCTATGAGTATCGGTGACTTACGAGTCGGACAGTTGAGGAGCGGTCAGAGAGAGAGTGTAGTGGAGTCGTGCAGAGAACGTCGGGTGTATCGTTCCTTCTCTGGTTTTGTGAAAGTGATGGAAAGAATTGTTTTTACACTCTGAAGAACCTGCATCTTCGGATCGTTTGTCACTATTAGTAATTTGCTGTGTGTGTGTTATTATTATTTTTTTTCCATTGGTGGCCGGGTACTATTGTGCAGCATAGAACTCAGAATAAATCTTTGGTCTACATACTCGAAGTGATTCTTTGAAGAAACTTATAGTTATATTTGTTCTGGATTTGTACCCTTGCCAGCCGATGGTGGCGACCAATAATTAATTATAACGAAGTCTGATCGACCTTATCTTAGGTGTTCAAAAAAAACTAATTATAAAGGGGACTAATTAGCAAGTCGGAAGGAACTGCTGTTATCATCCCGACACACTATTTCAGTTTGTTCTCCGACATGGCTTCGCGACAGGACAGTTTCCTGCTCTGACAAGTATTAGTGTGTGAAAAGAACGGCTAATCAAATAATAGTGACACTGTATTGTCGTCACGTATCAATATTTTTAATCTGACATTGTCGTACAACAGACTATTTCAAGTTTGTTCTCCGACATGTCGACCGTAAATACAGGACTTGTGAGAATAATAGACGGTTAAAGTGATTATAAAGGCCGTCTAAATCACAAAAAGAGTTTTAAGTGCGTGGCATAAGACTAAACAGTTGAACAACTGTTAAGAATTGCGAAGCAGATTCTACCAAAGACGGTACGCGCGAGAAGAATTACTCGGCGAACAGCAAGCTTGTGCAAAGACGGTAGCGCAAGAGAGTCAACACAGATAACCAGAGACGATTACTTCAGCAGTGGATACAGCGATGCAGTACCTGTGAATACGCAAACGCAGATAGCAGAACAACAAAATCGTGAATCAGACGAGCAGTGAAAACGTTGCAGACAATAGCGGCAGGAGTTGAGAAGACATCTAACAGGCAACATTATACTATTAAACAACCGGAAAATAATTTCTAAATATAATAATTTTGAAGTAAAAGAATAGCAGATTAACGGGATTTTGTTTCAAAGATCTGTACCATCGGTTGTTATTTACCGGAGCTTCCGAGAAAATTTATAGCATAATAGTAAGAGTTTATACTCGCGGAAAATTTTATTTCGCTCTCCCATAACATTTTATTTTGTACAGAAATTTCAAATTTCAGTTCTACTTACGAATGAAGTTTTTTTTTCCTTTCTGGAAAAATAAAAATAAATAGATTGCAATTATTTACCTTTTTCAAAGACATTAATTGCGGGGAGGAAGAAGCGAAAACTTTTACGTTAACAAGTATAACTTTTTCTGTGCATGACATTTTTCAGGTGGCAGTACCATTGAGCGACGAGACAGTATAGTCTGCATATGTGGTTTCGACACCAACAGTCAGCAGTAGTAAATAAAAGTATAATTACTGTATTATCTCTACATGTGTTTTATTTACAGCAACAGATTGGAGAAGTGAAATTAACTGTTTTAAGAGCCAGCCTACGTTGTTTCCTTTTTTCTCTTTGGTGCAAATCTGTTTTGGTTGTGGAATATATAATACTGTGTTGTTTCATTTCATTTGACGAGTTATCACGGCGTTGTTGTGAGTTGATTTGAAACTGAGTGGATATATCTTTGACCTGTTTATCTAAGTTTGGGGAATAGGTAGCCTATTGCTAGAGTAACTTATTGTCCTCATATCCTCATTCAAGTTTGGTTTTGCTTTGATCTTTAAAAAAAAAAAAAAAAAAAAAAATGTAGACCAAGCAATCTGCAATGGAAGGGGTAGCAGAGCAAGGTGATATGCCACCCAGAACGGAAATGTTGGTGAAGTTTAATTTAATTTAATTTAATTGCAATGGAGCACAGGCTCCGGTGGCAATTTCCCTACACAGCTATCTTCCCCCTATCCTGCACCCACCTACATTTGCCCTCTACAAATTTTTTCTTTAAATTCCTTCAAAGTTTTCGGTAAATTATTCATGGTTTCTCTTGGTAACTCATTCCAATCCCTGACACCCTTACCTAAAAAAGAGAATCTTCCTACACCCTTGTGCCTGAAATCGAGTGCCAGCTTGTGGTCATGGTCATCTTTTCCCTTCCATGCACTACTTTTCATACCTACTTGCAATATCTTTCCATGCCTCATCACCAGTATATGCCCTGTACACCCTCCCCATGACCCTACTCATCCTCCTCCTGTCTTGCAATGAATCCCATTCCAGCTCCTTTATCATATCCGTCACTGATTGCATTCTGCGATAATTTCCAGAAACAAATCTAGCAGCCCTTCTTTGCACCCTCTCCAACTCCTGTATTTGATACGTAAAATGAGGGTCCCATACTACACTACCATATTCGAGCAATGGTCTGACCAAAGTTTTGTAACCCAATTCCTTGACTTCTCTCGTACATCCCCTCATACTCTCTCCAACAAGTGCAGAACTTGAAACCTTTTCCTACCACCTGTCCTATGTGTCCTGCCCAGTTAAGTTTGTTATCAAAAGTAATTCCAAGATATTTGCATTTCAAGTCTTCAGCAAGCAATTCTTTCCCCACCTTATATTCATAATTAACCTTTTGTTTTTTATTTGTGTATCTAATAAGCTGACTCTTCTTTGCATTTATCTTCATTCCATGTTTACCAACCCAATTAGATATCCTGTCCAGATCACCCTGCAACTGTTTACAATCCTCTATCGTTTTGATTCTTTTATACAGCATTATGTCATCTGCAAACAATCTAATTTCAGATAGTAAACACAACACAATTATTCATTAGAATAATGAATAGCAATGGTCCCAATACGCTACCCTGTGGCACACCCATTTTTACTTCCACTTCTTTTGATACTACATTTCCTACCCTAACTTTCTGTTTTCTACCTTTTAAAAATTCTTCTACCCAGCAAATGACTTTCTTATCCACTCCAATGGTTTTTACCTTATTTACTACCATTTTATGGCTTACTCTGTCAAACGCCTTAGACAGATCTAGTGCTACACTATCAATTTGGCCTCCCTTGTCCATTTCATCTGAAATATCTTGCATATATCCCACCAACTGAGATTCGCATGAATATCCTTGCCTGAAACCATGTTGCCTGCTTGAAAACCAATTACGTTCCTCACATATATTTCTGATGTGGTTGCATATCAATCTTTCCATTAATTTACCTACCACTGATGTCAAACTGATTGGCCTGTAATTCTCAACTCTATTTCTCACCCCTCCCTTATGTACCGGTACTACTATTGCACTTTTCCAGTCCTGTGGTAAGCAGCAAGTGTCTAGACTCAATTTAAATAATATTTCAAGATAAGGTACAATGTCACATCCGGCTATCTTTAAGATATCTGTAGTAATATTATCTTCACCAGCCCCTTTATGTTTTTTCAGCTTTCTTATTTCCTTCATGATTTCCTCAGGATGGATATCAAATTTTTTACTATCGTCATTTCTAATTGTGTTGTTAAGCTCGTTCTCCGAATTAGACCCTCCTGTTTCTGATTCATTGTCCCTAATGCTTTCACTGAACCAGTTACTTAAAATCTCTGCCTTTTTCAAATCGTCAGTAACTTCTTCTCCATCCTTATCTATAAGTGTCTCTACATCCTCCCTTCCCCTCAGTTTCCTGATATAGCCATAGAAATTTCTAGATGCATCAGTCAATGGTCCCCTGCACTGACAATACTCTTCATAAACCCATCTTTGCCATTTTCTTTGCTGTTATTAAGTCCTTGTTTAGTTGTTTTAAATATTCCCTACTACCCTGCTGTCTCTTAACTCTGTTATGTTCTTTTCTTACCAACCTCTTTAACCTCCTCACTTCCCTATTATAGTACATAGGTCTCTACTTCTCTTTATTTTTGCTTTGGAATAAATTTTTCTTCCCCCTTTCTTATTATCTCCTTGAACTCTTCCACCTTGACTCTACTGTACCTGAGCCTTCCTTCCATTTGCTGAATTGTTCTCTGAAATATCTCCTCAAATTTGAAACCTGTGCCTTTTTATAATTGTACCTATTTCCCCCTTCAATTTTGGCTGCTGGTTTACTGAATCCTCTAATATCCATCAGAACTGCTTCATGATCACTTATTCCTTCAGTTACTTGATACCTCAAAAGGTTTTCATCGGGCTTAATTAGAAATATATCCAAAATATTTTGTCCCCTAGTGTTTTGCTCAACCACTTGTGTAAATCCTCCTTCCCTTATTAAGATATTTGCAAATCTTTGTTCCCTTGTGTTATTTATCTTATTCCCTTCCCAGTTTACACCTGGTAAATTTAAATCCCGCCGATGATGATCATTCTATTCTCACCTCTGAAATCTGAGTATGAATTTAATTTCTCCCCAAGAGCCTCATCCTCTTCTGTCATTCTTCCACTGCGGTAAACAGCCAACACTCTGATTTTTTCTTTTTTACTACCCCAGAAATCTACCCCAAGTAACTCATGGTCTTGATCTATGAATGCCAGTGAACTATGGTAGTTTTTGCTAACTAGTATGAAGACTCCTCCACCAATTGCTCCTCGATCTCTGCGGTACACTCTGTAACCGTTAATGGAAGAGATGAATAAAAACTTTAAAGAACTTAAAGATGAAATAAATGGCGTTCAGGATAATGTGATTGCTCTTAAAGCTGAAATTTCTGAAAACAGCAATGCTCTTAAAGCTGAAATTGGAGCAAAAAGTGAAGCTCTTCGCTGTCAAATCACTGCTCATTTTGATGATAGACTTTTGCAATTAAGGGGCGAGTTAGTGCAATTACGACACTATTGTTTCGTGAGGAATGAAGATCAGTTCAAGGAGGAGAGTAATTTGAAACCTCTTAATGAGTCACAGGAGGGACCACTAGTACCAGAAAAGGATAAGTACATTGTTTTGGTCCAGGAAGCAACTCCGGTTTCCCATGATGCTTTGTGTATTGAATCCCAAACTAGTGTTCAAATGGAATTGGTTAGTGTTCGGTCAATTTCAGAGAGTCGTTTTCCAGTTACAGATATTTATGTAAGTAATATTCCTACAATTTCTCTGAAGGAGAGCAAGCTGGCTATGCCCAGAGCAATTTTCAAACTCCGCAAACCAACTTGTGTCACTAAGTTTGCGAACCACATTTATGATTTAATGTTTCCTTTCGGGACTGACCTTGTTTTCCCCCTTACCACAGTACTAAGTATTGGCAAATGATATTCCCATTGGGGATAAGCAATTTGTGCACGTTGAACAGTTCCTCGGTACTAGCCCATATGGTCATACTGTAGTATTTCAATCAACCTAATGAATGTTTCATTCTCCAACGTTTACTTGAGACTTTTGAAAAGTGTAATCCCATAATACAAAGAAGAAAACGTAGGAAGAAGAAGAAGGATAGGAGGGAAGAACCAGGAGTACATGTGAAGAAAAAGGAAATAATCTCACTTTGGTCCAAAGGAAAACTGGATTTATTTCATGAGGGCATCAACAGATTTAAATTAAAAAAATATCCATTCTTCTTTTAGCATAAGAGATTCACACTACTTATGTACTACAGTTTAATTATATTTGTAAGTGATTTATGTTGTGCACAGTGATTTTCACAAAGCTGAAGTATGAAGTGTCTCTTCAACATAATGGTTTTCTAGAAACTTTGATTTTTTTTAAAAAAAAGCCTTGTACTTTGTAGAGTTTTTTAGTTTAATATTTATTGGTAGATGTTCTCTTTGATATAGATATAGATAGTTAGTTAGGGAACAAATGTTTTGAGTGACATTAAGTAACTTATATCTCAAGTGTCACTTTCTTAAGTTTTGGAGGGTGTGCCCTAGTGCTAACGGAGTCCCTATCGCCGACACCAGTAACCACCTCAAGGATATGTCGAAAGATGGACGTCTTTGTGTGTTAATAACAGAACTATAAATATGTTCTTTATTGTTTGGTGTAGTCTTAAGTCGATTTCTTGGAAGGGGTGTAAGTGATTAGACCTAAGCGCAATTTCAGAAGGCTAGGTTGACAAACCTTCAAGTCATTGACCCCATTTTTTAACCGAGCATCTCCAAAGAAAGGAATGTTACCTTATCATGGGAAGCTCTGGTAATAACAATCTGGTGTTTCACTGACAAAGATGTATCCTGGATAGAGAGTGATGTACTATCCACAGAGAAAAAAAAATAATTATGACTGATGTATTGGTGTTAATGTTCATGTGCGTTTGAGTGAGGAACAGACGTTTAACCTCAAGAGATTATTATTTGTAATTTTGTGCTTTCTTTCCAGGGAGATACAATTGTATGTGAATGAAATTTGTGATGAATATGTTGTAATTTTGTTCGGTAGGGACCGGCCACCAATACTCTTGTATAGTAATTTAATTCATGGTGTTCTTGTATAATGTAGGGATTTTTTTGTGTAACTACCTACTAAAAAACTAACCTAAAATATGTCCCAGGTTCAAATGTCTTGCCTGCGGCTTCACATTAGAACCGTGACATGGAAGGGGTTGTCACATTACAGTAGGCTTGCCCCTTCAGTGCTTAACTTATTTTAATTATATTTATTCTATGAGTATCGGTGACTTACGAGTCGGACAGTTGAGGAGCGGTCAGAGAGAGAGAGAGTGTAGTGGAGTCGTGCAGAGAACGTCGGGTGTATCGTTCCTCTGGTTTTGTGAAAGTGATGGAAAGAATTGTTTTTACACTCTGAAGAACCTGCATCTTCGGATCGTTTGTCACTATTAGTAATTTGCTGTGTGTGTGTTATTATTATTTTTTTTTCCATTGGTGGCCGGGTACTATTGTGCAGCATAGAACTCAGAATAAATCTTTGGTCTACATACTCGAAGTGATTCTTTGAAGAAACTTATAGTTATATTTGTTCTGGATTTGTACCCTTGCCAGCCGATGGTGGCGACAATAATTAATTATAACGAAGTCTGATCGACCTTATCTTAGGTGTTCAAAAAACTAATTATAAAGGGGGACTAATTAGCAAGTCGGAAGGAACTGCTGTGATCATCCCGACACACTATTTCAGCTTGTTCTCCGACACGTGAGATTTTGAAATTCTTGAAGCATAGTAGAGCCAAAAAAAGGTACACGGATGACCACTTTAGGGGAGAGGGGAATAATTTAATTTAATTGCAATTGAGCACAGGCTCCGGTGGCAATTTCCCTACACACCCAACATCCCCCTATCCTACACCCACCTACATTTGCCCTCTACAAATTTCAACTTTAAATTCTTTTAACGTTTTCGGTAAGTTATTCATCATTAACCTGGGTAACTGATTCCAATCCCTGACACCCTTATCTAAAAAAGAAAATCTTCCCACACGCTTGTGCCTGAAATCGAGTGCCAGCTTTGTGGTCATGGTCATCTTTTCCCTTCCATGAACTACTTTTCATACCTACTGCAATATCTTTCCATGCCTCATCGGCATTATACGCCCTGTACACTCCCATGACCCTCATCATCCTTCTCCTGTCTTGCAATGAATCCCATTCCGGCTCCTTTATCATATCTGTCACTGATTGCATTCTGCAATAATTTCCAGAAACAAATCTAGCAGCCCTTCTTTGCACCTTCTCCAACTCCTGTATTTGATACTCAAAATGTGGGTCCCATACTACACTACCATATTCGAGCAAAGGTCTGACCAAAGTTTTGCAACCCAATTCCTTTACTTCTCTCGTCTAGAAACGACGTGGATACTGACTTAGACACAAAAAACTATTACGTTGATCAGCATGGGAGGGTCCGTCAAAAGTCGTCTTCCGAAAAAACACCTCACGTAATTAATTGACAGAATGAGGAATGAGAAAATCTGGGAGATGAGCTAGGAGGATCCGTTACATCAAACAATTGGAGAAGTGAGGATACCAAAGAAGATGCTGGACATGGATCTGAAGGGTAGATGCCTTTGGAAGACCTAGAGACCTATGGATGAAGGTGTTAAAAAGTACGTTGAGGAACGAGGAGGAAATTGTATGATAATAGAATAGAGATGGTGAGCGGACAGGAAGCGTTGCAGAGGTTTTTGTTTTAAGGAGATCTGGTCAGTAGTTTGAAACTGCTCAAAATTATGATGATGAGTACCAATTAATAATACTTCCTTTGGTAAATGTGATGCAATGATATCGATATTCATAGCAGTGGGGATTACAGGATTACAATTTGTACTCGAATAGGCCAATTTACCAAAAACAAAATAAGACTAACTTTTTCCCAATATAAATAAAATTAATCTGACATTTCATTACAAATAGTTTCAGTTTCCAGTATAAATAAAATTAATCTGACATTGCGTTACAAATAGTTACACAGTTAAACGTTCAAAGAGAAGAAAAAAGTTCATATATAATTCCTGTTATCTCGACCACTCAAAATGTAACTGTTTTCAAATATTCAATGGTTCGTTATTTGTTGGTCAGTATAAACTAGTGTAGTGATATGGTCGGTTGGAGGAAGATCTATTGCTTGCATAATTTAAAATCATCATTTTCCACTACCTTCTGCAAAGCACAAATATTAATCTCGGGAAACAGAGATGAAACCATTACTTCTGTTTTTAGCATTTGAAAATGATCCTAAAATTTTTATTTGTTTGGTACCCATGAATGTTTACACACAGAGGTATATTTATCGTTAATCTTAAACATCTGTCTCTGCAAAATAAAATTCAACTCAATACCTCGTCTTACAGTTTGGAAATAAGCAAACAAACAATTATCGTTACTTGAAGCTGAGATATTGTAATATATGCACAGAAACTTTACACAGATTTACAAAATTCATATACAACTCTTAAACTTAACTTAGTCCACAACCCGAAGGTTGGTTGGATCCTCCCGAAGGAGGCGTACTAAGCCATTGTGTCAGAGGTAGGACGGCCAGTTCCTTTCCTCTGGGACCTACAGTTTAACGTGGAATCCGAACCACGGAATACAACTCTTATGCATATTGAAAACAATTCTTGTTTTTACAATAATAACAAGCAACGTATACAGATTTGACTGAATTTTACAGGGCCGAGGGAATTAATTTGTTTCCACAAAGAATTTGATTGAAAGTTTCCAAACATGGAAGTCTGTCTTTCAATGCAATATAGAAAAAGAAAACAAAAAGCACTCGGCTTTTAGATACAACTAGCTCAGTGATTTATGTCCGGCGGCACAAAAACTCTCACTCATTAGACGGTTACAGGGCTGTCTCAATGATTCGCTGAAGTACACACTGTTTCATGGATGAATAATTACCGTGGCTGCATCGGTGGCACGAAGCGTCGCAACAAGAGCGGTATCGTCATTCAATTGAGCACTTATCCAGGTACTGCAAGGCACTCGTCAGCAAGCACTTGTGATAGCATCGATGGGACTTGGCGCTACGTCATCCAAGCCTCCAGAATGGAGTCATCAATACTGCTCTGGCGAGTAGTTGTCAGGGCCCTCGTCCAAGCCTTCCTCCTCAAAATGTCTCCTCTCTTCTTCCCCCGTAGTCCACGCCCATTTCTCCTCGGCGTGCATCATGCAAAGACAAACTTTTATGAAATTTCCAATCACGTGGGAAAATGAACACACCGGATTGGTTTCCTTCTTTACTGGTTTAAGCATTTGCCTTTCATTTGCTAAAATTGTTCAGGTGCTGTCGGTAATTTTCGGGATACACATCGAGTGAACGACCTCTCCAAAGCCCCTTCCAAGCGAATTCCAGTGGCGATCCTCTCTCACAGAGATCATTACCGCCTCGCTAGAGATAAGCTCCCGCTTTTGTCTCGTCCCACCTGAAACATGGCGGCCACAACCTGCTTAAGTCTCACGCTAGCAGAACTCTCTTAGCTATCCGCGGCTTCCTGTCTCCAGCTCGATACAAATTAATGTCCATTTATTTCTTACGTTTAGTGAAACTAAAATCAATAATAATTAATTTAAATTTGTCGTAGATGACCCATACTCTTCATTTCACTACACTAGTTTGTTAATAGAGCTAATGATTGTGTTATCTGGGCAGATCACTCTGCAGACCCACTTACGGGTGTATACCGCGATAGCACTATCAAGTCGATTACATTGTACCCCACAGTGTGACGGACGCCTTAAAACAGAGATACTGCATAATCACAGACTGACTAGAGTTACAAATTGAACCATATCTGTGCACTCGACAATTTCAACTCTCTGCTAAAGTATGCCATCGTTCTACGCGTCAGGTGATGTATACATGCTTTGGTTTCAACTCTCTGTTAAAGTATGCCACCATTCTACGCCCCACGTGATGTATACGTTCTTTGGTCCACACCAGTTGTTGCAGTCTCACTCCCGCTACTCGAAACTAATTACCGCCTCCACCTCGGAGACTGAGTGCCAATCAGGTGTTGTTATCAATTTCCGATCCACGATGATTAGATACATAAAAACAAATAAATAATATTCGCTAAAAACCTACACATAATTCAGTCTATAAATTCGAAGTGTCACTGGTTAACCATTTCTTACACCATTGAGTGTCGTGGGTGAGCGGTAAAACTCTGGCCTGCATTCGGAAGGACGTTAGTTCGAATCCCCGTCTGGGCAACCAGATTTGGGTTTTCCATGATTTTTCCAAATCATTCCAGGTGAATGCCGGGAAGCTTCCTTCAAAAGGCCATGGCCGAATTTCTTCCCATTCCTTACCCCACTCCTTTCCCATCTCTAATGACCTAGACGCGGATGAAGTATAAAGCTATAAGCTAAAATAAAAAAGAAGAAGAAGACTTCTTCCACGAATTTTTTAGCCGTGTCCAATACATTTGCCTGGGCGACAGCTCTTCGTGCCGGTGTAGTGGCTGTCTGGCATTTAGCATTCACGAACCTTGCTGCCGCCGCTCTCTGGTGGGTCAGACGCTGATCCGTGCGGAATCGCATGGCTCATTGTGAGTAGGCTGACCCTGTGTGTGGTCCTGCCTCAGACTGACCGCTTACTCTCAATATATATGAAGCTGTCCGCCTCTCACCACATGTTTAGCACAATAAAATCACTTGCGTTCGTTACCATCACTGTGCACCTGTTTCACTGACGTTACTGCAAGTCTGTTATTACTAACAGTATGAGAAATATTAATCCTAATAGATATACTATTTTATTGACGGAAATATATCCCACACCCGCACCTGTGTCCAAGTACCGCACGATACACGGACAGATCATGCTATCTGGTAGTCAAATAATAGTTTAAATAGTAATTATAAAAACAGTGTCGTACAAAAAAGGTATAAAATCACTTAGAAATGAAATTCCTATCAAAGAATCCAAAGTAGCATACTGGCATCAGTATGTAGATGAGATAACATTTCTCGTAGAAGATAAACAACAGCGAACAAAGGAGTACCATAAAGACTTAAGCAACATACAAGGTTGTTATAAATGATCGAAGCTTGAAATGTAGCCTGGACCATAATGACAAGAATTCCTAGTTGCAGCGAAACTCACGAAGAATTTTGTTTATTGATAAATCAAGTTGCTTTCATGAGCGCCGGATGTCATTTCATGTGGGTGGAAGTTTATGCATCGTGCACCGAGTTATAACCAACATTATGTTTGAAATGAATTTCAAGCATACGCCGGGAAAGTCTCCGTTCTTACAACATTATGCTGTATCTAAGATTTAAACTTTATTTTTAATTTTCTTTGCTTTCAGTGTGATCGTTTTACTGATGTTATTAATTCACTCACATATAAATAACTTCAACCATATATCGATTTAAAGAACTCCTATCTTGTATTTTCGTATTAAATCCAAGTTCAAGTCTCCTGTAGGCATAATAAACGAATTTCTTAGTCAAAACTTACGAAATAGTTTTATTGTTACTTTATTGTTACTTTATTTCCTTTAGGAAAACACTAACATCTCTGAAAACTAACCATAGTGTAACACTCTAGCAGACAAGCTTCTTAACTAACACTGGCCCAAATATTCTTCTGAATCAGTTATTTACTCATCATAAACGTGTTCAAGGAGAAAAAAAATCAGTACGCTACGATTTGCTGATGACATTTGTTAGCAGAACAGGCTGAGGATATTGAGAAGTTACTGAATGAAATGAAAAAATACTCAAGTAAGATTTTGGACTAAATACAAACCAAAGCAAGAAATGCAGCAGAAATGATACCAATAATAGTAGATTAAGTATAAAAATAGGATCGTATTAGATAAAAGAAGTTAGTGAATTTTGCTACTTAGGAAGTAAAATTACGACCGATGGGCCCGAAGCAAGAACAATGATAAAAGCAGAATAGCACTAGCAAAAAGAGCTTTCATGAAAAAAAGAAATCTTTTAGTTTCAAGTATTGATCTGGGACTTAGAAAGAACTTTTTAAAACTCTATGTGTGGAGAACGGCACTTTATGACAGCGAAGCATGGACTTTAGGAATACCTGAAAGAAGGAAAATTGAAACATTTGTGATGCTATAGAAGGATGCTAAAAATTAAGTGGACAGATAAAGTACGAAATAAATGATTTTTGGAAATGATGGGTGAGGAAAGAAGTTTGTGGAAGAGTCTTACAGAAAGAAGAGAGAAGATGGTATCTGATATTTTGAGACATGCAGGATTGGTTAACT
This sequence comes from Vandiemenella viatica, assembly GCA_031002005.1. NCBI lineage: Eukaryota > Metazoa > Arthropoda > Insecta > Orthoptera > Morabidae > Vandiemenella > Vandiemenella viatica. The sequence continues at coordinate 81,192,766 of CM061920.1, forward strand.
TGTTACTGAAGAGAATAGTCGAAGGTAAGAATTGTAGAGGAAGACAGAGATTAGAATATATGATGCAGATAATTGAGGACTTGGGTTGTAAGGGGTATGTTGAAATGAGAAGATTATCTCAAGATAGAAAGGGATGGAGGATTGCTTCAAAAAAAAGATAAAGTACGAAATGCCAGTTCTATAGTGTAAACTATTAACAGTAAATCTATTTGGCTTCGTAATTATAATTCAAAACAACTACAATATAAACTACTTACTGTACGATGGATTAGAAAGTTACATACGCTGAAAGTAAAGGGCACAAATACTTTAAGAGAACGCTGACGTGTGTTTTTGAGCAAGAAATTTATAACGTGATATGGTTAAAAGCTGTGAGCCTTATTAAAAACTACAGCAGTCGAACGTGCTGCTCGGAGATTGGGGCCAACGGGTTCGAGGTGAAAGAACAGTCAACAAGTCTTGGCAGCTGTTAAATCGTTTCTGAAATAGAGTTTGGTTATTTACTCGCACCACCTTGCTCAGAGCCCTTTGTTTCCAAGAACGACTATAAAGGCGCTTGCGGGAGAAACGAACAATTTATAACAGCAGCATAGTGTTTAGGGCGTTATGAGCAGCGATTACTTTCGGGCTTCTCGCATAAAGAAAGTGGGAATTGGTTGAGCCCACACGTTAACGGAGCCAGGGCAAATTTATAGAGAGGGCCTATCAACACGAGCCACACCCAGCCAGTGCTAACATCAGCTTCCTGCCTCAACAAACAGGCGTCACGCCCATACACGACTTAAACTGGAGTACCAGTTCTTAATTAGTAGATAGATTATATGAAAATTTGGCTTAAAAGGCAGTGCAGGAGTTTAGTAGATGATTGCTGTGTACTGTTTTCATGTCATAACTAGTAACCTGAAGATTATCACAGTCAGCGATTTCGCCCTACAATAATTCAACAGTTTAGTGATTGGTTTCTGGCATTGAGTTAGTTTAATAATTTTATTTTATGTTATTACTGACCATTAAAATCAAAATATAAGAAATTTCTTGTCTATAAATCCTCTGATTAGTGAAAGATAAAAATTTTAAATTACTTCAGAAAATGGTTTTCTGTATTTTGTGGTTAGGTGTATATGTGACACGGAGGTCGAAATGATTTGCAGAGAACTTGTAACACACCTCCGTCCATTGTACAGGCGCAGAACATAACGCTAAAACTGTGTGATACACAATATAAAATAATCTAGGCAGCAGGAAACAGTAACTAACCTTAGTTCTCAGACAAAATGGTTCAAACTGTTTTTCCACCGTGTCTACTTCTTAATGCATCAAAATGTCTTCAATCCTGCAACATTAAGATTTAAAGTAGCCCTATTTTCTCGTTTTTACAACTGGTCTCCGATTTTTGTTTGTAATCCCTTTGGATTAAACCATCTCTGCCTGTCGCTGGTTGGAAAAGTAATAAAACAGTTCAAAAATCGTAATCAGAATCTTGGTGACAGCATCAATAAAGAACCATAGTACTGGACTCAAATTTATACCACATGTTATTGATTGATTCAATAGGTAATTAAATTTTAGGGGTAGTAAGATAGTTATAATCTGGAAACTTTGTGCCTCTGAAGCCTTCAAATGGCGGAATACTACAACCGTCTGAAGTAGCCCTTTATTTTAATAAAACTAGTGACGCCTCTAAACACTGCGTCACTGTCATGCGAACGAAGTGTCTGTTAAATTGGCATCAGAGTGCTCTTGTGTTCATTGCTTCCGCAGGCTTGTCACTAGATGCAAATGTGCAGTGACTGTAACATCGCGGAAAAACCGTGTAAATGTACAGTGCAAAGTCAGGGTTTTCATTTGCACTATCGTGAGTCGTGTGAAATGTTGTGATTAAGGCTGCACGACATGAATTAATATACTTTGAACGCGAAATAGCAGCTGGCGCTAGACGTCCTGCATTGGCAACAGTGGACGGCTGTAAACAAAACCATGGCGGAACATTTCTTCAGGGGCCTTCCGGCGACTTGTTGAGTTAATTCTATTTACTGCACTTCGCAGGACTTACGACTTTACAAGTATCCCGTGACTTTTGGCAGTTCTGTGTTTCGAAATGTTATTATTTGATGTACGCGATTGATTTTGCTTTCTGTTATTGTAATTTTCCTCCTATTGCACTAAACGTTTCTCGTGTACATTTCTTTCTTATAAATAATGAAATATTTGTGAAATTTCGATACTGTAAAAATTATATTGTTTTATTGTAAGAGTGCCCTTTACAACACTGAGGGCATTTGCATATCGCCGCGATGTTTTAGTACTGGTTACGTGTTAGAGAAATTTGGAGAGTGGATTTAACACCAAACAAAGTCAAAGAGCTTTGCTAGACTTGACTCACCGTAGCAGCAGTCGAATACGTAATGGAGGATGGGACAGCTTTATTTTGTTGGCTGTTTACAGGAGAACTGGTTTACTGGGTACTCGCGGTACTCGTGATCGACTGGGAATGGAGACACTCAACAGCCCGTGTGGTTGATAGATGTCGTTCATTAGCGGCAACCGGATAACCAATAGCGGTCGGTCCAGCTGGTGTCTGACACTGTTACTGCCGTTGTTTGGAACTGCCTAGCCTAATGATTGATACCAGTAACGAGTCTCGGGTTAACGCAATCGAGTTACACAGTTTAGATCTCTGCAGTTTCAATCCTACGAGTATGTACACCCGCTTGAAATGGTGGTTTATTTTAGGACCCACATTTTGGATATCAAATTGTTTGTAATGTCTGAATCTATACTAATGTTATAAATGCGAAAGTAACTCTGTTTGTTACGTTTCTTGGGCTAAACGGCTAATCCGATTGTGATGAAATTTCACAAGGATATGCTATTTGGCATTAGCATGGAAATAGGATACTTTTTTCTCTATTAATAAATAATACATACAAAATACATTTGAATTTACTGTACACGGCGATAGACAGACGCACAGGATATGTGAGTCTCTGTAGTACTGTTCAATATACGGGACTGGTAGGTAAATGATTAATGCGCTTGCTTACTGCTGTTGGGAGCGTGGTCTCCGGTTCAAAACCCCGTGGAAGCGAAGATTTTTAAGAATAGTTTTTGGCCGTTTGAGCCATGCCTGGACGGCCAGTTATTCGGATTCCATGTTAAACTGCAGATACCACATATTTAGGGGTGCAATACGTGGCAAATCGTAGGCGGTTTAACAATGCTGTGGGTGTACACTTTTTTACTCCATACTGATCCCTCAGGGGTTGTTACTCTTGCAGTCAGTTTGTGTGCTATCTGCACTAATAATATTATAAAGGCGGAAGTAAATCTCTGTTTTTTGTTACGTTTTGTTACCGATGTTGATGGAATCTGACGAGAAAATACTTCATATCTGTGTGAAAGACACAGGACATTTTTTTCGGAATGAATAACAATTGTAGCCACGAAATTTTGAGAACTTATCGAATGGTGACAGAGAGACGGATGCATCTGTTAGTCTGTAATTTTACTTCGGTTGCTCAAGCTGTGCTTCTCGTGCAGTCTGTTAGTGTATGATTTGTTAATAAATTTCGTTTAGGGACACATGTATTATTTAGCGATGTATTCAATGAAATTATAAAAATAACAGATTATAAAACTATTATAAAGCTCAGCATGGAAAATATGTTCTAACCGGCTGTGTGCAAATACGATTATCATTCATCAAAACAATAGCAGTACCGGTTAACACCAGAATTAGTAACGCATGACAAATCAAACCGAATGCCTAAATGATGTCTCCGCTCACAGTGAAAGCAGGTATGGACACAATTGGTTTGGAATGAGGAATACACTTCTAAGGTATAATTGCAAATGTTTTGTAAAACTACATTGATTTTTAAAAATAATTAATTTCCGATTTGTTCTAGAAAAGTTACTTGAACACTTCAGCCTACTCTTTAGTTCCAACATCGCTAACTCTCCATTTCACATCACACAATCTAATACCCACATGACCAGCTCAATATCATATGATGAATCCTCTAACTGAAGAGCCCAATGTGTCTCTCTCAAACGATTCTCATTTTCTCCCAGCTACATACGCAATAAAAATTCAAATGTTTCACTGATTCTTTACTCTTGTTACAACAGTGATTATATATTATTAGAAATATTTTCAGATTTCTTTTTAAAGTTTTCTCTGAAACAGATAGCTTTTGTGTCCTCTACTTCGTATTTAAAATGATCATTATAGCTCTTTTTGCAGAATTTTAAAGTGAATTCGTGATTACAAACGACGTACGCTACAGGTGGTGATAAATGTCTTCATCGAATGTGCGAATATTACATTGTTTTCCATTTTGTGGAAATCTGCTTAGAAAACTGTGGCAGATGCCACAGTTTTCATTATTCATTTGTTCTCCATTAATTCATTCACGAGGAAGAATTTCCACACAAGTCATATGTCGTAGGTATGCCATGATTTCCTTACTGTATGTGGTTTTGTTGACTGAGAGCCTCATTCATTATACTCGCCTTTTCTTTTTCTCTAGAGCAAATGCGATAGCTGCGGTATTAATATATAAACTGAGAGGAGTTTCAGGATACCACAATATATGTGTTCAGAGAATCTTCTTTAAGGCGTGTACGAAAACTGTTCGTGTAGACGAGTAATACTGAATCAATCAGTCGTTACTACACCTTCATCTTGTTTCTGTGGCTGAAGAATTATTCCACACCAGTTAGTGTTAATGGTCCTCGTTACTTCTAGAATCTCAGATTTTAACAATCAGACCTGCGGTTTCCATTCAAATCACCGTTATCCTTTGGAACTGTCCATGATACATTCCGCAGCACCATCATATTCAACACTAACAAGGTTATTAGGCTCTATGGGAAAGTTAATGACGTAATCGCTACTGTTTCCTGCTACTTATTTTGATGTTACATAAATCCTATGACCTCTTAGCATTAACTGCATAGGGCACAAGACACGTTTTTCCTCTTCTTCTGCAACGCGATGAGGCTGTCGCAGTTGTGTTAGCTTCATAGTATATGTATGGCGGTCTGCGCGACCCGTGTTTGAATATTTCCTCCATTCGGAATATTTTAGACGTGTTCCAAGTCGTCGTTAACAAGGGCTCCCAAGTCACGACCTCACGTAACGAACACAAAGAATCACTGTCGTAAAACAAAGCCAAATGGTTTTACGACTGCTTATTTCTTGCCACTAAGTGGAAACTGCTCCGCCCTCGAGTCTCGAAATGTTAATAGCGTCCTGGCAGGTGCATTACACCGCTTTAAAATAAGCTCGCCTTTTTATCGCACCCGGCGCTAGGTCGCACCCTCTCCCAGATCTGAGGCATAATGTGACTCGGTATTAGCATGTATAATGAGAAGACGGCCATCTCGGCACCCTCCCTTCGCGCCAGATAAAGCATTCCACACCATCACAGGCTCGTCTACACCCCGACTGCTTTGTTCTGTCCTCCACAACAACTCTGTAAAACCAAGTCACATAACAGATACAACATTGCTAAATACACTCGAACAATTAGCATTGTACCTTATTACATTGACGAGCGCCACCAGATTCTATTACGAGTCAGTCTTAATCAAAGGTTGTTCTTGTTTCTTTGTTTATTTATTTCGTGTCAAAAATGCTGATCTTACAATTGTTATAAACAGTAGTAACAATAACAGAAAGAAAATTATATGAATCAACACTAATAAAGTTCATACAATGGATGACCAAAAATTAGCAACTTGTATAGCATTGTTACTGTCGCGAAGGAGGGCTTGCAAAGTGCAGGTTGATGGGCACTGGGGGCAATTATATAAATGCTGAATGGTCCATTCCGCCCCACACTCACACGCAGTATTAGGATCTTCAAGATAATGCCATCTTGCCAGGTTATCCTTGGTCCTGCCCATTCCACTTGCGCTCTCCAAGTCTTCTAGTTGAGATTTCCACCTGCTGGTAGTGCCTTTACAGTAGGTACCCACTGATTCATATGAGTCATTCTTGCTCCCCACAGATTGAGCCGGGCAATGTTTCTTTGTAAAACCATTGTATCTTTCATACTCGCTCGTTTTTTAAAGTCCCGTAACCAAACTGGAGAAAACGTCATTACGTCCAAGCTTCGCACTTCGATTTTGATCAAAATTTCTCAGTAAGATATATTCTGTTGACCGAAAAACCGTTTTGATAGACATATAGCCAAAGGAATTTTTTGTGGTACCTCCCATTCCAAAAAAGAGAGACTTTTTTCACGTACACAAACGAGTATAGTATTCAAAAGTGTAATCACTGCTATGTTGCTACATTTTTATTTAATTTTATTTTTCTTAAGGTATGAGCTCCCAAATTCGTAAAAGTATACCCCCTCTAATTTTTTAACCAGTGACTGAAATATATGAAAAAAGGTGATGACCCATAATGATTTTCACTTTGTTCTGTTTGTAAGATTTATTGCATTTTTCCACTTCTACAAATACGACACCTTTCTTAGAATTGCAAAAAATCTTGTTTTATCAAAAACTGCGTTATGTGTACGCTTAGTAATCAAAGAAATTGTTATAATGACAGAAAAATGTTTTGTGCAATCTGAACTCATTATTAATTTCTGTCTGCCACACCTCTCATGATATTCTCACTCCGTTATTGACCAAAGCTCCAAAGACACTCTACCTCTTCATTTGTCATCCATCCTGCCAATCTCTGAAAGCCTAAGCACTTTATCTACTGCAGGTTTAAACATAGATAAATATATTTTAAGGGGAGGCAAGCCCGTTGCCTCACCTGTCACAGAGTCGTTTGTAATACATGAGCTTGTCGATCTTAAACAAGGAACCAGCACTAAATTCAGACTCTCGTATAAAACAGCAAGCTGACCGTCAGAGTTAACTTCGTTTCAAATAAGCGACTGTAGCTAACTGTATTAATGTTCTATTTATATAAGAACAGCCACAAGTTTTATTCATTAACAAATTTCACTGGTACGCAGTTTCGTTACTAGGCGTTATGTATTATGCTAGTTACCGCATGATCAGTGGTTGTATGCAGTGATTTGCAATTTATTGTATCAGTCGCCAAATGTTTGTTTAAACCCTAAATTGTTAGGATTATTACTAGTGAACGTTTTATTCATAATTCATATTGTTCTTTATTCTATTAGTTTTAAATCTATAACTAGAAGTTGGATTAATTAGCTTAAATTAGCAAATAACAATCCACTTTTGTAGTATTAGTGTTAATGAATAGAACGAGACCTAAATAACGGTTTTAAGCATCCGATTGTTGTGATTATTTACTTTGCAGGAGTTACTTCCTTACAAACAGCTAAATCTTGCTGCTATCATTATATCAAAATGATAAATTATCCAAACTTACTGCTGCTAGTGAAATTTTATATATCCACAGCTTGTGTATAGTTTCTTTAAATTTTATTTCAGGCCTTAGCGGCCATACAAAAATTACGTCATACGTTAAGGGATGAGGGGAGGGGGTTGGGGGAGGGACTATATCTTCAACATGCGACATGGCGTGGCAAGAAAAAAAGGGGGTAAAGAACCATGAAATTTGTGTGACGTAATTTTTGGATGGTTCCTTATTTTGTAATTCTCAAATTGTATATTAGATTTCTCGCGTCTAATTATTATTTACGTTAAGTTGCTCGAAGAGTTAACATTTAACCCCACCAATGAACAGGAAGTAAAAAATATTTCAAACATTGCAGTGTTATTGTGGGCCATTTTTCCGCAGTTGCTCAGTAAATTAAATTATAAAATGACGCCATTTCAACTGTATTTGAAGCTTTATTGCCGTACGCGTTTCGCCTCTCGTGGAGGCATCATCGGCGACGAATCTATTTTAAGCCCAATGAAAATTTTAAAATAGATTCGTCGCTGATGATGCCTCGATGGGAGGCGAAACGCGTACGGCAATAAAGCTACAAATACAGTTGCATTGGCGTCATTTTATCATTTAATTTCAAAAATTATTTATAACAGATAACTATTTACATTATTAACAGTTTTTAGAGGTTTCACTAAATTAAGAATTATAAATTTTTATTTTATTATTTGAGCCTTTTCGTAGAGATATCAGAAATATATTTTGATCAGTGTTTTGTTTAAATTAATTGGAGAAACTTGAAAGGGAAGCTGCGTAAAGAAGAGGCGATAGAATTTTATGGTAATGACTGTGAGAGATGGTTTAATTGAGGAGCAAAATATAAGATGAATGAGCCTCTCCCGTGGTACTGTGAGGTCAGTTTTAGGAATAGAAATAATTTAAATCAATCAGGATGGCTCTGATCATAGACGCAGAAAGGAAATTTAATAAGAGCAGAGCGGAAAAAAAGATCGGTGGAAGCTGCAAACAGATCGAAGGACAAACGGGGTAGATAGAAGGAGGATGTCAGACCTGCCGGTAACTATGGGTAGAAAGTTGTTGACACAGTCAGAAGAGAAAAAAAAAAACCTCAAAATAGAATTTCATTTGAAGTAAAGCAAGTATAAAATGAAGAAAAAGTTTCCGCTGTCAGTAATTACACATGGGAAAGGTGTAGATTAACCTCTTCAAAATCAATTATATAGTTGCAGGCTACTATGTTGCGAGTGTGTTTAAACCTAATGTTAATCGGGGAATAAAGGATTCAGGATTAATCTGTAGGGATGCTGCAAGTAGTATCGACAGGATTTCATATTGTAGTAGAAAGAGTGTCATGAGGAAGGTTGTGAAAGAGATACAACAAACAATGACGGAACCGATGCACGCCCTGTGGAGCCGTCATCAGCTGTAGAGGACTACCTGAGACAGGTATGAGGTCATTCCTCGCGGTGGGCTCTCTTGGCATTTGTGTTACACCAGGGATGGCGTATTCCCAGAGAAGGAGAAGGAAACTGCTGTAAAGAAGCTCACTTCTAATTATAGTGAGGTTTTAACAGCGCTTTATTAAGAAGCTGCAGGTGAGAAAATAACAAAGGAAATAGAGCCAATGATTAAAGATACATGGAGGATGAAATCATTGGCACGAAATAAATTAGTGAAGTTGCAGAGCGAGTTGCAACAACGAAGATGCACTAGCGATGAATAGTTGCAGGAGTACAGCTAGTTACAGGAAAGAGTGAAACACATTGAGGTTTTCGCTCAGGGCTATGGAAAGCACTGTAGAGTTAGAGGAACAGTTGGTTAAGGGTTTTTCATACCTTTGAACAATGGTAGTTCCCTTGTATTCAAGAGGATAGAAATGAAACGCTAGGAGTAGAGAGGTCTAGCAAAATACAAAGGGGAAAGTGGAGTCTTCGCAATGTGATGACATATGAGCAAGATGAGGAATCCGGAGAGAAACTGAGTGCATATTCTGTGTTCAGAAAAGGAAGTTCATTGTTCATAACAGGTTAGGAGTTGAATATTCCAGATGTGAATCTTACTGAACGAATTGCTGACACTCAAATGTAGTTATTAGTTTACAATGTAGTTGATTATAAAACTCGTCTGATACCACAGTTGAGTGCTGTAGGATTTTATGGAACAAGTGTCTGCTAATACTGATTCGAGCCTTGAAGCTTGGCTGAGAAAATGGACGACTCTTGAGGAAGATTTCCATGGTTTGTATTTATAAACTTCACGCCCGGTAGTATTACCGGCTTATATTAAATGACCACAACAGAAGCTGATTGCATGACAAAATTATTTATTTCATTTAAGAGGCTGAAATAACTTTTGATATATCCCGGTTAATGTTGCCTTCCGCATTATTGTATTCACCGAAGACACAAGACTTTCAGTTTGAAGGTTCAAACATATCATCCTACTTTACTGGCTATTAGAGACTAAAATTTTGTGTATTTTTATGATCAGCGACTGTCTTAATTGGGCATAAGTTAAGCATGGCAGTTGTTAAAGTGATAAGAATTTATGTTTTTTTTTATTTTTAAAGCTCTGACCACACTATTTAATAACTATACATTCTAAAATCATTTTGTGCACCGTGAATATCTCTATTCCATAGTACCTAACAGTTGTTAGTTAGCTGTAACTGTTAACATACACTGATGAACCAAAACATTATGACCACTGCCCACTGCGAGATTTAATGCCATCTGGTTAAAATAACTATATAAACGGAGCAGAGATGCATGGGGAGTCATTCTAGCGACCATATGTGTGGTAACTGGGGGAATACACTGACACAAGAGACTTTAATGAAGGTCAAAATGTTATAGCCCGGGCCCAGGGAACGAGCATCTCGGAAGTGGTGAGGCTGATCGTGCGCTGCTGTATTGAGCAGCTATGGAAAGTGGTTGAAGGACAGTGAAATCACGAGTAGATGACAGAGCGGTGGACGTCCACGCCTCATCAAAGAACGTAGAGGTCGGAGGCTTGCTCGCTCTGTAAAGCAGGATAGGGTGCGATCTGTGACAGATCTGGCGGTAGAGTACAATGCTGGTACAGGCCCAAGTGTTTCGGAGCACACCGTTCAGCGCACATGGAGCTCCGCAGCAGACGGCCTCTACGTGTTCCCATATTGACCCAACGACATCGGCAATTATGATTACAGTGGACACGAGATCATCGAGACTGGACCGTGGATCAATGGAAACGTGTCGCCTGGGCGGATGAATCACGTTTCTTGCTACACCAGATCGACGGTAGTTTCCAGGCGAAAAGCTGCTCGAAACATGAACGGACGCAGGCCGGTGGTGGACATTCACCAGGACTTCTAAGGGACCTGTGGTAGCGATCGAAGGCACCATGATATCGGTGATCAACTAGATCTCTTCATGTTTCATGTCTTCAACTACAGCGATGGAATCTTCAGGCTGGATAACTACCCGTATCACAATGCTAGAATTGTGCTACATCTGTTCTAGGAGCATGTTAGTGAACTCGCGGTGATGTCTTGGCCACCAAATTCGCCTGGTCTCAACCCACTAAATAACAACTGGCACGTTATCTGGCGCCAACTCCACACCCACAAACCACCAGCCCGTAATTTTAGGGAATTGCGTGACCTTTGCTTAGACATATGGTGCCAGATATCTGCGAAAACCTACCAAGGACTTGTCGACTCCTTTCCACACCAAACCGCTACAGTATTGCGTTCCAAAGGTGGACCAACAAGCTATTAAGCAGGTGGTCATAATGTTTTGCCTGATCAATTTATATAATTTAAAAAATTGTGCCTCTGCATTTGCTTCTATAGTCGACATGCTAATTTAGATAAGATTCTAAAATCAACACATTTTGTACCGGTCTTGGACCCTAAAATGTCATAAAGAAAAAAAAAAAAAAAATCTAGAAGAAAGTTGATATACGGGGTTTGCTCCAAGTGGAAGCTGTTCTAGAATTCTAGACCACGATAGGGTATCATGGGTGTTGGTGTTAACTCAGATCATACGAGTTGTGAACTCCTGGGATATACTGTAGACGCAGAGAAGCTACTTAAACGGCCAGTCTTTGCTAGAAGCCTGCTTACCTTTCTCATCTTTCACTTACTTGATATATCACACATAAATTACAACTCCAAAACGTCTCTCGTTACAAATATAATAATTTACTTTAACTCTTACCAATTTCTGTAGAGCCGTTTGGCAAAGAGAGTACATTTTTAGTCCTCTGTTATGCATAAAACGACGTCCAATGTGGAATATTTCATATCGAAACATACTTCCTTTTACAAGAAAGGAAAACTTCACTCATCTAAGCAGATCACTTCGAGTTTCACTTGAATACTCATTTACTCTGCTGCCTCACATTCATTATATTGCACTCAACTAATCTTTTCATACAACTACGTCTCTCTTCTTTTCCACAGCCGTACAATCTTATACAATTCGTCTTTCTGACAGCTTGAAGTCCAACCATTCAACATAACATTCTTGCCGCTTCCAATACAACTCCCTCTCTTGTTAACCTATTCTGTTGTTTCATAAAACTTCTCCTTTTCATAGGGTCTCCTGTGGCCCACTTTATTTCCTTGCTGTCAAGGATGCTCCAAAACCTTACTGTTAATATTAGTATTTATGACAGTTTAATTAGCTACATCTACATAAACACTTGCAAGATGGCATGACGTATGTATGTGTGTATGTATGTATGTATGTATGTATGTATGTATGTATGTATGTATGTATGTATGTGCTTGACAAACTCTACATCATGTCCCATCATAAAAAAGATTATAAAAGCAAAATAAAAAACGCGTCGTATAGTGTAACAATAACCCTCTGGACTATCTTTGAACTTTACGTGATGTTAGCAAGTTATGGATTTGCTACCTGCCTACAGGCTGCTAAATGTGACACCGTATCTAGTGAAGATTTGACGTTCCGAGCTCCGCGCCGTGGGGTATAAAAAAGCTAACTTATGAAAGGCACGCAAGGCTTGACCAGTTTATGCTTGAAACTGAGTTTTTACTGAGGAATCTAAACTGGACGTTCCTGTCGTTTAAGAAACACGCAAGAATTTGGATATCTATATTCGACACAGAGGCTATAATATAATAGAAATTTCCTTCTCGTCTAAACTACGAAAGCTTACGGTTGGTTATGTCATCGCGATCATGGCTGCTTATTTGTGTTTAGTACAAAGTAGAGCAAACATACGTTAATTGAGAGCTGAAGTACTTCCCGATGTTACAATTTCGGTATCAAGATACGCGCTCCGACCAAGATGAACATAAGCTCTACAACTATCCACCATCGACGGAAGAAACCTTCACCGGACACATGGACTAGTTCGTGTTGACGAGTAAAATTGACAGTGTTGTTGGTTTTATGCACAGTTTTCTGGAGCAGTGTATTTCCTTAAATTCGAGCTTGATACAATTTCGTGCCCACAATAGATACTCTTTACCTTACCGCCTTTTAATGGTGTAAAGGATTGGAATAAGTTACCAAGGGAAATGATGAATAATTTACCAAAAACGTTAAAAGAATTTAAAGTTAAAATTTGTAAAGGGCAAATGTAGGTGGGTGCAGGAAAGGGGGAAGATGGGTGTGTAGGGAAGTTGCCACTCTAGCGTGTGCTCCATTGCAATTTTATTAAATACTAATATTTATTAAATGTTTTCATAATTTCCGTTTTGCAGCATTTTCCTTTTATGTCAAAATAACGCCAGAGAGTTGTTTACGTTCCCAAGATCTGTAAACATATGTTAAGAAGCAGATGTTTTGAGAATTTTGAGAGAAGTGAGTCCAGGAAAACTACTAAATGCCGTAAAACAAGGAACATTGAGATTTCAAGAATAATGGATTTTAGCAACCGAAATGAGCAAATGCAGAATTCTGTAGCACTTTCTCAAACGTTGCAAAAAGTATTTCACCTATTCCAGTCATTTCGTGTTCATTGTTTTGTACGAATGACTGAAGTACTATAAATGTATTCAGTAAAATTTTTAAAAAGCATAAAATGCCGTTTATTGAAGAAATTAATGAGATTTATAATGGTGATAAAGCTTCGAACCGTATCCTAAAAATAAGAATACAGACAGCACATAGAATTTTTTTTTCTGAAGGAGTGCACACACCTCCGCAAAGATCAGGCCATTGTGTCGAAGAGCAGGGATACTATACTAAACAAGACAATGAAATTACATGTTTTGTAGTAATTTTTAATAAATTATTAAATTTTATGATCCTTGTTGATGACAAGTGTATGAGCTTTATCGACCACTGCTGAAAAAATCCAGGAACAAGGAATACCACGGTGATTGGGAAACAGTGAAAAACTAGTAATTCGACATTACAGAATTACGAACGACCGGCGAAACGAAGAAAGATATCAGAACCAGCTTAACATCATCAGAAGGAGGTTTATACGCAAACCGAAACTGTTAGTACATAATATTCACACAGGCTTCATAAATAATTTTCAATATGTCGAGGCGTAGCACCATATTGAAAAAATATCTGTGGAAGATGATACAGAACGAACTTATAACATCATCGAAGTGCGAGCTACAGGAATAGTGGTTCATTAACGGCTTTTAAGCTACGACACTACGCAACTTTTTATCTAAGTACTAGCTGGTACCCACGACTTCGTGTTTGTAAAGATTTTAGATTGACAGCTACCGACATCTAACAACCATAGTGCATGATGGTAGACTCGATGCTATTACCATACACAAACACCAGTCATCTGTGCTATGTAGTACAGGCAGCAAAGTAAAATTTACGGACACACATATCTTTAGTCGAAATACGAAAATATCCTTGATCGGCCACCACCATATCTCCCACACTCCTACAGTTACTGAAATTCGACCAACGTTGTGATCGAAAGGTGACTCTGCGTTACTACCACACACAAACGCCAGTGATCTGTGATAGATAGTTTTCGCTGAATAGCGATACACCAAGACACATGCGTCTTTGGCAGAAATATGAAAGTGGCGCAGGTTGACCAATTTCAACCACCATATCCCTTACACCCCCACAGCTACCAACATTTAACCACCAGAGTGTACGATAGGAGATTCACTGCTACTACCACACACAAACATCAATGGTCTATCCTATGTATTTGTGGCAGGAAAGAGAAATATAAGGAGACACAAATGTTTGGTTGAAATATGAAAACGCCCTGCATTGACCAACTTTAATCATTATATTTTCCACATCCCCACAACTATCGGCATTCGGCCAACGTTCCTCACACAAACACCAGTGATCTGTGCTATGTATTGGTCGCTGAAAAGTGAAATATAGGGAAAATCACGTCTATCCTATTATATAAAAAGCTAACGTGGCGTCTGCGTGCGTCGTCTATAGCTGCTTCTCCTATTGGCTAACGAACGGCCAATCATCAACCACCATATTACGTTCGTACCACCATCTTGCTTTTCGTTTATTTACAGCTAGACACTGAAATTCATATAAGGAGAAGGAGATTCAATATTTGCGCTATTTTATCCGTATCAGTTAGACACAGAAATTTAGAAGGGGATTCAATATTTACGCTACTTTATCTGCATCAGTTATGAGCATAACCTAAGAATTTTTTTGGCAGAAGGTAAGAGCAATGAAGTTTATTAAAAACTAGGAGAAATGTACATAATGCGAAATGTATTTGTCACATAAATAACAGTTACCCTTTTACGAAATTATAGTCTCCGTAATCTAAAGTGAAATGCATTTTTTTTATTTTAAAATCCTAACAAAATACTCTGATAATCTAACGAGAATAATGTATTCGTATAACTAAAGATATCATTAAGGATGACTTATTCGTTTCTCCTTATAAGCTTTTCCATAATAAATTCCTACTACCATTATATATGATACCCTTAGTTTTTGATACATGTGTTAGCTATTAAATGAGATTTAAGATAACTTTTTTATCAGATTTAAATCATCAAGGATATGACACTCGCAATTCAACAACGATATTATTGCCGCAAAATAGCAGTGAGCAGTGCTATTATAAATACTGAGAGTAGGGGAAAAAAATTAATACCAGACAATTATATTTCACAAAGTTACAATTATTACGTTCGATTAAATTTACATATTGCTTTTTATTTATCTACGACAACTAGATGCAGAAATTAATGTAAGGAGAAGGGTTTTCATTATTTACGCTATTTTACCTGCCTCAGTTGTAAGCACCAGTTTAAACCGTAAACAATGAGGTTTATTAAAAACTCAGAGAATCGTACATACGTAAACGCGACATGTATTAGTCAAATAAATAACAGTTATTTGTTTTCGAAATTGTAATCTCCGTCATCTAACGCAAAATGCATTTATTTATGTGAGATCCTAACCAAGTGCTCTGATAATCTAACCAGAGTAACGTATAATTAAAAAAGATTATTTTTCTTACAAGGTTTTTCAGAATGAATTCCTACTACCACCATAGGTGATACCCATCATTATTCATTTGAGGGTAATAGAGGCTATGATTTTCGAACGCAATATTACTGGAGGTTGTTAAGTTTACCAGAATCGCAACTGACACATTTTGTTACAGCATAATTCACTCTGAAACGAGTTTTACAAACCAATTAAATTGCTTTCATAAGCACCATATTACTAAAGGTATTAATTAATGCGGGTGGAAGTAGTTTCATATTTAACGTGCTGAATTGTGCCTGGACCAGGCATAAAACTGATATTACATGGATAGTAATAGTTTTTGGAATTCCTAATCTGATTTTATTTAATTGGTTCTTTACTTCCGGCGTCATTAATTCAGTAGAAGTTACTGCTGTATGGCTATGTGAACGGCAAATGAAATATGTAGAACTTTGCAAAATCAAGGTCATTAGTATTATGTAATATCAGTTCCGTTTAATTAACCAACTGCAAAAAAACTGAGCTGCCAGAATAATGCGTTCAAACCGTCATTTTTGACGGGCTCGAAGCTAGTTTTTATATATATATATAAGATTATGCGTTTATTACTACTGACGGCATCTTAAGCAATTAAAAAATATGTATACTTTAATTTTTAGATCTTCCTTAGTAACTTCATCCACGTTTTTTTTTTTTTTTTTTTTTTTTTTGCTTGGGCTTTACGCCTTGTCGACAGCGAGGTCATTAGAGGCGGGATGGGATTGGGGCAAGGAACTGGAAGGAACTCGGCCATGGCCTTTTTGAAGGAAGCATCCCGGCATTAACCTGGAGTGATTTGGGCAAACCATGGAAAACCCAAATCTGGATGCCCGGACGGGGATTCGAGCCCGCGTCCTCCCGAATGTTCATCCACGTATAAGAAACATTCTTTGTCATCTCTTAGACATAAATGGTTTTTGAGTAGAGATCTCCGGTTATCAGTCCATCATCCGTTTTGCTTTTTTTTACTTGAAATAACATGTATACCCTACCTTGCTTTATTTCTTGTTACTTTTACTTCAAGAGTACCATGAGTTATTCGACCGCAACCAAACTTTCGAAGTTTAATTTCAACACACCTCTATTTCGTAACTTCGCAAGTATTACAAATTACTCAACACATCTTTTACATACGGCACACGTAACTTTTATACAATTAACCTTTTCACTTTATGTCAAACTATTCGCATAACTTTTGCACCTCCCTTCTGGCTGCTTCCGTATAATGAAGCCATCTTATTTATGCCTCTCCGTGTTCATTAATAATTATGTGAATTGTCTCGGGTCTGCTGCGCATTGTTTATTCTTTGCTGCCAAAAATGCTTCCAAGATGCCATTAATGTATGATATTCAGAAAATATTATAATGTAGGCTACATAATGAACCATATTTATATACATTTACATGTTAGCGTGACGTATGACTGGTATGGGCTCTTACAAAAATAGAGCTTCAGTCACATCTCAAAACGAAGTGTATTCTTTAATAAGACAACACAATGTTTGATGACACGGTCGCAGTGCTTGGTACGGACATCTGTAGTGAATTTGAAGAGATTAACACAGAATAGGAAGAAGATGATAATTGCTTCAATCTAATCGAGCTTATTATGATGTTAAAACAAATCTTAAAGAATTTTCCTGCTGGTCATTAAATGCCAGCGACTGAATTAAATAATTAAAATAAATTGGCGAACACGCAAGCGATATGAAATATTAACTCAGAATGTCACGTCATCGTTTGATGTTACCAGATCCCCCGTAAATGTTGGAGAAAGACATTTGTGGTGATAACGCCAGCAGGATCGATTCCGTGGGCAGCGCACGCACTTGGCTCGTCATTAACACCCTCTGTGTCGGGGGCAGGTAGACGCGTCGCTGGTCTCGCCCCAGCACCTGCTATAGCAGCCCCCACATTCCGCACGCTGCGAGCCCACAAAAACCAACAGCATTAGCCTGTCACGGACGCGCCAACGTATCATTTGCCTCCGCTTTAATACTCACACGTACACCTTTCTTTTTCTGTTTCCCGCGCCGGCAGCTCGGTGCTCACAAATTACCCCCTCAAAGCAAACACCGCGTGGTCTCTAATCTCGGGGTCTGCACTTAACAAATACTACAAACCGGGCCGGGCCGGGCCGGGACAAGCCCGACCGTCTCCTCCAGTGGCGATCAATATTCTCGCCATCCCTCATTATCTGCCGCTCATGTTTACCTTTTTTCCCTCGCTTCATCGAAATTTTCTGTCTCCCCTTTGTTTTTTGTATTTGTTGGCCGAGCGGCCGCAGACACTTTAATCAGCGCTGGTGTTGCGGGAGACACCTCTCCCAAGAGCAAACAGCCACTCCCCCCGGGTACGTGCCTCCATCAGATGCCCACCTGCCGATAACGCGCTCTGATGGACGTGCCCGGCACTTATACACCTCCCGACAGCACACGAAATCCTCCGCCACACAGCTAATCATCAACAATTAACTTTATACCTTTTTCAGCAAAATATAAATAAAAAAAAGTGTTTGTTTAAAATAACACAGATCGCGGAAACACTCTTCCAGAGTTTCTTGCAAGAAACAACACACGAGAGACAGGTTGTTTCGTAAGTAAGCTTCTTACGAAATGTAAGAGATTATGCTGCTGGTCCTTCAACTTAATATAATAGCTTCATCACTTATTATTCAGTGTTCTAAAATACTCGCCACTCCTTAAAAATAGTCCGTGGCTTTCATTCTGTGGATCGTCAAGGCAGGAACCAATGTTTCGTACTGGAATTAAAAATTGGTTTTCCACAAAACAAGATATTTCTTACAACAATAGCTCCAACTTTGTCAAATGAGGTCAGAAAATTGACAGACCATGCCAAATAATTTCCTCCTTGTTAAATATCAGCACAGAATACAATTACTGACAGATGTAGATGAACATCGTCTTCGGTGGCTGATTGTTCAACGCTCGTCCTGGCATTCGTCAGGCCGTGGGTTAGGTCCTCAATTTGACAATCAAGAATGGTTTCGCAAAATCATCCCATCAAGACGTCAACATTATTCTAAAAACCACGCACACAGATATTCTTAAGCAGCCTATTGGTCTGTCGAAGAGAGTCGGAGATTTTGCCACAGTTTTTGCAGTTCTGCCTCCATGCGACAAAATTTAAAACAGTTTTCTACTTACTATCCAGTCTTATTACATAACATTCTCTGCAGTATTATTCATAGAGTATTTAACACACAGCTATGAGAACAATCACTATTCTGACACAAACACTATGTTATAAAATTGTTAAACCTTAAACCGAAACTATACAGAGAAGTTAACATGACTCCGGTGCAACAATGACACAAAATCGTGAAGGATTTGATTTTTTTTTTTTAAATCACTTTTAATAATGTCGTCTTCTTAATTAACTATTGATATTCAGCATTGTTTAATTTCCATAATTGTAGATGGCCTCTGATTTATACAAATTATGGTCTAAAAATTCTGAATTTTTAATAAAATTTATTCATTTGCTTGCAATATAAACATTTGGTGAAATGATATATAAATAGTCTTCTGCCTATAGTCTTAGAGATTGTGTAACATAACTGTGTATATATTTTGAGACAAGTTTGTTACCACATAAATGTATCCTGAAAATATTTCAATAGGTATCTCCTTTTAATAGGGTCCTTTGAATAGACATCAGATAACTTTTTGTGTATCCAACAAAGTCATTATTTCTATGTAGCTTCAATATTGTATAGTAAACTAAATAGACGCTTCAACACTTCATTTTTGAAAGTGTCTGTTAAATTAATCAATAGTAACTAGGTCGTTTTCAAGCGCTGGCATTAGCAAGCTTCAGTATTAACCTATGTATTTCCAACAAATTTTTACTTCAATATTTTGTCATGTACAGTACATGCAGGAAAGGGTCCAAATAATTTTATTATCTACCAGTACACCGTCCTAGAAGCCTAACGATATTTTAATATTTGTGGAAATTTGGAAAAGAAATTGAAATGTTTTCTCTTTTCTCAAATATCATTGTTTCTCATCAGATACCATTTCACTGTGTGTGTCGTATTCTATATAGTGCATTAACTGGTAATCTAGAATGTTCAGACCCGAATGTAATCTTCTATTGTATTTACACTTTATACATTTCGTGATATTAACTGGCTGTGCCATATTTTTCCACAGACTTTTCACGGATGTTATAAACGGCATAATCTGCAAACTTGCTGTGATTTGCTGTATGTAAGTTTGTCTCTTTTTTTCGTTTCGTTTCTTTTAACTCACGAAAACTGCTGCCTATACGATGGCGGTAGGAAACTGCATAGCATGAGCCTGAGTTCCTATAAGTGACATGTTCTGAAAAAATTACAACTGCTCGTTGAATTTCGATAGATACCTTTTCGTTTACGACCTTGCTTGTAGCCATTACACGTTTACCAATACCAAGATCACAATGGACGTCAAAACTGAATCAGTAAAGTCGAGCTACGGGCTTGGTCGGAGTTTTTGATGGAGTGATCGTTGAATACAGTCAGCAGCGATTTCTTTACCACGCACAGTCAAGAAAGAAATATTTCCTTGAATCACCAATAGCTTGCACAAAAAGAAACCAACAAAGCCAAAGTTGTATGCAGAACGGATATATGAGATAAGATGTTTCGTCTCTCAAATCTGCTAAGCTTCTCAGTGACGGTTGAGAGGGCACCAACAGTAAGTTTCTAGCACGATTGCACTGAAAGAGTTCGTGAGGAAAGCGTCTTAATGAAGTGAGGGGGCGTGGAGGATCGTGCCAAAGCGCTCAGCCATCTGTCATGATGGACTCTTTGCCGCCTCGCTGCACTGCACGACAGCTCGCCAAATATTTGGACCCCTCCCCCAGCTGCCCGTGCGTCAACAAAGCTCCCACCTCACGACATACACGTGTCCCCATTCGTTCATACCGCTACTACAGTTCCCATTCAAAATCTTCATTATATGGTTTAATACTACCTATGCAAATAGGAAGAGGAACGATCACTTAATACTGACAACTGCAACAGTTATTTCAAAACAGAATGTGCATTCAGAATGTTGATTATCTTTTCCTTGACACAGTGTAAAACGAATTGGTATATTTTACGGGTTTATTAATTAACAGTTAGTTCTGTAACGGCTTGCACGTAAAACTATTTTTTTACACCGAATAATAAGATCCCTAATAAATTCAGTCCTATCACGGTCGCCATGTAAAACGAATTGGTATGTTTTACGGGTTTATTAATGATATTATTAACAATAAGTGAGGTTATTACGACACTATATTTTTGATCCACCTCATGGAGGCTTCGTAAGTTATTATTTTCTTTTGCTCGCCACAGTTGTGTGTTGAACGTACTAAAATGCACTTACAATTCTTGGGGATTTTAAGTATTCACAAGTTCACAGGAATAAGCAATATGCAAAACACACATACATCAGAAGAATGTAATTGAACACCTTTTATTCCAACAGTTTATGTCTTACATTAGTACGCCGACCACCAACTGAAATTAGATATCACTTGTCCGAAGATCACAAGTCCTTATGAGTGGAAAGTTTAATCCCAAAATACTCTCCTTCAATTAACAATACCTTAAATACCTGTATAACAATTACTAGTCGACAATAGCACATTATCAGCTCTCCAGGAAGGTCTCTGTGTATTTTCACATCGTCTGGCTCGTCTTACGTTAGCGACGTTAAGCCAATAGTTGTTTACCGTCGCGGAAGCGCGTATTAAGTATCCACATGCCCGGATAAGTCTTCAAAACACATCACTTCTGAGCAACTACCACTTTCCGCGCTACTGCTACGAGAGCTAACACATGACAGATACTTTTTAATTGTAGATCGCTAGGTTATCGAAGTTTCAGAATAGCTACTGCATTCTGTGACTAACTTTTGTTTTACGGAACAAAAGGCCATGTCGGAATTCCTTCCCACTCATTGCCCCCAATCCTTTCCTGCCTCTAATGACCTCTACTTCGATAAGAATTAAAGCCATAACTAAAAGTGATAAAGTCTAGTTCTTCCCTATTATTGATGTTAGCTTTATAACGTCTATTCTTCTTATCATATTCTGATTGCAATACTTTGACTGTTGTAATTCGATGGTATTAAGGAGAAGAGGAGGTGTGTTTAATGCGAAACGTTATATTACGGTCAATTTGTATGAATAATAATGTCATGCCAGTGCAAATGAAAGTGTTTATTTCCTTTTCATTTCACTTCATATTCTGCAGTATCTTCAACGGTTCTGTCTGTTCAGTGCATACACATGTAATTTTTTTGTTTATACAGTGAAATTATAGTATAAACTTTCTTATATTTTCACTGTTTCAAATTGATTGTATTTATACACTATTCCCGGCGTCAGGTTTTTCACTATAGGTCATTTTTCTGTTATTTTTCACTTCACTTGAACTAAAATATAGTGAAATATTATGGAAATATAACACAAAAAGGACTGCTTGGGTCTCGCAGAGTAGACAGAGCTTTGCTGCATGCTATATAATTGTTGGTAAAAATACGTTGACCGCACACTAAAGGCACGTTTCTGAGTGACGTATTCGGGGTACAAGGACAGGAGAAAATTACTATCCTTCGAGAGGAAGGGAACAAGGCACTTTTTTGCTGAGTCAGATTATGTATTTATGACAGCCTGCGATTAAACATTTCTTAGTCTAGGCTATGAATTGCCCATCCGGTCACATATAGACATTGACCGAGTATTGTCACCAGGGCCGGTTTAAGGCTACCGCAAGAACCGCAGTCGCGGGGGGCCCCTAGCTAGAGGGGGTCCCGCCACGATCCTCTTCAAAATTTGTCCTTACTTAACCAGCAATTTTCCTGCTGAAATAAATAATCTACAAATTCAGAATGTTAACAAGCTGCGTTCACAATAGGCGTTTCCGAAGCGTGGAGTTCCACGAGAAGTCCTTCATCAGATTCAGTTTTGAAAAAGTCGTATCTGATGTAATTACAATAGGCCTATATATTTAAAGGTGTGTATTGCCCTGAACCTGTTTCAGCAATTTATATAATTTCGTTCGAATAAACCCATTTATCTATTGACATTTCATACAAAAAGTCAGTGAATTAAAATGTGTATGTCTGCTCAAGTGTCTTCAGCCCCAAAGACCTATAAGAACTAGCAAAGAAAGGCTAGAAAAGAAATGACGTATACAAAAAGTGTATTATAAACATAATAGCTATAAAATTGAATAAAAAAACAAATTCATTTGACACAATGGGCAGCAGCGCTTTGCCAGAAATGAAAGTGGCAGTAGTTGAGAGATCCATATGAAATGCATTGATAAAACACCAAAGACTCGGCGAAGTTGGTCCCGTTCAGTACTCAATACACTGCTGGCCCGTTTGTACACAGATTTGGAGAAAACTCAGTCCGTCTATTTAAACATTGTTTGAGTTCTAGACACAGATTATATATATATATATATATATATATATATATATATATATATATATAAGTGTATGTGTGTATGTATGTATGTGTATATAAAGTCACGAAAATTATCACAAATGTAGGCAAAAGTACATCTAGAAAAGAATCAAGCTTCACAGGGGGCCCCGAAATTCCTTAAGCCGGCCCTGATTGTTGCAGTACTAATTAGAACTAGATTATCTGTGTATTAGTGAACAGTAGCACATTGCATGGTAAACAGCGAAGAAAAAATGTGAGAGGGATTGTGGAGGCAGATAAAAGACAGAAACATCTTCAATCTTATATCGGAAATCGGGGAAAGATGTGGACGGGAGTTGTGATTTTTAATTCTCTCCTTCCTGGTGTCGCCTCTCAGGTACTACGCTCGGTTGTGTAACCTTAGCGCCCCAGGTAATGGGCAGTGCAGCACGCAACCTGAGCTGTCACTACATCACACTCAACCTCATCAACATCCCGGCATCGATCGGAGAAAAGTTAATTCTAGACTGCGATTTACAGGTCAATTCGAATTTAACGAATTGTGACGCTTCTCTACGCTGCTCCTGCATATCTTTTCAAAAAACTGTAATACTTTGCAAACTCTGATTTCATCATTAAATGTTATTTTGTGTGGAAGATGATCGTTATAACGACTCCTTCTCTTTTGATCCTAGCATTTATTAAAATTAGCGCTTTGTCCGATAATAGTAACTGTAAATACACATAATATCTTTTAGAAGTTTTAGAAATGTAAAAAGAAGTGCATTTTATGTCTGCAGAGCATTCGGGAGGAGGTGGGTTCTAATCTCTGTCCGGGCATCCAGATTTGGGTTTTCCATGGTTTCCCCAATCACTCCAGGCAAATGCCGGGATGCTTCCTTCAAAAAGGCCATGGCCGAATTCCTTCGCGTTCCTTGTCCCCAGTCCCATCCCGCCTCTAATTACCTTAGCCGTCGACGAGGCGCAAAAAAATAAAAAGAAGAAATAAATGTCTGCAGAGCACTTTTATTGACGAAATAAAGTCCATATTTTTGTTTGAAAACGAATATTTTGAAATATATTACTTTTTTGTGAATGGACAGTCCAGATTTTGGATAGACACCTGCAGCCTATAGGACTGTCAACGTCGTTGTGAAGAAAGGGTGAATAAGGTTTAGGAGGAAATGTAGTGATGGGCTATTAAAGTAGTTTGAATACATTTGAGCATAGTAGTACGGCCTTATAGCATCCATATAACAAGCGATTAATTAATAGTCTCCAGAACACGCGTAGATGAATCGTGTCATTTATAACAGCTTGTCGCAGTCCTCGAAAGGTATCAGAATTGATACGGAGGCTGCGCTGTAATTTTCTGGTAAATAGACGATACAGTTTTCACGTAATTTTTTTGAGTAACTTACAAACGACTTCTGTCATTACGAATGTGTTGGAACAGCTCTTCCAGGAAAGTACTTGGGTTCCAATGATAAGACAGATAAGTTCAGGGAAATAAGGTGTCGTACAGTCGCAACCGTCGTGCAGTTAGGGATTTGAATATGCGGAGTGGAGGTGAGTTTAGGTACCAGCATGTGTACAGTGGATTCCGCCGCGGGCAGCGAGTTCCGTGCATGGAGGAAGGAATAATATGGAGACGACGCAAGAGACCTTTACCACGCATGGGAGTGAAGCAGGCCGGCGGAGGAGTGGGGGGGCATGGCCGGAGTGGTGGGGGCTTGACCGCTTCCCAACAAACACGGGGAATATGTACAAACACCTCAAGGGGACTCTAGGATAAACGTGACGCCGCAATCTGGTGATGGATTATTATGTAACTCGATGAGATAAATAAAAAATGAAGAATAAAATTTTTTGATATCCTGCTTAGTTTTCGAGATATTCTGTCTCAAATGTGAAATGGTTTTGGTTGAAATTCAGAAGAAAAAATTATTCAAAGTCAAATTTTATGATGAATTTTTATTTAAAAAGACGAGACAAATAAAAAATAAAGAGTAAAATTTTTCGATATTTCACCTAGTTCTCGAGATATACTGTCTCAAAAGTGAGGTGTCTTGAGTTGAAATGCAGAAGAAAAATTTCGCAAAAGTCAAATTTAATGATGGATTCTTATGTAACACGACGAAAAAACTCGATAATAAGGAATAAATGTTTTCGATATCTTGCTTAGTTTGGGGGATATACAACATCCAGATTGAGGGGTTTAGGTTTGGATGCAGGCTGGACCAAAAATTAATTCTGTCAAAGCCACAATGATTACATGGTTGACATGCAGAATGGATAATTCAGTTTTATTACTACCACTTGTGGTTAGTCTGAAATGTGTCCTAGACCAGAAAAAAAGTAAGAGGACCCACTCTAGGGATGAGCAACCCAGACATTTTGTAGGCTGGTACCAGAAATAAAATGTTTATTCAGTCACCTTAATGAACATTCTCTTGATCAAGATGTGTTGTCTAATTTCACAGCCCTACTTATTAGGACAATTGTAAAAAAATTATCTCTCAGTTAGATTTAGAAACGGGGAGGGGGGGGAGAATGTTGTACAAAAAAAAGGAGACTAAATTAGAAACACATTCCCCAAATTGATTTTGTTCAAAGGCCAATAACTTCTTTATTTATGAAGCCCATTTTTATTTCTGCATGAACCTGTTTCGACATAAATAGATGAGAAAGATTTCAAAATCGGTAAAAATAGGTATAGACGTATTTACAAACAGAAACAAGTCTTATATGAAGCTTTAAAAATAACCTAAGTCAATGGCCTGAAATAGCTATTTAAAAAATTAATAAAACTCACAGCTTCTCACATAACAGTTAATTTCATCATCCATTGTCAGTATAATCAGCAACGTGACGAAAGAAATCGTAATAGTAAATTCACTGAATCGCGAAGTAAAACACGCCCCTTTAAATCTCATTTTAAACACTCGTTAAAAAATAATGCTAGTCTATTATGTGCAAAATAGCAAGTTTGCTGATTTTCTACACTACACCAAGAAAAATTTGAGAACAAAGTCATCCCATTGAGAGCTATGACTAAATATTTATAGACGTGCTGCAAAGTTTGCGGTGTCTACCGCTCACTTCAACAACGATAATTACAATTCAACTTACTTATGAAATGATATTCCAGGTTCTTTCCTGTCTGGCCTATTTGTGCAACCGTATGCAACACAAGCTGGCATTTTTAAACACTTATACACAATACTAAATGAAATAATCACTGCATCTACCACAATGTGAACACCTTAATTGTTGGGAAGCGCCATATGGTCGCTGCCGGTGCTGCCACCATGCGGGAGAGTTTAGTGCTTGCTTCACCGATTTAACGTCACTTCTCCTCCATATAATTGCTGCGCTGTAATTTTCTGGTAAATAGACGATACAGTTTTCACATAATTTTTTTGAGTAACTTACAAACGACTTCTGTCATTACGAATGTGTTGGAACAGCTCTTCCAGGAAAGTACTTGGGTTCCAATGATAAGACAGATAAGTTCAGGGAAATAAGGTGTCGTACAGTCGCAACCGTCGTGCAGTTAGGGATTTGAATATGCGGAGTGGAGGTGAGTTTAGGTACCAGCATGTGTACAGTGGATTCCGCCGCGGGCAGCGAGTTCCGTGCGCGACGGAGCGAGACAGCTGCCGCTGCTGATGGTCGAGGACCCTCGACCCGTCGTCCCACAAAGCGCGCCCCACGGCGCACACATCTCGATTCGATTATATTTATGAGATTAGACTCGCATAAAGGCCGGGGGCGGCATTGTGCGGCTCGCCGCTGATCCCGCGGCAGGTAATTGGGACGGGGCCGCTGTTTGTGTGCCCGGCCCCGCTGATCGTGTTTCGCAGGATATTACACTTCATAAAGTCCTTCTTAATAACTGCTGTCGAAGCGAGGCGCGGGATTTGGGCACACCTACACCAGTTATTTTTGCGACAAATATGGAATTCCTTCTGACACATGTCAGCCCCTGACACCGTGCAGTATCAAATAAATATTGGGATTACTGGAAATCGCGATTCGGCAAGGAATTGACGTCATAAAACTGCAGTAGTCAAACGCAAGACACCGCAAGAAATAATTTTCGTAGTACGTTTAACCGCTTCATGTTGGTCCAGGTGGTAATTCACACCTGATTTCTGGTTGAAATTAATGGTTTAGGCTGTATTACAACGGAGTTACTGCTTGAAAATAATACGTCTTGTGATCGATTAGGGCAGTATTATGACGTCATTAGTGAATGTTGTAGCGAAATCGCGATTTCCAGTAGACCCGAAATATTCGTAGGAATCAGCGACCATCTCATGATTCTAATTTATGGTATGCTTACAGGTCTAATATCTTTATAGACGTAACGTTAAAATTCAGATTGATATCTCGTATGGAATGATAAAATTTAAAGTGTCAACAACATGATTGGTTTAATGGCTTCGGATCAGACAGCCACGCTCGGCATTGGCTGATGTAGAACTCCACATTTCACTCTTCAGCTCCAGCACTAATTGTTACTTTGGACACTGATTTTAATCTATTAGAACATATCGCAAAATCATTTGAACAGCGGGGACAGTATCGAATATGTTGCTTTAGTTTGAGGAGTCGATTTTTTTCTTTTTACAAAATTTCCCTCAAACTTCCATTTTTCCACAAAAACCATTAAACTTTTATTTAAACCATAGCCTGATATACATATTTTTTTTTTTTTTTTTTTTTTTTGGTATTTACAAATGTTATGGAGGAAATTATTAAAGGAATGGTAGGGTTTAACACTCCGAAAATTGAATAATAGGCTTGAAACCATTTTTTTTTATCCTTTCTCCTAAGAAACATTTTACTTTTTTTTTGTCGAAATCAATTGTGTTTTTTTTTTTTTTTTTTTTAAATCCGATTCAAGAAATTTTCATTTTGTATTCCCAGCTTAGGATGATTTGATGAATATGTATTTCCATAGATAAAAAAACAATTCACAACCTTAGATTTTAGTACTCTTTAAAATATTTTAAGTATTACAAATCAACTAATGTAAACAGTGTAATCAGCGATAATGTTGCTAGTAAATATTTGGTAGGATAGCAAATACATTGGTTCTAATAAATTATTTTTATGTGTATTCACAACGAAAGTTCATGAAAAAACTTTCAAGTTACATCTAGTATTTATCTTTATGAGTAAAAGATTTGCTGATTAAAAAAATAATCTGATATGAGGCTCCCTTAAAATTCATTTTATTCTTATTCACAACTGATTTTCTTCATGCATTTTTAAACTAGTTACACCTTCTCTTTCGATATCACTTTTGATCAAAAAAATTAGCAAAGGCTGGTTGTAATGATCTATATCTCCAATGTTGGGAAATTTTATAAAGCGTTAATTCTTTTCAGATATCTTCTCAGCTAAAGAATTACCAAATTAGTGATCAGTTAAGCGATTGTGAACCCCAACTGGATCAGGTTCCGGTTATGACAGGTGGGCAGTTGGTTCCGGGTCCATTAAATCACCCCTGATTGGCGGCAGGCTTATCCGTTGGCGTTCCTGCAGACCCACAATGCACCGCGGATCAGCCCTCGCCGGCTCCACTCACGGCTAAACAAATACAGACCTCGGCTATTTGTCACGCCGGACCGAGCCTCGTTGTGGGAAAAGTTGCCCACTTTGGGCCGATGTTCTGACCACCTTAAACGCGTTCCGTACAATCGGACCAGCGGGACGGGACAGGGAGGGGAGAAAGGAATTCGTAGCGAGCTGACGGATTTGTTGGCTAGCGGAGCGCCAGACAATGCCAACGGCTTTTGTGCCCCCTTCGTGGAACCTACGGTGAGCTATTGTGGCAACAGTTGGCAGCACTGCCGCCGCAGGAAACCCAAACCCACACAAACAGCGACCCACAAAGGCGAACGATCCGGCACGGTCTGCAAACAGCACGAGACGCGGTGTCCGATCTGCCGCCGATAAAACTCGGACCTCGATCTCGTCCCGTAAACGAATTATTTCACAGGGTAAACAAGGGGTGTCGTATTTGATGTGCCCCCTTCGAGGGTGACTTACTTGCAATCCACATTGGGTCAGCCGCTTAGACTCGAAAGCTGTCAAGAGTAACAGGGAATTACGGGGTGACAACAATGGTGATGAGTACCCTGGACATCATTACATCGGTGTAATCCCTAGCCAGACGGGTACTAAGTAAAGAAAGCTTAGTGAGAGGTTATTCCCTGATGACTGGGGTTCTTGTATGCTGTTGGTCGGATTACATACAACATTCCTATTGTGAACTCAGAGCACGGAAGACTCACAGCAGGATGAGATCGAACGGCTATTAACGTTAGTTTTGTGACCAACACCTCTAATGATACCCTGTTCTGAAAGAAAAATTTTGACACAGAAAAAGTTATTCTTAGTTAATTTCATACAGTAGTGAGAAATGAGATGATGATTTATCTACTTTCACGCGAATGGAAAGTTCTTTTGCTACTTTATTGAAGATCCAGAAGTGTTATGGTGTCAAACTACAGGTACAATACGGCAGTTGGTCACTGCAGGAATTTATTACATCAAAATCAACAAAACAACTTTTTTTCTCCAGGCTGTGTATTAAATTTGGTAGTCTACCGCGATAAATTAATTAATCAAGAAAATCTTTAATAACAAATGAAAATTTTTCATTTGCGTTTCCTTAATCAATTCTGCGCCGGGGCTATCTTCCTTTTCCACATACTTAGTGTTGGACCAACAGCATTTCACGTGTACCACTATATTTTAGTTGACAACTTCTCAATAAGTTTCGTAGCTTGGCTGACTCCAAATCTTTGACACCCAACCAGAGCATTTCTTTTATTACTCTATTATCAGCAGAATTTTACTCTTCCTTTTTGCCACCCTTTATTCTGCTTTCTAATGCAGAATAATGCTGTAACGACACTCCGGCAACCATACTGAAAACCAAAGAATTTGGGATCATTACTCTTTTGATTGTTGCAGGTCTTTCAACCACTTAGTTTTATAATTATTTCTATTTATTTTACTCGTTCAAGGGATATTGACTGGATCTGCTTAGCGTCAAAAATATTCGTTACTGTGGAATTCAAGTCGGACCAGTAGTAATCATAGTAATTAGGGACCGTTCAATAATCCACGTAGCTCCATTTTGGCCTATTATAAACCCCCCCTCCCCCCACGTAGCTTGACGTGGGTTTTGCCTCTACCGCCCCCCACCCTCACGTAGCACGTATCTTTTTCCGCTTTTGATTCCGTAAGACATTTTTTAATGTTTTTTTTGTCAGACTATTGTAAATTACATAAGGAGATAATTAAATGAAGGAAATAAATATTCACATGCTGTTGTGTGTTCTTTACCTCATTTTAAGTGGAAAGCTCCGTGGCCTGTATCGGAACCCTCCCCCCCTCTCCCTCCCCCTTAGAACTATCCACGAAGATTATGGACGCTCCCTAATAATTATTATATAACAATCGTAAGTTTCTAGTCAAAAATAGTTATTAAATGTAAATTTACGGACAGAGAAGTAGTTTGAAAGGAAAACCTACGCGTAACTCAGAATAAGGGAATTAATCACAAAAACAAAGTATCATTTCAAACTGTTCAAATTCAAAAGTATTTTGCGGGACTAATTTAGTTTATTACGTCTTGCGTTAATTCACGAACGTTGTCGTATATTTACGCTACAGTAATTAAAATATAATGTCTTCAAACACTATTTATCGTGTAGATTGCTGATTAGTCGGGACCAGTGTTTAAATTTACCAATATTTTCATAATCATACTAACACAGTCAATGCCAACAGCCAATTCTTCCTCGTCTCGTTGGCAAGATCCGAGGGCAAAGAAAGGTAAGTAATTCGGCCATTGCCTTTCGAAGGAACCATTCCAGCATTTGCCTGGAGTGATTCCAAGAAATCATGGAAAACCGAAAACTGGATGGCCGGACGGGGATTCGAACCTGCGTCCTCCCGAAGCTTAAAAAAGAAATCATGCAGGGATAGAGTGACCAGTTCATTTTATTCAGGGCGTTCATAGCCTGCTTTACACACAAAGAATATTTGGCTGGAGATAAACTTCAATTTAAGCACCTATAAGAATTCCGGTAGTGATTTATACTCGAGTGGGGTAAAATTACCATTGAACTACCAGTTTATTCCATAAAAGTCGAAACAGACGAAGGACATCTGATTTCATTATAATACCGCCAACTTGTTAGAACGTAAACACCATTATTTACGATGGTGAGAAGGTGACTTGACCTTTCGGAATGATTGGATCGTCAACAACTAGATTATTGGTACTTCAATGATACAACACTACATCGTACAAAATATTCTTGGCGGGTGAAAATGCCAGCTTTCATATTATTGCAATTGCGATATCGCATTCTTGAGCGATCAAAATATATACTTAAGAAAAATAAATTAATAATAGTTAGGCCTTGATTATAATCTTCGCTGATGAAAGCTAGTCAGTACGCAACATATCAACTACAAATATCAAACGATAAAAGTACGGAGACTGCAGTTTAACTGTACATGGGCTACAAATCCATGATCAGATGATAAAAGTTCCTCTCTTGTTTGATGAAATATCTGCATTGATACTACAACTCTGGAGATCTCAGATCATAAATTGGAGTATTGGGGTGCGACTACGATCGGCTGGCACAAGAAATTAAAAGTTCGATATATCGCTGTGCCTGAGTTTGTCGTGTCGGAAATAGAAATGAATATGAAAGAAATCGGAGACTGCAAGGTGATCAAGAGAGAGTGCCATCAGCTTCCAACTAGTGTGTGTGACGTCATGGGTCGTGCAGGTGTCCGCGTAAAACCTGTTGCTGACATCACTCCAGGCTCCTGGGAATAAAGAGCCACTTACCAGTTTCCGAGCAGAACTCAGGCGTATAGACAGCACGACAATGATTATCATCTCCCTATCCGGCGACGCACACTTGTTGGCTGACCTAGAAGGAGTTACCCCTCCATGACTCCTTTTTCGAGGAATTTAACAGGAGTGGATTCCACTTGCCTTCCTTGGTCGCGAAAGCGTATGTACAGTCAGTTAAATGTTTTGCTTGCATTGTGAATGAATGAACTATGAAATAATGTAGAAGGTAAAACCCGATGGCAACCCATTCAGATCTACTCTTCCGCTAGATACCGGTGAACCGTCGAATTTGATGTCCTCTTCCGACGGAGGAATCACCCTCACTCCATACGCACTGCGGAGATGTCTGAGATTTAACTCAGTACTTTGGTGCAAAATCTGGTGATTATGGATTGTGTACCTCCACCTCTTACACCCTGCCGTTCACGAGCTGGTGATAACCATTCCTTCCACTATCAGGATTTGAACAAGCTAATCCCGCATCACGTGTCGGACACCACCATGGTACCCAACGGGGCTGGCTCACAAATGTATACACCAGAAGAAATACAACCATTCGGACACATCAGTTTACATGCAATGTTAACCTTAGTCTGTAAAAGAGAATCATATTATGTATTCTTAATAATATTTTATTCATGATGGATAGTGGAAATCAGCGACTGTGATATCAAATTTGTTGATATTAAAAACAGCAACCAGTCACAGTTTGTTGTTATTATATTATTAACCATTACCGGTTTCGAACAAATTGTTCATCATCAGATGGTTTGCTTTTATATTTATAATGTATTCAAATATGCAGCTGCAAAATGCATCTTTAAATAGTTTAATGTTTTGAAATTTGAATCTTTGCTACATCTGTAAATGCAGAAGCAAATTTCTAGCGTACTCATAAGATCTTTTCAGAATCTTATAATAGTGAAATATTTATGTTTGTTTAGTAATACATCATATTCTTTCGCCATCTAGAAGAATTCAATTTCAAAACATTCAACTATTTAGCGACGCACGCTTGCATTTTGCAGCTGCATATATGAATACATTACAAATATAAATGCAAACCATCTGATGATGAACAATTTGTTCAACCGGTAATGGTTAATAAATATAATAACAACAAACTGTGACTGGTAGCTGTTTTTAATATCAACAAATATGTAATCTTATTTTTAAAATTCATATTTTTCTTTGCAAAACATGGCTACTGATTCTTGAGGCTTTTTGTTTTATTTTGTGTAGTTATGGCTTTACGCCTCGTCGACGTCGATGACATTGCAGGCGGTGTGAGATAGGAGAGAAGTAACGGGAAATATTTCGGCCATGGCCTTTTTGAAGGAAGTATCCCAGCATTCGCCTGGAGTGATTAGGGGAAACCATGGAACACCCAAATCTGGATGCCTGGATGGGAACTCGAACACGCGTCCTTTCGAATGCGAGGCCAGAGCGTTATCGCTCAGGACGTGTGAAGTTTCCGAACATCAGAATCTGTGCAATATATCTTCAACCGAAGGCTTATGCGTCAAACAAGAAAAAATTACACAGTGAAATAAATGTTTCGATTCGAATAATTTATTAATGATCCATGGCAATAGTTAGGCAGCTGTGTGTTTGATAGAGGCAGTCGTAAAATCTGTGAATAAGTGAATACTCAGGCATTACTTGCCCAGGGTGAAGCTTTGGTTGTAATCTCTTATTTATATAGCAAATGGTATTCGTGTAGACGCAAGGTGAAATTTTGCTTCTTCCTAACAAAGATATAGCGCCCAGGTTTCACGCCTCCTAGGGAATGTCATACCCGAGCGTTGCCGCTCACCCACCGCACTTGGTATTTCTGCGGTAAACCATCTTGTTTCCTATGTGCAGAAGTCTTGAAAGACACAGGGAAATTAAAATGAATGAGCCATTCATCCACATTGATGAGAACAGCACATCTAGTGGGGAAAGAGCAACAAGGAAGTTAATTTCACTAATCACTTGTCAGTTTTAAAGTAATAACGGCTTCAGATCGTGGATTTAAAAACATCTCTAATTAATTACTACTGTTAGCTTCAGTTTTTTACAACTTCTTTCATAAATTTTGTTTGTTTTGATTTTATTGCTGTTAACTGAAGATATAGTTACCGTCTCATTTACAACTACATTAATTTAATTGAATTTCACAAAATTTATTGATACTACATAAGCACTATACCATCCGCTAGTTTCTACTGTTGGTATCTGATATTATGTATTTAATAAACACTTGAACTTTCAAATCGAATGTTGTAAAATTCCTAAAACACGTTCAGCTGTAGCCAATACATATTTTAATCAAGGCTCTTCATAATTTCTAAAAATTTATTTGCACCAATTTCACTTCCACCAAACTGTTTTAATGTTTATAATCTTTTTATACTATGCCAGATAAATGTTACTTTTGTCGGTTCCTGCATTCATATGTATTCAATATTTCAACCTTTGATCATGTGGAACAGTAGCAGTAGGTATCGCAGGGCGAAGACGGACAGCGAGGATACGAAAACAAGTGGAATGTCACCCCCAAAAGCATCGACTTTTTTATGAAATTGGCACAGCGGTGATTTTTTCCAACCAATCGGCATACAGAAGACGTCATCTCTAGTTTGGGTGTTACCAACATAGCTTTTAATATTCACTTCTTCTCCCCCAACTTCCCTCCCTTGTGGTTTTGTCAGGGAGCTTAACTTCCATTACATAAAATGTCACATCACAAGGTTCACTTGTTGAATGATAATGAAATTAAAACGGCACCCAAAATACCGAGAAAAGAAGATACTTCTCACTAAATACCGTGCCTAACATGTTTTTCAAAAAAAATTAATAATATTTTAGTTTTCGTTGACACCTGTCAGAACAGAATTTCTGGCAATAAGTTGAGGATCTCACGGTGTATCAACAATATTTATCTATTATTATGAGACCGGTTTAGAGGAGTAAGAAACCATCGAATTACCGATGAACGCAGCAGGAAGTGTATCCTCTAAACGTTATCTCACCAGAGATATAGACGGAAAGAACACAGGGAATAAAGTCGTTTACACAAAAGTTGATGTCCGTGGATTTGAGAGCGCCGCTGGTAAGTGCACCTTGCAGGCCCGCAAGAAGTAATTTGATTCTGCTGCGCCCGTGCAATTCCACTTGATTAGGGCAATTTTGGCTTTCGTGCAATCGTAAAGCACGCCCATTGGTGGCCTGTCCGGCAGCGTCAGGAGCTGATTGGTGGCCAGCGAGAGACTCTGTTTTGTGCAGCGAACCAATTACCGGAACGGTTTAAAAACACACAGCTGTTGTTGCTCGCGACTCGATGAGGAAAGGTAATTGCAAGGCTCAAACAGCACCTGCGTCGAAAAAGCAACAGTGGGCAGAACCTGCTCTGCAATCGGATACTGTGTGCTTTTTAAAACTTTAAGAATGCTTTGGTTCTCTTCACTATTATTACCTATGAAACTTAACGAATCCATTGTAAGGAAAGGAATTAAAAGACAAACGTTAAATTGAGTTAACATATAACACGTCAACAATAAAACGAAGCTTGCCAAACCGATGGTGGTCTTAAACGTTTTGTGTCTCGATAAAAAATGGAGATTCTATTTGAAAAACACGTAACATAAACTTTTAGGAAAATGTTTAGTGATAATCACTCTCTACAAACAAATATAAGTTTCTTGCTACGTACTGCAAAGTTATTAAACCTTTAAAACAGAATAATCGGCATGACAATCTACGGTCGAGGACGAGAACTTTTCAGCTGAAACAAACGGCACCAGTTGACATTATGTTCTTTCTGATGGATTTATCTTTCTATTCTGAGTGACAAAACTGAAAACCCGAAAGCGAAACTTTCTCGAAACTGTGAGTGGAAACACTGAATACCTCTAACAATTGGTAACTGCACTGTAACGCAATTACATTTCATTTGTTTACATTACTAATATCAGACTGGTGTGTAGAGGGTTAATAAATAAATGCAACTTAAGCTACTATAGTCGTTGTTGTTTCGAATGTATTGCTACTATTTAAACCGCAGTTGGTTACCGTGTGGAACAGATGTCACTAGCGGAATAAGTATTCATTTCATATGATTCAGCAAGAAATTCTGCGTGCATATTCCAGTTACGAGAAAACAGCTGAACGGAATTATTAATAACCATTGTATTTGGGCACCACGACTTCAAGCAGCGACGCTAAAATGACGTCAGGTGCATGAATACCGACAGAAAAATACGAATTTATTTAATTAAACTGTTGTAAAAGTATAGCTGACACAGTTAGCTGGCGATTAATATCGAAAAGCATCAGACATTACTCATCTCTGGCAATCAAGCCAGTATGAAAATGTGACTGAATTTCAGTAAGTCAAGGACAAAAATATTATCCTAAGAGGGTGTCCATTAATTACGTGAGCTCAAAATAGATAGGGGGGGAGGGGAAGGGCAAGATCTCACCAAGTAGGAGGGATGGGATTCCACCCTTCAAAGAGTAGTAGAACTATAAAAAAAGGTTTTCAAAATTACGATGTCAATCTCATGTTTGGGCAGGGACCGAATCTATATTTAAGAAAAAACACTCAGGTAATTCATGGATGCCCTCTTCTCTTCTCTTCATGCGGTAACGTTTAACTTTAACTGAAAGTACAAGGAAAACAAATAGAAAAAATTATTAAGTTTAAGTACCTCGGCTTTTTGGTTATTGACGATTTTAATGCCGATGTATGGAGCACGGAAGCCGTTTGTTCGACTCCATATTAGATCAAATCCTTGCTTTGTGACAAAGTTTTTAATAGCGTCTCTGGGCACAGAATATAACATCTGAGAAGGAATAAATTAAATTTTCTGAATACACTGGTACAGTCGAGACTTGAGAGTTAACGGAAGATTTAATCGATTCCTAGAGTTAACCAACTATGTGTCCTTGGAAGATCCAGAACATAACACCGAGTAGTTTATCATCAATCATCATTATGATTTGACTTTTCCGCTTCTGCAGATTGTCTCCTCTTCCATTTTCCGATGGTCACGCTAAGATTCTTCATTCACTATTTGTTCTCCTTCCTTTCCCTAGTAGCTACTAAGACTAAATTTCGAAAGTATCATATTGGGGGAAAGTTCACCTCAACTCAAAATCATCATGGAAGGCAAAGTCGATGGGCGACGAGTTTTCAAAATACCAGTGACAGGCATCCGTGGGGTGGGAGAGTTGTTTCGACTGGCGGAAGACAAAGGCACGTTTTCCAAAGTGGATGCCAATGTCGAAAAAAACAATTTGTCACACAAGGAAGAAGGTTATAAGATCATTACTAACCCAAAGTGTCTACTCCGAGTACGTTATTTTTCTTTTTGGACTCTCATGAAAGTCTCCACCGTTATTCATGTTTATCAAGTAAGAGTTACTGCTGTGTCTTAGGGTCATTGTCCAATGAAAACGGTTAAGAAAATGAATTGCCTGAATTATAGATTTCAAGACTGAATCTTCAGATCAGCAGACTGATACCACTCTGAAAGTTATTATAACACTGCAGAAGAAAGCCAAACTGTAGGTCCGTTAATGTCTTTCAATTGAATCTTTGCTCGGATCCAATTCATGCACTGTGTGCAGCGAGTGGCAGCAATAACCACGTGACCAAGAAACAAATGGCAGTAAATAAATTCGGCAACGACTGGCAAATAACAACATCTACCATCAAAACAAAACAAAACAAAAGAAACATTACATTTTAAAGCGGTACTAACGCCATAACTAATTCGAAGTATAGAATTTCCGTACTTGTAATAACAACCAGGTATAGAGAGACCACTCGGCGATGTGCCTGTCAGTCATACACGGCGTGAAGCCTATCCTTCAGGAGAACAACAGGTGATGCGAACTGCACATCCGAGGGTAGTTAGTCGCAGGAAAAGAAATCCAGAATGTAGGGGTTTAAAACTTTTCATAAATTACGGAAGTGCCTTATGAGGTCATTAATTAATATACTCGTTCTTTTAACGAGATTCCGCTTGCGAGTTTTTCTTTTAATTGTGGCTTTTTGCTAAGTCACTCGTCGTTCTTTTGTAGATTCAGAAGTCTATTTTACTTGCACTTAATAGTTAGGAAAGCATAACTCAATCAAAACCACTTATAGAATGGAAAGCCAAGAGGAAATTGATGGCGCTATAAACCACCTGACAAAAGCTATCCATAAAGCTAACCATAAAGCGTCCATAACAACAGTAAACCCACCACCGAACTATAAAACAGACCTTCCAGAGGAACTTGCTAGACTAAAATACATCAAGAACTTCCACCGAAAAAAATGGCAGATGTACAGAGACCCCCAAGACAGAAGACTGACAAACTATTATAGAAGAAACCTGCAGAAGAGACTAAAAGAACTAAACACGGAACGTTGGGAAGAAAAATGTCAAATCTCACCCTCCAACATCGAAACGCTTGGGGTCTAATAAGAGCACTTAAAAATCCCAAAACACCGGAAAGACCACTGACCACCGACGATGGACAAATCTTCGAACCACTAACAAAAGCAGAGATCCTGGCTGACTATTTCGAAGAACAGTATGCAACTCCCATAACACAACAAAGTGACGAAGAAAAGGAAGAAGAGGAAAAAATCAAAGAATCAGTATCCACATTCCTAAAGGAAGACATAGGAGAATACACTGACTTGGCTACACCGGCTGAAATAAGGAATATCATCAGGAAACTCCGGATCAAAAAAGCCCCAGGACCAGACAAAATAACAAACTGCCAACTGAAACATTTGCCTAGGAAGGGAATAGTGTTACTAACAAGAATAGTGAACAGTTGCTTGAGAAATGCATACTTTCCTACAGACTGGAAAAGAGCAAAAATAATACCAATCCCTAAAGCTGGGAAAAACTCATCCTTGCCCGCAAATAATAGACCAATTAGCCTGTTCAACTCCACAACAAAAGTGCTGGAAAGAGTTGTATTAACAAGAATACAGAAGAAACTGGCGGAACAGAATACCATCCGCAAAGAACAGTACGGATTCCAACCTCGCATGTCAGCAACAGTACAACTTCTACACCTAGTTGAGAATATTAGCAAAGGGTTCAATCTCGGCAGATCGACAGCAGCAGCTTTTATCGATGTACAAAAGGCCTATGACAAGGTGTGGCATCAAAATCTCATTTATAAACTAATTACCCAAACGACAGTTGACAGAGCAATCATTCACTTGATAAATAGCTTCCTGGAAAAAAGAACATTCTACGTAGAAATGCAAGGCGTGCGATCTTCAATACATCAGATGAGGACAGGACTCCCACAGGGATCAGTGTTAGCACCCACACTTTTCAATATCTACGTGAATGATATTCCCACCATCAAAAATGTTCAAGTTGCTCAATTCGCGGATGACACGACCATTTATACTACAGGGACAAAACAAACTGATAACATCACCCGAATGCAAAATCAATTACACAAAATTGAGCTATGGAGTAAAAAAAATAAAATAACTATAAATTCCCAAAAAATCGGCAGCAATATATTTCACCCATAAAAGACCTGAACTAAACCAAAACTTGACTATATTCGGGAAACGTGTACCATGGAAGAACTTTCACAAATACCTGGGAGTCACGATAGATAAAACGCTCACATTTCGTCATCATATAGAAGAAAAACGGATAAACGTCCTAGGAATAATCAAAAACCTATTTCCAATACTGATCAGTCAATCAATGAACCTACAAACAAAACTCCACTTATACAAAGCATCAATACTACCAGTGATAACATACGGCTGTCAAATTTGGGGAACTACGTGTAAAACAAACTTATCAAAACTACAAATATTACAAAACAGGTGCCTCCGACTAATCTTAAACGCTGATAGAAGGGTAAGAATTACTGAAATGCACGAGATAGCACAAATAGAAACAATAGACCAAGTGATAAAAAGACTAACCAAATCCTTCCATCAAAGACTCGACACTCTACGCCAAACTGAAGACAGACTACAGAACATTGGAATAACAGTTCCCAGGAGGTGGCACCGGTACAAAGTGCCACTATCAATTATTCATCCACCAAATTGAAAATACCGACACATTGAAGGGGTTTTTACAAAGACCTCCAAGGAGGCCGAAATTTTCCCCTTAAGGTGAACAATAAAGTAAGCAACAAGAAATAAACAAAACCCTAGCCAGGACGCCAAAGGTGTCGGTGCCAGGAACACAACACCAGCAAAAAAAAAAAAAAAAAAAAAAAAAAAAAAAAAAAAAAAAAAAAAAAAAAAAAAAAAAAAAAAAAAAAAAAGTTAGGAAAGCATAGCTGGTTACCGAAGTTCGTTGCAGCCTCATGTTATATATATAAAAAAAAATAATAAGCTGTAAATGAACCACATTAATGTGCTCGCCCGCAAATGAAATGAAAACTATTTGAACAATTTGGTTTATTCTCTTCTTCAGAAACTGAAAATTGACCATCAGGTGAACATACTGCGATTTACAGAATCAGAAAAACATTCCTTCTCGCCACTACATCTCTTTCTCCTTCTCTCGTAGGCCAACTATCTTTAGTTTTTCACAGTACATATTAGGAAGAGCTGATATTAGGCAAGTAAGTTCGTTCAAATATCTTGGGAGTATGATCACCGAAGATCTGAGGTGCTATCAGGAGATAAAATCTTGAATTGCCGTAGCAAAGGAAGCATTTAATAGGAAAAGGAGGATACTAACTGGAAAAATAGACAAAACACTTAGGAAAAGACTCGGTAAATGTTTTGTATGGAGTGTGGCCCTTTATGGGTCGGAGACATGGACACTGAGACGAGAGGATGAAAAGCGGTTAGAAGCGTTTGAGATGTGGATGTGGAGGAGGATGGAGAAGATAAGCTGGGTGGATAAAATAAGTAATGTTGAAGTGCTGGACAGGGTCAGTGAAAGCAGAAAAATTCTCCAAGTAATAAAGGAGAGAAAGAAAAACTGGATGGGGCACTTGTTGAGAGGGGAGTGCCTGATAAAAGACGCCTTGGAATGTCTAGTCTGTGGGAGAAGAATAAGAGGAAGAAGGAGGTACAAAATTATAGACAACATTAAGGAAGATGGCAACTATATGGTTCTAAAGAGAAAGTCAGAAGATAGAAGAACATGGAGAGCAGCCAAGTGAAAACCTGCACGACGGCAGAAAACTGATGATGATGATGACATCAAAGATAATAAAGGTGTGAAAGGATTAATCTGGTACCTCTAAATAAATTGATCGTTAAAATGAAAAAAATGGTTGTTGTGGAATTTGGGATCCGAATCGCAAGGGATTGATTGATAGGTACGTTAGAGACGTCGTTTTCGTTTTAATTTGTTGGAGAATATGCGAAAATCTTAAATTTACGAGTGCAACAAAATACTTCTTCCACCAACCTATTTAGGTCGCAATGACAGGAGGGATAAGATTCGAGAAATAAGATGCCGTACTGATACATTTATGTATTCTTTCTTTACTCGTTCTGTTCGGGATTGGAATGCACTGAATCAGGATTGGTGCTTAGCACCCTCTGCCACAGTAATTGTGAATTGCAGAGTACAGATGTAGATGTACATGTTTAACAAACGTGATCAGAAACCAAATCGACACACATGTTTAACGTT
Organism: Vandiemenella viatica; assembly: GCA_031002005.1. NCBI lineage: Eukaryota > Metazoa > Arthropoda > Insecta > Orthoptera > Morabidae > Vandiemenella > Vandiemenella viatica. Next base: position 81,234,562 of record CM061920.1, read on the forward strand.
CTCAACTCAATTTGGATTTTGTTTTATTAATCAAGCGGTGATAACGTGTTCAAGTTACAGCTGTGAGCCTCAGGCTGCGTGCATAGGTCTCCAATTTTTATGGCACTCTAATTATAGAAATTGCGTTCAAAGTCATCAGGCACTCTACTTAGTGAAATTAGCAACTAAGAAGACCTAAACCATCACTTTTTTTCAATCTGGTGAAGAATCATCAAATCGGTAACGCCTTAGCAGTATGACGTAATGATTAAATATCAGTAACTACGTTACAAAACTCGTAGCACAAGTGGAACTAGGTAAGGAGTACCCTGGTGATTGAGGGGTGGGGGACGGTGAAGAGGACGGGTCCGTGTCAGGAACTGTATGGGGGCGTAGCGCGACACAATAGCCCTGCCGGCGGCATTCAATAGCAGGGCGACTGCAGCTGGCTGCACTCCCGGGGCAAAAACTGTTACTGCCGGACCTGCAGCCAGCGTAACACTTAATACTGATGCGGCTATACATAAGACAATGTAATAAGCAAACAAAACCTGTTTTCCCTCATCAGTCACTCCGCTTGTTTGATGAAATCCTCCACTCCCCCTATTCTGAGGTAATATCCTCGCCTCAGCATACCCACAGCAGCTTCTGACCTCAATTACCTGCTTCGCTTCTTTTAATATTCGTCTTCCTCTTCAGTTTTTCTTATCAACCGTTTCGTACACTAACAAACTAACCAAACCGGCATTTCTCAAAATGTGACCAATCATCATCTATTTCTCTTTTTGTTGCCATTATCCACTCATGCTTCCTACAACATTTTCATCTCGTATTTTATATCTCCACTTGGATTTCAAATTAATTTCAAACCTTTCAAATTTTCTCTATTCTAATATATCTAAGGGCCAAACACAAGTCCACAAAGTTCTGTACTCCATAAATACATTTAAGGAAGCTGTTCGTGTGTCCTAGACGAATGTATAGGCGAAACTATTATTTTAATTTCGATAGCTATCTTGCTTAGTGATCAGTTTTAATTTTACTTGAGAGATAACAAAATTCTCTTATTGCTTCTACACTTACTTTACTGTTATTATTATCATTTCCACTGTGCGTTGTATTGCTTTGGTTTATTAGTTCAAATTCTGCTGCCAATACTTCGTTAAAGCCATTCAGTAATTTCTCAGTGCTTCACTCCTACCTGCTAACAATACAACGTTATAGTCCTCCAATCATTATACCGAGTCTGAATTCTTCTTTCACTCAGTTCATTACTGCCTAAACACACAACGTGATACAACGGGAATACTCTAAACCTGTGGATATACGATTTTATCAAGGCTGGCCAGCTCCAGGTCCGCCAGTGCACTTGCATTGCAGCGGTCTAGAATATGTCTGGCTCTAAAACCTCTGTTAAGGTCTTACTGATTTCTTTTTTACTTTTTGATTATAATTTAAAAACCTCTGCAAATGTCATATTGAACATTTCTACTTTTTGATTGTAATTAAACTGTGTTACTTTTATCTTAGTTATATTTAAATATCTATTTTAACTATAGGCCCACAGGATAACTTAGAATAGAAATTTTGACTCGCATGCTAACTTAAAATCGAAATTGTGACTCATCTCCAAAATTGGTTGGGCAGCCTTGATATATATGATCAACATTGTAATAACCACGTGGTTTATTATTATTATTATCGTATGTCAAGTACAACAAAAGACATATCAATTAGATAACTAAATCTATAGATTTAAGCCATCTTCTGGCAGCTGGTCCAGTTTGATACAGTGTGAGAAAGCCTCCAGATAGTCTTCTTCCTAGACAGTCCATCACTATGTGGTTAGCAGCTTGGATACCACCACAGTCACACAACGCATCTTCACGGAGACCCCACTTATGCATGGTTGCATTGCACAATCCGTGACCTATGCGAAATCTGTTCAGTTGACACCAAAGACGCCTAGGCAAGTCAAATCCTGGAACATAGGTTGTCGGATCTTTTGCGTGGGCTGTAGGCTTCCCACTCCTTTCTCCACTTTTCTCCTCGATTTTAGTCGTGTTCATTAATCGTGATATTAATACAGCCGTCCAACATTGATATTTGAATATTCGCATGCTCGATGGATATATACAGATAATGGAGTGTAAACAGTAAACTTGGGTAGAGACAATGCGCGTGGTATCGCGGTCGGCTGCCACCTGCGTGACATTACGGTCGTACAGTATGTCCCTCTGTGTGACGTCACATCTAATACCTCACCGTTACTAGACGCTAAGACACCCTACATACGATATACTGTTACAATTTCGCCAATGGTATAGCGAGCAAGTTGATTAGATGTAGTGCCAGGTGATAACCAACAAGAAATTAGTTATAAGTAAACAGTATTAATGATAATGTTTAATCTTGGTGTATACGACGATTCAAAGGCAAGGGAAGGCCGCCCATCTCGGGGATTGGCTGACATATTGAGAAAGACGACGGCAAGATCAGAGAGGAAGAGAAGCCATCTTAGTCTTTCTGCAGTCTATTCGATCTCCGATCTTCAACTTTGAAACATCGCTTCGTCTTCAGCAAGCATTATATCTTCGAATTCGTATCAACGAATTCACCTAGTCACGCTCAAACCAGGATGATAAGGAATCAATTTTGCACAAGATCACAATGTTTTTCTTAATAAATGAATGCAGTCGACCCTTTGAGCCGAAACAGAACAGGCAAATATGGTCATTGTTTTAAGTTAATGATTTTCACAGTTTTAATCAAGACCTGTTTGGGACACTGTGTTTGTACCATGAGAAAAAATATTTCAATTTCCCGACGAGCTAACCGTGTAATATGAATGCTAGAGGTTCCTAACTAATATATGGTGGCACCCAACGTACTGAACTGTAACTTTCATTTATTACGGTCTTTGTTGCCTTACAATTTATGAATTAGTTTGTGATAGTCATAATCAGTGAAATATGTTTGATTTCATTGTGTGAGACGGTGACGAAAAATGTACTTTTAACTGTCCCCAATCCTGTAGTTTAATAAAATAAAGCCAAAATGAAATTATATTAATGTAACAATTTGATTTTCATTTCATAATAAAAGTAGCCACATACCTAACGCAAAGATCTCACAGTTAGTTTGCAATAAACAAATAAGCAGAAGCAACAGTGATATTCCTTACTGGGAAAACTTAAGTCCCAGGTTGAGGGGAAGTCTTTGCGCTATAGTGCATCTCCTTCCAGTTTATGTTATAGGTTGTCATTATCAAAACGGTTCGTCTCTATCTGAATTTGTCGTATCCGGTGCTTTTGTCATTGTCATGATATTTTTGTGCAGCTTCTTTGGCCACCCGAGAGTGTTGTCATATATTGGTTCTGCTCCTAGGGCGGTTATCCAGCGGGTTAGTAGATTTTTTGTTGTTGGCGTAAAACTGGGTTGCCAGCTGCTTAAACCTCTCGCGAAGCTTGGGAAGGCCACTTATTTGGTGCAGGACGTCCATCCTCGTCTCACGCGGTAGATGATAAGCCTGTCTTATTGCCCTGCTCTGGACAACTTGCAATTTCTGTAGATGGGAGGCAGCAGTGTTTCCCGAGACGACTGCTGCGTATTCCATTATTGGTCTGACTAGTGCAACATAGAGGCAGATACCCTGCTCCGGCCTCAGTGCTGAAGAATGGTTGAGAATCGGGTAGAGAATTCTCATTCTCCCCGTTGCCTTACCGCGGACGTTGGTGACGTGGGGCTTCCACGTCATTCTCCTATCCATGTTTATACCTAGATAGGTGGCAATGCTTGTCCAGTTGATATCCTCGCCAAAGAGGGTCAGATGAATCAAGTTTTGTGAGACTTTCTTCCTAATCAATACAATTGCTTGGCTCTTTGGCGCATTAAAAGCTAGCAGCCATTTCGTTGCCCATTCCTGAATGTTGTCGCACGTTTGTTGTAGTCGTCGTCGCAGATTGTTGATGTTTAGGCTCTTGGCATACATGGCCGTGTCATCATCGTACAGGGCTTTCTTAACGCGTGCTGTACTAGGTGTATCAGCAGTGTAGAGGCTGTAGAGCACCGGGCCTAAGACCGAGCCTTGTGGGACACCTGCAGCGATGTTCTTGATCGAGCAGGTGGTCCCGTCCATGACTAGTCGAAAGTTCCGTCCCTCCAGGTAGCCCCTAAGTAGTCTAACGTGGGAAAGAAGTATTCCCCTCATGAGCAGTTTATATAAGAGGCCTTGGTGCCACACCGAGTCGAAGGCTTGGCTGACATCCATCAGGACCGCACTCTCGACGTTCGAAGACGGTGAACTTCTTCAGCAAGATGAAGCAGCTGCTGAGGCGTAGAATGCCCCTGTCGGAAGCCGAAATGTTCATCCGGCAGTAGCCTCTCACTGTCTATAATTCTACGCAGTCTCTTACGAGAGATCCTCTTGAACATTTTGGAGAGTGTAGACAGCAGGCTGATCGGTCTGTAAGACTTGAGCTACCTCCTGTCCTTACCCGATTTGGGAATGGGTATAATGTGAGTGTGTTTCCACGTTTGCGGGTATTCGCCTGTTCGGAGAATTTCATTGAACAACTCCGTGATGCGTAGGATTGCCGTAGGAGGCATCTGTCGAATGATCCCTCCACCGATCCAGTCATGTCCAGCGACTTTCTTGATTTTCAGGTTCGCGAGTGACGATGCCACCACTTGAGCAGTAGTTTCCTCGATGAAGTCTTCCTCCGGAGGAACAGCTTGTAGGAAGTCCCAAAGGCTTCGCTCCACGATATCTATGTGCTCGTCGTCCCTTGGAACGTCGACCGGTTTAAAGTTTGCCCTGAAGGTCTCAGTAAGAGCTGCAGCCTTTTCTTCTGGTTCGCAGACTAAGTTGCTTCCAACGATCAAAGGTGGGATCTTTATCCTTTGCCGGAGTCGGGCCTTCGTGGCTCGCCATTCTGACCCGTCTTCAATATCCAAGGTGGATATGAAATTAGACCAGTCAGATGCTGCTCTACCTCCACTTTGATCTCTCTCTGAATGCGGTTTAGCACTCTCTTTGTAGCCAAATCCCTAGTGAGATGCCATTCCCATATTAGATCGTTCTGATAGTAATTGCCTCGCGGATGTGGGGAGGCAATTGCCTAGATCGAGGAGGCTGGTTACGGCGGTGCCGAGTAGCTGGATCTGCTGCCTCGTTAATCAAGTCTGCCAGTTCATCAACGCCGGCAGAGGGGCCAATAGCTAAAGGTGGTGCTACACATTCAATCTTCTGGGTGAGGAGATTTTTGAAGACTTCCCAGTTAAATTCCCGTAGGTTTCTGGCTAGTCTGTTCCTGCGTGATTCTACATCCGCCACCATGTAAAAATTCAGCGGAACATAATCGGATGTAAAGAACATCAAACTACTGCATCGTGGTTCTCGACCACGCGTAGGAATTTCCTTCCGTAATTGTTGGTGAGCCGTGAATTCCAGGCGACGTGCTTGGCGTTCAGGTCACCCGCAATATACAGATTGCTGCGCAGACTGAGGAGCGCAGAAATGACCCCTTCTTGTAGGCGTGCTGGCAGTCGGTATACAGCAACAAACACAAGTCTCCCCCGAGACTTCTCGACGGCGACACCGGTTGCTTCTATGGTCTCCATGCGGGGTAATAATATTCGGTAGTGCTTAATGGCGTTCCTAACGAAGACCGAGGTACCACCTCCCGCGGTTGGTCGGTCACACCTATAGCAGCAATAGTTGGGGGCAGCAGCTTTGATCCCCTGCTTAAGATGAGTCTCATTCACGAGGCACACATCAATACCTTCGTCCCTCAGGAATTTCTTAAATTCGCCCATCTGGCGCCAGAGGCCATTACCGTTCCATATACAAATGATTAAGTCTTCACTGGCATTAGCCATGAGGTTCTCGGTTACCTTGTTGCACGGCAGTTATTGTCATCCTAACGGCCTCCGCCATCTGACGCGGCAGGTCTTGAATTAATACAATCACCGTCGGCAATAGTGACTGCACCATGTTTAAGAGGATGGAGCGTCATTCTTCCGGATGGTCTCATCCGGTGGGCATTTCTTCAATTTTTCAGTTTTCTTCATACTCTCGGAGGTTTTGGCTGGGCGGAGGAGTCTTTCTGGTGATCCCACCCATTGTCATGAGCACCAGCTGACACTTCTGCATGTCAGCTCAGGATTGGGCAGGCCTTTGTTGGAGGCTGCTGCCTCTTCCTCCTCCTTCTTATTTTTCTATTGTTGCCTCTTCTTAAGAATGGCAACGTACGAGGCATTGTTTGCCTTCTGTTTGTCATTTTTCGGCTTCGTCGTAAAAACACGATAGAAAGCACTCGAATGCAATGACAGGCCAGTTATTTATCTTCGAAATTCGACCTCACGATCTCGTAAATAGTCAATTACTACAATTGATTTCACACAATCAACAGTACAAACACACACACCTCTAAATTCCACGTCTCAATGCAAATCATACGTGAATCCATCATTCTACGTACATCAATATATAATGATTTTACCGATTGTATTTAGAAATAAAGCACATTCGGCTTATTTATATAGCTCGTTGTAAACTTTTCGATTGCGAGAATCAAGTTCTGTTTTGTTTTATGTTATTCCCTCCAAAATAACTAGACGGATTTTAATAGGTCTTAAAACATCGGTTTGGGTATATGAGGTATATTTTTTCTTGATGCGGCATCAGAAAGCTATGAAATAAAGTAAAACGAGTCTGTTCGTTTCTCCTTTGGTTTAGTTGATCGCGGTTCATTCCAAAATTGCTGGTTAGATTTTGATGAGGTTATGGTTCCAAAGTAAAGTATATTTCAGTTGTATGTGACACTCAAAGGCTGAGTAATTAAAATAAGTGTGTTTGCAAATTAGTACCCACTGAAAATTCAGTTATTTCTCCCAGTCGAAATGTTAACCTGGAACGTATCAACGGCCTCGTATAGTACATCCTGTATCGCCGCAGTCAGGCCCTTCGCGCCGAGCTGAGTCTATATCTTTTCAAGAGGTTACATCACCAAAGAAATCCTCGCCTCCGGATACAAGTACGCCACAGCATTCGGCAGAAGTCAACGCCGGTGAGAGTCCCGCCCAGTACGACACCCCTGCTTCGAATCGTCAAGAGGATTCCTGGTCGGAGGTGTCAAGAGCGGACAAGTCATCGTGGATATCACGGTCGTCACTAAAAGCCGCTCTTGTCGACCACGACGATTTCAAGAAAGAGGAGAACGTCATTTACTTCTACTGCGAGAGTAAGTACAAGTTGAAGCCCTTCACACAGAGGAAGTTCGAGAATTTCTATTACGCTGACGAATCTCCGCTCCAAGTACAGCTCCGAGTCAAAGCCGGGGAAATGCTGTTTTCGTGGGATACCCCTAGCTAGAGCTTCAAGAAACTCAAGCAAACTCTCTCGGATCCGGCACAAGCACTAAACGCCGAGCCCATCATCTCAAAAAAGAAATACTGGTCTCACCATGTTAAATTACCACTCGTCCTCTCAAAGAACTTCAAGGAGGAGGAGTACTTTGCAGACCTCCTTCGAACGCTCCACAGCCCCCGGAGCCCAAGCAACAATGTATAGGAAGCGATGGAGCAAGAGGCCTCGTTGACGTCAAACGGCGGGGACTTCGTGCACCAGGAAAGCAGCAGACATCACCAAGATCGTCCTTCGTCAAGAGAAGCCCATCAGCATGAGTCCTCATTGGCGCAAACATGCTCATTGCCAACCCAGCTGCAGGTCACGTGTATGAGCCAAGAGGTCCTCGAAGAAATCAAGAAATTCCTAGAAACTAGGAACATAAGATACAGCATGGACTTCCAAGAAAACAGTCGGTATTCAACAACGGGTACTCAAAAAAAAAAAAAAAAAAAAAAAAAAAAAAAAAAAAAAAAAAAAAAAAAAAAGCTCCTCCAAGAGACTCCTGCAACATGGATGAGGGAAGACTCCAAGATGATAATTCCTCCTCACGCCCTGCACCAGACAGGAGAGAGCCTGAGGCAACCAAGTCCACCGCCCCGGCCAGCAGCCAAGTCATGAAAAGGAGTAAACTGAAATCCAACAACAGGCCACAGAAGACCGATGGCAACGTTACATCAATGCTTCCGCTGCCACGGCTTCGGGCATCAAGCTTCTGACTGTCTCAAGCAAGTGCGCTGCGTTCGCTGCGGAGGGAGCAATAACAACTTGATTTGCACATGTCCGCGTAACGAAACGTCGAGGTGTGCAAACTGTGGTTCTGACCACGCCGCCAGTTATGGAGGATGCCCCATAAGAAGAAAGCTTCAAGCAGCCATCAGAAGCCATCAACGACAGCGACAACCCAGTCACTCTCAACGAATGGGAAGACCGGAAGGCCCTCATAGATGGTCATTAAGCCACCTCAATAATCATCTGCCGACCAACTCAAATGACCAACACCAGCACCAATACTGTAATCAAGAGCCAAGACGAGCAAATCAGCTGGGGAAAATCGTCGAGTTGTTAACACAACTGATTGCGGCAATGATCCCCAACTGACCACATGAAAACAGTTAGCTATCGAATGAATAAGAATATGAAAAAGGTTTCCACACAGGCCGTAATCACTACGGTCAAAGCCGGTTTTCGAGACAATAAAATCCATCACCATCAGTGAAACCACAGATAAAGCTACAAATCGTAGCGGGGCTGTATAATGCCGTTGAGGCAGTGAGAAAAGAAAAAGAACGTAACTGAATCTAATATTCACCTCCAGTCGTTTCACTAATTTCTGAAAATCGTAACGCGGTTGGATTTCTCACTGTATTTGAGACATTGTTGACTACGAGGTGATTGTACATTAGGGCGTCAAATTGTCTGTACAAGTAGCTTCAGTAGAAGAGCTGACTTCATCTCGTAGCCCTCTGTAACATGAAAGCAATCTGAAAGAATTACCACCAGTAGCTATTTCTTAAATATATTGTAAATTATTCTTCCGTCTCAATATTTTAGACAATATTTGCGCATTTTGACATCAAACCTTTTCCCGGGGTCATAAATACATCGTATTTCATAACACTTTATTAGATGCCTCGTGGTTTTAATTACAGATAATAAATAACTAGTCCACGATCCAGTTTCAAATTTTAACTTGTTTCATTGCTAGTGACATCGATCTTCAAAATACAGTTCATATATAAACACAACACTCCAACGATTACAGTTTACACTTATTCCAAAGACAATACTACCAAAACTGTTCTTTCAACACTGTCCTTGGCATGCAGGAAGGAAATATATGGAGACGACGCAAGAGACCTTCACCACGCATTGAGTGAAGCCGGGCGGAGGAGGAGTAGGGGACTAGGCCGAACCCATACAGACACGCGGTATATGTACAAAAACCTCAAGGGGACTCTAGGATAAACGTAACGCCGCAATCTGGTGATGGATTATTATGTAACTCGATGAGACAAATAAAAAATGAAGAGTAGAATTTTTTGATATCATGCTTAGTTTTCGAGATATTCTGTCTCAAACGTTAAATGTTTTTGGTTGAAATTCAGAAAAAAAATTGGTCAAAGTCAAATTTCATGACGGATTCTTATTTAAAAAGACGAGACAAATAAAGAATAAAAATTTTCGATATCTCGCCTAGTTCTCAAGATATACCGTATCAAAAGTCAGGTGTCTTGAGTTGAAATGCAGAAGAAAAATTTCGCAAAAGTCAGATTTGATGATCGGTTCTTATGTACACGACGAGACAAATCGAAAATAAAGAATAAAATTTTTCGATATCTTGCTTAGTTTTCGGGATATACGGTCTCCAAATTTAGGGGATTGGGTTGATATGCGGCCTGGACCAAAAATTAATTCTACCAAAGCCACAATGAATTACATGGCGGACATGCAGAACGGATATTTCAGTTTTATTACTACCACTTGTGGTTAGGTTGAAATGCGGCCTAGATCAGAACAAAAATAGTTATCTTGTTACCATTCATCGTAAGCTTAATTGGGAATACCTTGAAGCAGTTTATATCGCGATTCACGCTTTGTCACTAACTTGGTTCTCATGAAATTACTAACAGTAATAGATAAATTCTTTGTACCTTATGGAACAACAAAACCATTCTGGTACAGACTGCATTTAGACCTAACCACAATCTCCATTAAATTTCCGCTATAGAATCAAACTATGTAGACATACCCACACACGCGTATTTGAATCGCAAACTGTATTTGCAATAACAACATCGTTTGCTTCATCAAGATTCCTAGATTGCATAGCATAATTTAACACATTTAATTTCATCATACACTGTCAGTATAAACTGCAATGTGACGAAAGAAAGGCACAATACTAAATTCACTGAATCGCGATGTAAAACACACCCTTTAAATCTCATTTTCAACACTCGTTAAAAAGTAATGCTAGTCTATTATGTGCAAAATAGCAAGGTATGCTGATTTTCTACACTACACCAACAAAAATTTGAGAACAAAGTCATCCCATTGAGAGCTATGACTAAATATTTGTAGACAGGCACCGAAGTTTGCAAAACCTACCGCCAACTTCAACAACGATAGTTAGAATTCAACTTACTTATGAAATGATATTCCAGGTTCTTTCCTCTCTTGCCTATTTGTGCAACCGTATGCAACACAAGATGGCATTATAAAACATTTATACACATTACAAAATGAAATAATCACAGCATCTAACACAATGTGAACATCACATTTGTTTGGGAGCGCAATATCGCCACTGCGCATGCGCGAGATTTTAGAGGCTGCTTCACAGATTTAACGTCACTTCTCCTTCATATATTTCCTTCTTCCATGGTCCTTGGCCGACGTAAAACGTCTCTGTAAAACTCTGTCGAAAAACTAAACTGTCTCTGCTGATCACTTTATATAAGTTCTATCGAAAGTTCTAGAACACTACTAAGGATTCCCACAGATATTTCTCGAACATTAAAATCTTAAACAATTGAAAACATATTAACAATAATCAGAATTAATACATAATCATTTATAATCATTGCAAAATGCTTGGAAATGAAAATTAAAGATACTGAAACACAAAATTATCCACAAAAATCATTTTAAACTGTAGTAAATCGTTCTTTTAACATCGTGACTAAACTTAATACTTACAATTACAATTACAAACATTTAAGCAATTCTCTAGCATAGTTCTGTTCTTAAACATATTAAATGGTATTTACATAATTTCTTTTCACAAAACAAAATCCATTTATACTGATTTACAGTAAAATAAAAGACAAATATGCCAAGCCATTTTCAATCACATTCTAGCTTGCTACAAATGCTTCATAAAATACAATTTCAGTTAAAGTTTAGGTTTGAAGGCTGTTACAACGTACTTCCAGCATTAACCATAAGTCCAGATTTGCTTCTCTTGTGCTCTGTTTCCTCCTAAACTAAAACTAATTTTCATAGAATAACTCTTCCACTTTCCCTTGTACGCTCTTGTAAATTATATCAGTAGTTTCGAAGTATGTGCAATATTTTTCTTATTTTTTCAGCTTGTACTTTCTTGGCTCTATGAAAATGATACTCCCATTAAAATTCGTCTGATGATCTCATATTCTACAAGATAACACTGGGAACAGTCTTTAAAAATTCATTATCCTTCTAACGGTATCAAGCAGTTATTCTGGAATTCCATCGATTCCTACATCTTTATTCAATTTTTAAATCCTTAACAGCACTGTTAAATTCTGTCTTTACATCAGGATCTCCAACATCACTATCCTGTTCTCTTCCTATCATACTATTTATATATGATTTTAGAATCATGCATGTATTTACTTCTTCCAACAGTTATCTCTCTATTCTGAACCTGAAATAGGATTCCCAGCAATGTGTTAATATTTATACATCCTTTCTTCGTTTCTCTTAAGATCTGCTTGCACTTCTACATTTCCCATCTAGTTCACTTACAATCATTTCCACTCTGTTTCTTCAAACGTTTTTGGTTCCTTTTTTGTCTTTCTTGATTTTTTTAATTACTAAATTATGTGTACTTCTGTATTCCTAAACATTTTTGCGCCTTGTTGTCTGATTCATTTACTGCCAACTTTTTTCTGTGAAATACAGTTTCGCGTTAGTATCCTTCCTGACGCCCACTCTTTCAAACATCCTTTGGTTACATTCCTCTTCATCATATTCTATTGGTCTTACAGCTGAAATTCTCTCACAGTTAATTCTTAGACTGATTTCAGTCATTGCAAATTTATGTTTCATGAGGAATACTGTTAGTTTGTTCATTTCAGAAATGTTTATCTTGCGTTGCTTCCTCGGTATCTTTAATTTCAATCCGAACTTCATTTCTATCAGTGTGTAGTAACCGTGTCATCTTGGTATGCCCTGCTAATTAGAACCTCGTATCTGAACTTCTGTTTAGCCGCTATAAAATATAGCTTGTATCACCCTAAGGCCCTGGTTGTTCTTCTTGTGATTATGATCGTCGCCATACCTTGTGGGCAGGCGTGGACGGAAGCCGCGGTGGGAGTTACCGCTACAATGCAACTGTTGTTAGATATTTAAGTCAATTGATTTTCTGTTGCTTTCCCCAGTGATGTGTTTATTGTTTGTGTGGATGAGTGTAAAGCTTCTGTGTGCTCAGTATAAAGTGTTTGTGTTGTGCATAAAATAACGAAAGAAGAAAGAGAGGACCCAGAGCTCGTCCATTCAGACTTACTCCTCCGAATGACTTTAAGACGTCTTTTAGGTTCTTTAATGAAGTAATTATTGAGGATACAAATAATTACATCTTTACAGTGTATTTTCATTTGCGATGTCAGCTGCCTGGTGGAATCACAATACTATCATTATCTCAGAGTTAACAGCCATCGTTATTTCTCTTAAACTTCGCTTCTAAAGGAGGAACCAAGGCAGTTCACATCCGTATCTCACAGAATATGTACTGCCAATAAATCTTGTGGAATAACATGCGTTAATATTCCGTAAAAGCAATAGGATTTTTGCCATACTAATATACGGAATTTTCAATCAATTTAAATGACATATTTCGGAATGAGCTAGGATGAATATAAATGGTTTTACGATTTAACTGACTTGTTAAAATGATTTAATAAAAAATATGACAAGTACTTTATTAGCATTTGAATGTTTGCGATTACTGAAATAACTTCGATATTTAACTCAAACAGAGCAATTAAGTGTTTTCAGTAATTCGTTACTGGACTGAATTGATTGCAAAGAGTCTTTCATTACGATATTGTGTTTACCGCAACATTTCTGCCACTGCGTGCAGACCAGAACAGGTCCGGGAGCTTCCGGCAGCTAGCGGAGTACCTCGCTAATGTTGGCCGATTAGCTGGCGACGTCCAAGTCTATCACTCTGTTCTCAAACCACAGAGACGAAGAGAACGTCTTGTTGATGCATAGTTTGAAGATAGATCCTCACCGAATCTCTCACTCTATAACTTCCCCAGCCTGTAGTCTAGCTCGGTGTCCGGAGGCATAGATCGGCGAATGCAAATCGTAGAAGTTCTTTGGTGCCAACGTCTTGTGATGCAATTGGCTCCGCATATAAACAATTTCGCGCCAACGCCTGGCAGAATCTTGCGTGTCGGTATGCGTCCAATAAACCCATTTATCTTGTCCAACAGCGTGACAAGCTAGCTCTTAGCGTTTTATTGGTGGCAATCGGCATGTTTCCTTAAAAGCACCGACGCTAATCGTTACGCATGCTGAGTTTCCTCTTGATGCGCCGCCGCAAAACGTAATCTAAGTAAACGCAACACTGTACATTACACACTCAGTCTTCATGTCTCCACCTTCACATTAATTTACTGAGTGTACACTTATACCTAAGTAATAATTATAGCCCGTCTTTCTCTGTTTCTGTGTTGATGTGGTCGCCCCAAATTCATTCATTACATTGTTCGAGTTAAATGTTATTACATTGAAGATAATATTTAAAAGCATGTGAACACATGAATGTATTTACATTTGGATATCTTTCTTTAACTGTCGACCATATTAATTTATTGTATCATTCGTACAAAATATCAATATCTTAAAAATCTCAGCAAACCCAATCCGATTTAAGCTTTGGATTTTCATCATAGCGGATTTTGCTCTTACGATTCTCTTAATATTGGTGCTGAATTTGGCTCGTAGTTCGGTTTGGCTAATTTTCACTTAGCTTTAAATTTTCTGAAATATAGTATGATAAAATATATGAAACAAGTAAAAAAAAAATATTTCAGGCATTGCTAGCACGAAGGAAAGTTTATACCAACATTTAGTATTCTTTCCTAATTCACAAAGCTGTGAGCAAGCTGTAACCAATATAACAGCGAGGCACTGAGCGTGGTGGATGAGAGGTTAACGCTCAGGCCTCACATTAGGGATTTTCTTGGTTTCCCCAAATCACTCGAGGCGAATACCCGGATGCTTCCTTCAAAAGCCCATGGCCGAATTCCTTCCCGTTCATTGTCCCCCAATCCTATCCAGCCTCTAATAACAACGTCGGCGAGGTGTAAAGCCATAAGTATATATATATAAAAAAAGCAAGGTTACGTTAAACAGTAAGTCCAGTAAATGTCCTGAGTACCCAAAGATGTAGTTATAAAGAGACGATATTGCCAAACACAATTTGAAAATATTGAAGCTTGTGATTAGCTAGACGATTGCTGTAATACTGCAGCTTCTCGGCCTTAATGGATCTCTTTGCATGGCAGAATAACTGCCGAATCAATTCTTGAGCATCATTCATATGTACTGCTGACAGCTATTAGCAGACAAATACAGATGGTTTCATACCTGACGAAGACAATGGAGCTATCCGTCGAGATATAATTTTAAAAAAGAAAAAGAAAATGCAATCTGGCATTACACACATGAAGAACTTATGTTAATCGTGCACAGACAAAATCTCCGTTCTTACATTCAGAGTAATGTTACAAAAACGCAAAAAAAAAAAAAATCCAACAAGTATAAAAGCCAGCAGACAGAAGTCTTCGCGATCTCATCTGCGTTTACTTGAATCTAATGTCTATGGTGAGATGCAAGATCTGAGGAAACCTGCTTTATCTCATTCTCCGTGTATGACAACATACCCTTGGTTCTAAAAGCCATCTGTTTTCCTTTCACCGTTTGAAACATTCCCGGATCGATTGCGGAAGACACGTGCTGTGAAAAAAGTAAACTTGGTATCGCTTTACTGGTCGGGAGACTCCTAAGATTTATTCGGCCACCTTGTTGTCAGAATTTTAATTTCGCACTCATCCACCTCTGATGTGCCTGTCTACCGTAATCTGGTCATGTTTAAAAGCTAAAGAGGACTTAGTTAACAAAATGGAATCCCACAAAGTATAGATATTGTATTGAAATTTTCCCAAGAGTAAGGAAATTGAAGACATGAATAACCAAAGTAAGAAATCTTCGCAGTGGACCTCAAGAAATTCACAGGACAGCATTGGCATTACGCAAAATGACTCAAGCTTGCATGAAATACACCCACAGTCGTCTTCTGTGTAATTTTTACTAACTAAATATGTTAATGAGTATCAAAATTAGAGCTTATAGCAACCATTGCATTAGGTATTACGAGAACCATTAAGCTAAAAATCGGTTGGTGGGGGGTAATCATTTGTATATGTTACTAAGAAAGTAGATCAAATTTATTTAAATGTATTGTAATTATTTACGAAGAATAAATTTTAAATCAATTTATGGAAGGCAAATAAGGACAATTCGAATGGAATGTCTATGGCTTAAAACGAACCGCCACTCCTGTACTGAGCATTTAGCGCAGTCATTCAGATCTAATCGAATTTATTATATCATTACGTAGTACCAGCCCCAGCCATTATTAAGCAATGCGCTCTGAATAAAGACCACTCTCAATAAATAGTGTCATTATAGCAATCCCGAAATAAAAAAGAGCGTGTGCCGTTGGATGAATGACAGAATGAGAACATCGCGCCTCTTTCTTTTTTTTGGTGATGCTCCGATTATAATTGTACGTAAGATTCTTTCTAAGATTTATCTGCCACAAACAATCTCAACTCGTGAAATATCGGCTCTTGTAATAGGATTCATTTTTTTTCCTTGAAAATATAATGCTTAACTGTCATCACACTACAAAAGAGTATAAAAGTCACAACAAATATAATTAATACCTACGTCTAGAAAAACGAGGAATGTTAGTGTAAAGCATACAGGGAGAACGTCATGAAGAAAACAGTGGTGTACATATGGACTGAATGCTTTACGGAAGGAAGGCAACAACAAACTTATAATGACCGAGAATGGTGGGTGAGCGGTAACGCCCTGGCCTCTCATTCGGGAGGACGCTGGCTCAAATCTCAGACCGGCCATCCTAGGGTTTTCCATGGTTTTCCCAAATCACTCCGGGTGAGTGCCGGGTTGGTTCCTTCAAAATTCCATGACTGAAATCATTCCCGTTCTTTCTGAATCCATAATCTTTTACCGCCTCCAATGACCAGCAATGAGTCGAACGGACGAAAACATCTCCTAAATTCGTCAAACAATTAAAAAAATATACTATTTGAAGAACTGGAAAGGTAGTTTGAAAAAGCCAGATGCAAACGAGAGGAAATTTTCAACATAAGGGAAAGTCGGGTAGCCCCTGACGGCGGATAGCGTTAAGGTGCATTCCCACGATCCCTTGTAGGAGAGGCGAGACGAGACGGGACGGGACGCCATGGGAACAGGGCCGCCTCTGCTAGCGGAGACGAGACGCAGCTACCCACTCTGAGTCGCTAAACATCACAGCGTGTGTAGCGGTGCGCTGTTACCATCGGTTTGCAGCAGCTGTGCGCACCCCTTCTGATGCTGTAAAGTGCTCTGTGCCAAACGACACTAGGCAACGTGGTGCGGAGGTGGCGGCTAGTTAAGCTAGGACTAACCTGCGGCCCGCGGTCGTCCCTACACTTCGGCTAATGAGGTCCCGTCTCGTCTCGCCTCTCCTACAAGGGATCGTGGAAATGCACCTTTAGACGGGGCTGCGTCGGTAAAACTTTATTGTAAATGTGCACCCTGTAGTGTAAAAATAAATACAACTGAGCTGCGGCAGTGAGTTCCACACTAGTGTGTGTTTTGTTCCTGGCAGAAGTTTTTCTTCGTTCCTGTCAAAATTCGTTGGAGATTATTCAATATGGTGCGTCAAATAAACGCGTAGTAACGCGTGCTCGAAAAATAAAAAAATGCGAGATTTTAACATCTTCACCATACAAAAAATGTGGGCAAAAAAGTAAAGGTAGTAAAAAGGGCGAAGCGATAGAATAAAAAGATAAAGGCACTATAAACACTGAATACAAAGAAAAGTGTTCAAAGTCTTTCCGAAGCAAATCAAGTAAAACAGACCAAATCCATCTTGTGTAGAGAGAAATTTTTGAAGAAGGCTTGATTCAGTGTTATGAAGCAAAGACAGGGTCCGTGAACATGTGTTGATATAGATTATTCGGATATCCATTATTACTGAGATTTTTGTAAAGGCCGAAAAACGATTAGGCCACTGTGTCTGACAACTGCACCTGACGACTTTTGTGCAGTCAAGAAATTAAGGTGAAAGTTTTTTCAATTTACTTTGTTGAAAAAGTGATTACTAATTTCTAATTAACATGACTGCAGAAGTACCCAGTTTAATTTTAAGATTAAAATAAAGATAGAAAATGTGTTTGTTTTATTTTTATTTACGATTCAGGTGTCGGGGGCTACCCGAAGTTACTGTTTGCTGACGGAATTGCCGAATATTGGTTACTGAGGTAGAAGCGATTCCGCAACTGGATGTCGGATGAGGGAGCCGTTGCGTCTCCTTTGTAAGCTAATGCGTCAAAGTCATCCATTTCTGTTTATATAACTGGTAGCAGGTAAGACGGGGACTCCATAGAAGGCGACGAACCGGAGTTATTAACACATGCGGTCGAGACGTTTATTAAGTACGCTCTCCAGACCAGACAGTAAAAAAGAGCAGTGTGTTAGTTTTTGCCGTTCCAGTTTGCCATGCAGGGCCGCTGGGCGACAACACGTGCCCTGCGCCCTTGCCACTCGTTATCCATTCAATTAGAGGTCTGAGGACGTCCTAGTGCCTCATTTAACACCCGGCCCGAACCTGTTCAGTGCCCAGCTGGCTGCACACTGCGTGCTAAATGACGCTACCATCAGTCACTGCACTCGGCCGACAAGACGGCCTAATGAACTCGCGGATACTCGTACCAGCGGCGAGCACGCAACAAATATTGTGATGTGGTTCGTAAGCCGAGGAACAGTGATTTATACCGCGACCAATGCCGTAGCGGAAGAGACGCGAAAAGAATCTGTCTACACCCAGTTTTTCACTTTCATGGCCATCAGTTTTTTACACTCTTTTAATCTTCACTTCAGTATTCCTCCTTGCACACAATGGAATACCGAATAGGAGACGAGTTTGAGGGGATAAGCAGAAAGCGCCTACATCTAATGGTTTCAATTGACTTGTTAAAAATTTTGCACCTTATTTTTTTGTAGGTACGCAGACTTCCGCGGTCGCTGTCAATATGTCACATTACAGTAGGCTTGCCCCCTTCAGTAATTAACTTATTTTAATTATTATATTTATTCTATACCAAGTACCGAATGCTATGAGCATCGGTGACTTGCGAGACTGACAATCGATGAGTAGAGCAGAGAGTGTGCAGTCGTGCAGCGAACGCGTGGGTATCGTGCCTCTGGGTTTAGTGAAAGTGATTGAAAGAGTTTTGTTTTTTACACTCTGAAGAACCTGCATCTTCGGATTATTTGTCACTACTAGTAATTTACTTGTGCGTGTGATTATTGTTGTTTTTCCATTGGTGGCCGGGTACATTTGTGCAGTACAATACTGTGAATAAATCTTTGGTTTGTGTTCTGCATACACGTGGATTTATTTGAAGAAACTTTTGGATATATTTGTTTTTAATTTGTACCCCAGCCAGCCAATGGTGGCGGCCGAAATTAATTAATTAACGAAGTCTGATCGTCCTATCATTAGGTGGTCAATACAAATTTTGAAGGGACTACTTCGTGAGTAGGAAGGAAGAACTGTTATCAATCACGTACACTATTCAGTTTGTTCCCCGACAAATGCCATCTTGGTTGTGCGGGTGGAACCACGTCAGTTTAACGAAACGTAACGTTTCAGCCAGAGGTCCTCTGAAGAAAGACACAAAATTTTGGCTGAAACGTTAGGTTTCGATAAATTGACGCGGATCCACCCGGACAACCATAACAACTTATTTTTCTGGTTGAAGATCATTGTTTAGAATAATTTCGTGAATGACCTCAATTCGAAGATATACAACAAAAAAAGAATTCATGAAACAAGTTGTTGAACTAAATGGAATAACGGGCTGGCGGGGTCTAGCATCAAAAGCTCATGAAATATTTCCAAGAATTGATGTAAACGATACAAGGAGCGTGGTGGGTGAGCGGTAACGTTCTGGCCTCGACTTCGTGAAGACACGGGTTCGAATCCCCGTCCGGCCATCCAGATTTGGGTTTTCCAAGCATTCCCAAATCAGTCCAGGCGAATGTCGAATTACTTCCTGTTCCTTGCGCTCATTTCCCGCCTCCAATGACCTTGATGTGGAAGAGACGTAATGCCATAAGGGAACCAAAAACAAATAAAAAGGTAATCGACACTCCATGTATTCAAAATCTGTAGTGGAATCAGGAAACCCAGGTATAATTCGACTGTGAAATCAGCAAAAACATAAAAATCGACAGAACATTTGATTATTCTAAGGCTTGTTAAGAGAAATGAGAACCCATTTAAGGCTTTTTACTGTAAGCCTACTGGTTTGAGCGCGTTAAAATCACAAACCGTGCAAGAGTCGCCTCCTATTGATGAATCAACATAACCACACCATAAAGAGCAATTTAGAAAAAAGGTACAGCTTCAGCTACGAGCGCATGCGGAACTAGTGTACAGCCAAGAGTGAGCCTTTCCTGTTTACGTGTGTGGTTGTTAGTGAAGCGGGACTACAACAGTGTGCGGCATTTGCACCGAGTGTGTATATTAATGAAAACCAGACGTAGTGGACATAGCATTAGAATACAAAGTATCTGCTAATTAATTCGAAGGAAGCGAGTGTACCTCGGGTACACATCAATCTATCCGAAACTTTAAAGATCGTGAAGGAGGCAGGATGGCGGAAGCGAGTGGTGGTGCTACTGCAAAGCAGCAGAGGAGAGGAATGAACCATTCATTTATCAAGCAGAACAAGACATGTCAGAGACAACAAAAAAGAAAATAGAAGAACACAATGAGGACAGTGAAGAAGAAATTAAATACAATCTTAGAAAGAAAAGAAGAGCTACCGGGAAAAGAAGTATACCTATAAGCAACAAAGAAGATTTCGATACAACAGAAATAGTGCCTAAGTTGAACAAGGATCTAACTATAAAGCAGACAACACCCTCGCAGCAGCTGACATATCACGTCACAGAGACTGCGAGCAGATCAACAAATGACCAACTGAACCCAACACGATAAAGTCAAGAAGGACAAAAGGAAAATAACACAGCACCACTGAAACATGTCAGACTGTATAACCGGCACTCACAGGGACCATATCTAGTATCAA
This sequence comes from Vandiemenella viatica, assembly GCA_031002005.1. Lineage (NCBI taxonomy): Eukaryota > Metazoa > Arthropoda > Insecta > Orthoptera > Morabidae > Vandiemenella > Vandiemenella viatica. The sequence continues at coordinate 81,255,121 of CM061920.1, forward strand.
TCGAACCAGAGATGAACAGCCAACTGCCTCACCCTATACAACTAGGCAAAATACTCTATAACAAGATTAATGGTCTTCAGCGGATCAACCAACAGGGAAAAAATCGGATGATGCTGGAATTTACTAAAGCTGAGGCGGCAAACAACTTCGTTGGAAATGATGTCTTCTTACAGTCACTAAGACTAAAGGCTTATATCCCTGCAAGCAGGGTAGAGTGCAAAGGTGTAATCAAGTACGTCCCTACAGACTTGAATGAGGAAGAGCTGATAAGAAACGTTAAAGCTTCCGCTCCCATAGTAGGCGTAAGAAGATTCATGAAAAGTATACATTTGGACGGAAAAATAGAAAGAAAACCATAACAAACGGTTCTACTCACGTTTGAAAGCCAGTTTCTTCCGGAAGAAGTAGAAATCTACTATCTCAGATTCAAGGTTACTCCATACGTGTATCCAGTGACGCAGTGCTTTAAATGCCAACGATTTGGTCACATCTCCTCCAACTGTAGAGGGAAAGAAAGGTGCACTAAATGCGGAGAGGAGCACAATGCAACCTGCTGTAACAAGGAAGAAGTTAAGTGCGCGAATTGTGGTGGAGACCACAAAGCAAACGACAGAGCATGTCCAATAAGGAAACGAGAAGAGGAGCGAAAGCAGACACAGGCACTTGGCAGTAAAACACCAGCCAGGGCAGGATATGAACACAACCCAAAAGAATTTCCCCCCCATACAGTCCAAAACCTTTAGTGCAGCTGCAATGGGAGAAAAGACCAACCAATATAAGGAGATACATGAAAGAAGATTACCTGCGGTAAGAAGAGAAACAAGTACAGATCAGATGGCGGAGCTTGAAAACAAGGAAACGAATGTCGAAAGCATTAGCATCATTGTGAAAATTGTGACCAAAGTCATTATGCAACAATTAAATGGAAACATCCACAAGGAAGTGATAGAAAAAATTCAGGAAGAATCCACTAAAATGGTCATGCAAGAAATAAAGCAAATGGGAGACAGTGAAAACACAATGGAGATAGGTGATGCTGCAGATAATAATGGATAAAAGGGCTAAACTTATAATTCTACAATGGAATGCCAGAAGCCTGATACCCAAATGGAATGAATTACAGAGAGTTATTGAGGAACATGCTCCCCACGCCCTATTGATCACCGAAACTTGGCTATATGATAATATTAACATAAAGCATAAAAAACTATAACATATATAGGAAAGATAGGGGTGACGGATTTGGAGGAGTAGCCATACTAATCAGAAATGATGTGAATAGCAACATCAGAGACATAGTAGAGCCGTCTGCTAATTTAGAAGTGCTATCCGTCGACCTGAAACACAAAGATCCGATAGAAAATGTTACTGTTGTTTACAAACCTCCTCAAGTTAACATGAAGGAAGAGGACTGGGAAGCTCTATTTGATCAGATACCACCCAAAAGCTTCGTGGAGGGGATTTTAATGCGCACCACCCGATGTGGCAGGAAAGACAGCGGGATCAGCAAGGTGAAAAACTGGCGTCGGCGATAACATCGTCCTCTCTTACCGTGCTGAACAACAAGCACGGAACGCGACTAGGGACGCCATTCCAAAGGAACTCGTCACCCGACATCTCACTAATTGCGGCATGCCTGAGTACCAGGACTAAATGGGAGATGCTACAGGACTCATTAGGTAGCGATCATCTGATACTGAAAATCACGTTGGATTCCGTGACGAAAACGAAGTTAAGCACATCAAAGAGGCGCTGGAACTGCAGTAGAGCTAACTGGAACTAATACCAAGAAAGATTCAGTACAAGAATAGAGCACTTAAGCTCAAACACAGGCAACCTTCAACAACGATACAATGAATTGGAAGAGATAATAATTAAAACGGCAGAAGAATGCATCCCGGAATATAAATTAAACGAGGAAAGCAAGATTAATAGAAAACCCTGGTGGACCAGTGAATGCGCTAGAGCAGTAGCGAGACGACGCCTTTCAACCAAAATGTATAGAAAAGACTCGACATTCCAGAATTTTAGGATACTTAGACAAACAACAGCAGAGGCCAGAAACACTATCAGAAAAACCAAAAGAGAAGGATGGAAAACCTTCTGCTCCAGCATCAAATATGGCACTTCGACGCAAGAAATGTGGAAGAAGCTACGATGGTTCAACGGCAAGAGACCTTCCCAAAACATCATTTACACAGACGACAAGCTGGCGGAACAATTTTTAGAATTAACGGCACCTGCATTGTTCCCGGGAATACGGTATGGAATGCTCAGCAGCACCCTAAGAAAACTACAACATCTCAAATAACGAATTCTTCAGCATGTCTGAGCTTGAAAGTGCCATTAAAAAGAGGGATACAGCTCCAGGAATGGATAGTATCACTTATTCAATGATAGACAACATGCCACAAATTGCCAAACATAAAATTATGAACCTATTCAACGAAATGATAAACAGATCTTACGTGCCGGAACAATGGAGAAATGTAGTAATTGTCCCAGTGCCGAAAACCAATAGGGACAAGAATGATGCATCGGCATATCGGCCTATATCACTAATCCCGTGCATGGCCAAATTAATGAGCACAATGATAAAGAACAGGATGGAATGGCATGTAGAACACCATAGAAACCTCGATCACCGCACTATGGGATTTCGGAAGGGGTGCAGTACAATGGATGTCATTAGCACACTAGTTACGGACATCCAATTAAATTTTGTTAGAAACAACTATCTTCTAGCTGCGTTCCTGGACATAAAAGACGCATACAATAACATACAGATCAATATATTACAGGAAGCCATGGAAGAGTTTAAGCTACATAATAAACTCATATCTTGGTGTTGCAATTACCTGGGTCACAGAATGAATATAATACACACAGCAGAAGGAAAGAGATTTGAAACGACACGTCTACCAGGGAATCCCACAGGGTGACCAATGAGGTCCGACCCTCTTCAATATATACTCGGCTAAGCTGTTCACCGAGCTACCAGGAATGGTGACCTTCCTTCAGTATGCGGACGACTTTGTGATATTATGTCTCCCATCCCGACAAAGAAAAGGCAAGAGTAATACTACAAGCCGCAGTTACAGCAATCCTTGAAAAGCTGAGAGAGAAAGGATTAGACATGACAATACAAAAAAGTAAAATATGTATATTTACCATAGACATTATCAAGAAAATGAGCTTAAAATAACTCTAAACGGTATTGGGATGGAGTTGGTGAAGGAAATCAAATTTCTTGGAATATGGCTAGACTCAAAGCTTACGTGGAGAAAACACATAATGGATCTGAGAGCGTCATCTCTAACGCGGATCAATACAATGAAAGTAGTTGCTTCAATGAACTGGGGAGCGGATCCTCGCCCATTGCGCAATGTGTACTACAGCGTAGTTAGAAGCAGACTGGACTATGGAAGCTTTCTGTACGATAATGCTTGCAAAACCCTACAGGCGAAACTTGATTCACTGCAGGCAGCGGTACTGAGGATAATAGGAGGCTTCATTAAGACCACTCCAATAGCGGCAATGGAAGCAGAGACAATAACCCCGCCGCTACATATACGCAGAAAGAAAATAGGGTGAACTTCTGGTTAAGGGTAAGCTCCAAAAAAGAACACCCACTGTTGAGGAAAGTACAGATATTAGCCCATGAGATTCGAAGCAAACCTCCAGACCCTCACAGAATGCCAAGACTAGTAACATACAGACAGCTAACTAGTAAGTGGAATATCCATACGGCAGAAAACAACGACCTTTACTCGGAAAAGCAACCTTGGCAAAAAGTGGATTTAGCTTCACATGTGTACCTGTACATCACATCAGAGCAGCTCGAAAGAAAATTCTGGAATCAGGAAGAAGCGAAACAAAGGACGATTGAAACAATCAATACAAAGTGGAAAGACTGGTGTCAAATCTTCACGGACGGATCCAAGGCGGGGGAAGAGGCATGTGCAGCTGCATATGTGGAACCTAGAAGCGACGTCGTAGAAGCGTTTCGATGCCGAACCAATTCTCGACCTTTTCTGCAGAACTTTTCGCCATCTCAAAGGAATACAATATGTTCAAAGTACAGAGAAAAAGAAAGCAGTAATATGTTCAGACTCGAGAAGCGCCTTGCAGGCAATCTTAGCAATCCCTAAAGGCAAGGAAAAAACTACATAGCCTATCAAGTGGCTAGAGAAATAACGAAGACAATAGCTAAAGGGATAGACCTACAATTACAATGGGTACCAAGCCACGTGGGTATACAGGGAAATGAAAGAGCCGATAAGGCAGCCAAAGAACAATTAGTTGCAGCACAAAAGGAGGACGTCGCAATACCGTTCACTGACCTTAGACACACTGCGCGGACCATAACACTGAAAGAATGGGAAATGAAATGGCAAATCAACAAGGATTCCAAGGGATTGTGGCATCGGGCCATTTGCAACAGAATCGAAAGAACGCCATGGTACGAGACCAAAGAACTGAGCAGAAGGAAGATTACATTATTCAACAGGTTACGTACAGGACACTCCCTTTTAAAGGATAAGAAGCATATCATGAACATTGTAGAGTCGCCAAATTGTGATAGATGTGGTGAACTGGAAGATATATATCACGTCTTACTTAGATGCAAAACTTACAGAGACATGAGAAAGGAGCTGATTGAAAAACAGCTAAAAATTACTGATATAATATCTCTAATGATCAACTTAGCAACTCCTGCACCAAAGTTGTCAATACCATATGCAAATATGTAGATAATACCAAAATTTGTATATAAGTCAAATAAACATAAACCCTAACAATAACAACCCTATGTTTATGGCGTAATTAGCCCAAGGCTAACAGCCAAGAAAAAAATACAAAAATAAAAATAAATAAAATAGGTATGAATAGTTCAATGGATCCTTTCATCATTTAGTTGCTATGTTCGTCATTCGCCGTTTTGTATGAAGAGTTGACAAGTCACTCTGAAGTAGTCGTGTGTCGTAGATAGCGACGTGATCTCACCGTTCTAGTGAGAACGAGAGAGTTTATTAGTTAGGTAGGGATGCGAATGTGCCAAGATTTTTAATCGGAAATACTTACATTCAGCAAAGCGTTAAATCGGACAAGTATGCCGCTGTTTGGAGAGCAATCGTTTAATTTGCTTAGGTTAGTTGCAGTAAACTGGCCACTACGTATTTTAGGAGAGAACGTGTGTGTTATTAATCACTGTGCAACATATGTAAAAGATTGTTAGTGACTTTTTTAAATCGAAAACACATGTAAATCATTGTTGCACAGCACATATGCAAATGAAGAAGTTATTAGGGACATTATTAATAGAAACACACAGGAATAGACAAACAAAATTTGGCTGCAGATTCTTATCGATCAACGTGGATCAGAAAAACTTTTTTTTTAATTAGGGTTTTACTGCGAAGTTTCCGTAACGAAAACAGCAAATTATTGACGACTTCTGCCGATTTTATTTGAAAACTGCATTTTTGTGGCGAATAAGACGGTCTTTTCTTTGTTTTCTTTGTTTTATTTTACTTTATTAAAGAAATGTGTTTTTATTTGTTGAATCACTCAATCAAATCCATTAAAAAAATTCGTATAATAAAGTATAAACAAAGAAACCGAGCGTGGTGGGTAAGCGGTAACGCTGTGGCCTCGCACTGGGTGGGACGCGGGTTCGAATCCTCGTCCGGGCATCCATATTTGGGTTTTCCATGGTTTCCGCAAATCACTCCAAGCGAATGCTGGGATGCTTCCTGCATAAGACCATGGCCCAACTACTTCCCGTTCCTTGTCCCCAGTCCGTTCCTATTTCTAATGATCTCGACATCGACGAGGCGTAAAGCCATAAGCATAATAAATAAAATATAGCATCTTATGAAAACTGACACTGTATGGAGCCATAGAACGATGAGCCCTAAAAGACGAAGTGTTAACCAAAACCCGCCCTGAGCTCCTAACAGAAAGCGAAATTAGTCTAGTACAGGAACCACGCGAATATTGGATGCGTATCACACGGAACCCGCACAAAAATGCTCTAATTTGAAATGTCTTAAATATGACAGAGCATTTCGTCCGTTGCTCCCCGATGCGATAAATCCTCTTAAAGGATTCTGAATCAGTTTGGCCAAATGGAGTATGTGGAGGAGGGACATTTTGAAATAAGCAAAGACAAGTTGCAGAGAACGAGCAAGAAACAGTCAAGTAGATATTTTACGCTTTGAAGCAATGTGTATTTCTTCATTGTAAGTTTTATCTATTTATCAAACTAATATAGCTGTTAGTAATATTAGTTTTCTTCGTGGTCCAGGACCCAGATATCGTGTTAAGTATGGAACTATTCTAGACCCGTGACAATACACAAAACACAGTTATGGGTTTTCGCCTAATACCTTCGAAAGCAAAAAACAGTGATGGAAGCAAAATCAATGAAATAACGCGTGGAGCAAGTATCATATCTCCCCTCAACTATTTGTGGGATATAATGGTTTGCACGGTTTTTTGGAGATAACTGGCAGAGGATCGCCCAAGATCGTTCGACTTGGGGAAGACTGCTCAAGTATTACCTGAACTCATGACTCTAAGAGCGTGCATCATTTAAAGACTGAACTGTCTGACGATGTTGATGAATAGTGATACTTGTGCTTCTTCCACCACGCACCAAGTTGTTCGTTTGCAGAGACCATATGCCGAGTGACGATAGTTTAGAGACCCCCTCTGGAGAGTGGTGAGCTTTGTTGCGGTGCAGGTGTTGGATCGTCCAGACCAGGGCGGGGTCGTCCGCGGCAGATGCGTGTGAGTGATATGCATACGGCGCCGTGAGTAATGCCGGCTGTCCACCTGACGCGCCAGTAATGAGGGTGCGCGGCATTTGCATGCGGCCCCTCGCGACCCGCTTTTGTGGCGGCAGACTTGGAGGGCCCACATTGTGGCCGCCGACAGCACCACTCCGTCATCACAGGAGAGGCTCCAACCGACGACGCGTCTCTAATAGACATACCAGCCGGTTGCACTAACTGGACTTCTAGTTCTGCCACCGGTATGTGAGAGTACGGTGTAGGACGGGAAAGTTTTAAACAATCAGCAACTAACAAGTAATTGCATCAGTGGTTGCGCTAACTGGTCTTCAATTTCTGCAACTGGGCTGTGAAGCTATGGCGCAGAACGCGGAAGTTTTAAACAATCAGCAACTAACAACTAATTATATCAGTTATTTTCAGAGTTGCTTAATTTTATTCCTTGTGTAAATGTTATTTTGAAGACCATTACTATTTGGGGAATTATAGGAATATTCAGTCGCCGAGCTATTGGCAATCGGCGATCATTGACAATGCTAAGCGCGGTCGAGCATTGACCAGACAGGAATCTGCACGCTTGCAGTCAGCACCTTAGAGTGAAGTCCCCTTCACAATTGTAAGTCAGCTGAGGCGGCTTGGGCAGTACAAGCGATGAAGTAGTGTCTTTACTGTCGGCGAGAGTAGTCGAGCATAGCCACCAGTTAGGAGCCTGCCACCCTCCCATTCTTCTCCTATCCGTGAGACCATCTGCCTAACAATTAACTATTACAGTTTGTACTCGGAGCTCCACTAACTACCGTAATGGGAATTAGATAATCCGGCGACAGTTGGAATCCGCTTTGCGGTATGTTATCATCTGTAATATTCAGTCTTCGAGGCCAATAAACTGTTCAATTGCAAGTCTCGCTTGTAGCTTTACGGTCTGGTTTCCTCTTCGGCCTGGTCCGTGGCAGGCGCCGCGTCCCCGTAGCTCCCCGTGGGCACCCACATGGGTGGCGAAGTGTGCCTAGCCTCACCATCCCCGCTGTAATGGCGGGTAGGTCTGAAGAGTCTTTGTTCCTGCGGGGGTGGTGGAGCTGGGTGGTGGGTATTTGGGGGTTATCCGTGAGGAGGTTTAAGCACGCTTGTAGTTGCCTCCGTTGACCGGACCCACATTCCCACTGTTCTGTCTTCTTTCATGTAGTAAGAATTTATATCAATTTCTAACCTTCGGTCTGTGGCCGTCAATCAACAGTGGTGTCAATCATTAGCCCAAACAGCCCAACGGTAAGGTTCTAGTGGAGCTGCCAGGAGAACAGAAGAGACGCTTCGAGCAGAACTGGGATTCCCTAACGTTAGTTCGTCAGCACACCTATACACACACATGCCCACTAGCCTTGGCCATCAGCCCCTGACATTTGTTACTTTGTTTACCTATTATTTTTTTAAGTGAAATAAATCTTACTTCTCATACCTCCTGTACAACTCAATTAAATAAACATGCACGAGAGAACTACGGCCGAAAATTTAACAAATTCCACTGTGCCTCTGATTTTTACACTTGTCTCTAAATATTCCGCTTGAATCCAGCTCTGCTATGCTGTACAAAGTATTCAAACGTGAATTCCTAGTTTTGAACCGACCGCAACGCATACCACCATTGAATTAGAACGTTGACTCCCCGTAATACACAGGAGACCTCAGCAGTAATTCAGGACAACAATTTATATAGAAATTCGAGAAGTAATTCCGGCGATTTCTGTCTTCAGCTATTTTGGGTTACAGTCATTTCTTATACTTACTTCGAGACATCCTTTCTGGTTTCTAAATTTCTTGGCGCGTATTTGTGCTGTAAATTTTTAATCCTTCCACCTGCAGTTGTGTTTTGTGATCGTCACCCCAACTGTCATTTCAGATGTCAGGCTTTCTCTCTTCTGTGCATTCCCCTCTCGTGAAAGAACCCGTTGTGTCATCCATACCTGTATTGAACGTGATTACTGTACGTAGATAAGATTGCATACTGATCATTTCATCTATGAACGTGAACTTGTGGTATGTTCCACGACCGTCATCAGGATAATAAAAAGAACGGTATGGGAACGAAAGAATGAATTCACTTATCAATGTATGCTGAAAGATAATTATGGATAGACCATTAACACCAAAGCAAGAAAGTTAATCCGGATGGAGTATAATTTTAATTGAGACATTTGCCTACAGGACAACGAATGCGGTCATCACAGATTTCTGATTCCTTCTGAAGTTGAAGCTTCTAGTCCTTATCTTTTTTCTCCTGATCCAGTCATCAGTAGTGTGACAAATGAACATAATAAACTTAGGTGGCGTCCATAAATTACGTGAGGTGAAATAGGGGAGGAGGGGTCAGGCGAAATGTCACAAATCTCACAAAAGGGAAAAAGTGAGGTGTGGGGGGGACAATGGATGTCTCACGTGAGGTTTTGGAAATTTTTGTTGGACTGTAGAGCTAAAAAAAAAAAAAAAAAAAAAAGGTATAAAAAACACGCAAAAGTTGATTTTAGAGGGGTATTTAGTCGAAAAGTGAAAAGTGAAAAGTGGGGTGTAACCGGCTTTGGAAGGGTGATACCTAAAATAAAAGATCTCAAAAAGTTGCGAGGGCGATTTCTAGGGGGGGGGGGGGGGGATGGGGATCTCACGGACCATATCTCACCCGAGGGGGGAGGGGTTGGACCAGATCTCACGAAGTCTCACCAGAGGGGAGGGGGGGGGAAGGGAGTTCAGTAAAACATGTCACGTGATTTATGGATGCCCCTTTATATACAAAGTTAAGTAAAAGATTTTGTTGATCGAGAGGCCGAAAAAAAAATGTAGAAATGAAGTCTGTTCGAAAACTACCGGGTCTGTTTGCTTCTCACAGGTGGTTGTGGCTCCGTGATGACGTCCGGCGCTGAAATGGGGTAAGGTGGTTGGAGTCCTGGTCTTGGAAGACATTTTCATCGTCAGGATTTAGCCGGTATCGTAGGAGGAGTGATGTTCCACAATTCATAATCACCAGACAACCTCTCCACGGTGCGTATGGAGAGAAGACAAACTGCACTGGTGATGGGGACGTTAAGCCTGGCAGTCCCTTGGTGTCTTTCGGAAGAGGAGGCCTGAATGAGCGGGCACCTGATTTCTCCTCCTCCCTTCTTCATCTCTCATTTCATACATCACAAACAACACTTTATACTAAACACACACAATCCCAGTCATTCAGACCTCCTGTAACACTTATGAAACACTGGGGAGGAAACCGGGAACCACCCGCGTTTACCTTCCCATGATTGTTTCCATACAGTGATTCATCATTGCTGCTAGATTTGTTTCTGGAAATTATCACAGAATGCAATCAGTAACAGATATGATACAGGAGCTGGAATGGGATTCATTGCAAGACAGGAGGAGGGTGAAGAGTGTCGTGGGAGTGTACCGGGCGTATACTGGTGATGAGACATGGAAAGATATTGGTGTAGGTATGAAAAGTAGTGCATGGAAGGGAAAATATGACCATGACCACAAGCTGGCACTCCATTTCAGGCACAAGGGTGTAGGAAGATTCTTTTTTATAGGTAAGGGTGTCAGGGATTGGAATAAGTTACCAAGAGAAATGATGAATAATTTACCAAAAACTTTGAAAGAATTCAAAGTTAAAATTTGTAGAGGTCAAATGTAGGTGGTTGCAGGAAAAGGGGAAGATGGGTATTTCCTCACTGCATGTGCTCCATTGCAACTTCATTTAATTTAATTATCCATAGTAACTGCTTAAGCCCGGAATCGGGCACGGCATTAGAGGAAAAGGGGAAGATGGGTATTTCCTCACTGCATGTGCTTCAAAAAAATTAATAATAATAATAATTGAAAGGTCGTTCCACGTCTTGAAGCCCGTCTGCCGAACCTCCTTCTGTATGACTGGCATTGCGCGTTTTACGCTTGTTGGAACGTTTGACTTCAGAGATTTTGAAAATCAAGGTTAAAGCCTGTATTCGTTAGGAAAAACTCGGCCTAGTGTGAAGTTCTACAATCCTGAACACCATTAAACTGTTGCGATGGCCTATCTCTAGCACTAGCTGACGGAAATGTAATGCCCGACAAAATCCTGGTGCAATCTGTACTACTGACCGCTTCCTCTTATTATTACTTGAGGAATAGAATTATGTTCTATTCGGTTTAGACAGACGTTGAATGTTAAGGGAATTTCTCAAGTGCGTTGATAGTAATGATCATGTCAACATCTGCCGTACATACACATGCAGTACTATCTGTATACACGCAACATCTAGATGTAGTTGTTTAAACATATTAGGATTCTCCCAAGAAGCGTTAGTAGTTTTTGAATGCTAATTTGGAATTGCATTTAGTTTGATATAAGTAAAATGGTGCAAGCCTTAGCGATTAAAAAGCTCCACTTCCTTAAAGAGTTCATGAGATTTCCATGACTCTTAAGAGCCCACACCATTCGTGATTGAAGATAGATTGAGCAAAAAAAAGAACCAAAATATGAGATCTTGGAACTTATAAAAAATTTATTTCTTCTGCAAACAGTATATTCAGCTTCAGCGTCTTGATTCATTGTTAACTTTGGTTTTGATGGACTGTTCATCCTGCGGAGGTATCTTTAGTTACACACCGCGCCTTAATATATATGTATTTATTAAGGCACCACTGGACTGGATAGAGGAGATACAACGAATCAGATTAGAGTCCTGGCCCACGCGTACCGGTCATCCTGCTGCGGTTTTTAGACGTGTTTTTACAGTCATTTTTCCTAATATCCGTTTCATAAACTACACATCTCACAAATAAAAAATACGCTTATCGTACAGAACGTCAGTTACTCAAAACGCAGACAGATGGCAACACTTAAGCTCCCCACGCCAATTTCTCCAGGAACTGACAATCCATTGTTCCAACTACCCAGTGGAAACACTGGACAAAATCTTAATTGAAAACAACATACGGCGGAAAACCCGTGAAGACTACATTTCATCGATACGCCGTGAAAGCCTTCAATGTCACAAAATCTTAGTTACAAGACACGGTGGGACTCTGGGATTGGCGTGATCCGATAGGGTACATTCGCAAATGTCTTGTTTTTATCAGCTGGATCTGGATAACTGCGGAATTTTTAGGCTTTTATCACCCTCGACAAAACGGCAATGTTCACTTATTAAAACCAAGTTCACTACTCTAAAAGCTAAACCTTCCGATATCATTAAGCGGATGGCGTACAAATGAAGAACGATGGTAGAAGCAGAATAACTGCAGGGTTTCTTGAAGCTTAACTTAATCATTGAAACAATTACAAAATTCCGCTACGCCGGCTGAAACATGTAACATTACTTTATTGAATCTTACCAGATTCATTCTTCCAACTGGGTAGCAATTCATGATACCTGATTGCTGCATTCTCCTGGGGAAACCATGGAAAACCGAAATGTGAATGGCCGGACGGAGATTCGAACCCGCGTCTTCCAGAATGCGAGGCCAGAAATAATGTAATCTCCTATTCGCAGCTGCGACGAAGTTACACTCAAGTAGAAGAAGGGATTTAGCCGCCCGACAATTCTCAGCCGTTAAACATCTCCACGATTGCCGATGAGGACTGTCTGAAAAAAAGGCTCAGCAGGTAGATAGACGAGCAGACAAAGGTGAACAGAGCAGTAAGCCTTGCCGGTCACGGCTGCCAGTCACCAGTCCGACACACAGATGGAATCAGACGGGGAGGCCGTAGTCTCCGTTTATTCTGTCGAGTATCAGAATACTTGTCACTCACTCGAACCGCCATTGTTAATGCTACGATCTAGGAAGAAGCTAACAACCCTTTTGGTGGAGCCCACACCCCAACAGGACAACTCGTAAAAAGACTATCAGCACACCCCCTAATACAGGGCCATTTTTCTGTCCAAGTTGAGGGGTAGGTTTCAAAAGCGGGCGCATTCGTTCTGGTCCCGCGGTCGACCGACAGGGAAAGCGATCTCGTGCTGGGGCGTTACCTTATTTATATCGCATTTTGAGGGGTGTTATTTTATACAGATTACGTGTCCCGACAAAGGAGTAGGCTGCGGCAAGTGTTACAGCTTTCGTGTAATTACTAGGCGGAACTCTTCCAACGAGGGCGATTTACAATTCAGGGGCGGCGGAACCATCAACTAGTTGCAGCTACCTCTGATCAGACACGGCGGATTTGTCTTCGTTTGGGCCTCAGTTGACGGCTGATAATCTCGGATTGTCAGTTGCGTTAACGAGCACTGATTCAACCGCCGCACCGCAGCTACCTGCTGTGTATCACTCACCTCGGATCAGAATTCTTTGATGTTATCGGAAACCGATACAAATGCAGCGTTGAAATGACGTTGGTATATGAGGCGTGCAACCGATACCTGCCTACGGTGTATCAGCTTGATGTAACGTGTATCTTCAGCCGGTTACCATTGTTCATCAGAAATTCTGCTTAGTTTTTTCAGATTTGGAAATGTTCGCCTGTAACGAGAAAAAATGCAAATCGGTAATTAAATGATTTGTCACAAATACAGTTCACATCTCAATGAGGTTTGTTACGTTACACTTTCATTATATCGTCCATAAGAGTCTGAAAATTAAATTTCACTTTGATCGTACTGTTGTACGTTCGTTTGGGCCAACCAGGACCTTCGTTTGGGTTGAATTTGTGTGGATGTGTTCACATTCGTGTTACAAATTGGTTTGCTATCCCTAGAGAGGACCTACAGTTTAACGTGGAATCCGAACCACGGAAGCGTTCTGTGGTACTTCACATTGCAAAGCAAGCTGTGCTAGAGCTGAAGGTTGGCTTAAAGGCTTATGAAAATCCCCGCCAAGACCGGGATTCAAATCGGATACCTTTCGATCTACAGTCAGACTCGCTACTCACTTTTTTGTATTGATCACCACAAAAATACATAATTGATTTTTTTAACTTACGAGATAAATTAGTTTTTTTTTCTTACGGTTTTACACCTTGTCGAAGTCGACTTCATTAGAGGTGGGAAAGGACGGGGGGCAAGGGAACGGGAAGGAATTCGGCCATGTCCTTTTGAATCAACCATCCCTGCAATCGCCTAGAGTGATTTAGGGAAACCATGTAAAACCCAAATCTGGATGGCTGGACGAGAACTCTAACCTAAGTCCTCCCGAATGGGAGGCCAGAATGTTAACCGTTCACTCACCATCCTCGGTGAGAAATTAGTTGCCATATGCCAGAGAATCGTGTAAGCATACACTAGTGGTTGCTTTCTAATTTAATCATTATTTTTTATTTTTGAAGAGGACACAATTTAATTAAATTATAAACATTCGAACATTCGTATCTCAGCTAAGATTCACACATTCCAGATAGAGCGCGCATCGGATGTATCATTCAAGCAGTATTGGCCCCCAACAGTCAACATAACGTTATGTATTGTTGTCGTCTGAGTTTACTCCGTGTGGAGTGATGGTTTTTTATTACTTATATCTGAAATATACAACACGAAAGGTTCTAAAACAAACTGGAATACATTGTGGGCTGCCACCGTGATTGGTGAATATTATATAAACTTATTTAGGATAGGTTTTCGGTGATAATGATGTTTAACATTCTCGCATAGTGTTTCTTTTTTCTTTTTGTTGTAATTTTGGTGTTTTATAGTTTTTAAAACGCGATGTTCTTATAGCCAATTTAGTCATCTAAATTTTTCATTTTGTTTTATGTAAACAGAGGTGTTTCCTATTAACTATAGGACAGTATTTTGTTTTGTAGCGGGAAGTCTAATTTTTTTTTTTTTTAAGTTAAAAATTTCAGCAATGTAGTCTTTACGGGTGAAGACTACATTGCAGTCATACGCCGGGAAAGTCTTCGTTCTTACTTAAAAAATTCATTTACTTTGCATCATTGAGGCACTAGACGTTGTTGATCGTACTGTTATTATTAAGGTTTACATTTTTGGTGATATAAACTTAGGAGAGAATCTAGTGCTAGTGCCCCATCTGTAAGAGAATTGTGTAAGCTTACAGTAATTAATTGCTTTCTAATTTTATTTTAACTTTTTAAGAGGACACATCTTTAGCATAGATTATTTTTTAAAACCACATAAAACGTAATTAGGTTGACCGTTACACCAGTGTGAACATTTCAGCTCACTTCTGTTACACCTCCCCACGTCAACCTGTTGAGCCACATTAGTGGACTGATTCCCCCGTGACTCGTGTATCACTCTGTGTGTCATTTCTCCATTCGTACCACGACTCCGATACACAACAATCGAACCGGAAAAATATTCTTTTATTCTCAGAAGTATTTGAGGTAGAGGTAGCTCACGGTACCTAATTACAAACTATTTAAGCACAGTGTAATTGTTGGTTGCGATCAACGAAGTTTCAGCTGTCATACAGTTAACAATAGTACATTAAGCTAAAGCTGTATTTTATTTCTTTTACTAGCTCCCGTCCCTGATACGTTTTCAAAGAATCCATTTTCTTAAGCTTGGCTTATTTTAACAAAGCACGTGAACGTAACAACCCTTTCATTTTTATTATTATTAATTTTTAGATTATTTTTTGAGAGAGAGAGAAAGCAGTCTGACGAAATTAGTCACAGAGTGATCTTGAAAATGTTATGAAACGAATAAAAGATAGAGCACTTGATTCATGACGCAAATCATAGTGATAAATCAATAACTATGAAGAAGAAAATTATTTTCAATATTACTACCTACAAACTGAAAATCATGCTGAATGAAAAACTATATCATCCTTGGCGGAATGAAACGTCAAAACTGAACAAATACCTCTATTCCAAAGAAGCTTCAAACAACAGTTATGGCGTTAGAGAACGCATGGAGACTATTTTTTTTTTTAATAATACCAAACTTTTTCTAATGATTTTTTTTTTTACTGCTATCGGCCCTGGTGTCCGGTGAGCAATTATAGGAGTATTGGTCATGTGCCTTGCCTGTGTCAGAATCGGATGTTAGACGCGAGCATTTACTCTATTGGAGGAAGTGTTGCTATCTATCTGCAAAACGTGTAACTAAGTTCTGAGTGTGTTAAGTGTATTTTTGTTTGTGAAATATGAAGTTTGTGAGGCGGAGACTGATGACTGCCTGAAACCGACTAAAAAACTCAATCAGGACGGCTGGTACGCGGTGGCCAGGGCTCGATCTAGTCTGGTGGTGACGTAACACAAGCAACCACACTGCCGAGACGCTGGTCTTGTTTTACATACCACGTTTCCGTATGACGTGTGTGTCAACTACTCAGACCCACAATAACAGCTGCTCCCGTCTCCCAAACTCTGGAGATTGTCATTACTAATTCTAGTGAATTCTTCTTACATACTTCTGCAGTGATGAAGGGAGTATACTCCCGGAAATGGTGCCTCCTTCAAAATCCTCAGAAAACAGTTATATCGACATTTTATTTATGCAGTAAGCAATCGTAGTATAAATCAGTAGACAAATTCAGAGACCGACTCTTCCCATATTACAACACTTAAAAGTAGCTGCGTATAACGCTGCACAGAACTATGAAATTCAAGCAAC
Source organism: Vandiemenella viatica (assembly GCA_031002005.1). NCBI lineage: Eukaryota > Metazoa > Arthropoda > Insecta > Orthoptera > Morabidae > Vandiemenella > Vandiemenella viatica. The sequence goes on from CM061920.1 coordinate 81,271,451, forward strand.
ATCTGTCAAATGTGGCTACTGAAGTCAAAAAGAGAGATAATACTCTTCAAAAGCTGGCTGATACTTCATGGAAAGCCAGTGCTAACGTTTTAAGTTCCACAGCATTAATTGTGTCACAATCTATTGTAGAATACTGCTGCCAGACGTGAACCAGCGGTGCCCACACGAAGGAGACTTGCAACTCAATCAGACAAGGATAGTTACGGGATGTATTGGGAGGACGAACACTTTACGGCTTCCAATCCTCCAGTTCTATGAAGATCAAAAGCTCTCCTAAAGGTCTAAAAAAATATCCTAAAGAATCCTCAGCTACCCATACATCGAGACATTACACAAGCAAAACACCTACGTTTGAAATCAAAGAAACCAGCAGTCAACTTTACAGCATCTTCTTTCGTCATCAATAAGCCGTGGATGACTCAGTGAGAGCAGTCACTGGTGGCCAGTAAGTATCTAATTGAAGACCCTTCAGTGCGGCTAAAAGGATTCGATCTCCCCAGACGGCAATGGAGAATCAAAACCGGATTCGAACAGGACAAAGCAGATGCGGCTACTTATTACACAAATGGGGCTGGGGCAGTTCCGCAAATTGTGACTGTGGAGCCACCTTTTAGACAATCGACCACATAGTTTCTGATTGTCCTCTTCGAGCCTACAAAGAAACAATGGCGGACATTCACGAAGCATCGATCACTGCATCTGAATGGGTCAAAACACTAGATCTAGACATATAATATTACAAGATATAACCTAATACTACTGATACTAATCATTTACTTGTTCACCTTTTTCATAAACTGAAAAATAACTGTTATACTATTACCTGAAATTATATCTCGATTTCTCCTTTTTAAATAATCAATAATTCTATAAAATATTTATAGAATTCTTCTTGTATTATAACACACTTTACACAACTGTACACAGTATTAATATTTAACATTTCACAACTTCCAAATACATCATATATTTTATCTGGCCGCCAGCCGTACAAATTAATTTCAGATCCGCCAGATCTGCTCGATTATTTTTCTTGCATCCATACATTTTAATGCCCTGCATTCTTTTTTTCTATCAAATTCTCCATAATAATGTCATCTTCATCTCTCAATATAAACTCCATGGCTAATCCACACATACCTCCTTGCTGCCAAGAAACCTTAACATATCTTCTAATTAACATTTTTTAACGTTCATTTTATTTTCTATATCTACAAAAAATATTTTTCTTATTAGTTGACAACTTATACTTTAACGGGACGTATGCGTGTTACAATGAACTTGTGATTTGCACATTTGTCTTCACCTTTTGTATGTCTTGTTAAATGTTGTACGATAAATAAATAATAGTGACGAAGTGTTAATGGAACATCTGTAAGTTGAGTCGCCATAAGGCGTCAACCGATCTCTTAGCTGATTTCATACAATACTCTATTTCTCCCCGCTGCAACGTATTTCAGTTATCTGGTTCACATTCTCTAATCCTCCTCTGTATTGTTCGACCTTTGTTCTGTAGCTTCTACCAATGGATCAACCAATCCCGTTTGTCTCTATATGCCATCGTCTTCTTGGATTCTTGAAGACAGTCGTATTATTGACGAAACACTGTTACTGTAATTCCTTAGACTGTGTCGTGTCCACAATTAATCTTCGTTAGCCTGCAGACTGACGTTCGTCGCCGGGAGTTTTGAGGATTAAGGAGCGCTGGCGACATTAATGTAGCCGTGGGGAGTGATCCATCAGAGACGAGGGCGGAGCAACCAGGTACGTAATTAGGATGTTATTTAACGTCAAGGCCGGACTGTGCGGGGGAGAGGAGAAAGAACTTGATTCATTCGTCACGAGGCCGACGGTAAAAGAAACTGATAAAAATAAATGGAAGAGCACGCAAATGGTACGGCGTGATGTATGGGAGGGCGAGATGGGAAGAGGGGAACGGAAACCCAATTTTAAATTCTGAAAAATGATGCTGCCCTTTCATTTTTCACTTTCTCTTTCATACGTGCGCGTGTTCTGTCGGAGTATGAAAGGCAGAGCCGCGTGGCGTGGGAGGAGGGGAGGAAGAACCGAACGGGAAAAAAACGGGCTCCGGCAATTAGTTCCAAAAGCCCACAAGAAATATATACACGATGGCTAAACTGCTCCTCCGCGCGGAAAAAATTGTGGCGATCAAATAATAAATATTGTTCCTTTTTTCCCTGCGTGAAAGCAGATCTCCTGCTGTTCTTAAAAAATGAGCTTCTCTTTATTTCTTTGCCGCTTTGTGTTGTTCCCTCCGACCTTAGATTCTCAGAGTATCCTATTACAAAACTTCCGATGTGGGAACATTGACCTTTTAAGCTGAGTTTCATATCCGCAGCTCTGAATTCATCACAAAATGAAATAATAATTCTTTTTCTTTCACTGTAGCTTTAATTACTCGAACTATTTGAGTTCATCCCTTTTCTTGTAAGCAACACTACTGCTTTTCTTCTTTACAGAATTCCATGCTTTCTTTTGCTTCTGAGTTTACGCCTCGTCGATGTCGAGGTAATTAGAGGCAGGAATAGACTGGGAGCAAGGAATGGTAAGGAATTCTGCCAAAACATTTGAAGGAATCATCCCTGAAATCGCCTGGACTCTTATGGATAAACCATGGAAACCCCAAATCTGGATGCCCGCATGCAGATTCCAAACATGCCATGCCAGAGCGTTACCTCTTACCCACCACGCTAGGTGTATGGTATGTATTATGTATTTAATCTGTATTGATTGGCAAGTTAAGTAAAAAAGTTTCATTGTTATGATTAAAACGCCGGCGAGGTTTGTCAAGTGGTTTTTGTTTCATGGCATACTGGAAGGTGGTCAGTCATGGAAGAGGTCTATTGTAAAATTTATTTAACTACCTACGAAAATTTTGGTTTAATTAAAGCGGATAAAAGCTGTCTAGGAAACGATCCAGTAGCTTATTCGGTAGAGTAACTGACTTTTAATGGTAGGTCGCGCGTTCGATCCGCCCCGGAGACACTAGTTGTGCTTTAAGATATCCTCTCTATAGCAATTTACTACAACACTTAATCCGTCACACTATCCTGTTTTAATATGCACAGCCATTTGTCTAATTATTTGTCCCAAAATTTTGGTTTTCTTTCCATTATTTGTTAATAACACTTCGCTACTATAGTACTCTTCCTGTATGAACAACCAGTTTGTAGTTTGCTCTCTTAGCAACACTGTCCATGTTGTTTCTTTTCAGTATTTACTATTTAAATTCTGTTTAGATGGGAAAAAAGTATGTCGTTGTTGTGTGGTGTTTACGTGCGCGACGAATCGAAAAGTATGTCATTGGGTGGTCGAAAAATCCTTCGGAACCTGGCGGCCAACATTTCCATACGATAATTTAGATTAAAAAAAAAATTACCCCGAATGATGTAAAACATCTTGCTTACGCTTTTCATATCATATAATTGGTTTGAAACAAATACAGTATAGATATAACCGTACTAGCTGTTACCCGCGACTTCGTAAGCGTGGACTTAGAATTTTATTGCCAAAATTAAATATAGAAAGCTGTTAGGAACGTAAGATTTATCCCAAATAACATAATGTCTGCATAATATGACAGGAAAGCCATCACTTTATCATCCTACCGTCATACCTGTCTCATGAAGAGAATCAATTTCCAACATATTTAAAAACACAGAAAGAAACTAAGGTGCGGGGATGCGGGTGATGTTTACTGAGGGCAGCTTTATTTCAGTCGCCTTTTTGTTCTTTCTTCAGCATGAGCAGAAGATTCTTGGGTTCTAATAACTTGAGCTGTTCGTGCTCCTCTAGACCCCTACACTTTAGGCCAGGTTCACGCCCGCGAGGCATGTCAGAAAAGAAGACAAAATAAACTGGTGCCAGCAACTTTTAGGCAGACACAAAGTAATAGTACAGTGCAGAGCAAATCGACATCTATACTAAATAATAAGTTTTGTCTTTAAACGAAATCTGTTAACAGACTGCGCGAGAAGCACAGCTTGAGCAACCGACGTAATATTACAGACTAACACACACATCCGTCTGTCTGTCACCATTCGATAAGTTCTCAAAACATCGTGACTAAAACTGTTATTCATACCGAAAAAAATGTGCTGTGTCCTTGCTACAGATACAAAGTATTTCCTTGTTAAATTCCATCAAGTCGACAAAACCGAACTAAAGACCGAGACTTACTTCCACATTTATAATATTATTAGTACAGATCAGACAAACTGACTGCGAGAGAAACAACGGTTGAGTAATCAATATAGCGTAAAATAGTGTACAGCTACAGCATTGCTAGACCGCGTACTATTTGCCAAGCATTGTACCCCTAAATTTGTAGTGTCTAAAGTATAACATGGAATGCGAAAAACTGACTGTCCAGGCGTGGCTCATACGATCAAAAACAATTCTTAAAACTTTTTTCCTCCGTCTGGATTTGAACCAGAGACCACTGTCCAAACATTTGTATCAAGCGCGTAACAACTGAGCCACCAGCCCACATTGCGAAAAAGTACTGCAGAATCATACACATCCTAAGCGTCTGTCTATTGTCGTTTCGGTAATTTTTCAAAATTATATGACAATATGTAATATTTATACAGAAAAAGTATCCTATGTCCATCGTAATGCCACATCACATCTCCTTGTCAAATTTCATCACGATCGGATTAGCCGTTTAGCCCAAGAAACGTAACAAACAGAGAGACAGATAGGCAGAGTTACTTTCGCATTTATAGATTATTAGAATCATTTTAGCGATTGCGATTTTCTATTATTCGGTTTGTTAAGTAACTTACGCTCTTGGCTAAAACGATTTCTGTTAACACTCCGGGAAAACTCTGGTTCAAATTCTTGTCCTACATTCCAGATATCGGTATTTCATGGTTTTCCGAAAGCAGCCCAAGCGGAAGCCTGAATGTTTCCTTCAAAATGCCATGGACAACTTCCTTTCTGTTCCTTGTCCTTCATCCTCTCCTGGCTCTAACGACCCTGACATCGACGAACCGTAAATCCCGAAGCGGGATAAAAGGTTAACACTTCAGAAGTAAAGCGGCCTGCACTGTGGAACAAACTACATGTTCTTCATTGCAAGTTGATGTAATGGATTGAAGATCTAACTCCGTCAGTGTTACTACGTTCATAAGTGTAAATTGCTTTCAGTGTAAGTACCTTTACGTCGCCGGGCTCATATTTCGCACAGAAAGTTATCTGAAATTTAGGTTACTGTTCTCTGTCAATGATTATAACCACACAAATACTTCAATCCGAAAATATTGTAAACAGGTTCTAGAGTCGCATAAAAGTGAAGAGATCGCTGAAACATCTAAATCGAAATTGCGCTCTACTGCATTATTTATCTAGGCAGTGATGTACGGAGAAAGTGAAGCTGAAAATTAATGGGTAATCTATTATAAGGCCTTAACCTGAAAACCAGTAAGAATTTTCTCTTTCTGTTTGCGCAATGAACTTGGGGAAATTGAAGCATGGACATTAAAAAGAACATTTTTTTTTTTTTTTTTTTTTTTTTTTTTTAAGTGTACGTAAAATTTAAGTCTACAAATTTTTTTTAAGAAATGATTAGTAGACCCTACATACAACTCACTGCATATGAATGCTAAAAGGATTCAATGAAAGAATCTTACAAACAGATGTGCTAGGATAGTGAGTCACATGTTGGGTCAGGGATTAATTAACTTGTTCCGTAGCTAAGTAGTTAAGGCTCTTTCCTTCAAAATTTATGGGGTCGGTCAAATCTCGGTGGGGTCAGGAATTTTTAAGAGTTTTCTTTGATCATATGAGCTACGCTAGGACCTTCCGTGACCCGGATTCCATGTTAAACTGTAGGTCCCAGAGGAAAATAACTCTCACATAAGGGCTTAGTATGCTTCCTTCGGGTTTTGAACTATGCTACTTAACTAAAGCATACAGTTGAAGGGGAAAATCTAGGACGAAGCTAGAGATTAGAGCATATGATGTCAATAACAGATGATTTATGTTGTATTAACTGAGTACAGACGATGCTATTTTATCAAACAGGGAGGAGGAAGCTGATAAATGGTTCAAACGAATCGATAGACTTATGTAAAGCTCATGTAGTGACGTAATAAAACCAATCTATGAAATTCTCCGATAGTCGCTAGCCGTACGGTGCAATGGCTTCAAGGTTTTGTTGAATGTAAATAAGTAACAACACTGGGATGGGTGTAAGCCGTGACAGTAGCCACGATGGTATCGCTGTCGGGGTGGCCCTTGTGGGGGTGGCTGCCTGCCAGGATGCGCAGCTGGACCGACAAAACACGGATTACCGCCAGTCGCCCCTTTGTCGATCTGCAACTGCCCCTCGCACAACTTTTGCCCCGGATCGGGGGAGGAACGGACCCTCCTTTCACGTATTCCTCCCCATTTTTTGGAGCTCCTTTTGAGCGTTATTTTCGGGCGGGTCATTGAAGTAACCGATAATGGGTCATTGTGCGGGCATCCGGCGACCCCTGCCGGGACATCTAAGTGTATTATGCGGATATCTCTCTAATCCAGCCCGCTCGTCCACACGAACGAGCGGCAGGCTGAGGAGCGAGACATCGAGACGTTCCTCGACCTCGGTGCCGTTTTGAAATATTATACTTATCATGGTGGTCTTGTTTTAACTGTAATGTGGGCCGTTCTCCAGACGAAGTTACTAAACTTCCTAATTATTAGATATTATAATTTCCATAGAGCGACGATTCATTAATTATGATAGTTATAATAACAGTGCGAGTTTGAACGAAACACTGTAAACTATTCATGATGCCAAACGCAAGAATATCTCATCCATTAGGTTACCAAAATACATCAGCAGCAGTGTAGATATGCAAAAGTTTGATTTTACTTATGGTTGCAAAGTTTCTAAGGAACTTAATTTTACACATGAAACAACAAAAATATCTGATTTTAATGAATATGAATCGGTGATCACGCTGCATGTGTCTATGGATTTGAAATGGTTTCACGTGAAAACAACCGTAGCAGTTTTGATGGTGTTTCTAAATTTTGAGAGTTTGTGGTCTAACTTAAAATATGTGAAAATGTTTCATGATTCTACGTGATCAAGGAACGGAACAAGAAATTATCAAAATTTCGAGATGGGACAAATATGAGCCAAATAATAATAATAATACTTTCAAAAGATCACTTTATTACTCTCTGAATTCTGTTTTATTTTTTAACTTCAGATATTTATTTCTTTAGTTTTCTGATATATAGGACATTAAAATAGACGGAATACGTAAATCAAACGTAATAAGCATAAGTAATATTTAATTTACTGTAAAAATCTTTATGCTTGTTATATTTGTGCCTAATATCGATACTAAAATCTGATAACGTGTTGTCGTTAGTAAAACCATTACATCATAGGTTAACACTCCCATAAATGTAACGGAATTGTGATTTTTTATTTACTGTAAACATCTCTGTACTTAGTATAGATGTTATATCTGATAGCATTTTGCTGTTTAATTTCGTATCACTATTTTTTTTTTCTTTTTTTTAAGAAAAAGGTGATTTTTTTTAGTTAACCATTACTGAAAAGACATTTTTCGTTGTGACAACAGATTTAATCGCCACCAAAGTTTATATTTCTTCGTGGGTTAGTATAATATGAATATAACATCTCTACGTATTAATATAGATAATTTTTCATGTAGCTTTAATTTATTACATTAGATATATTATATGGCTTTTGTATAAGTGAAACAAAAAAAAAACTTGCGGACATCGGTACGAAAACCGAATTGAAGATAATAACTCAAAGAAAGGAACGATTTTGGATGACACTTGCACTTTTTCTCTTCTCCACGTTAATATTTGGTACAACAGTAAAATGGATAAAGTATTTCTTTGCACATCTGGGTCCACGTGCTCGAAGCAGCGAGCAAATGTTCGTTATGAAAAAAATTCATAGTTTGTAACAGACTTTCAATTATTCGTAGGAGTGTGAAAGCTTTGCTTTAGTATTGAAATATTATACCATTAGTGGGATGCGTAAAACCGAATCAATTATTTAATTTAATGACTCATCGCACCGATTCACAGGTCGTTAGAGCTGCGAAAGAAATGGGGACAAGAAATGGGGAAGAAATTGGCCATCTTCAAGGAACCACTCTCCCCGAGTGATTTCCGGAAGCCAAAGTCTGCACAGTCATACAGCGTGCTCGCAAATACAGGGGCCAACCATTCACCTGTTAGCCTCGGTCGGATCTTTTACAGGTTTTTTTTTTTAGTTATGAAATCTTTGTTGAAAGAGCACTACTGCAGCGTCATAATACTGCGAATATGTACTTATTTATGGTTTTGCAAAAAAAAAATCTCAAATTATTATAAAACCATTGGTATCTAATTTGAATTTAAATACTTACAATTTTGTCACAGATTGGTTACTGTTAATTTTAAGAGTTGTTGGAAGTCAAAGAGTTACATTAAGATTTCGATAAATGCAAATGTTTCAGCTCATGACATTCACAGCCCATAATCTGTTGCGTTGGAGGTAACATTGCAATTGAACTGTTTAGCCCCTTGTTGTTAGAAAAAGTAAACAATGTTTTTTCGCTTGACATACCTTAATTAAGGTTGACTTGTTTGCCCTATCTTCCTCAGCTGCTATAGCATCTAAACAACATAGTTTACAAAAACATGTTTAACCTATTTTCCGTAGCTTGTAATTACCATAGCTTTTAATTACTTGAATTTGTGTCTACTTATCACATTGGTTAATTAATTATTTGTGGAATCATGATGTAATGGGTAATTGCAAGACAAAAATTCAGTTATTTGTACAGTAGTTTTCAAAAACCACTGTTCATATTAATTACTGAAACAAATTTAGGTAAGAGAATTTTGGTTTAATCTTCTTTAATGAATGCTAAAAATTCCCAAGCAACCATTTTTACCCAATTGTTTTTGATAATTTTTAAGTCCATAGAGAACAGAATTTAGTTAGAACAACAATTGATAATGTGTGTTTGAAATTGCCTAGTAATCACTGCGGACTGAATCTGCACCGTGCGTGGCGACGAACAGAAGGTTATCGTAAACGTTGAAAACTTCGAAAATATACTCAATATGCGCATGCTACAGTGCTTCGTTGTCATTCAATATATTAATTATAAATCAAAGTCCAAATTACACAAAGTATTTATATAAAGTAGATGGTAAATATTTCGCAATGCTAATATGATGACGAGGCAACTACTGTAATGTCAGTAAATCAGTTTAAAAGTTCTTGAAAAATGCAGATGATTCGCAACTTACATATAGCTACCAGACATGTTGCTCAAGTAGAAAGTTTATACGTTACGCACCAGATTTAGATAATTAGCAAGATTACCTAACTAATAGTTTTTCCCACGTACAAGTACAAACAAGCACTCACCATACTGAACAGGGACTGCGGGACAGGATTCAAATCTTTGGCCTGATGTAGCTTCCCCCTGATTACGATTTTCAGTCAGTTTTTCCGTAACTTGCTGTCGCTAATATTGGTATGGTCCCCAATCTTTGTTCCAAAAATCACAAACAACATAACTGATACAAATACTTGCTCTCCCACCCTCATCGACCCCACCACTCCCCGACGACAATCTGGTTTGATCGTATGAACAAACAAGTCGTTAAGAAAGAATAACAACGCAGAGGCGTTGTGTCTGGAATGGAACCACATACATATGTATTTAATAATAATTTTTCTTTCGGTCGAAATACATGAAAACTTGAACGATTTTATAACTGAAAGAGCTTTTAATACCAACACAAATATTTGTAAAATGTGCCGTATTACTTTTTAGTAGATCACAGTATTTCTCCTGTATTCAGAACTCACTAATTTAAACATGCGTCTGACGAGGCGCTAAAGAGCAAGGTGGCAGATGGCGTCCTTATTTTACTAATATTTACTAAGTATCCTGATTATTCTTCTATAGGTGAGCATTAATCTAATCACCATTCTTTATTTAACATCAAAACGAAATCCAAAGTATTACGAAAACAAAGTTACTAGCTGACAGCATTAAATATTCTAGAAGTAAACTTTACATTGCCTGATATATATCGCAATCAGAGCATCTATTAAATACGTAGTTACCTGACAGTTATATAACTAACATCCAAGTTACTGTTCTCTTACCGCTACCAGCAGTTAAAGTTACAGATCATATCTGATCGAGTGTTCAAAAACTACCACATTTGCTGGGCATAAATTTGCGATAGTGCGAATTACATTTGTCATATTGTTCTTGATTATCATAGATATTTTGCAGAAGTAGTGGCATGTAAAATGAATTTGTAAACTGTGTAGACTAGTTGGTTTGTGTGAAATTTCATAGAAAGCGATTCCTTACTTCATGGATGTCCATTGCGTTAAGACACTCAACTTGATCAAAAAATTCAATATCGCTTGCAGAGATTCAACTTGAAGATCCATTAAAATGTCAAAATTAGATTATGACGGAAAAAAATATTTTCTCAATGACAGTATGCGCGAAGAAAATAAAAAATAATCAACGTAGACATTGCTTTGCGAAGAGGGTGGTTTGAATGTTCCATACGTGTTGGTTAAATGACTTCATCGATCCGTCTTTACTGGTTCTCTAGTACCTAAATACTTATTGGAATAACTATGTGATTTTGGTTGCGAGTGTTTTCCGTTCCCTGTACTTAGTGTTTCTCCAACAGAACGGCAGCGCACTTTCTCGTCTGCAGATGGTGCGGCGAAAGGCGGTCTCCGGTTACCTCGACGTTCAGTGGAGATTACAACGCGCGGGTAGGCGGCGAACCCGAGCGGCTGCGCGCAGCTGTAGAGGTAATCCTGTCCGTCACGGAGATTACCGGCGTTAAATAGAGACCGGCCGGATCGCCGCTCCGCGTCATTCCATCACGACCCAGCCAACCCAGCTGGTCACGTGTTTGTCGTACCAGCCAGAGGAATGTAATCGCAATGCCGATGGGTATTACCAGTAAATCGTTGTAAAGTAAAGAGTGGAATAAAAACTTATGTCACTCAGATATTTAGGATCCTCCAACGAAGTGTGTTACAAAAACTAAACACTTTTAGGCCATAGTGAAAAATAGTATCACATTAAAATTCATTTAAGTCTCCAAACGAATACTTACCGTCTATCACGGAAACTGGATGTCTCAGAAAATAATCCACGCTTGTTATGTAAAAATAGAGTTGCTGTCACTTATGGAATATATTGAGTATGGAATATGTGCAACAGCTTAATGTGTATATTGTTGTTTTCTCCGTTAAGAATTCTTAGTCGGTTAGTATTGATATTACCAATTTTTTAAAGTTCTCATTTCCAAGTCTGCTTTCGCACTGAAACTGTGAGAACGTTGGTGGATTTATACTTCAGCTTATTCTTTTTTGTAACACGTAAACAAGTTTAGATTTTTCAGATCATTACTCTTGGGAAAGTGTTTACTATTTTTCACTAAAGCTTTGAGAACGGTCTTATGTATAAATGGTGTTTAGGGGATTTGTCTTTCTGGAGTTAGATTCTAAGTGCCAGCAAAGTCGTCAAGGTGACTGCAGGTAATTACTGTTCACATCTCCTAGGCAACAGATAGATACCGTATATGTAGAAACACAGACAGCCTTCAACACCGCTTTTCGTTTGGCTTAGCACAACTTATCTGGATCTAGCTCAGATTAAAATTGGCACAAATGAACGGAACTACAGTTCACAGAATTTCAATACAGGAAATCCTCAGGTCAGGCAAAGTCCATCGACAAGCATGGAAGCAAATTGCTGCAACATGGTTGGTGGTGTATACTTTATTAAATAGTTATTAGTTACACGAAGTTTTTTTAACGTATGGCTTTACGCCTCGTCCACGTCGAGGTCATTAGAAGCGGGATGGGAGTAGGAACATGGAGCTGGAACGAATTCGGCCATGGCCTTTTGAAGGAAGCATCCAGACATTCGCCTGGAGTGATTTGGGGAAACCATGGACGGGGATTCAAAGCGGCGTCCTCCCGAATGCTAGGCCAGAGCGTTAACCGCTCACCGACCTCGCTCGGTGTAAAAAAATATCGCGTCATGATATCTCGTAAAACTGCCGAAAGCATAATTTTTCAGCTTTCTAGGTGAACCACAAGTAATGTGGTTTTAGGCAGAACATTAAACGTATGAGAAAACATTGAAGATGTTGGAAACTTAGATGATGTTACAGTCACCGCCTGAGATGCATGTGTTGTACATGGCTGAAAAAAGAGTGCAACTTCGATTTCTTTAAACAATGGTTTTGTGATTTGTGTATTTTTGTTTTGTTATTCGTTATTTGGTTTGTTTCGTCCAGGAAAAAAAGTTATCGAAACTAAAAAACAAGAAAAAAATTATAAATCGATGAGTACCAGGCATTCTTGCGGAACACTCCTTCCACTTCATTAGAGGTATGAACTATCGCTGGTTTCTCGAAAGGAATCGTGTAGTACGAATACAGCTCCTTATTCAATTATCTTCTCTTGGAAAGCACTGGTAACAAGATGACACTAACGGACGCAACTAGTGTAACTCCTCGTGATTACTTTTTCAAACTAAATTTTGACAAAACGTAAATATTCGCTTGGTAATAATAATTGCTATATGAGATTATTGCATTCTCATTGTGAATGCGCAGCTCAAATCAAGAAGTAAGAATTTCTTTTCCTAACAGCAGTATCTTGACTGGTTTGATGCAATCCTCCATCTATTTGTATTTCGAGATAGCCTCTTAACCTCAAAGTTTTCGTTAAAAACTACATCCTCAGTTATCTAATATATAAATTATATTACAATCTCTTTGAGCTTTTGTTCCACTAACAAATTAGTCAATACCTAATGTCTTAATATGTGATCCACCTTGCTGTTTCTTCTTTCTGTGAGACTATTTTTCCCACCTATCACGTGCAAAACTCGTTCATTGCGTAGTTCACCTGTCCACCTAATTTTCATCATCCTTCTATAGAACCACGTTTCAAATCATAAATTTTCCTTATTTCTGGTCCAAGCTTCACTTCGGTGAAATACTGTGTTCCATACGCACAATTTTAGAAACTTCTATCTGAAACCTAAGTTATTATTTGAAACTTAGAGATTTCTTTCCCAGGAAGGCTCTCTTCACTAGTAATATTTATTTATAATTTTACGTTCTAAATAACAGGATTCACTTTCTTATACTGTGACGTTAATCCCATTTTCTTATATTTAATCTACTGTTATTACATTAATTACTACTATATTTCGCGACTTTCGTTTTACTTTGGTAGATATTTAGTACAAATGAATGACAATCACTAATTTTTTTTAAATCGTCACTGTTGTCTGCAAAAATTGCAGCCAACCGATTGTATCTCCTTAAACATTTATGCTATACTCAAAGTTTTCATTTACTTCCTCGATTACTTCCACTATATTCAAGTTGAATAATAGTGGCGATAGACTACAACTTTGTGGCACATACATTTTTAACTCAACATATTTTCTCCTGATTGTCTACTTTTGTTATAGCTACCTAGTATTTATATAGATTATACACTTTCCTTATGTCCCGAAATTTTAGATGTGACTTATTTAAAATTTTAGGTACATTCTTTCATCTCACATTATCAAAAGCTTTCTCTAAGTCCACAAACTCCATAAAAGTATCTTCATTCGTTATTCGCCCTTTCCGTATTAATCCTAACCCTACTATTGCTTTCCTTGTAGCTCGGTTTTCCCTAAATTCAAACTGATTCTCAATTAAAATCTCTTCCTATTTCTTTCCATTCTTATTTTATATCATACTAAGTAGCAGTACATGTTCAATATGTTACCTGAATGAACGAATAATCTAGGATGTCGCATCCCATGCCATTACGGTGGTATACAATCCAGTTACAGTAGAGAACCTCACTTTAATGACTTCTCACCTCCCACCATGTTAACCCGCAAGTTCCTTTTACGACAAGAAGAGTCTTTCACGCATCACGGCTAACTCTGGTGAGTGGGAAACGTGAGGCAAGCAGTCGCCTCTTCCTGGGTGAGGAGCGCCGGGTGAAAGCGCCTCCGCCCACCGAATCTGGAACAGAGAGCGGGCGGCAGCCTTCCGTTACGTCACAGGGTCCTCCCACGTCTCATCCAATCTGCCGGTAATTTGTTGCGTGTCGCAATGGAGAGCGGATGCTGTCGGCACGACGCCTCAAAGCTCTGACTGGGCGAGGCATCGACACTTTGTATCGACAGTACCTGCTGGTTTGGGCTACTGGCATTCCCCCTGGACAATAGTGCTTCATCAGCCTGACCTCCCACACACTTACTCCTCGGCTACTGAGCATCACTCGCAACTGTAATAGTATGTTGTGGCGCTGCCTGATCCTGGTTCTAACGTCCATGCGTTCCGCAAAGAACCTCTTGAACAGTTCGCAGATGCTGAAGGCTGCTAGCTCTACTTCACGTAGGCCCTCATATAATTTTAATTCAGAACAGATAACAGACTCACTGTTCAATGTTACTAATACCTCAAAAGTGTCCGTATATTTCCAAAATTACTGCTTGGTAAAGTAATTAAGTTGTCAACAAAGTATCTTATACATTATTCACAGAAGGTGATTTTTCATGAAAAACGCTTTTTCTCTCTTCTTCTCTTCGATATCGGCCATCTAAGGACCACAAAAAGTAATCCCTTGCATTCATTTTGATATTTCTTTTCTTGATTTCCAATAGTTCTTCATCCTTTCACTTTGCTATTTCCTCCTTTCTTCCGTCCATATGTTACTACATTTCCTCTTCTCCATCTCCTGGAAACCCTTGAAATTTTGGATCAATCTACTAAAAGTTGCTGTATCTTTCCTCTCTTCATATGTAACGAAAATCGATAAATGAGGTACCACTATTCATAAATTTTCAATTTGGTACTGCACATTGTATTTTTTGTTCATAATTACAATTTTTTCCCTCGATACTTTGAAACGGCATGGGTGACGTGATGTCTTTTCCAGGGCTATTCGATCCAGTATTTCAATTAAGACCCAACGTATTTAAATTGCTTCACTAAACACGTTCCACAAATTTAGAAACATACCCTGCAATAGCATGTTAAATTTTAATGCTTCAACGTATTTTATTCCCAAGGATAAGCCACATTAAAAATTCAAATTATTTTTCATTTACTTACACTCTTACTCCAAAATGCGGAATTTTAACCTCATAATTAGCTCCCGTTGGAAGCACCACTGGATGTCGATTAAAATTAACCTCATAACGCTTGGTGAAAGAATGATAACAAAGGAAACGTATAATGTCTGATCACTTTCTACTTCCTACAGAAATAATAAATTGGTGAAATTTTTATGGCTTTACGCCTCGTCGACGTCTAGGTTTATTAGAGGCAGGAAAGGCTTGGGGGCAAGGAACGGGAAAGAATTTGGTCATGGCCTTTTGAAGGAACCATCCCGGGTATCACGTGGAATGCTGGGCGAAACCATGGAAAACCTAAATCTGGATAGCCGGGCGAGGATTTGAAACCCACGTCCCCACGAATGAAAAGCCAGAGCGTTACCACTCACTCACCGTACTCGGTTTAAAATGCTACTAGTGCCCTGTAGTCCAGTCAGAACGAAAGCATAAGCAACACTAAAAATTAAATTTTATTTTAGGTGGATCATTAGTATCCGAGCTACCATGTATAACTAGGATTCGGATCTATATGACATGTTATTTTTTTTCCTCTACCTTCCTTTTCAGTTGTAATTCTGAATTAAACACTGACTGAACGTTTCTGAATATATTTAAATGTAATTTGTGTAGCAGACCATTTTCCTAGTTTTGGTCATATTACGATAATATTTTGTGGTCATATTTTGAGGAAAAATCTGTTAATTTTATAATAGTACCTCGAATTCACTAGGAGTTATAGATAATAAGAAATTTAGATAATTCGCAGAACTGTACTTCTATTATACATTGGAGGAAAAAATACAAAACTAATTGTCACAGAATCTGTCAGAATTCACCAGTCAAGAATTAAAGTTATATATTATCACTCTCTCTAATACTTTTGAAAATAATCCTTAGTATTAAATCTGCAATGTATCAGTCAGTACCACCATGCCAAAAACAAAATTTCTGAAAAAGCGAAATTATGGATTTATGTAAAGGAATTTGGAGAGGATCATTTTAGTACAGAGGAAAGAGGTATTTTCTGTTAATTACGTGAAATTAAAGTGACTTCAATTTAATTTCCAGATGGTGCAGTGAGAGCACCAAAGCAAATTATGCTGTCTACAGGAAAGCGAAACTACTAGATAAAATTAATGATGTGCAGTTGATTATGTTTTGATGTATAGTAAATTTGAATGTTTGGTTATATTTTGTTATTGATAGCCGTTTTTAAGGTCATTATTGCATGCATATTATTCTATGGTCATAAAGATCCAAACCTTAGTTATAACTAATTAATTAGTGTTGAGAGTCTTCAGCTTTGTTAAACCCACTGTTAGATCATTTCTGTTGTTTTCAGAAATAAGATAAAGTACTCAAAACAAGTAAAGAGTGAAAAGACAGAATCTACGAAAAGACTCTTAAAACTAAAGTTCGAAAACTTAAATCTTCCCTGTTAAATTCTATGGCATTTCATAAAATATTTCGTTATCAGTCGTAACGGTGATCGGGAAAACGGAAATATATGAATCAGTACGGAGCTCGACATGAATAGCTGAACAAATACATTACGTTGTCTATAGATTTACAAAAGTTAAAATTAATTCTTCCTCCTCAAATTGTATAAGTTACTGTTGAAAACTAAATACATTCCGACTGAATGATATATTTCAGCAGCTCAGCTTATGAAAAACTTATGTTTAGTGAGCGCTTTCGTGACCAGAGATCTCTAATGAATAGGATTCGGATCTTTATGACCAAAAATATAGAGAAATATGCACGCCAATATGACCTTAAAAATGCGTAAATATGATCATAATTTGCTTCCGCACACTCACTGCACCATTGGGAAATTAAATTTTAAATTGCTTCGTCGAAATCACTTTAATGTCACAAAATTTACAGAAAAGAACTCGTTCGTCTGTATTAAAATACTCCTTTCCAAATTCCTTTCCGTAACTCCATAATTTCGCACTTTCCGAAAATTTTGTTTTCGGCATGGAGGTACTCACTGATCCACTGCACAGGATTATTTTCAAAAGTATTGGCGACAGTGAGACATTGATTGATGCGGATCGACACAGGCATGCTGCTGCTGCATTGTCGAGATTAAAAGGCGAGCGGAACATTAATGTTCGGAGAGTGACAATAATGTATAACTTTAATTCCTGACTTGTGAATTCTGACCAATTCAGAGACAAATAATTTTTCCTACAATTTATAACAGGAGTAAAAGTACTGTGAATAATTATCTTAATTTCTTCTAATTTATAACTACAAGTGAATTCCCAGTACTATTAAAAATTACTAGTTTTTTCCTCAGAATTTGAGAGAATGACCATAAATATTATTGTTATATGACCAAAACTAGGGAAAGGGCCTGAATATGCATTAATATGCTATATAAAATACATTTAAATACAAACAGTAGCATTAAGTCAGTGCTTAATTCAGTGTTACACTTCAATAAGAATGCCTTAGTAATGATTAAGCGATTGGTAGCAGAACTGAAGCAAGGAGTTAAAGTCTCACAGGTCCTAATGGAAATCCTGTACACTCTTGGACGCGTACAAAATAGATGAAAATGGAGTGCTGTCTATTGCAACAAGTGCCGGTACAAGGAAATTAAGAAACCATAGATTCTATGTCAATAATGTGGAAACGTATATCTACACGTGTCTTTTAGATAAGGAGTGTAGTCCTAAGGTGTGTAGTTCTAAGTTAGACCAGGATTAACCTCGTCGTCGCCTGAACCATTTGATCTACCCTCAACTTGCATTTCGATTTTCATGACTGAAGTCCATCATGAGAGCACGATAGTCGAAAAGGATAGAGACAACCCCTTCAGAGCAAATGAAAAAAAAATTTGTTTAACTGACGTGCGTAACTGTCTCATAATTTGATTTAAACCGGAATTAACAGTGAAACAGATTGTTGCGGTAAACAGAGGTATTGTGAGTCACCCTCAACTAGCAAACTGCTTAATTTAATACTCGTGCAAAATGTTCTTGGCTGACCGAGTTTTGATTGTAGCTTCCGAAGTGTAATAAAAGATAAGCAAGTATCACGTCACTCCCATTGGACCACTAACTTATAGCTGAGGAATTGAAGCACTAAGAATGAAAACAGGCTCAGAACAAGTATAATCCTCATCAACACACAAAGATGACAGTAAAACCAGCTGACTGAAAAACTTTATTTATTTATTTTCCATATGCAACATAGCCCAGCACTTAGTATCTAATCTGGGCCCTTATTTCCACTCTTTTACATTTACATATATTTGTCTCTTATATATATATATATATATATATATATATAATATATTAACATATAAACATGAATGAAAGAAAATTTTGATTCGATTTCCAATAACTATTACATCTACTGCTATTAAACAGAATGGGTACCACACCACTACTAAATCTACTACTACTGTTATTGCCCTTAATATTACTACTATCATTACTACTACTACTACTAGTACCATTACTACTACTACTAATACTACTATTACCACCACCAATTGTCACAGCCGCACTTCGGTCCACTATTGTTCATTTTTCTTGGTGTTGTGTGCGCTCCAAAGGCAGAGTCCCCTGGAACCGGCAGCAAAGTCGGCCACCCAGGCCATCAAGAGTTGACCTCCTGGAATACCAAGACGGCCCCAGTTGTCGCTCAGAAGACGGCCTCTCTGGAGCACACTGAAGTTCCTCCGACGATTGATGTTGCTCATTGTCGTAGGATATCTTCCGTCAATCCGGTGTAATTGTGTTCTCCTCTTCTGCTATCTGTGGCCTTTGATTTCGCTCGGCATTTTTCCTTTTTATAAATTTCTCCTTCCAAAATTTTGAGGCTAGATCAGCTGCCTCGTCCAGCAAATGCCACAAACTTTCGTCGCGCAGTATGTCAAATATTCTCCTACCTTGCAGCCGAGCTTGTTGGTGTTCTCTCAAACTGGCTGTTGTTTCACACTCCCATACCACGTGCTCCGGCGTACTCTCTTCACCACATTCGCACCTGTCTGAGTCCACAATATTTCGACTTCGGAGCCAGCTATTGTATGGCCCGTGACCTGTAATGTAGTGTACCAATCCGGGAGAGGGTTGAAGGTACTTCAACTTTAACCTCTCCTCTACGGATGGGAACATATCATATGCTCTTCGACCTGTTTCACTGTTGTTCCATTCTTGTTGCCATTCTGCCAATAGAAGCTTCCGAATGTGCATCTCCGATGTTGCTTCGCTGCCTACAATTTCTGCTACCTTATCTTGTTTCCCTTTTCTGAGCCAGTATATGGCACCCCGTTTCCTTACTTCAAGGTCCAGTGGCCATACACCAATGGCAACGGTTAATGAATTTGTTGCCACGGTTCTGTATGCTCCTGTCAATCTTAAAAGTATTCCTCGTTGGACACGTCTGACTCGCTGTTTTAGTTTTACTTTTCTTAGTTGCTTTGCCCACACACTTGCTGAGTAGCCCACTAAAGAGGATAAAATTGCGTCATGGTATAGTCTTATTGTTTGGACTGGAACAGTAAATTTTCGTTGGCCAATATTAATGATTTTATTCATGACCGCCACTGCTCTTGCTATTGTCTTCTCTAAGTGGGCTTCGAAGTTTAAACGTTCATCCAATTGAATGCCTAAGTACCTGCACACTGGGTTTCTACGAATTGATTTACCGTCGATTCTTATAGTTGGTTTTCGAGTCAGCTTGCCCTTGAGCAACATAAATGTTGTTTTATGTGGTGCTAAACTCAGTTTGACTTTACTGCACCATTGGCTAAGGCAGTTAAGTACTAGATTACTATTGTACTCAATCTCTGCTCTTGTTGCTCCTTCCACGAGTAGTAAAAGGTCATCAGCAAAAGCTATTAGACCTAGAAGTTCAGGTATTCTTTGTAATAGTTCAATCACTGGTTCCATCCCTATATCCCAGAATATGGGACCGCAAACGGAACCTTGCGGGCATCCTTTAGTAAGGATCTTCGTGATGAACGAGTTCTGGCATCTCAAGGAAGCAGTTCTAAATCTGCAATAGTCCCTGAAGGTGTAAAATAATCTTCTTGGACAACCAATCTCCCTCAGCCGTTCAAACAGAGCGGGCCACCATAAATTGTCGAAGGCTCCCGAAATATCAATAAATATGCCTACTACGTAGTTTTTTGTACTGCTACAAATTATTTCCATCGACCGATTTATGGCATCCTCTGTCGACTTCCCGGTTCTAAATCCATATTGACTAGGATTCATTCCCTGAACCTCTCGGTGGTTTTGTAATTTTTTGCATAGAATCTTCTCTTGAACTTTGCCAAGCACATTCAATAAACAAATCGGCCGGTAAGATTTCGGTTGAAGAGGATCCTTGTCGTCTCCTTTCTTTAGAATTACCACCTCGCTTTTCTTCCATATCCCCGGAACTCTACCCTGATATAGACATTCGTTCAGGAGCCTGCATAGGACGGGGGTTAATTTTATGATTAACTCCTGCAGGACCTCGGCTGGAATTCCATCTGGACCGGGAGCCTTTCCTTTTTTCATTTTGTTTATCGCGGTTATTACTTCTTCGGGTGTAATATTATTTCCTTCCTCTTGACTCCAGCAGGGCTGCCACATGTTCCTTCGTAGTGTAGCTTGTTCTACTGTTTCTTCTTCCGGGTTGTCATCAGGAAGCAAAACTTTTAATAACTCCTCCGCTGAGTCTCTCCAATTCGTGGTTAATCTGTCCATCTGTTCTTTTTACTGTGGATAGTATTGTGGGAGGCCTAATTTTACCAGCAGCTATTTTGTAAGGAATACCCCATGGATTGTTCATGAGGTTTTCCCTCACGAAGACTTCCCAGCATTTTTGTTTTGTCTCTCTCATCGCGTCTTTGAAAATCTGTCCTCTTCTGCCTGTAGTTTTCAAGGAGGAAACTTCTATCTGCTGCCACCATGCTTTGTTGATACATTCTCCTCGCTCTTCTCATGTTTAGTCGTAGTTTTTGAAGTTTTTCTGTCCATATTTTGTCAGTAGGATCTACTATCTTTTTTAGTGGTATCGCCCGTTTCATGGCACTTTGTATTGCAGTTGTCAGCTCTCTTGCGGCTTTGTCTACATCGAAGTGGTTTTCTGGCAAATCCGGTGGAATGAACACATTCCTTAATTTTCCCCATGCTGCTTTCTTGATGTTATATGCTGTTTTAATGTTTCTGTTGCCACTGCTTTCTTCTGTCTGCATTCTGCCCAGTTCATAGACAATCAAATTGTGATCACTTGTTGTCATGTTGTCAAGCACTCTCCAACCCCAAAGCAAATTCCCCGCATGAATGTTTGTAATTGTTACGTCGATATTTGTTCTTGCGCCAACACTGTTGCAGAAAGTAGGAGGATTATGTGCTTGGTTTCTAACCTCTAGACCCAATTCACTTAACAGTTCTTCTAGAAGTTGCCCTCTCCTGTCAGTCTTCTTGCTGTGCCAAAGAGCAGATTTTGCATTGACGTCCGCTGCAATAACTAGTGGATAATTTCCCAGAGCTGCATCTATCTGCCGTATTCTATCTAAGTATGGGAAGATCTCGTCACTATACTGGAAATACATGCTTACAATTATGAAGCTTCCCCATGCTGCTCCTATCTCAGCACATACTGTGTGTTCATCACATAACTGCGTAATTTTTGTAACTGTTATCTGTTTATTTAAAACGATTATTGCTGCCATTGGGTTATTGCCCTCTGTTATTATTCGTGATGTTACAGGCATGTGCGGGATTTTGCTTTGCCAGGAGTACGGTTCTTGTAGACAAATAATATCTGATCTCAATTCCTCAGCCACCTTTCTGATTTCATGTAGAACCATGGCGTTTCCTTTAGTATTCAGCTGAGTAACTTTTAACATAGAATTTACGGGTGTCTTGTGTGCACATTGCACTGGGGCCACGGTAGTCTTGTATCTAACAGAATGCGTCCATGGGTCATGACAAACTGCTTGTATGTTTCCTCAGGATCAAATATTTCTCCTCTTCTCTCGAAAATCTTGTGAACTAGTGTGAGGAGCTGAGATGGATCTGTTGGAAGATTTAGTGATCTCAGTTGTATTCTGTCAATTGCCGAAGGTTGTGGGAACGTTATGTTTTTACCGCCAGGATGGAGGACTCTTGTCAAATGTCGGAGAGCAAGTGTAAGTGTATGCACTTCTTCAAGTCTAGTTAGCCGAAGTGTATCCTCAAAATCGGCGTAATACCGCTGGATCTGCAGTAATGGCATTCGGTTGACTTTTCACAAAGTTCGGGTGTTTTATTTGGCTGGTACGCAATCTTGGTTTGCGAAGATGATATTCGTTTTCTTTGGAATATCCGAGCCCACCGCCTCTAACAAAAGGCTGGCAGTAATACGATTCAGAGGTGGAGGAAATTTCGTCTAATTGCTCGTCTATTAACAGCTGCCGATCTGTTTGCACGCCGGCGCTTACCATCGTTTTCTGCATTTCCATCGCCTTCTTCTTCCTAAATGTTTCGGCTCTTGCAGCATTTCTTCGTCTACGAGATGGGGGGTTGCCTCTCTTCTTTTGATTTTTCATTCCCACTTTTGCAACTGCTATTTCAACTGCTCTGTATATCAGATCTGCTATATTCTCCATCATTTCTTGATCTATCCTGCAACTGGATTGTAGACTAGCCATAATCTATTCTGTTAACTAGGCGTTGCAGTAGTCCTTTTAATGAAATATTCCACTTACTTTTTCGGGATTCACGCTGCTTTTTTCGATGTATTACTACCGACGTTTCGGCGCCCAACCTCGGGCCTTCATCAGGTACGTATACTAGTGAAGTATCACTTGTGACGGTTTTCACACCACTCCGTCATTTATCTCGCTGGTTTGGTTGCCGGCAGCGGGTGTCAGCTGTTCCAGATATGTTGTTGTCGTTGGAGATTTTGTGTCGCGATTGCCCACGAGTGCACATTTCGCTTAAGCCATAGCCACCGTCTTTATTGAAATTTTTTGGTTGTTTGAAAATTTCAATCAATTCCCTTATTTTCCGTTCAAGGAAACCTTTCGGTTGTGCAATTACTTCGGCATTTGTATACAGCCCTGATGATGCCCCAGGTTGGCCGCCGAAACGTCGTTAGTAATACATCGAAAAAAGCAGCGCGAATCCCAAAAAATTAAGTGGAATATTTCATTAATATCGCGCCTGCTAAAAGCGTAAAATGTTGTAAAAATCCTTTTGCACTTTACAAATATTTTTAAATAAAGCAGTACGCAGTAGAACTCATTTATTCTGCTGGTAGTGTATGGAGAATAAAGTTTCATTGATTTCTAGCCCTCACACCTCGCAGGACAGCGTCATGATTCCACACCTTGTTAAATTAAACAGAGAACTCCAATTATTTTTCTTATTTGAACCAAAAGAATGTAGGTTTCATGGCTACTGCCTTATTTACTCGACGTGCTGCTACCTGGAGGCCATTATCTGTATCAGAGCCGTCTCGTTATCGATCAGACGTCACAGCGAGTCGATCTCGTTAGGCAAACAGGGATCGATGGGTCCTGACGGATGCAGGAGCTGTCCTGCAGGTAGCGGGGGGTTCCCACGGGACAAAGCGGAGGCACGGCTAACACGATTTATCGTGGCGACACCTAATCCTACCTCGGGCCGGGCCCGCCGGATCAAATTTCTCGCCGTCCAGAGGATACGTTTTGTGACAGAAAAATGTTGAAATGTTGGTCCCCCGGCAAGATAAGGAGGAAATATTGCCCCACTGTGGGGAAGACTGTCCCAGACAGCCATTGTGTCCACTTGGTACTAAATGGCGCAGCACCTTGCTGACCCTGCCATCTGGTGCAGATTTATGGAATCGCGACAGATGGCTGCTTAGGTCGGATATCAAGACGCGAAAAATGGTGTGCTGAAAGTAAAAACTCCGCACAACATCCATCTGACATGAAGTTGCGGCATTGATTATGTTGATTACTTATATTTTTTTTTTTTTTTTATCTATACGCCTCATCGACGGCTAAGGTCATTAGAGGCGTGATGGGACTGGGGACAAGGAACGGGAAGGAATTCGGCCATGACCTTTTTGAAGGAAGCATCCCGGCATTCGCCTGGAGTGATTTGGGGAAACTATGGAAAACCCAAATCTGGATGTCCGGACGGGGATTCGAACCTGCGTCCTCCCGAATGCGAGGCCAGAACGTTAACCGTTCACCCACCAAGCTCGGTATGTTGATTACAATTTGAAAATTTGTCTTTGGAATTTTCGTACCACCTATATAAATTTCTTTACTTTGAATTCTGGGTAAAAAAGGAGAATCAATCCCAATACTCTACAGCTATGACAAGCGATAAAATTCACGTTAAGTTAACTTTCGATTATAAATTATGTATGTTTCAAACACTAATGATGACGCTATTATATAAATTTCGGAACACTAATTATATATGTTACACATAAACTAAACTTCATTTTATGCATGAAGTAACAATGCACATGTTAGTATTTTGTCAGTAGCAGTTTACTTCAGTAGTAGTTACCAAATGTTTTTGCTATCTGTGTGAACCGTTTCTCGAATATAGCCTACAATATATCATGGGCCTTTTTATTTAAACGTTATGTTCATCTGGAGTTGTCCATACTGGGTAAATGTTAAATCTTAAGGTTATTCACATAAAATTCATGATAAATCAGAAACCAATATGCTGTCTGTGTTGCCTTGTAATCGAAAGCTATTTTATTACTAAGGAAAGACGATAGTAGGAATGAAGACAATTGTAACGTATGGCAGATTTAAAAAAAAAAAAAAGGTAGTGTTTGGAAACTAGGCAATACAACCAGCGCTAGTGAAAGCATTTTGTTAATTTGAAAGTGTAAGGCAAAACGAATACAACCCATAATTAAAACCTCACATGCCATGCGACCCTCCGCTATACTACCTAGGCCATCTATAACAGATATTAGTGTTATCTGATTATGTTTTGACCAGCGATGTGGATCCATTCAATAATAGTAAAGGAGGGAAAAACATGTGGCAAAACATGTGTCAAAGCATTTCTTGTTTGTTGCTGGCCTCCATCTTCTGCACAGAAACTACAATTTAGACGTGATAACACAATAACACGCAAATTATTCAAAGCTCGTACGAATGTTAAAGTGGTTAAATGCTCGTCTAGTGTAGCACTAGATCTTTCAAAGGCTTTTGACAGAGTGAGCGATAAAATAATAGTAAATAAGGTAAAATCTATTGGAGTGGATGGGAAATTGATTTGCTGGCTAGAAGAATTTTTGAAAGGTAGAAAACAGAAAGTTAGGGTAGGAAATGCTGTATCAAAAGAAGTGGAAGTAACAATGGGAGTGCCACAGGGTAGCGTATTGGGACCATTGCTATTTATTATTCTGATGAATAATTGTGTTGATTGTTTACTGTCAGAAATTAGATTGTTTGCAGATGAAATAATGCTATATAAAAGGATCAAAGCGGTTGAGGATTGTAAAAAGTTGCAGGGTGATCTGGACAGGATATCTAGTTGGGTTGGTAAACATGGGATGAAGATAAATGCAAAGAAGAGTCAGCTTATTAGATATACAAATAAAAGATGTTATGCACCGGACAAATGCAACAAGGCACTTACAGTCAATATTTCAATGGATAAAATGCCAAGTGTTTAGTCAGAAATATGTATAAGTGTAAAACAGTTTTCTACTTATGAAAAAGAAGATCTGTAAAATGCATAGAGTGCTGTTCCAGACCTCCATGTAAACATCATCACCCTAGCTCCATTGACGATGCCCCACACCATAAAGGCGAAACTCGTATGGGAATAAAGTAACATTAACTAACATCAACAGTTGTTTCCAGACGGAATTTTGATTTATAATCAAAAAACTAAAGCTTCATTATGATTATAAGCCGGGTCGGCGTTGTTGGGGGGGGGGGGGGGTTAGCGGGTCAAATGTACCCCGGTCCCGCGCTGCTGATGGGGGACCCTATAGCTAGCTGTAGCGGCCCCCCACTCGTAAGTTGTAGAGCTAAAAAAAAGTCGCCCATTTGGTCTGAGGGAGGGCCCTAACTGATAATTCGCCAAGGGCCCCCAACTCGTTACCCCGGGCCCCAAAATCCTAGCGCCGGCCCTGACTCCTGGAGGAATTGATTATTGAAGACTTGAAATGTAAATATCTTGGCATTACATTTGATAACAAGCTTAACTGGGCAGCACACATTGGTCAGGTAGTAGGAAAAGGTTTCAAAATTCTGCATTTGTTGGAGAAAGTGATGAGGGGATGTACGAGAGATTAATGGAATTGGGTTACAAAACTTTGGTCAGACCATTTCTTGACTATGGTAGTGTAATATGGGATCCACATTACTATTATCAAATACAGGAGCTGGAGAAGTTGATAAGAAGGGATGCTAGATTTGTTTCTGGAAATTATCGGAGAATGCAATCAGTCACAGATATGATAAAAGAGCTGGAATGGGACTCATTGGAAGACAGAAGGAGGGTGAAGAGGGTAATGGGAATGTACAAGGCGTATATTGGTGATGACTGATGAGGCATGGAAAGATATTGGTGTAAAAATTAAAAGTAATGCATGGAAGGGAAAAGATGACCATAATCACAAGCTGGCACTCGATTTCCGGCACAAGGGTGTAGGGAGATTCTCTTTTTTAGGTAAGGGTGTCAGGGATTGGAATAAGTTACCAAGAGAAATGATCAGTAATTTGCCAAAAACCTTGAAAGAATTTAAAGTTAAAATTTGTAAAGTGCAAACGTAGGTGGGTGCAGAAAAGGGGGAAGATGGGTGTTTAAGGAAATTGCCACCGGAGCGTGCGCTTCATTACAATTTAATTAAATATTACTAAATATTATATTTTAAACAAGAAGTAATAAATGTATATATTTAGGGAATAACACGAGGTTTGACTTTCCAGGTTAACCTACAAGTGCATAGCGCTTCTTATTTGAGTTTTTGAGAATTGTTGTCCTCCAAGTTTTAAAGTATATCCACAACGTGACTTTGTGCATGCTGCCATACAACAGATAATTCTTTGCCCTGATTTAGGTAATTTACTTCCTGGTATTAAGTAGGTAACTCATTTAAAAAAAAATCAATGTAACAATCGTTTCAACTGGTATGACTTACTCGTTGCTGTTTACTGAATGATTCGCATTAATTTACATTTCATATTCATCAGTGAGCATATAGTGTGGTGAAACTGGTGCAACTTGTACAGATTAACTTAAATACGGTGTTAATTAAGAAACGTATTTTACAATTAACTGCATGTCATGGAAGCTGCTAGTCTCATGTGCGATCATCTCTTCGAGGCGAATATCAGAATCGCAGGAATTCGAATTATGTTGCACATAAAACTATCGAAATTGCTAGAAGTAAATTAGAGCTTGAATGTCTGTTACGAAGTGAATAGTAGATCCGTCAGATAGAAACAGCATTAAAAACAGAGTGGCCCCGGCACCGAAGGGGCTAGCGCACTGACTTTTCATTGGAAGCATCGGCGGCCTATGGCAAGGACGCTTATAAGTAACTGTTGTTTCCATAGTGTGAAGTACTATGAGACAGTTATATATACGGTGGAAGAAAGACAAACATAATTGCAGATAGCAGCATTCCGAGACTAAACAGATGTGAAATCGTAATTTTACATCATTTAATCTTAAACGTATTGTATCATGTGCGGAAGAATTAAATACAAATAAAGGAACATTTTTGCCAGATTCTTTACGAAACCGCTGTCTTTTGCATTTGAGGAAAGATATCTTTGCAATCGGTAAACCTATCATGGTTACATAATAAGTAAAATGAGCTTATGATACTATATTTATGACGAATACGACACAGCTAGAAAGAAACAAGAAAGATCTGATTACGTACGTATGGAATCGTGGAAACCCTCATATTTGGCGCAGTTTCAGACGGCTCTCAGCATTATTTCCCGTATGAATCATCACTACATAAATAAAGCATTCAAATTTGGGTAATGTGACACAGCATTCTGATTAACTGCTTCAAATTTAAACTTTTATACATTTCTCTAAAGTCACGGATCAAAGGCATGTTTTTTATTCATTTCTGTCGTGAGCGTCTTCTTTCATTTGTCGATTTTTTTTCGATCGTGGCGTATTGGTTAACTCTCTAAATCTCCTTATTCTGCTCTCAGGATAGCTTACTTTTTAACTTTCATGATCCACTACGGTGACAGCGGGCTTTAAAATACCATGAGCATTGAACAGACACTTCAAAGTACAAGTTTTCGAGGATCGTCTTCACGGACGACAATAATAAGATTAATCTTATTGACATTGGTTGTTCTGTGTGGGGGGGGGTATGGACTGACCTAAACATAGCCACTACAAAAAAAGGTTTTTTTTAAAAAAAAAAAAAAAAAAAAAAAAAACCTATGAATAGAGCATTAGTTTTGTTTCCAAAGCGCTGTTGTGTTGTCGCCATTATTAGTCTCCAGTCAACTGTTAAAAAAACGGAAGTAAATAAATATCCGCCTATCATGTTAAGAAAAACATCAAAATACTGCAAACTATCACTAGCCCAAAACTCGTCCAAAAAACGGGCAGTTATGAAATATAACTACTAAGCCGCCATCTATGAACGCCTCCACGAAACAGTAGAGGGGAGAGTACGGGCGCTGAGGCGGCACTTTCAAAATACAGCGCCCACTTGTGCTGATGTTTATGTTCTTCTCTGCTTTAAAAAGAACCTTCCATTTTTTTTCTTTTCTTGAGACTACATACAAACTGCATGTTGTCCAATGCGAAGTACAACTTTTACTGTAACAATAAAAATTAACCCAGAATAAATGAACGAAAGAAGAAATCGTTGAGTCATATTCTAAGACAAAACGTAATTTTAGAATACTGGTGATATAGTGAAAAGCTGAGTAAATTAATAATGAATTAAACAAAACGTCTTTTATACAAAGCTTTTGAGCTCAGTATACATTGCAGTTCAACTAACCACTATTATGATAATACAGTAACGGCATACAACTCAATGCAAAACGCACGAGAAACAGACAGTTCATACTAGAAGGCGACTAAACGTTGGCGAAAAATAAAATAATTACGTTGATTACAATTAACGTCATTAAATTTTTCACTACTCGCTATAAAATGAAATGCTCTTTTATAAGCACTTGGTAAGATGAGCAAAACACCCAAGTAATGAGTAATTGGAAAAGATGTAAACATAATCCTTAAATTACAGATTGACTATTATATTTTAAAAATTAAATACGTTTAGATAATTTTGAATGTAAATCGTATGAGCAGATGATTTTGATGAACTATATTTCAGTGTGAAGGAATAAATAGTGCTACAACTGCATGGAGATTCATATAAAGTTCAGGGTGTACAGTTTGCAGGCGGTATGAACGTTTCCAGCGTCTTCTGTCCATCCACTATTTTTCCTCCTCCACCTCTGTCCACTTCACTCTATTCTCATGTACAATTCTTCCTTCCATCCATCTGTTTCTTGATCTTCCTGGAAGCCTGTTTCCTTCCAATTTCAGATCATGTATTTACCATGACATATTTTCTTTACTTACCCTGTATATGTCTCCATATCATTGGAGCCTCCATATTTGCCTTCTAATCAAGTACAGATTTTTCAATTACTGTTCTCCTCAACTATTCATTTCATAACCTTCCATACAGTTACTTTTCTGTTAAACTACTGAAGCATGCATCTTCTTTATTTCCAATCTGTGGACCCAAACGACAATATGGGAACATAGCAGTCCTGGAAATTGTTGCTTTGCGCTTCTGTCGCACCTCCATGTTATGCATCCGTCTTTTGACCCACTGCATGGAGCTTGAACTTTTGAATAATTCTTCATAGAAGTCATTTCTATGCTTACTATTTCCAGAAAACATTAACTACGTGGCTTACTTGCCCTCTTAATTTTCTGTAAGACAGCATTTAAAAACTTCAATTCTTTTCCACGGTCTCTGGAGTTTAAGTTTTGCTTCAATAAACCGTATATGAAGCTTTAGAAAATTCTTTCTTAGTCGTAGGTCAAAGCTTTACATTAAAAGCTATCCCTGAGATTGTGATCGACAATAGATAGTAATGGACTTCTGTTCAACCAAATTATTTTTTTTATTATGCAATAAGTTTTTGAAGAGCTGGAGAACTTAGTGTACATGTATTAATCACCTACGTCACTGAACTCGACTAATGAGCCATGCGCCTGTGGTGCTGCAACCCGATACACTCATCACAGCAGGTGACTTCCTGCTGTCCACTTCCGCCGCCTCGCCTCGCCACGCACCTGTGCTACCTGCACCACGTGGGCGGCGCATCCGGGACGCAAGTAAACATGTCAAATGCTATCTATATCTTTTAGGAGCCATATCAATTCTGTTCCTGATGTGATCGTAAAAAATTATTTGTTCGATATTTTTATTTGAATTCTTTTGGGTATGTCTTTCTTTTAAGCCCCTAGATTTCATCTAACTGAAACTAGTCAGCAATTTTAGATTCAGTATCAATTGGTTCACTAATTAGGGGGCATCCATAAATTACCTGAGGTGTTTTTCCGGATTTCTGGACCCCCCCTCCCCCCTGGTGAGATTTCGTGAGATCTGGCCGGACCCCCCCCCCCCCCTCTGGTGAGATCTGGTCCGTGAGAACCCCCCTAGAAATCGCCCTGGAAACTTTTTTTTAGGTCACACCCTAACTGTTTTGACGAAATACCCTCCTAAAATCGACTTTGCCGCAAGTTTGAGACCTTTTTTTTTGGCTCTACTGTCCCCAAATTTTTCGCAAAATCTCACGTGAGATTTCCGTAGACCCCCCCCCTCCCCCTTGGTGAGATCTGGTGAGATTTCGCCGGACCCCCCCCCCTCCCCTATTTCACCTCACGTAATTTATGGATGCCCCCTTATATTGTTTGCCGTTGTTACGGTAAAAACATAAATTGGTTCGATTACGCTAAGCATATAAGAGATGGCATTATTTGGAACAAAATATCTTGTAGTTTTTTTTTTTTTTTGTCATTCTTTTTCACTGGTTCATTAATCCCTGAACTCTTTCAGTTCTGATACGTCATCCAAAATGGTGCGGGCTCCTTGAAATAGTTAATTTTCTTCCTAATTTCTCTTTGCAGAAGTCGAAAATTTCCTACAATTCTACGACAGTGAAAATTTCATGTGCTTTATTTTTTATTGCTCAGAACCTGCCAAATACTGAATCGAAGTACATTATATAAAATATTGTGTGTGAGAGTTGATGCAGGAAGTGTAGAATCCTCGTTGCAAAGTGCCCATGTGACTCATACATGTGACTCGCTTATGTGGAAGAGAATGTCATCTACTTATGATTTGGTGGTTCTCTAACGACACTGGGTTTGGCTCTATGCAACGTATCTACATGCAGCCACTGCTTCGGTCGTGTGCTATGTTTCACACTGCAGAATTCTTGATAATTTCCAGAAGTTTCTGTAAAAATAAATGATTATAACTTATTTATACCATCTCATCCACTTCCTCGTCTTTCCATTCTTCTCAAACATACAAGATTTGTAATTTTGTACTTAAATTCTACTTCATTCACTTGCCCAGTAAAAATAGATTTTCAATGGAGTATAAGGAACTCCCAGACAACTTCTCGTTGTTGTTAAAATGAAAGATAATCTCAATAAGCTACTGGAGTACCCAGCACATCGGCAACCAGCGTAGGTAGCATAGAGCAGTGAAAACACATTAGAAGACGATTGAGTTCACATCTTTACATCTGTAATGTCATAATATCACAATTCGCCTTTACGGTCGTTTTGTGTTCCTTTCTGCCAGAATAAACAACGGAAATCTTCTGCAGTAGCTTATTTGTCCGTCCTTTTGTCGTAAACTCATAACTCCAGAACTTTTTAACTTAAAAACATGTAACTCCCCGCCTTTTAGTTCTATCTTCCACAAATATGATTATAACGTAATTTATTTTATTAAAAAATGTCGTTAATATAATGACAGCGGGTTGAATACAGGGTTGAATAAAATATTTTTTTTAGTTACTTGTCATGAGTATAAAACGATAACTTACTTTCCACTGAGTTAGGATACGTGTGAACAGTTTTTTATTCCACAATTTTGTGCTAAGTTTTTCAGAAACAATTGAGAAATCTATTTCTTCCGTTCCTTTCTATTTCCGGAACTACTGACTCGCAATTTTTTCGTAATTTACAGTAATATTTAGTCTCATAAAGAATGTGAGAAAATTATAGCGATCGTTCTGGATCTTACAGTTTTCGCAAAAAAACTTGATTTGTCAATAAATATTTTTTAGGACGAAAAATCATATTAGGCTATCGTTCGTTCAAGAATTTTGATTATAGTTTAATAAACATGTCACAAAAATAGTTTTAAAAAATGTTTTCGATAACTATGAATTTCTAAAAGTTTTTGCAGTATGAGTTTAATTAATTTTATTTTGTACTTTGTCTGGATTGGAAACCTTCAGTGCGTAAAAGTAACTCGCTCTTGACTGATCTTTTCTTCTTCTTGTCTCTATTTGTCAGTAATGCATCTTCTATCCGGAACTTATTTCTGCGTCTCTACATACTCTTTACAACGTACATTCTACGTTACATCCTTCATGTAGCATAACCGTTGTATCCCTCTGCAAATCCACTAACAAAATAACTTACGAGTTATCACAAATATCTTAGAATGTGGCACAGCTTCCTACCTTTACTTTCTGTTAAATTCTTTCAAACACTTCTTTCCTCAACAACGAACTTTATCTGTAAACTTGATTATCAACGTTCTCGTATGGAACCATATTTTCAAAGCTTTTTTTTACGTGGGTTTCTAACGTCTACCATCGATTTCATTAAATGATATGCTCCATGGTTTTAGCTTTACGGAGTAAAGTAATTGGCACTTCATCCTTATCTGCTTTTTGTATCATTCTTATGATTATACTTTCTGAATAACAGAATTCGCTTCTTGTGATGCTACTTCAGATCCTATTTCCATATTTAGTTACTGTTATAATTAACCTTCATGTGCAATTAACTTTTCCATTCATTTAATTATATTTCACTGAAATTTTTTCCCCAACATCTTGTTTATAACCAAATGTAACAGTAGAGGAATCTTTTCTTTGGGAGAGGCATCCGAAGAAAGGTGTCTTGGCAAAAAATAGAGCAAATCTATTATCACCGTTATTATACCTTTAGTACCATAAAGGCCAGTCTCTTCCGTATTAGCATGAATTGATTTTTTATTTTTTTTATTTTTTTTGTGCGGAGATTCATCAGATGTGTTGGCAGAAGATGCAGTCGCTAATGGCTTCTTCCAATCGTTTAAACTTCCTGGTTACTATCCCATTGAATAGGAAGCCCTGAATTAATTTTATTTTAATTCTCAGCATTCTATTACCAGTAAATAATTAGAAATACACACAGGGCTTAAAAATATAGTTTAATGTTATTTTGCTAATAAGAGTAGCTAAAAATATGTCAGCTATTTCCCCAACTTACAATCATTCAAAACGATGTTGTGGCCTCTGATGTTTTCACATCAGTAGGGTGTGCTGCACAGTGCTAGTCCTCAACACTAGTTCTTATCAGGTTGAAACTGAGAGATTTGTTTTATAGGAGAGTATTGATCTAGCATCTGGATTATTTTAGATATTGAAAGATGTTTTATTCTTTAAAATTCAAATTTTTACCTCCGAGACGATCTTCAAATTAATACAAATAATTGAGTAATCAACAAAATTACTTGTATTACAAAAACCCCTTTGTATAGTTACCAACTCACGCTTGCATACGATGATTAAAATGAAACAATGAAACGGGACAGCTCAGTTACTAGAGCCTCATTATTCACTTGGTTCATGAAATACGACTGATTTTGCTGTCGCCTCAGCATACGTTGCCGGACACAGCCGAAACTATTGCGATGAAACGAGGACAGCGTTAAATCGACCACTTCCTTAAGGAGACGAGACGGCCAGTGGCCGACTGGGCAGGCTGTTAGGTCTGAATTGAGCGGCCGCCGCTCCGCCTTTGTCTGCGCAACACTCCACAGAGTAAGCATGCCTGGAGAATACGATCATACAGTGGCTTATCGCTACTTGATGAACCAAATTAAACCGAATATTTTCGTTGAATTGGGTGAATGTAAGCAGGCTATGAGAATTTAAAAGACAAGAGATATTGTTCACGTACTATTGTCATAGAAAGACGTCGTGCCAATTTTTCCACTAACAACGTGTACAACGTAAATTTGGAGGATTCTTTTCATCTCACCGCGGAGTTGCAACTACTATACTGATTTTTTTTAGCATTATGTTTGTGAAAATTGTATTTTTTAAATCTTCACTACAGGTTTAACTCTTTATTCGTTGAGATGATTACCTGAAATACGCCAAAAACCGGATTTACATTTCCTAGAAATTGAAGTCCAGAATAACATTAAGTCATCGAACCTTCCCACAGTCAAACTGAAAAATAGCAAGAACTGTTGGTGATGAGACTTGGAAGGATAATTCTAGAAGAATTAGTAATGAATGGAAAGGAGAAGATCACTATGAAACAGTAGCTTATCGCTACTTGATAAACCAAATTAAACCGACTTCAGGCATAAGTAATTTTTCATTTATATGTCGTGGATTGGAATAAATTACCACCGGAAATGCCGGACAATTGACCAAAAACACTGTATGAGTTTAAAATTAAAATTCGATTAAAGCAGGTGGGTAAGGAAATTAAAATTAAATTACTTAAGATTTAAAAAAAAAAAAAAAAAAAAAAAAAAAAAATTGAAAAATAGATTTGTAGGGAAATTATCTCCGATGCGTGTATTTCACCGCACTCAAATTAAATAAAGAAATTAAAGCATAATATTAAATTGTCGCTGCAACTTGTGTGCGATGAAACAAGGCATCGCTCAAAAATGTAAGAAGCGAGCAGTACATTCCATCAGTTCTCCTCTCACAAAAGTCAGATTTACTTTATATAAAAACTCATCCATCCTATAATCTGGAGTAGAAAGTCGACATATAATGTAAATATTCTCTGCCTTGTAATATTTTCGTGTTGACATTGTGAAATCTCCCTATCCGATCAGCCATTTATATAAAAAATCTCGTATAAATAAACCTGTGTGTGATTGGATATGCATTACGCTGATTGTAGAAAATAAAAAATACAATTTATCACCAAACAAAACCCAGGAGTTGTACATGAGTATAACTGTTTCTGAATACGGTGCAGATCTCTTTTAGTATTTTGTTTTACAAAAATATCTTGTAGAATTTCCTTTTTATTTTGCAGAAAGTGAGCAAACTTGTGGCCATAATGAAAGTTGTTTGAATATAAATTTGTAGGAAATTCGTCGAAATTGTATTACTTTCTTTCAAACTGAAATACATCATAATGTAGAGGTTAAAATACAAATGTCTATTTGAAACAACTAATCCGCTAAAGTCAGAGATGTGAATGTAAAATTTCTGATGATTGTTGATGTAAAATCGTTGTGAGTTTCAGTATATGTATATATATATAAAAGTAAATAAGCATAATTTTTTTAGCTAGGAGGAACAAATTATAGCTAAGGCACTTGTAATCTTGTTCAATACAAAGACTAAGTGGAACCTTGAGCTACGGTAGCAAAATGTTCTCTGAATGTTGGGACCGAGCGTGGTGGGTGTGCGGTAACGCTCTGGCCTCGTACTCGCGAGGTCGTGGGTTCGAATCCCCGTTCGTCCATCCAGATTTGTGTTTTCCATGGTTTCCTCAAATCACTCCAGGAGAATGCCGAGATGGTTCCTTCAAAACGTCTTACCCCAATCTTCTCCCGCTTCTGATGACTTCGACATCGATGAGGCGTAAAGCCATAAAAAAATGTTGGGGAGGAGAATACAATAAATCACATGAAAAGAAGAAATGAAATTGGTTAATTTGTTAATTGATAGTACAGTGAAACTGAACAATTAATGAGGAAGGCAAACACTTTACAGGACAGGAAAAATTGGAGGGTTGTACCAAACCGTCTGAGAAACTATCGAAAAAGGTGGAAACTAACATCTTTCTGGCATAATTATTAAATGTGACAATCTATTTAAAAATAGGTTTTAAAAGTACTAAATTTAGATAAGTTATTCTTCTTCATTAGGGTCTTTGGTCTTTAAAGGAGGAATTCGGAAAATACAGCTCAGTATTCTCTTTCTATCTTCGGCACGTAGAGATGGATGTGTCAGGGTCATTGACATGCCTCCAACACTCATCCTAGTTGTAAAGAATATTGAATGGGTATGAGTGGCAATTTGGACGTTCAGATTCGAATAATAATACTCGATTGTGTGAGAAAATGAACCAATGTCGTCCCGCACTCAGTCCGTGACTGCATCAATTGAGTTAACCAATTACCCAAATAAAAATATACCGAAGTTGATTCAGAATGGAAACGAACAACCGAACGCCTCCTCGTTAAACTCATTAGATGGCTCAATCAAAGGAATTTAGCAGTGGATGACCTGAGAATATCATTTATTGTCAGTAAATGATTGCAACTGATGATAAAATCTGTTAGGTATAGACTCATCTGAAGGTTAAACAGTCCACAGACAAAAATAAAATGAATTTGTTAGAGACAAACATCGCGGAGATCTTACCGCTCTCAACATGAACATGCCTTACAGCCTAACAGCTGTAGATTTTATCGCTATTGAGTTATTCTAAATTGAGCTGGAAACTGTCAGTCCAGTTACCACATCTCGGGTTAACATATTCTGACGTTAATGAAGCCAGATATACATTATTGCGCAGGCAGTTCGAGAAGTGGTAATTGTTGTGGGCAGGATGGGGCAATATCCTCTGACAGACGAGCAGCTGTCTGCTCAACAGGTGTGCCGCCCACGTGCCGCCTTCCACAGTACCGAGTCACGCAACAGGTGGCACACGATGATGGCTCTTGTTCCCACCGTCCTGGTTCGACTTAGACCATCAATAGGTCTCACAACACCGTCATGAAAAGGGTTTATACTGATCAGCCAGAACATTATGACTGTAAACCCGTCCAGGCGATAGCAACGTCACCCGACGAGGAATAACTGCTAGTCAGATACACTCTCGGTGCATGTAGTATCAGTGAGCGTGGTAATGGGGAAGGCGCGCGATCTATCTGAGTTTGACCGAGCGCCGATTGTGATGGCTCTGAGTCTCGGCACGAGCATTTCGGAAACTATCACGACTTGTCGGGTGTTCGAAGAGTGCTATGGTGAGCGTCTTGCAAGTGGTGAAACTAAGGTAAAACCACGTCCAAACGTCGAGGGATTGGGTGGTCACCAGTCATTACAGATGTCGGCCGTCGTAGGTTGGGAAGACTAGTAAAATAGAACAGGCGGCGAACTGTGGCGGAACTAACGTCAGACTTTAATGCTGGGCAGAACACTCCTAACGATGGGCCTCCGCAGCCGACGACCCATGCATGTGCCAATGTTAACACCACGACATCGGCATCTACGACTGAAATGGGCACGTGACCATCGTCACTGGACGATGGTGCAGTGGCAGAGCGTTGCGTGGTCTGATAAATCCCGATACCTTCTTCATTATACCAATGGAAGGTGCGAATCGGTCGTTTACCAGGGAAACAGCTTCTTGACACTGTACTGCGGGACGGGGAACATTCACGTGAGCATTCATGCATTCAGTGGAGATCGTGCAAGGCACCATGGCGGCGAATAAGTAAAATACACTGGTTGCAGACCATGTACACCCCTTCATGACGACTATGTTTCCCAACGGCAGTGGCATTTTTCAGCAAGATAATGCGCCATGTCACAAGGCCAGTGGTTCGAGAAACACACTGGTGAGTCGCAATTAAAGTGCTTGTCCCCCAGCTCCCCAGATCTGGACCGGATCGAACACATCTGGGATATGAACGAATGTAACTTCCGAGCTCATCGGCCCCCTCCCCAGAATTTATGGGACTTAGGTGAATTGTGTGTGCAGTTGTGGTGCCAACTCCTTTCAGCGATCTACCAAGATTCATTGCTTCCACGCAAAGACGCGTCGCCGCTATTATCCGTGTCAAAGGCGGACATACCGGCTATTAGGTAGGTGGTCATAATGTTCTGGCTGATCGCTGTATGTTACAGGTTGATTACATAGAAATAAAGGAGGCACAAAGAAAAATTTCTACCCCAGAGTGTAGGGTGCCGATTTTACATCTCTTCAGTTAGAGGACTAATATATTTGGCGGTCAAAGTTATCAATTTTGGGCTATTTTTGCTACAGAGGCTATCTCCAAACGATATTGCCTAGGAATTTTTAATTTGTACCCAATATCATATATAACCAGTATTTAAATTAACGTAATGGGGTAGCAGTAGTTCTAAATAACAGACTGGCAGGAAAAGTCATAAATGTTAGCTACACCAACGGAAGGATATTGAAACTTTCAATTGCGGTAAATGGACAGGTAGTAGATATCATCCAAGTTGGGTGTACAGAAGAAGAGAAAGACAAATTTATACAAAACCTAGAAGGGGAAATCAAGGCAGGTAAGGTTATCATAATAGGAGACTTAAATGCCAGAGTAGGGAAAGACAGAACAGGGTATGAAGATATTATGGGAAGCCATGACGTAGAACCAAGGAATAAAGAGGGAGAAAATCTTCTAGATTTTTGCCTTCGGAAATCATTAGTTGGTGGAAACCCCTGGTATGAGAAAAGAGATAGCCATAAGTTTACCCGATATAGCTTTACGCCAGAATAGAAGCTAAATAGACTACATACTGTTCTGCAAATGTCTTCACCCAAATTAAAGGATGTGAAAGTCATACCAAATGTGAACCTAGAAGGAGATCACCGCTTGCTTGTAAAAGACTTTAAGAAACTCAGTCTGGGCAAAGTTGTAAGCAAAAGGAACCAAAGGGTCAAGTGTTGGAAGCTGGCAGATAGTGGCATTAAGGAAACATTTCAGGAAGAAGTGAAGACCAACTTGCCCAAGGATGAAACAAGAACAGCAGAAGAGGATTGGAGAAGATTTAGAGCAACATTAGTAAATGCAGCAGAAAGGACGTGTGGAAGAACGTAAAATAAGATGAAGGATGAAAGAAGTACCATGTGGAATGAGTGTATTGCAGAAGCTGTTAAAAGAAAGAACAGGGCATGGAGAAAGTGGTTTCAACACAGAACTGAAGAGAAAAGAGCAAGATGGAAAAGGTTAGAAAAAGCCTAAGAAAAAATGATAAAAATAGCAAAGATAAAATCTTGGGAGGAATTCACAGATAAATTGAATACAAGCTACAAAGGAAATAATAAAATTCTGTACGGCATATTAAGAAACAAAACAAAACCTAGAGATATGCTGACCACAAGTTCTGGACAAATCAAGTGAAGTGCAATGGAAAGAGGAAAAGATACTGAGTACATGGAAAGAGTACTTCAAAAAACTTTTGGAAGGAACAGAAGGAAACTAGGGAGAAATCAAAGAAAATGATAGTGGAACAACCTTATTAGAAAGGGAAACAGAAGAATTTAGCATGCTGGATTTAAAATTGGCAGTGAAAGAAATGACAAATGGGAAATCGCCAGGAATAGATGAACTGACAGCAGAAACGGTAAAAGCAGCAGAAGCAATGGGTATGCAGTGGTTGTATAGAGTCATCCGGAGAGTCTGGAAAGAAAGGAAAATACCAGAGGATTGGAGGAAGGGAGTCATATAGCCTATTCATAAAAAAGGGAGTTAAACGAAATGGGGTATTACATTGCTGAGCCATGACCTGAAAATATATGAAAAAATTATTCTAAATAAAATCAAGCAAAGGCTAGAGAATACAGCTGGAGAGGAGCAGTTTGGTTTCAGGCAAGGAAGATCTACAGTGGACGCAATTTTCATACTCAGGCAAATCATAGAGAAAAGTTGCGAATTTGTCAAAGACACAATAATAGCTTTCATTGACATAAGAAAGGACTATGACAAAGTACTGAGGGGTAGCATATGGCTAAGTTTTAAAAAAGAAGAATAGATGAAGGGATTGTGCAATTAATAAGGAACA
This sequence comes from Vandiemenella viatica, assembly GCA_031002005.1. Taxonomy (NCBI): domain Eukaryota; kingdom Metazoa; phylum Arthropoda; class Insecta; order Orthoptera; family Morabidae; genus Vandiemenella; species Vandiemenella viatica. The sequence goes on from CM061920.1 coordinate 81,311,654, forward strand.
TGAAGTGTGAGAATTGTGTGCGCATAGACAGTAAACATTCAGAATGGTTTCACACGGAAAGAGGAGTAAGACATGGAAGTGTGTTGTCAGCTGTCCTATTTAATGTAATATTAGATGTAATAATAGCTGAAGTCCAGGGACACAGAGATCCAACAGAGCTGAAGGTGATAGCACATGCTGATGATATCATAATATGGGAGGAGATAGAACAGGATCAGGAAAGGGAATTACTGAAATGGTGGACTGCAATGGGTAAACAACACTGGCCCATTGAAGGATGTGTTACTCGACGGCAAGAAATTGGAATGGGTAGAATCATTTGTGTATCTGGGAAGCAAGGTAACTACCAATAGAAAGATGGAGGAAGAAATAAGTCAGAGAGTAAGGAAGAGCGGACATTTGTATCAGCAGATAAAGGATGTAATCTGGAGGTGGAATATAGGGAGGGATGCCAAAATTCTGCTCTATAAAGTATATTACCATCCCATACTGATTTATGGTTCTGAAACATGGACTTGGACAAAAAGAGATATTAGCAGATTACAGGCGGCAGAGATGAGGTTTCTCAGAAGGATAGAGAATGTCACGAGGAAAGACAAAATTAGAAATAAAAACATCAAGGAGAGAATACAAGTGGAAACATTAGAAGAGGAGGATGCCGAAAGTAACACTGCTGAACAGCGGGAAGGGAAGGAGACCAGTTGGAAGACTTCGGGTAAGATGGATGAACCATGTGAAGAAAGACGTAGAGGCTAAGGGAGTCGTTTGGAGGAAAGTGATGGAGGAAAAACTTTGGAAAGACCGCCAGACTTGGAAGAGGATGTGAAGGATGGCCCGCAAAATCGGAGACATCTAATGATGATGATGATGATGAGTTAAAAGGAAATTATTAAAACACATATATCCAATATACTTTTTAAGTTGTGTTGCTTTGAGGCTACTTAGCGGTGTACTAACATAACTTTATTCAAAAACGTTGCTTTCTGAAGGTACCTACAATAAATCTGATTGTGACTGAATGATTGCGAGTGCGCAGTAACTTGGAGCGGAGTCCACTGCCCAGCCTGAAAATACGCCGGCCAGTGATTCCTGTGCCAAGCGGCCGGTGTCTGACCTGCCACACGCGAGGTATATGTTTGAACCCTAAATTTGCGAGGCTCATCTCGCTCCAGGCCGGTTTTTACTAAATGAATTTTGAAGCTTTACTTCAGTGTGATGAATTATTTTCAGTTCTCGAGTAGATCAGACAGTTACTAAAGTTAGTTAAATGAGGCATTATAAGAAAAGGAATTTCCCTTCGTGGGCAACACTATCATTATCGTGGTGCCATAATCTGCTAATAGATTCTTATAGAACTCGACGAAACAAATCGAAAATAAATAATAAAACTTGGTTCTCCAGATATATTGACTGAAAATGTGATGGAGTTAGGCTGTTATGCAGGCTGGACCAGAAGGAAAATTGGCAGAACGATAGCATTAAAATTTGCCAAACCCGTTTTTGAAGATATACTTTTCTATTGTAAAAAGTGTATATGAAAGCAAAAAGAAGCGTACCTTAGACGTGATGAGACAGAAAGCTTACGATACGGCACAGCATTAGTAGCACCGAAAAATAACCATCTCTAAAGACATTCACGCCAAACTTAGCATCCAAGTGAACAACAAAATCTTTTGATATGTCCTTACGTCTCAAAATATTGCATGTCAAAATATTCCCAAAATTGTGTCGCAAATGGAAATTTTTACTTATGGTCCAGGACGCACTTCATCCTAACCACATCGCCGTTGACATGGGTTATCTTCAGAATGAAAAGTCTCGTTTATTTACATAAGAATGCAACGTCAAATTGTAGCGGCAAAGGAATTTTTCTTCTGGTCCTGGCAGCATTTTAACCTATCAACATAACTTTTGAAACGCGATGTGTCTAGAACTAAGCAATATCTCAAAATGTGTCCCCCTGTTACATGAGAATACATTTTCAAACTGCAGCATAACGGAAATTTTTTCTTCCGGTCCAGACCGCATTTCAACCTAACCATAGAATCTATGACGAATCTAGAACTAAACGAAATCTTAAAATATGGATAGTTGCATATTCGTCATTAAACAACAAATATGCTACATTACATACATCCGAGGAATTTATTCATATGGAATCTTGAAATCTTGAAAACCTACCAGCGATTTTACATACGTCGTTGCAGAGTGCAGGTACTATCTTGGCGTGAATAATATCATTGGGGATGGTGGTTGTTCTGTACTATTATTTCTGTATAGTATTGTAACTTTTCTGTCTCATCATGTCTAAAGTACGTTTCATTTTGCTTT